>JAMJFZ010003667.1:0-646979 GCA_026225945.1 Cricetomys ansorgei
CATGCAGGGCACATAGTCTAGCACTGATCTACATCTCTCGTCCTCTTCAGATTGATGCAAGTCCTTGCCGTTTCTTTTGTGTGCATTCTCCTATCTGTGTCTTAGAGTAGACCCCAGTGAGTCAGATTTGAGGCACCAGAGGGTCAAGATTGCCCAGTCTCTTAGATTCCTCTTCTGTGGTAGCTCTGCATTTACCTACAATAAGAATGGGAAGCGCTGCTGCTCTTCTGAAATTGGCTGCATCTCTTCGAAACTAATACATCTAGGCTCCTCTGGATCCTTCCTATTCCTACGCCATCAGATGGTGCTGTTGCTCTCTTCTTCCTGTGAATCATTCTCTAATGCGAGGCAAATCTCGATGTTCAAGTTTTTCCCTTAACTTGTTTATAGTCTGGTTTCATCAGATGTCTCCCTAGTTGTATTTTCAATATTGTCCCCATTTTTCTTTCACTGTCCAGTTGGTCTGTCTCCTTGCTCTGTACACTTTTCAAAGCAATTGAAAAGGTCTTGCTATTGCATCCTCTTGGACAAGTTTGGGTAATTCAATAATACTTTAAAGAATTAGATAAAGAAATTCATCATTGTGTTAACGTGGAAAAATAGGAGGAAATGTGGTAGGCATTCGAGATGAATGAGAAAGCCAAAAAATGAAAGAATGCCAACCCAGTTTACTTAAGTAGAGGTTTTGGCTAAGGGTTGGCTGAGAGTTGTATAGAGATGGATAGCATTGACCTCATGAAACTACAGCTCCAGGAAAAGAATGAATTTTAATAGCACTCTGCAATCTGCTCGAGTTGGGATGATGGTACCTTTATCAGAATAAATGTATCATGGAGTCTGGAGTATTCTTATATGGCAGGTCGATTCCAGCAGTCACGTTTAAAAGCCTGTGGACGACAGTATAGTAGCTAGGATCACACTGTCAAACTTAGCGGGATGTGGTAGAAGAAATCAGAAGTATGGTAACTGGTCCATATACAAATTGGAATACTGAACCTCAAAAAATGCATTCATATTGGTGACCTTGCCATAGCTTTATTGATGACTATTTTTATCTCAGACGTCAAGAAACTCCAGTTTAAAACCACACAGAGATTCAGGCTCTTAGGAATGGACTCGTGCTGAGTTCAAAGGACAAGACTGCTAGAAATACCTAATGACATACAAATTCTTAGCACCATTCTTTCCATAAATCAAAATCTTGTTAGGAAGACACCCCTTAACCTTAAAGTTACTCAATAAACATAAAATAAAGAAGAGCTAAAGGATATGAAATTCCTTGATAATGGCTCTAGTGTGTGCCACTCATCTTCATATTCATTTGAGAAGAGAGAGCTGGTCCTTTTGCACTGGTACTCTGAATGCTCTGTTTGTTCTCAGTTTCCTTTCTGATGACCTACAACATCTTTCTCCTTTGAGAATTCTTTTCACCTCATGAAAAATAGTTTGATGCCTAAAGTGTCTTTGTACACAGCACACAGCTGATCTTTTCCATCAGATATGTTGGAATCTTGTAGTTTAAATTGCCCACTGTATAGGGATGACAAGCTATAGTAAACACACAGCAATATATACCTAGAGATTGATATCTTATACATTAGCTTTTGAAATTCCAAGCAGAGAGTGGTCAGATTTTTTTTATTTTCAAATAAATTAGTTTCGTCTCGTTTTATATATTTGATTGATTGATTGGTTGGTTGATTTGGTTTGATAGAGGATCTCTTGTCACACGTTTGCCGGAAAGTTTGCTAGCAAAAGGTGATCTTGTACTCCTGAGCTTTCAATTCCTGCCTTCTATGAGTTGGGGTCAGAAGTGTGTGCTGCTGTGGCAGTTTATGCAGTGCTGGGAATCAAAGCCAGGCCTTCCTGAGTGTGAGGCATTCACAGTAGTAGCTAAGCCACAGATCCAGCCCTCAACTCACCTCTAGTTTTCAATTTGGGGATCTTCTACTTAATAGTATGTATTCCTTGCCTCCCTTTATTTTCTTCTTTGTTAAAAGTAGGATAATAATGCTTAAAGTTAGACAAAATATTTATTGTATAAATAGGTTAATGAACAAATAAATAAGTTATTGTAGGATACCTATTGTTGGATTAGTTAGGACTGAGTTTCAAGAGAGAGGAATTTGGCAGATGATGAGGTGGGTAGTGGGAATTCCAGAGGGAAGTGAATGCCTTGTCTCTGTGTATTGTTGTTGTTATGTTGTTTTGTGGTTTGATCATTTATTTGTTTTGAAATGTGTAAATACCAGGAATGTCCCCAGGAATCAGACATGGAATTGAATCCTGGCAAAGAAAAAGATGTTCTACAAGACCCGGCCGATGGCAAGAATGCAGTGTTGGAGCTGAATGCTATCATCAGAGAGAAGGATATCCAACTGCAGCAGAAGGATGAAGCTCTGGAGGTATTGTGGTTTGTTTGGGTCATTTGCTGAGCATTGGATAAAGACAGGTCATTTTCTTAGAGTGTTCCAGAATCTGGTTCCTATTCCTAAGTACAGCATGGGACTTACTGCCTGCCAGAAGTCAGCTGTGTGTTAGGTAAATGGTGAACACACGTTTATTGTCATCATTGGTCTACGGCAGGAAAGCAGAGCAGCAGAAAAGAAATGGGAAGAAAATGCTACGTCGAGGCAAGGCCATCTGGAAAAATCACAAGAAGAAAATGAAGGCAAAAGAAAGGACCGCTTTGCCCGCGGAACCCCAGTCAGCAGAGCAGGTCTCCCAGGTATGAGGTCAGGGTACAGACTTGGTGTTTTCTGAGCCAAGAGCCCCTTAATACCGCAGATGTTTCTCTGAGCACGAACGTCTGTGGTGTTCGGCAGGATGATCAGGCAAGGAATGCTGCCTCTTGCCTACAAGGCTGTGGTTTGCTTAGCCTGTAGGCCAAACAGGGAGAGCAAAGGTCTACAGAAAAGTGGGCTTGAGTTGGAAGTTCTTAGCTAGAGCACTGCTTGTCAACCTTCCCAATGCTGCGATTCCACATGTTGTCGTGACCCCAGCCACAAAACCATTTGTTGGGGCATCGTAACTGTAACTTTGCTAGTGTTATGAATCATAATATGAATATCTAATCTGAAGGTGGTCGTAGACGATCCCTGTCAAAGGGTCCTTTTGACTTCCTAAAGGGTTCGAACCCTCAGATTGAGAACCAGTGATCTAGACGTTCAGAATTTTAAAGGGCTGACAGGAAGAAATAAGTTCTAAAGCACACAGAGAGAAGACATGTAGACTTTCTGTGTGAGTTGATCGTTGTCTAGAAGGCTAAAAATATGGCCTGTAAGATTTTCCCCATATTCTGAGATCCCTTCACTCCTTATCTAATGTAGAATATTCTCTATTTCTATGAGCAAATAATGGTGGATCAATGTTTCAAGAATTATGAGCTGGATTGCCTGTATCACCTTGTCTCCCTGTAAAGAGGCTTGCTGGCTTTAAACTGCCACCACAAAGCAGTTTCTAGTTGTGATGCAGAGAAACTAGAGAGGTTTTGAACTCCTGAGCATTTATCCTCGGCATTCTGTGTGTTGGGAGCAGAGGTGTGTTCTGCTTTGCCCAGTTTGAGCAATAAAGCAAGAAATGAATGAAACTGGGAATGGAATCCAGCCCTTCCTGCATCATAGGCATTCACACTACCAGATCCACCTCATATCCACCCTCAACTCACATTTACATTTTGGGGTCCTCTACTTAATAGTGAATTCTTTTCTCCCTTTACCATTCCTACGTCAACTCTCTTCCCTGGCTGTGGTGGCAGGCAGTTTCCCTTTTCTTTCCATGTTTGTTCTTTCAAACTTCCTTGAGTCATGTTGTTATATTGTTTTATAATTTTCTGGTTCATACACTGCTATTCATTTCAATGTATGTCTTAGTTTGGTCATACACATGTCAGCATTTTATACTCTTGATTCCTTTCCCGGTTAAATAAATGAAGTCTAGAATTCCAAGTCAATTCCAGCTCTCAGTCAGTCACACAACACTTTAACCATGTTATGCTAAGGTCATTGTGTTATGTGTGTGTGTGTGTGTGTGTGTGTGTGTGTGTGTGTGTGTGTGTATGGAAGAGAGACAGAGAGAGAGAGACAGAGACAGAGAGAGAGACAGAGAGAGAGACAAAGAAATTTGGGGGGATATCAGGACTGTGGGCTTTCTACATGGTTTCCGGGATCTCATGGTTGTATAACAAGCTTTCTTAAGAGGAGCGGTCTTTCCAGCGGAAAATCCATTGTTTTCTGTTAGTTATTTTTACTTGCTCCCGTTGTGTTTGTGTGTTTTTTGTTGTTTGTTTGAGACATGGTTTCTTTATTTGTTTCTGGCTGTTCTAGGATTCTTGAAGAGGCTGGATGTGAACTCAGGGAAATCATCCTACTTCTGCATCTTGAGCACTCCTATCATGTTAATGAAACTATAAAGAAATGTGTCTAAAGAGCAAATAGTGGCAGAGAATATATATATATGTATATATATTATGTATATATATGTATGTATATATATGTGTATATATCTGTATATCTGTATGTTTACCTGCATATATACACATTCATATGTAAATATACGTCTATATTACAAATTTTTTTGTTAGTGGCTTTATGAAATACAATTCAGCATGATAAAAATTCTATTCTAGAAGAGATGAAAGTAGGAAAGATAAAACATGTAATAACTCCCTGGAGGGGAAATTATTAGCAATTTGCAAGCCCAGCTTGACAATGCACAGTCAGAATGAGCCTCATCATTATTAGGCTATCAAATCACTATGGTAATGGCTGTAGATTATAAAAGCTTCTTTTAGATACTCAGTAGATATCTCCCATCAGAAAGCCCTTCCTGCCAGCTCATCCTTCTCTTTCTTGCTTCCAAGTCTAGTAATTGTAGTAGATTTTGCACTGGTATGTGACATTCTCAGTTGATAAATGTACATATTCAGTACATTTACTTCCTATATGGCTCACAGGTTTTCAGAAACTCTCTTGAATTAGATGATTTCCAGAGTTTGATCTGCTACCTTGCTTTAGCTTTTATACCTTTCAGAGTTCAGTTTTTGTTTGTTGTTGTTTCTATTGTACTCAAATACATGGGAGCTAGATTTCTCAGATTTGTGGCTTGAATAGTTTGAACTTTCACTTTGGTCTACCTCAGCATTGTCCAACAATAATAGCCAAACACTGGATTCAACTCACTTTTCCTCCAACGGGAGAATATCTCAACAAACTGCAGGATAACTAAAGAGTGAAATACGACTTAGAAATGAAAAGGGAACGAATTATGTATCATTAGTCTGCCTTTGTTTTGAACCTCAGGATTTATAGTTACTTTCTCTTGAATTTCAAAACTTAGTCAGTTTTAATTAAATGATTATATTAATGTTTCAATCTCAAGTCATGATTTAACCTGATACCAGCTGATACTCATGCTATCTGCATTAAAAATCTAAAAGATGCATTTCAGTGTTACATACAAGAACAGCAAAAAAATCATTCAAACTGAATTAACTTGTTGACATCAACTGTGTAGCAGTGGTCACTGCACATCACCTAACCAAATCTCAGTTGAGGTGCTGGGGAGATGGCACTGTGGTAATGAGCACGTCCTGCTCCTGCAGGAGACCCGGGTTAGGTTCACAGCATCTGAGTCAGGCAGCTCAGAACCACTTGTAACTGCAGATTCTGAGGGATCTGTTGTCTGCTGGGCTCCCCAAGACCTTTTTATGTGTGGTGCACAACAATACATGCAGGCATACCCACGTACATATAAATTTTAAAATGTTTTTCTAAAAATACGTGTTCTGTCTGAAATAACAGTTGACATCATAGTCAGGCCAAAACAAAACTGTATATAAGTGGAACAACAATTTAAAATTCAGTTTTAAGTTTTGGTTCAAAAATATCAAAACTAAAATACTGATTTTGCAGGCATCACATTTTAAGACTTCTATAGCTTCATATGGTTAGTTGACACCAAATTTTGCGGCATATGCAATGAGCGTCCCATTTTTGTGTATATTATCCCTATTGTGTTTTTTGTTTTGAGCTGTGGAATGGCTCACTCCACTGTATAGGCCAGGCTGGTCTTGAACTCTCCGTCTTCCTGACTCAGCCTGATGTGTTTGAAACCACAGGCATATGTCACTGTAGTCAACTCTTTTCCCCAGTGCAGGTGCTAGAACCCCAGGCCTTGCACGCGCAGGGCACATAGTCTAGCAGTGATCTACATCTCTCGTCCTCTTCAGATTGCTTCAAGTCCTTGCCGTTTCTTCTGTGTGCATTCTCCTATCTGTGTCTTAGAGTAGACCCCAGTGAGTCAGATTTGAGGCACCAGAGGGTCAAGATTGCCCCAGTCTCTTAGATTTCCTCTCTGTGGTAGCTCTGCATTTACCTACAATCAGAGAATGGGAAGCGCTGCTGCTCTTCTGAAATTGGCTGCCATGTCTTCGAACTAATACATCTAGGCTCCTCTGGATCATTCCTATTCCCGATGCCATCAGATGGTGCTGTTGCTCTCTTCTTCCTGTGAATCATTCTCTAATGCGAGGCAAATCTCGATGTTCAAGTTTTTCCCTTAACTTGTTTATAGTCTGGGTTTCATCAGATGTCTTCCGAGTTGTATTTTCAATATTGTCCCCATATTTTCTTTCACTGTCCAGTTGGTCTGTCTCCTTGCTCTGTACACTTTTCAAAGCAATTGAAAAGGGTCTTGCTATTGCATCCTCTTCGGACAAGTTTGGGTCATTCAATAATACTTTAAAGAATTAGATAAAGAATTCATCATTGTGTTAACGTGGAAAATAGGAGGAAATGTGGTAGGCATTCGAGATGAACGGGAAAGCCAAAAAATGAAGAATGCCAACCAGTTTACTTAAGTAGAGGTTTTGGCTAAGGGATGGCTGAGAGTTCTATAGAGATGGATAGCATTGACCTCATGAAACTACAGCTCCAGGAAAAGAATGAATTTAATAGCACTCTGCAATCCGCTGAGTTGGGATGATGGTACCTTTATCAGAATAATGTATCATGGCGTCTGGAGTATTCTTATATGGCAGGTCGATTCCAGCAGTCACGTTTAAAAGCCTGTGGACGACAGTATAGTAGCTAGGATCACACTGTCAAACTTAGCGGGATGTGGTAGAAGAAATCAGAAGTATGGTAACTGGTCCATATACAAATTGGAAGTACTTGAACCTCAAAAAATGCAATTCATACTGGTGACCTTGCCATAGCTTTATTGATGACTATTTTTATCTCAGACGTCAAGAAACTCCAGTTTAAAACCACACAGAGATTCAGGCTCTTAGGAATGGACTCGTGCTGAGTTCACAGAAGACTGCTAGAAATACCTAATGACATACAAATTCTTAGCACCATTCTTTCCATAAATCAAAATCTTGTTAGGAAGACACCCTTAACCTTAAAGTTACTCAATAAACATAAAACAAAGAAGAGCTAAAGGATATGAAATTCCTTGATAATGGCTCTAGTGTGTGCCACTCATCTTCATATTCATTTGAGAAGAGAGAGCTGGTCCTTTTGCACTGGTACTCTGAATGCTCTGTTTGTTCTCAGTTTCCTTTCTGATGACCTACAACATCTTTCTCCTTTGAGAATTCTTTTCGCTCATGAAAAATAGTTTGATGCCTAAAGTGTCTTTGTACACAGCACACAGCTGATCTTTTCCATCAGATATGTTGGAATCTTGTAGTTTAAATTGCCCACTGTATAGGGATGACAAGCTATAGTAAACACAGCAATATATACCTAGAGATTGATAACTTATACATTAGCTTTTGAAATTCCAAGCAGAGAGTGGTCAGATTTTTTTTATTTTCAAATAAATTAGTTTCGTCTCGTTTTATATATTTGATTGATTGATTGGTTGGTTGATTTGGTTTGATAGAGGATCTCTTGTCACACGTTTGCCGGAAAGTTTGCTAGCAAAAGGTGATCTTGTACTCCTGAGCTTTCAATTCCTGCCTTCTATGAGTTGGGGTCAGAAGTGTGTGCTGCTGTGGCCAGTTTATGCAGTGCTGGGAATCAAAGCCAGGCCTTCCTGAGTGTGAGGCATTCACAGTAGTAGCTAAGCCACAGATCCAGCCCTCAACTCACCTCTAGTTTTCAATTTGGGGATCTTCTACTTAATAGTATGTATTCCTTGCCTCCCTTTATTTTCTTCTTTGTTAAAAGTAGGATAATAATGCTTAAAGTTAGACAAAATATTTATTGTATAAATAGGTTAATGAACAAATAAATAAGTTATTGTAGGATACCTATTGTTGGATTAGTTAGGACTGAGTTTCAAGAGAGAGGAATTTGGCAGATGATGAGGTGGGTAGTGGGAATTCCAGAGGGAAGTGAATGCCTTGTCTCTGTGTATTGTTGTTGTTATGTTGTTTTGTGGTTTGATCATTTATTTGTTTTGAAATGTGTAAATACCAGGAATGTCCCCAGGAATCAGACATGGAATTGAATCCTGGCAAAGAAAAAGATGTTCTACAAGACCCGGCCGATGGCAAGAATGCAGTGTTGGAGCTGAATGCTATCATCAGAGAGAAGGATATCCAACTGCAGCAGAAGGATGAAGCTCTGGAGGTATTGTGGTTTGTTTGGGTCATTTGCTGAGCATTGGATAAAGACAGGTCATTTTCTTAGAGTGTTCCAGAATCTGGTTCCTATTCCTAAGTACAGCATGGGACTTACTGCCTGCCAGAAGTCAGCTGTGTGTTAGGTAAATGGTGAACACACGTTTATTGTCATCATTGGTCTACGGCAGGAAAGCAGAGCAGCAGAAAAGAAATGGGAAGAAATGCTACGTCGAGGCAAGGCCATCTGGAAAAATCACAAGAAGAAAATGAAGGCAAAAGAAAGGACCGCTTTGCCCGCGGAACCCCAGTCAGCAGAGCAGGTCTCCCAGGTATGAGGTCAGGGTACAGACTTGGTGTTTTCTGAGCCAAGAGCCCCTTAATACCGCAGATGTTCTCTGAGCACGAACATCTGTGGTGTTCGGCAGGATGATCAGGAAGGAATGCTGCTCTTGCCTACAAGGCTGTGGTTTGCTTAGCCTGTAGGCCAAACAGGGAGAGCAAAGGTCTACAGAAAAGTGGGCTTGAGTTGGAAGTTCTTAGCTAGAGAACTGCTTGTCAACCTTCCCAATGCTGTGATTCCTCATGTTATCGTGACCCCCAGCCACAAAACCATTTGTTGGGGCATCGTAACTGTACCTTTGCTAGTGTTATGAATCATAATATGAATATCTAATCTGAAGGTGGTCGTAGACGATCCCTGTCAAAGGGTCCTTTTGACTTCCTAAAGGGTTCGAACCCTCAGATTGAGAACCAGTGATCTAGACGTTCAGAATTTTAAAGGGCTGACAGGAAGAAATAAGTTCTAAAGCACACAGAGAGAAGAAATGTAGACTTTCTGTGTGAGTTGATCGTTGTCTAGAAGGCTAAAAATATGGCCTGTAAGATTTTCCCCATATTCTGAGATCCCTTCACTCCTTATCTAATGTAGAATATTCTCTATTTCTATGAGCAAATAATGGTGGATCAATGTTTCAAGAATTATGAGCTGGATTGCCTGTATCACCTTGTCTCCCTGTAAAGAGGCTTGCTGGCTTTAAACTGCCACCACAAAGCAGTTTCTAGTTGTGATGCAGAGAAACTAGAGAGGTTTTGAACTCCTGAGCATTTATCCTCGGCATTCTGTGTGTTGGGAGCAGAGGTGTGTTCTGCTTTGCCCAGTTTGAGCAATAAAGCAAGAAATGAATGAAACTGGGAATGGAATCCAGCCCTTCCTGCATCATAGGCATTCACACTACCAGATCCACCTCATATCCACCCTCAACTCACATTTACATTTTGGGGTCCTCTACTTAATAGTGAATTCTTTTCTCCCTTTACCATTCCTACGTCAACTCTCTTCCCTGGCTGTGGTGGCAGGCAGTTTCCCTTTTCTTTCCATGTTTGTTCTTTCAAACTTCCTTGAGTCATGTTGTTATATTGTTTTATAATTTTCTGGTTCATACACTGCTATTCATTTCAATGTATGTCTTAGTTTGGTCATACACATGTCAGCATTTTATACTCTTGATTCCTTTCCCGGTTAAATAAATGAAGTCTAGAATTCCAAGTCAATTCCAGCTCTCAGTCAGTCACACAACACTTTAACCATGTTATGCTAAGGTCATTGTGTTTATGTGTGTGTGTGTGTGTGTGTGTGTGTGTGTGTGTGTGTGTGTGTATGGAAGAGAGACAGAGAGAGAGAGACAGAGACAGAGAGAGAGACAGAGAGAGAGACAAAGAAATTTGGGGGATATCAGGACTGTGGGCTTTCTACATGGTTTCCGGGATCTCATGGTTGTATAACAAGCTTTCTTAAGAGGAGCGGTCTTTCCAGCGGAAAATCCATTGTTTTCTGTTAGTTATTTTTACTTGCTCCCGTTGTGTTTGTGTGTTTTTTGTTGTTTGTTTGAGACATGGTTTCTTTATTTGTTTCTGGCTGTTCTAGGATTCTTGAACAGGCTGGATGTGAACTCAGGGAAATCATCCTACTTCTGCATCTTGAGCACTCCTATCATGTTAATGAAACTATAAAGAAATGTGTCTAAAGAGCAAATAGTGGCAGAGAATATATATATATGTATATATATTATGTATATATATGTATGTATATATATGTGTATATATCTGTATATCTGTATGTTTACCTGCATATATACACATTCATATGTAAATATACGTCTATATTACAAATTTTTTGTTAGTGGCTTTATGAAATACAATTCAGCATGATAAAAATTCTATTCTAGAAGAGATGAAAGTAGGAAAGATAAAGCATGTAATAATTTCCCTGGAGGGGAAATTAATTAGCAATTTGCAAGCCCAGCTTGACAATGCACAGTCAGAATGAGCCTCATCATTATTAGGCTATCAAATCACTATGGTAATGGCTGTAGATTATAAAAGCTTCTTTTAGATACTCAGTAGATATCTCCCATCAGAAAGCCCTTCCTGCCAGCTCATCCTTCTCTTTCTTGCTTCCAAGTCTAGTAATTGTAGTAGATTTTGCACTGGTATGTGACATTCTCAGTTGATAAATGTACATATTCAGTACATTTACTTCCTATATGGCTCACAGGTTTTCAGAAACTCTCTTGAATTAGATGATTTCCAGAGTTTGATCTGCTACCTTGCTTTAGCTTTTATACCTTTCAGAGTTCAGTTTTTGTTTGTTGTTGTTTCTATTGTACTCAAATACATGGGAGCTAGATTTCTCAGATTTGTGGCTTGAATAGTTTGAACTTTCACTTTGGTCTACCTCAGCATTGTCCAACAATAATAGCCAAACACTGGATTCAACTCACTTTTCCTCCAACGGGAGAATATCTCAACAAACTGCAGGATAACTAAAGAGTGAAATACGACTTAGAAATGAAAAGGGAACGAATTATGTATCATTAGTCTGCCTTTGTTTTGAACCTCAGGATTTATAGTTACTTTCTCTTGAATTTCAAAACTTAGTCAGTTTTAATTAAATGATTATATTAATGTTTCAATCTCAAGTCATGATTTAACCTGATACCAGCTGATACTCATGCTATCTGCATTAAAAATCTAAAAGATGCATTTCAGTGTTACATACAAGAACAGCAAAAAAATCATTCAAACTGAATTAACTTGTTGACATCAACTGTGTAGCAGTGGTCACTGCACATCACCTAACCAAATCTCAGTTGAGGTGCTGGGGAGATGGCACTGTGGTAATGAGCACGTCCTGCTCCTGCAGGAGACCCGGGTTAGGTTCACAGCATCTGAGTCAGGCAGCTCAGAACCACTTGTAACTGCAGATTCTGAGGGATCTGTTGTCTGCTGGGCTCCCCAAGACCTTTTTATGTGTGGTGCACAACAATACATGCAGGCATACCCACGTACATATAAATTTTAAAATGTTTTTCTAAAAATACGTGTTCTGTCTGAAATAACAGTTGACATCATAGTCAGGCCAAAACAAAACTGTATATAAGTGGAACAACAATTTAAAATTCAGTTTTAAGTTTTGGTTCAAAAATATCAAAACTAAAATACTGATTTTGCAGGCATCACATTTTAAGACTTCTATAGCTTCATATGGTTAGTTGACACCAAATTTTGCGGCATATGCAATGAGCGTCCCATTTTTGTGTATATTATCCCTATTGTGTTTTTTGTTTTGAGCTGTGGAATGGCTCACTCCACTGTATAGGCCAGGCTGGTCTTGAACTCTCCGTCTTCCTGACTCAGCCTGATGTGTTTGAAACCACAGGCATATGTCACTGTAGTCAACTCTTTTCCCCAGTGCAGGTGCTAGAACCCCAGGCCTTGCACGCGCAGGGCACATAGTCTAGCAGTGATCTACATCTCTCGTCCTCTTCAGATTGCTTCAAGTCCTTGCCGTTTCTTCTGTGTGCATTCTCCTATCTGTGTCTTAGAGTAGACCCCAGTGAGTCAGATTTGAGGCACCAGAGGGTCAAGATTGCCCCAGTCTCTTAGATTTCCTCTCTGTGGTAGCTCTGCATTTACCTACAATCAGAGAATGGGAAGCGCTGCTGCTCTTCTGAAATTGGCTGCCATGTCTTCGAACTAATACATCTAGGCTCCTCTGGATCATTCCTATTCCCGATGCCATCAGATGGTGCTGTTGCTCTCTTCTTCCTGTGAATCATTCTCTAATGCGAGGCAAATCTCGATGTTCAAGTTTTTCCCTTAACTTGTTTATAGTCTGGGTTTCATCAGATGTCTTCCGAGTTGTATTTTCAATATTGTCCCCATATTTTCTTTCACTGTCCAGTTGGTCTGTCTCCTTGCTCTGTACACTTTTCAAAGCAATTGAAAAGGGTCTTGCTATTGCATCCTCTTCGGACAAGTTTGGGTCATTCAATAATACTTTAAAGAATTAGATAAAGAATTCATCATTGTGTTAACGTGGAAAATAGGAGGAAATGTGGTAGGCATTCGAGATGAACGGGAAAGCCAAAAAATGAAGAATGCCAACCAGTTTACTTAAGTAGAGGTTTTGGCTAAGGGATGGCTGAGAGTTCTATAGAGATGGATAGCATTGACCTCATGAAACTACAGCTCCAGGAAAAGAATGAATTTAATAGCACTCTGCAATCCGCTGAGTTGGGATGATGGTACCTTTATCAGAATAATGTATCATGGCGTCTGGAGTATTCTTATATGGCAGGTCGATTCCAGCAGTCACGTTTAAAAGCCTGTGGACGACAGTATAGTAGCTAGGATCACACTGTCAAACTTAGCGGGATGTGGTAGAAGAAATCAGAAGTATGGTAACTGGTCCATATACAAATTGGAAGTACTTGAACCTCAAAAAATGCAATTCATACTGGTGACCTTGCCATAGCTTTATTGATGACTATTTTTATCTCAGACGTCAAGAAACTCCAGTTTAAAACCACACAGAGATTCAGGCTCTTAGGAATGGACTCGTGCTGAGTTCACAGAAGACTGCTAGAAATACCTAATGACATACAAATTCTTAGCACCATTCTTTCCATAAATCAAAATCTTGTTAGGAAGACACACCTTAACCTTAAAGTTACTCAATAAACATATAATAAAGAAGAGCTAAAGGATATGAAATTCCTTGATAATGGCTCTAGTGTGTGCCACTCATCTTCATATTCATTTGAGAAGAGAGAGCTGGTCCTTTTGCACTGGTACTCTGAATGCTCTGTTTGTTCTCAGTTTCCTTTCTGATGACCTACAACATCTTTCTCCTTTGAGAATTCTTTTCACTCATGAAAAATAGTTTGATGCCTAAAGTGTCTTTGTACACAGCACACAGCTGATCTTTTCCATCAGATATGTTGGAATCTTGTAGTTTAAATTGCCCACTGTATAGGGATGACAAGCTATAGTAAACACAGCAATATATACCTAGAGATTGATATCTTATACATTAGCTTTTGAAATTCCAAGCAGAGAGTGGTCAGATTTTTTTTTATTTTCAAATAAATTAGTTTCGTCTCGTTTTATATATTTGATTGATTGATTGGTTGGTTGATTTGGTTTGATAGAGGATCTCTTGTCACACGTTTGCCGGAAAGTTTGCTAGCAAAAGGTGATCTTGTACTCGTGAGCTTTCAATTCCTGCCTTCTATGAGTTGGAGTCAGAAGTGTGTGCTGCTGTGGCCAGTTTATGCAGTGCTGGGAATCAAAGCCAGGCCTTCCTGAGTGTGAGGCATTCACAGTAGTAGCTAAGCCACAGATCCAGCCCTCAACTCACCTCTAGTTTTCAATTTGGGGATCTTCTACTTAAAAGTATGTATTCCTTGCCTCCCTTTATTTTCTTCTTTGTTAAAAGTAGGATAATAATGCTTAAAGTTAGTCAAAATATTTATTGTATAAATAGCTTAATAAACAAATAAATAAGTTATTGTAGGATACATATTGTTGGATTAGTTAGGACTGAGTTTCAAGAGAGAGGCATTTGGCAGACGATGAGGTGGGTTGTGGGAATTCCAGAGGGAAGTAAATGCCTTGTCTCTGTGTATTGTTGTTGTTATGTTGTTTTGTGGTTTGATTATTTATTTGTTTTGAAATGTGTAAATACCAGGAATGTCCCCAGGAATCAGACATGGAATTGAATCCTGGCAAAGAAAAAGATGTTCTACATGACCCGGCCGATGGCAAGAATGCAGTGTTGGAGCTGAATGCTATCATCAGAGAGAAGGATATCCAACTGCAGCAGAAGGATGAAGCTCTGGAGGTATTGTGGTTTGTTTGGGTCATTTGCTGAGCATTGGATAAAGACAGGTCATTTTCTTAGAGTGTTCCAGAATCTGGTTCCTATTCCTAAGTACAGCAAGAGACTTACTGCCTGCCAGAAGTCAGCTGTGTGTTAGGTAAATGGTGAACACACGTTTATTGTCATCATTGGTCTACGGCAGGAAAGCAGAGCAGCAGAAAAGAAATGGGAAGAAATGCTACGTCGAGGCAAGGCCATCTGGAAAAATCACAAGAAGAAAATGAAGGCAAAAGAAAGGACCGCTTTGCCCGCGGAACCCCAGTCAGCAGAGCAGGTCTCCCAGGTAAGATGTCAGGGTACAGACTTGGTGTTTCCTGAGCCAGTAGCCTCTTAATACCGCAGGTCTTCTCTGAGCATGAACATCTGTGGTATTCGGCAGGATGATCAGGCAGGAATGCTGCCATTGCCTACAAGGCTGTGGTTTGCTTGGCCTGTAGGCCAAACAGGGAGAGCAAAGGTCTACAGAAAGGTGGGCTTGAGTTGGAAGTTCTTAGCTACAGCACTGCTTGTCAACCTTCCCAATGCTGCGATTCCTCATGTTGTAGTAATCGCCAGCCACAAAACTATTTGTTGGGACATCATAACTGTAACTTTGCTACTGTTATGAATCATAATATGAATATCTAATCTGAAGGTGGTCGTAGACGACCCCTGTAAAAGGGTCCTTTGACCTCCTAAAAGGTCCCAACCCTCAGGTTGAGAACCAGTGATCTAGACATTCAGAATTTTAAAGGGCTGACAGGAAGAAATAAGCTCTAAAGCACACAGAGAGAAGACATGTAGACTTTCTGTGTGAGTTGATTATTTGCTAGAAGATTTAAAACTATGGCCTCTAAGTTTTTCTCCACACTCTGAAATCCTTTTACTCTATATGTAATATTGAATATTCTCTCTTTCTATGATCAAATAATGGTGGAATTTTGTTCCATGAATTATGGTCTGAATGTCCTGGATTACCTTTCTACCTGTAAGTGGGCTCACTGCGTTTAAACTGCCACCCCAAAGCATTGTCCATTTGGGATGCAGACGGACAAAGCAACCTGTCTTCAGAGTAATACTGTGTTGCCCAGGTCAATTCTCTTCATCTTTCTCTTAACAGCCACACTCTTTATCTCTTTAGAGAATCAGAATCAGGTTTATGGAGCAGTTGTGCAGATCAACTGAGGCAGGTGTGTCACTCTGCACAGTGTAGTAAAGGTTCCTAGGCCTCTACCTACAGTGCACATGTTTTTGTTTGCTTTCTTTGTCTCTTGTACTCTTTGAATCACTGTGTTATTATTTTCAGAAATGTTAGTTCTTGGTGGATGGGGAGAAGGTTTTCTCAGTTTCTGAGCCATAGCCCTTAAGGGCACTTGTTACTGCTCAGTGAACTGAATAGTGTTTCCCTTCAGGGACTTGTGCTCAGAGCACATTGCTTTTCCTTGTTTGGACGGGAGACATAGCTCAGTGGAGGTGCACCTATGTCTGTGTGAGGCCTGAGGTGTAGTTCTTACAATGGTGGAGGCAGAGATGGAGAAGAACCAGAAGAATACTGTTTAACACCTCAGTTGATTTCAGAAGCAGGTATTCTTTGTTTGAATTGGTTTTCTCCTTTGTGGTTCAGAATTCATATCTCTCCCCCGGCCATGGTTGCAGGCACTGACATATTTTTTCCAGGTTTGTTCTTTCAAACTCCCTTGTGTTGGGATTTTAGATTGTTTTTTACGTATCCATTTTATATTCTGCTTTTCATTTTAACTTACTTCATATCCCTAGGCTTTAAACATGTCAGCATCTTATTGCTCCGTTTTCTTTCCTTGTTAAATAAATGATGTCCAGAAGTCCCATTCACCTCCAACTGTCACAGAAACTCTTTAACCGCAGTGTGTGTGTGTGTGTGTGTGTGTGTGTGTGTGTGTGTGTGTGAGATATCAGAGGCAGGAGGAGGGTGTCAGATCCCTAAAAGCTGGAGTATTGATGTGACGACTGGCTTGCTTCATGTGTTCTGGGATGCAAACCCTGGTCCTCGTGGTCATAGAACAAACTGTCTTAATCTGAGGCATCTTCCCAGCCAAAAATTCTTTGATTTTTGTTAGTTTTTTTCCTTGCTCCTGTCATTGTTGTTGTTGTTGTTTTGTCTTGTTGTTGTTGTTTGTTTGTTTGAGACAGGGTTTCTTTATGTGGTTCTCATTGTTTTAGGATGAGAGCCAGACTTGTTCCTAACTCACAGACACCCTCCTACTTCTGCTTCCGGAGTGCTCCTTTCATTTTAATGAATCTGGAATTAAATGTCTCTTAAGGACAAGTAGTTTAAAAGATCATATATATGTATATATATGCAACTTTCAAGTTAATGACTTTAATGCATTTTCACCATGATTAGAATTTTGATCCCAGAAATGTCTTTGCACACAACACACAGCTGCTCTTGTCCATCAAATAGATATACTGATAGCTTGTAGTTAAATTTGCTGCCTGTCTAGGACTGGCTGACTGTTGTGTACACAGTTAGTAGTACATATCTAGAAACTGTAACTTTATCCTATTAGGTTCTATTTGGTTCTTAATGTGCAGCACCAAATAAATACCAAAAGCCAAGCGTGGTATCAAAAGCCATTATTCTAGCATTCAGAGGCTGAGATAGTTAGATCATGGGTTTGACAGTGGTCTTGGCTACACGGCAAGTTTTAGGCTAGCCTAGGCTACACAGTGATACCCTGTCTCAAAGAACAAAAATGAGAAAAGTAATATTAGCATCTGAGTATTTTGAGAGAAAGAATTTTGTGAATGTGGCAGATATGAGAACCTACATGAAAAGGATGTGACTTAGCATAAGTGTGAGAGATATTACTGTAGGCCAGAGTGTTCTTGTGATGGAGAAGACTTGGGAAAGGCTGAGACAAGGAATGTGGTACATTTAAGAGAAAGTCTCAGGCGATGACAGCTGAATGTAGCCTTCTGGGGAGGTGGTGTGCCCTTAGAAGCATGCCCAGTTCTTTAGTCAAAGAAAATCTTTGAAAACATGCAAGAAAGATTTGTATTTCCATTGGTAGAGCATCTTGAATAACATACCTGAGTTTCTCACTCCTGGGTGTGAGTTTCTGGGACTACTTTTCAGCATGGGTCTGATACTGAAAGAAGTACCAGGGCTAATAGAAGTCTTAAGTTCGCTTGAACATTTAATTTTCTAATCTTTTCAGAGTTAAGAAAACAATCTTCTTGCATATTTTAAGTGCTTTTAGTATCCATGAAAATTTCTAATGAAGATTCCAAGTTGATTATTCATTTGGGAGTAGGCTGGAAGTTATTGTTGGGTCTCTTGCTCTTCCAAGGTTCTTGCCCTTGACATTTAGAGCTGAGTTTTAGAGAACCACTTTCTGTCAGTGCTGAGTGCCCATCTTTGGAGTGCAGGCTGTAAGAGTTGTCTGTACAATGCTCTGGAGAATAGTTTGTATAGTTACTCTGGCGTGTGTCTTAGGTTGCCTTCCCTGCATCAGGTGGTCAGAAAGAAAGATGCCGCCTTTGAAACACAGGTTCGTGTCTAAGAAGATGAGCTTCTTCAGTCAATAACCCAGGCAGATGTGGAAACACAGATGCCCAGGTGTGTTTGCTCAAACTCCAGAGAATGACTGTCATTTTGGTTAAGATTTAATCAAGACTTCACAGCCACTTTCCAACCACTGCCCTCCCCACCGCCCTCCATGTGGCCTCCACGTGTTCCGTGGCTTCTTATTGGCATGCCTGTCTTTTGTTGCATATCGTTTTTTGTCTTGTCCTTACTTTCCCTTTTTACTTAGCTCATCAGGTTGGAACTTGTAACTTTAAAGCTGAATTTACTTGTAGATGTCATGTAGGAGTCAGCAATGGGTTGGTTTTTCTTTCATATGCTGATTTACAGCTACCAATCCTGCTCTAAACCTGATCTAAAACTTCAAATCAATGAAGTCAGTTTTGTATTTAAAAAATGGAGTTAAAAAGTAATTTTGAAATCACACATTATTTTCCTAAATAATTTTTTAAAAAAAGCTCATTGAATAGATACTGAAAATTGACTTTATTGTATTAAGTTTACCATGGAGTAACTCACATTGTTTGTACTTACTATGCTGAACCCTGTGGTAATGAAAGGCACTTTAGTGACAGTTTGATTTGTGTTTGTATGTGTGTGTTCATGTCTGCACAGATGCAGGTTTATGCGTACAGGTGTGCATGCACTCATGGACTTGTGTGTAGAGGCGAGATGACAACTTTGGATGCCATTCCTTCCCAGGAGCCATCCCTTCACCTTGATATTTTTCCCTTCTGAGAAGGGGCCTCTCATTGGCCTAGCACACCAGTTAGGCCAGCTAGGCTGGCTGTCCCAGAAGCCTCAGGAGTCTGTCCTGTTTCCACCTTCTCAGTGCTGGGATTCCAAGCACATCCCACCAGGCCTGACTTTATTGTATGGATTCTGGGGGTTGAACTCAGGTCCTCACAAGCACTTTGGCAGTTGTACCTTCCTTTTCAGCCTCTCATCTGTTTGTTTTTGAGTGAAAACTTGTTCCATGTTCTAAGCAGTCTTTCAGAATATACTACTAAGGGGATTTTCAGAGTACACTACCTTGAAAGACAGAATATTAATTGTATATATTGATTTATTTATTCAGTGAGTAGTTTTCAAGTGCCTGCTCTGTGATTGAAAACAGAAGAGAAATGGTTTCTGCTTATGTAGACTGTTCACTTTTGTAGGTAAGAATTGCATGTTACTTATACTATTTAGGGACAGGACAGGAACTGTATAATCTTGAAAGTTAGTGTGTGTCCTTTTATTTTAAGTATTTGGTTCCCTGATCCAAGGCCTTGCTTGCATTGGGGTGTGGTTCTTGTCTCGCTCTGGAGAAGGCATTTAAGAGATTGTCTTGCTGCTGGGTGGGTCACAGCATGCTGGTGCCCTACTTTTTAATGTCTTTCCTTCCATGCTGAAACATAGTGGTACAGCTGCCCTGGTGTTTTGGAAAGTAGTTAAATAATTGTGCTTTTTCATCTCTAGTTATGTCTAACGTGTTTTCTCTTCAGAAATTGAGGGTTAAGCAGAGGAAGCTTGAAGAACATGAGGAAGCTTTGTTGGGCCGTGGTCAGGTGGTATACTTGCTGCAGCAGGAGCTGACTTTGGCTAGACAGAGAAACCAGGTGTGGTCTGTGTTCCCTCTCCCTGCCAGTGGAGGGGTCATCTCCACTTTAGGTTGTTGGGCAGTGGCTATAAAAAGCCTATAAAAATTAGCCAATTTGTAAATAAACTAAACTTGCAGAAACATGAAACAGCATCTCAGACTTCTTTACCACATGTTTATGATGAGGGCAGATAACTAAATGTGAATTTCTGTATGATATATTTGTATATGCTGTATTGAAAGTCTATAATGGGTATTACAGAGCGTAAATGTTCATTATCTACCTAACGAAATGTTTTTAGGGGATGAATCTTCTTGAATGGAATCTTGAAAGGCATTAAACAGCGTTCCAACAGGGAGTTGTAAGAGGATGATGCACAGCACACACTACATCTCAGGAGTGTTTCTGACTTTAGTGTCTTAAATCTGTAGTGTTATTGGATCATGACTCCTGCTTTCACATTTGGTTTTCCCAGTTTGGGATCAACTTTGTTTTGTTACTGATATTTTATCCAGCTTAGTATACACATGTCAGCCAAAACAAACATACAAACATACAAGTCTATTATGAAAACCATATACTTCCAGTAAATATATTAACTGTTAAAAAAAAAGTTTGTTTGCCAAATGGCTAGTTGGCCAGTATATTCTTTTCTCCTTCTACAGCAGTCTCTTCGGAAGAGTAGATTATAACCACCCAAGGTACTTAATGAGCGTAAGCATCATAGCAAAGGGAGTTTGATGATTTTAGTTGACCAGGCTGGCCAAGCTGCAATGAGTAGTTTCATCCACCTCTATTGTAAGATGATGCCCTTCGAAACTGACAGACCTGTTAAGACAAGGTTCCTGGACAGCACTGTGAACTAGAAAACATTTCTGTTCACTGAGACATTTTCCATCAATTCAAATAGCTAGGAACAGAGTTATACTGAGTGCTCGTATCCCCCACCTCTAGATTGTACCATACCATTGTACTGTGTATATTTGCTTTATTAGCTATTCTTTTGTCCATCTCTGTCTTTCAATTCATCTTAATGTTTTATGTATTTCGCATAGGTGTTTGATATCAGGACCTTTTTTTCCTCCAAATAGTCCCGCATATGCATTATTGACTAGATTTACCACTTGCTTGTACTTAGGGTATACTAGTTGAGGGATTGTTCTCTTTCTTTTGAGGTAAGATTTACAAACCCTTAAGTGTATAAATCATAAGTACACCATGAGTATGTTTTGTCAGATGCATTCTGCTATGGTACCCAAACTCTTAATAAATTACACTGCATTTTCATCACCTTGCATAGTATCTTCTGTCACTGGAAGCACTATTCCATTGTCCACCATAGTTTTACATGGTTTATAAATGAATACAATCATGCAGTATGTGCCCCTTTTCACTTGATTTGTGATTCATATCTATTGTTCTCTTAAATTGCCATTGTAGGACAAAAAGAGAGATAAAAACTAAATAAATGGTTGTAGTCATGTTCTAGTAAAATTTTATTAATAAAAGCAAATTATTAATAAAAGCCCTCCATAATTTTCTAACCCTTTGTTTCATATTTCCATCTAACGCCATCCTATGTAAAGGATTGCCTCTAACTTTTTATGAGTGAGGATAAGGATATGTAGTGCTAGTGTGTGCGCGTGTGTGTGTGCGTGTGTTTGGTGTTCAGAGGCATAGACACGCATCTGGTGATGGGTTCCGAAACCTTTGTGAAGATGATTATATTGTTTTCTCAGCTTTGTAGTTTTTGCTGACTGTAGAAGTCTACTTTGACAAGTTTGGTGTTTGGTTTTGTGCTTTCAACACTTTAAAGAATACCTCTCAGCTACCTTGTCTGTCATGTTTTAGATAAGAAATGTCTTTAAAATTTCTTTCAGCTGTTTTTAGGAGTTTATTATTGCCTTTGAACTGTAGGGTATAGTTAAGCCTTGCCCTCATTTTCACCATATTTTCTTTGCTTGGGGTTAATCAAGTCTGTTGAATCTCTGGGTTTCAGTTTTACATTAATTTTGGAAGCTGTTTTGCCATTAGATTGTGTTTCTCGCTCCTGCCCTCCATTGCTACTTGTATATTAGATTATCTGAGGTGGTTATGACATTCATTGATGCTGTCTTAAATTTTGTACTTTTGCATCTAACTGTCATAATGTACTTGTTTTAATTCTAGCTTCTGGGTATGTACCGGATCTATTTATTGTGGCTTCCTTATCTGCCAGATAGTCTTTGGTTGGCTGGTTGGAACTGGCCATACAGGAGCACAGTGTGCTATTTTCTAATCTTGTCAAGTAGGTGGTTCTGATGTAATTGAGATCTCTTGAGGCAGTTACCTCACATTCATATGCTGCTCTGCAGTCTGCTGAATACACAGAGGGGACCCTTTGCAGATCTCCTACGTGGCATTCTGTTCTGTCATCTCTCTCCTTGGACCTTAGCTGTAGCCCCTTAACTCAAGGACCAGCCAGGCTCTGCCTATATCCCCCTCATTTTGGAGTACATGGCCTGAAAACTCATTATGGCATTAAGTTTACAAAAAGTGTGTCTCTGTGTGTGTATATATACACACACACACACACACACACACACACACACACACACACACACACACATATATATTCTTAACCTTGAAATCTTCTTAGGACTAAAACTACATCACTCAATACATGGAAACCTTGTGATGATGTTCTTTTACCCAAATCTTTATGCTGTATCTGCTGTCTGTTTATGTTAAATAAAGTTTTAAGTCTCAATGCACAGTGTTAATATTTACGCATTGAATAGTTACATGTATTTAAAACACATTAAGGAGACGATGCTGACATACTCATCATGTGCCATGCTCTTTCCTCTCTGATGCTTGTTTTTCATTCAGAACAGTTAGTACTGCTATAACATGCATGGATGAGGGGCCATCCACTGTAGCACAGGAAACCTACCAGTGGGAACACCCTCTCCCCAATAAAAGAACATTCTCTCTCCCCATGCAGCCATTAAGTGCTAGTAGCTCAAGTTAAGAGTTGGACCTGGAGAGCTCTTGCCCCGTCTATGCTGGGATTTTCTCTGGCTTGGTCTTGTGTGAGTAACCACAGCTGCTAAGAGCTATTGGATGATAGCCATGTTGTGTCCAGGAGACAGCGTTTCACAGCACTGCCCCCATCTTATAGCTCTTACATTTCGCCACTTCTTCTGTGACATTCTCTGAGTCTTGCCAGGGAGTATAGGGTAGTGTGATAGAGATGTCCTGTTTAGAGTCTATTCTCAGAAATTTGATCAACTGAAATTTATTATAATGGAGGCATCATTGCTTAATATCATTCTATTGATTTATGTCATTGTCAGCTGTATTAAATTTGATTAGCCATTTTCTCAGTTGATAATTATAAGTGGTCTTTGGCAGTAGTGGAGCTTCTTAATAAAATTGTTACTTCTTATATATCAGTCTGTACTCTAGGGAAATAAAATGAGTACCATGTATAGACCCAAAGAGTGTAGTTTTAGAAACTGTCAAGTTTAGAATCTTTCAGTTGAGCTAGAGGCCATCTGACATAGAGAAATGTCAACACTTGAATCCAAAGATAATCTGCTAGTAGTATTCACTCTTGGATCGGACAGATTTTTTTCCTGACAGGGCTTTTAATGATGGAAAAGGTTTACTGGAATCAGGAAGGATGATCTGCCTTATTCGAATTCTCCTAGCCTATAGCTGTGCAGATAGCTAATTTGGCCTCATGCTTGCCATGCAATGCCAAGACCTAAGTTTGAGCCCCAGAAACTCTTAAACATTGCGCATGGTGGTACAGGCTTGTAATCTCAGAATGGGAGAGAGAGAGATAGACTCCCTGGGGCATGATGGCCAGCCATGCTGGCCTACCTAGGGAACTCCAAGCCTTTCTCAGAAAACAAGGTGGATAGCATTTGAGGAATGACGTTGAAAGTTGACCTTTGGCTTCTACATGCAGGTGCACACATATATGGACCCACCACATTCATGCATGCATACAAAAATATATACACAAGTCTCCTGCTTTAAATGCTAATTCCAACTAAAATACCTTTATTTATAGAAACACCTAGAATAATGTTTATCTAAAGATTGGGGTACCATGATCTAGCCAAGCTATCACATAAAGTTAACCATCAAACTTACGTTCAACATCTTTTCATGGAACCATTGAACCATTGTGAACCATTGTTCACAAAATTGTCAAACAAGATTAATTTAGAGAATTGTAGTATATAGCTTCAAATGAAAAGACTCCAAATAAAATGGATCTTATTTGTCCAAGGGGATGCTTAAAAGTGTCCCTTAAAGTCTTGCCATGGTTTCTAGTGAAACTAAGCTAATGTAGCTTTAGATAGAAGATCAACACAGATAGGAAAGATGGGTATCTAATAAGAAAATGAAAACAAACGAAGCAGAAAATCAATAGCAAACAATAGTAAAGAAAGGGGATTTTAAAGCTTGAGATTGCAGTGACTTGTAATATCTCTTGAGATCAGAGATTAAATAGAAATCTCATAAAAGAAAGACATTCATCCAAAGAGGAAGACACATAATGTGAGTGACCAGAAAGAGCAAAACTTACTGGTTCTCTGCCCTCTTGATGTGGGATGACTTGATTCTTTGCTCTAGTCACAAAGTGAGTTGAAGTCTGTAGACATTGTAGGGAGTGAGGAAAGAGAATGAAAGAATGGTATGAAAGTTATTTAGGAAAGAGGAAATAAGATCACTTTGGATAATAGAACAAAAAGCAGTAGATTACATTGAACCCTGTGGCAGGGATGATGTTTTAAGTGTATAAGACTTTCCTGTCTGTCAGGATGGAAACAGCAATATGACATGAGAAAAATACAGAGGAGTTTCCCTGTGCCTAGTACTGGGTGTAGTTTTGAGTTCTATGAATTATGGTCTCCATAATGCAGAGAGCCGAGAATGATAAATTAAGATAGTACTTAGGTAAATGATGAGATCACAGACATGCACTGCCATGCCTGACATTTATGTGAGTATTGCAAATTTGAACTCAGGTCCTAGAGCTTGCTCAGCAAGCATTTTTCCAGTGAGCCATGTCAGCATCTCCCACACCCATTTTTTGTGTGCGTCTACATATGGTTTTTGTGTGTGTGTGTGTGTGTGTGTGTGTGTGTGTGTGTGTGTGTGTAGTATGTGTGTGTAGTATGTAGAACGTAGCTAGCCTTTAGAAAATGAGTAAAATGACCTACTGAGTTAAATATCCATGTCATCTCTCCAGAATTGCCAAGACCACGTGTTCAATCTGTATCAACAACTGGAAGAGAAACAACTCTCTGAAATATCTCAAAATGACCAAGTCATTCGAGATGCAGCTGCGGAGAATAATAAATTAAAGAAAGAAATTCAAGGGTCGAGATGGCATATATTTGATATCAGTGCTGAGAATGGCAAGCTGGATGAAGAGCTGATCCAGTTCGTGCAAGACCTGAAACACAGGCTAACCGTAAAGGCCAATCAGGCCAATCTTGAGGCTCAACTACATCAACTGGAGCTGAAAAATGAGTTTGCCAGGTTAGAAGAAAATCTGAGGAGGTTCAAAGAAGGGGAAAAAAGCCTACAAGGGTCCTCTGGTGCCCTCCAAGAGGAGAGACAAGGTTTCATTAAAGATGTATCAAGATTGAAGAGCCAGAAGTCAGAGTGGCAGGAAGAAGGTGCCCTGTGTTTATATGGAGTCCAGCTGCAAGCAAAGGAAGAGGAGGCTCAAGGGTTAATTGTGGCACTCTCCTCTTCCCAGAAGAGAATTGCTGAACTAGAAGAGTTAGTTTGTGCTCAAAAGGATGCTATCAGGAAGGTAAGTGAAACCAAGGACAAACTGAAGAAAGAACCAAAGCATCTTCAGCATGACACAGGGATAATACGGAATGAAACAGAGTAGCTTTCAGTCATCAAGTGCTTTACAAGTATTACTGTACGTACACACACATGAATACACACACAAATCATTTTGGGTTCTTACCAAAACCTAATATAGTCTACCTTATACCTAAATCAGAATATTCAGAGAGATTTTATGAATGCACTAATATTATCTTAGCCATTTTGTATATCTCTCTTCCATGTCAGAAGAAGATCTGTATGACGCTTAAAACAATATTTTCTTATTTATTTTAACTGGGAGTCGTGGCACATACCTTTAATCCCAGAACTCAAGAGGCAGCAGCAGAAGCAGAGGTAGAGAGGCAGAGGAAAGGCAGAGAGGCAGAGAAGATGCAGAGAGGCAGAGAAGAGGCAGAGTGGCAGAGATAGAGGCACAGAGGCAGAGGCAGAGAGGCAGAGAGGCAGAGAGGCAGAGAGGCAGAGAGGCAGAGGCAGGCCAATCTCTGTGTCTTAGAGGCCAGCCTGGCTACAGCGAAAGTTCTAGGCCAGCCAGAGTTACAACAGAGCAACCCTCTCTCAGTAATCCAAAAAAAAAATAAAATAAAATAAAATAAAGAAAAAGAAAAAAAATGAGAAAATAACGAGGTGCTTTGCACATTTCTGGCACGCTTGTAAATGGGTGCAGAATTTAAACCAGATTAATTAGGAGAAAGCACAGGGTCACTCAGTGTGTTTTCACCGTGGTAGTTGAGCACTAGATCATCTGCTGGATCAGGATAGTAAGAACTCAGCTTGTCTCAGCAATGTTGTTCAACTGTAGTTTGTCAAGAAAGAAGTTAATGTTAAAGCTTCTTAAAGTAAGTGTCGCTAGGCAGGGCAGCACATGCCTATAACGCCAGCATTCAGGAGGCTGGTGTGAGTTCAAGACAAGCCTGGACTATGCAGCTCATTTCAGGCTAGTCTGGGCTCTGTAGTGAAACTGTCTCAAAAGCATTTTTTAAAATCACTACTACCCGGTAAATGATCATTAGCAAATGAACCCATTAGCATCACTGAACATTAGCATCAAATGAACATCTTTAGCAAATTATGCCATTTCTGCCTTCTGTCCTATCTGCCTTTGTTTTCCATTACTGGAGTTGATCCCAAGGCTCATGCGTGCTAGGCAAGTCCTTTACCAGGGAGTTACCTCCTTAGCCCTTTTCATTTATTATTTTAAAACAGACTATTGCTAAGCTACCCGTGCTGAAGTTGTAACTCAGGATCCTCCTTCCTTGGCTGTCTTAGCAGATTCAATTGCAGATACACAGTACCATGAGCATGTCTGTTTCTGCCCATGTTCTTTTATTTAACTTTTTTCAGAAATGGAGAAAGGAGGTGGGAGAGAGACCTTGTCTTGTAGATGAGTCTGATTCACAGAACCTCATTAAGAAGGGCAAACATTGTGGTCCTTGAGATTAACTGGCCAGTCAGCCTATCCTATCCAGACAAGCACCAGGCCAGTGAGGGACTCTGTCTCAAAAACAAACAAGCAATCAAATAATGAATTCCTGCCCAAGCATAACTACCTATGTTTGGATGCCCAGCACACCATAAAAACAGCCATGTGTACGAGCATAGAACTGTGTTCCCACTGCTACACGGAGCCAGACAGATCCTGGATACCACTGGTAGCCACCAAAGCCAAGTTGGCAATCTCCATACTCAGTGAAGAAGTAACAGACCCTGTCTCACAATATATAGTGAGGAGAAATGGAGGAAGACACCTGATGCCAGTCTTTGGTCTGCATGTGCCTGTGCACCCACTCATGAATGAGCACACACTCACTTGAACATACACAATTGTTTTAAATGGGAGAAAAGGTATATGGCACCAGAGGAACATACATAAAGTTGTCCTCTGGCATCCAGGCAGACACGGGCACTCATACACACACGTACATGCACACACAAGAACATGCATATACTTCATTCACATTTACGGCGGAAAGCTGTAGTTTATGCCATGCTGGAATTCAGTAGGTTTTAAGTCAAAACCCAGTTCCTGAGTGTTTACAACAGATTCTAGATAGCTGTGCTTCATTCAGGGAATTGCTTACTGTACATGTATGCACTGTTAACACTAGACACCAAATTTTGTTCTCTCCCAACCCAGCTTGCATGCTTTTTGTCTACTGAATATTGATGACGCAGGCCTTTTTTAAAAAGCCATTTGGCTATTTCTATTTCTTACAGTGATACTGTGTTTCTTAAACTGTCACTCTGTTTTTATTTCATCCAAACATCAAGGTATTTCATTCTGTTCTGACTGTGCGTCAAATATCCAGTCTTTTACTTTCAACAGCCCACAATAAGCTTCATTACCTTCTACAGGTGTAAGAATGCTGCTTCCAGTGTGTAACTATACTTCTGGATAAGTCATTCTGAAACTCCTCCTTTCTTGTGGCTGCCCTGCTCAGAACCTTTAAAAGACACATGATTGGCTAGAAGAGTCTTAAGATCCCACCTTGGTCTGCCACGCAAGACCTTAATGGTGTGTCCTCATTTGTTCAGCCACCAAACCACCTCCTCAGCACACAGTGATAGCAGCTAGTGCCTTCTACCCACGTTACCATCCTGTTGGCTGGAATGTCTTCCAGAAGACAATGGCCTTCTTTTGGGGGTCATCCCAGAGCTCAAACTCTATTACTACACTCCCCAGTTGCTTGATTGTATTTTGCCTTCCTACTCCCCATGCACTTGTCTTACCATTTGTCTCATGTCGCCTGCTCAGAGGGCCTCAGCCACTGAGGAGTCTCACCAGCCCTCACCTTTATCTTGACCCATGTGATGTTTCTGTTTTCACCATCATGTTCTTTTTTCTGTTCTGTCTGTCTGTTTTTCTTTTTTCGTCTTCTTTCTTCTGTTACTTTATGTATATGTGTATTTTGTCTAGATGTGTGTCTGACCACATGCATGCCTGCTGTCCTTAACCATTTGACTGTAGTTAGAGAAGGTTCGAGCCACCCTGTGGGTGCTGCGAATGGAACCAGGATTCTCTGGAAGAGCATACAGTGCTCTTAACCACTGAGCCATCTCTCCAGCCCTGCTATTTTGTGCTCAATTTGTAAGAAATCCCCCTTTTTCTTGCTTTTTTATGTAATATTTTTCTTGTTTCATGTGTGGATTTTCTAACTCATCTCTCCAAGGATGATGGCCTTTAGCTATTGTTGCTTTATTTATGTGTCTGACTGTATGACATGTGCAGGTACTTGTAGAAGCCAGAAGAGGGCACTGGAATTACAAGCACATGTGAGCTGCTCAGCATGGGAATTGAACTGGGGTCCTATGGAAAAGCCTCAAGCGCTCTTAACTGCTGATCCATCTCTCCTCCCCAGGTTTTGTTTTTGAGAGGGTCTTATTATATAGCTGAGGCTGGCCTAGAAGTTTTGTTGTAGTCTGGGCTGACCCCAAACCCACAATTTTTCTTCACTAGGCTCTGAAATGGCAGGGTTTCAGGTATGTACCTCCACACTGACTCTGACTGTTTCTTTTAGTGGGTTTTCTTTGTAATGGTTTATTTCTGCTGTTACGTTTCTGATAGCCAGCAGTCTTTCTGTTAAGTCTTTCAGATGTTGTTATCCTTTCTGTAAATGAAGAACAATATTTGTTTCATCTTTACATGAGGAGTAGAATCCAAACTGTTTTCTCTAAAACATTAATATACTTCCCTATACACTCACTTCAAAAGAATTCTCAAGAAAAGACAAGACTTGCAGCCAGATACATCCATTTCCTGTGACATAAGCCTCTGTCTATGTGTTTCCCTGTTGGGTACTTTGGAGGACTCTCCATGGCTGCTAATGTATCTGGGTACTAATCATAACTGAAGTTTAAAATGACATCGTACAAGAGAGGAATTAGAATTTGTGGTACCTCATGGATCGGTCACACAGTTGGGTCTAGAGGGTGCTTACAAGCTAGCTCATCCTAAAAAGCTGTAGAAGGCTGGCAGAAGTTTGGATGCTCCCTTCTGTGCTGAGAGACCACAAGCCACAGCAAAATTCCACCCCCTCAAAGGTGGGCTACAATTGGCAGAATTGCTTACCTAAGTGACTATCCCAGCACCCCTGTCTTAACCAATGGCCTTAGCCCCAAGTACCAAAAGACCCTCCCTTGCTCTGAACCTGATAAATGTATGACCCTTGCATTAAACAAGAGAGAATGCTCCTCTGATGGCATCTCCTGCTGGCCCTGGGATCCTATCAAAGGCAGATGGTTAAGAACCACACTGCTGCAGGCTGGCTGTGGCTGCTTCTCAGGACAAGGGAAGCAGCGAGCAGGCAGGGACAGGTGTGGATGAGTTTCATTTCTACAAGAAATCTGGGTCTAAAGGAATCAACTTAAAAACAGCTGGTAGAAGGTATAGCAGGTAAATGTTTTCACTCATTGTTAATAGATACATACATAAATAAATAAATAAATAAATAAATAAATAAATAAATAAATGAATGAATGAATGAAAGAATGAATGAATATTTCTTGGTTTCAAAAACAGTGGCTTAGATTGCTTTCCCAGGTAGTAAGCACCCTGACAATGAGTTTGTTCAGGGACAGGCCAGATGGACCACTGCTTGTCACTCAGATACTAGGGGAAGCTTGGCTTTGAGAGAAGACACTATTCCCACCATGTGAGGACCTTGGCTCCTACTCCAGTTTCTCAAATACATGTAGACACATGATGATTTCTTTCTAGTCTCTTGGAAACATAGTCACCCAGTAATACTATTATATACACTCTTAAGTGTGAGCTTGCTCTCTGGTTGTATTGAGCTCCGGGACTTGTTTTTTATTAGAAGTTTAAGCATAGACCCAACCTACTGCCCTCTGCTTATGTTCCTAGAATAGGCTGTCCTGCTGAAATTTTGATGTTCCCGTTAAATTGTTATTCAGGTCACACACCTTGGCACCACTAAAAACCAAACAGTCTCCTGCTCCTCTTCCAGAATTGTTTTCCTTTCATGGCTGAAACATTTAGACATTCCTTCATTTTGATGAAGCATACTGTTCTATGATTCTAACATAGTTCTTGCATTACAAATCAGGTTCTGGAGACTCAAGCCAGTTGCCTAACCACTGCTCACAAGGATGTAGTCCTGGGAATGGTGCTCTCCCAGCTGCTCAACGAGAAGAATACCCTCTCCATCCAGATCTGCAATGCTAGCCAGAGCCTCCATAAGATCAAGCATCACTACTATGACCTCTTTAAGCAATGTGCCTTCCTGGAGAAGCAGGTTCAGGAGCTGCAGGCGGTAAGGCTGGGAGAGTTGCCAGGAAGAGGAGAGTTAGGATGGCAATAGGGAAGATCCAAAGAAAACACCAAGTAAACTCTGAATGACAGGGGAAATGTGCTCAGTGAGGTGGTGGGGGGAAATAATATGAGTGGGAAACAGTGACGACAGGCTCTGAAAGTAAGAAAGTGCTTCAGGGAATCAGAAAACTGTATGAGAGACTGGGTGTGGTGGGGCATGCCTCTAAACACAGGAGGCAGAGGCAGGTGGGCATCTGTGTGTTTGAGGCTGGCCTAGTCTTTACAGCATGTTCTGAGGCAGCCAGGACTACATATTGAGACCCTGTCTCACCCAAAAGAAAACTAGGCAGAAATGTTGGGGTGAGATGGGTGCAGCATGGGAGTAAGGTGGTGAGAATTAATGTCAGATTACATGAACACTGAGGACAGGGCTTGGAGGAAGCTTTTGAGTAAGGAATGGATCAGAGGCACCCCTGCAAAATCCTTTACCCACACCAGATGAAAGCATTGTTCCATGGAAAGGTTTTAAACTGCAAGAAGAGAATCTCAGGGAACACTTAAGCCCCATGGTAAGGATGTAACTAGTCCCAGGCAAAAGCATCTGACTTCTGCTTCTGGACCTAAGGCTTTTAGCCAGGGACTGTCATTTTCCTCTGCTGTAGAGCAGGTCTTCACTTTGCAGCCATGCAATATGAAAAGTGCTTCCTTTACTGAATTACTAAACTGCTGTGTTTTCTAGGGGTTGATATTTACAGACATTGCTCTGGAAACACCCCAGGAAAAGAATGGAATTCTCAGCAAGAATGAACTTGAGGAATCAAGGGAACCAGAGACAAGGTAAGGGAGCAGAAGTCACTCTCCAGCACCCACTGTGTGCACAGAAATTGGATGGTAGACAAGAGAGGGTAATGGGGGTGAATATGACCAAAATACATTATCTACATGTATGGAAATGTCATAATGAGACTTGTTGTTGTGTGTGACCAATGTATGCATTTGAAAACCTTAAAAGAAATTGAGTGGTAATCTTGGTGGAAGTAGAGTCCACCATGTGGGCTTAATATGTCCTGTTATGTGACTAGCATCACAGAAGTGATGTAAGATTGAATGTAACCATACCTATCAGGCTGTGTGTAAGAAGCAAGCAACAGTTCTAACACAGGTGCACTCACAGCACTACAAACACCAGAACTAAAACTTGTCTCAGGCTTGCTTCTCTCGATATGTATTTTCTGCTTCGTTTGTCCTCTGTAGCTATCCTTCAATGTTAGTTTCTGTGTTTGGGGAAATGCTTCCAGCCTCGCGAAGAAGGGAATTAGGACTGTGTTCTGTGTTCTGCATCTAGTGATGTCCTTTGTTTTCCTTTTACCCTCAAGTTTTTCTGAAGTTCAGCAGGAGCTTTTCAACACCAAACAAGAAATGAGTGAAGATCAAGACCAAAGATTGGCCACTGAGGAAGCGCTTGCCCTCACCAAGGAGCAGGTCAGGAGGTAAGATGTAGGGAGGGCCTTCTGCTAACTTCCCACCCGTCCTGACCTTTTTCCTGCACATTTTGTGGCCAAGCTCAGGGTGAGTTAAGATCTTAGTCTCCCCTTGACATGGTTCTACAGTTACTAGAGAGTAATTGTCATCACCAAGAAGCAGGGCCTGTGCTTTCCATGGCAGTAGCTTGTGGGGTAGTAATATACCATAACCATTTGGATTCCACAGTGAACTGTGGAAGGTGTCTTCCTTCACCCCAACAATAATTATGTGAGACATGTGTTGAGTGCTTATGTGTCTGTGTCTGTGCATGTGTGGGCTCGAGAGACAAGGCAAGGGTAAGATATTAGGTGTCTTGGTGTATCATGCTCTACTTATTCCTTTGAGACAGAGTCTCTCACTGAACCAGGAGGTTGGAATTTTTTTTCAGTGACCAACAAAACTTTGGCCATCCTCCTGCCTCTGTCTTCTTCCTAGTGTTCAGATTGCAGGTCTGCACAGTCAGTCCAGTGGGTGCTGGGAATCTAAATGGAGATTCTCATGCTTTCTAAGATGGCTCTTTTCACTGAGCCATCTTCATGGGCCTCAATGTCATACTATTTAGAATGCTAAATAAATGTATTCTCATTACTTGTTGGATACCCAGATGAATTCTTCCTCCTCCTCCTCCTCCTCCTCTTCCTCTTCCTCCTCCTCCTTCTTCCTCCTCCTCCTCTTCTTCCTCCTCCTCCTCTTCTTCTTTTTCTTCCTCCTCCTCCCTCCTCCTCCTCCTCCCTCCTCCCTCCTCCTCCTTCCTCCTCTTCCTCCTCTTCTCCTCCTCCTCCTCCTTTTCTTCTTCCTCCTCCTCCTCCTCTCCTCCTCTTCTTCTCTTCTCCTCCTCCTCCTTCTCCTCCTCCCTCCTCCTCCTCCTCCATTTCCTTCTTTCCTTTTGAGTCTAGGTCTCTCTGTATAGACCAGGCTGGCCTTGAACACACAGATATCACCTGCCTCTGCCTCCAAAGTGCTGTGATTAAAGGCATGTGGCACCACACCTAGCCAATTGAAAATTTAAAGATTGTAACCTAAGGGAGAATAAAAGACACCTTAAGGAAGTCTTTGACTTGATTTATTGGGAAATTCACTGCCTAAGCCGAACTTTTCCCTGACAGTCACAGGCTTTATTGGGCAGTGTCAGCTGGCTTTGCAGGAGACTCTTGCTTTTGTCCAGCTAGGAGGACATGGATGTGTGTGATAGTGTAGGCAGTATAGCCCAGGTGTGATTTGAAGAACACAGTGTGTACTCCTCATTACTTATTCCAAATCAGGAAAATCACTGTGTGTGAGACAGTAGTGTGGGTACAAGTGTTTGGTTGCTGGAAGCCCAGTGTGTCTGCAAGGACTAGCCAATGTTTCTATTGTCTCTTCCCTCAGAATAAGTGGCTCTGAGGATATGACTGCCTTCTTGCAATGCCTTCCCCAGTAGGCAGGTCTGAGCTGAGCTTTCTTTCTTTCCCATCCAGCACATTCACAGTATTTTGTTTTCAGCACCTCTCTGTAGCTTTGAGGGCAGGCTCTGTAGGAGCACAGTGCAGCATGGTGGAGTGGCCTTGCCCAGATTTTTAGGCCTGTTTTTCTTATTGGCTGTTTCTCTGCCAGTTGTCAAATTGTTTAGATGAAGCCTGGCCTATGGAGAGAGAGGTTAATCTCTTAAGTGTCATCATTCTGGCCTGACCAATTTGAGACAGCTTAGGGCAGTGTGACTCTGGAGCCTGCATCTGGACCATAGTAACCTAAGGTTAGCCCTTTCTCATGTTCCTTCTGGCTGAGAGTAGAAAGAGTAGGACTACTGATGGAGTGTGGCCCGCCTAGACCAGGTTCAGATCAAGGCTGCTGAAGAAGAGAGTGGCCCACAAGAGAAGTGGTGCTCCACTGATACTGATGCCCTGTGTGGGGAGAAACACACTTCAGTTAAAAGGTGTGTCCCTGTGGGCAAATGGGGATGAGACTGCCCTTGCCCTGTTGTTTTCAGAGACCACTGAGTAATGGCAGCTCCTCATCCTATGGAGCATTTTCAAAGGGCAGTAATAGGCAAATGAGCAGGAAGTGAGCAGAAGGCTGCAGACACTGCCAGTTCAGCTTCATTCTAGAGCCCTACAGAATTTCTTGAGTGCTTTTGCCTATTATATTTATTTTAAATGTGCCAAGTGTGATGGTACATGCCTGCAATCCCAGCCCGGGAAGCAGAGCCAGGAGAATAGTAAGGTCTCAGCTAGCCTTCCATACTAAGACCCTTTCTCAAAGGAGAAAAAGGGAGGGAGGGGAAGAGGAGGAAGATGAAGAGGAGAGAGAAAGAGGTGCGAAGAGGGAGGAGAAAAAGAGGAAAAGAGAAAAGAAGAGAAAGGAGGAGAGAGAGAAGTGAGTTTCTGAATCAAATGTACAGAAGGGGAAACAGAACAAGAGGCATAAACACAAAAGGGTATTGGAATATGGGTTCCATTGATTACAGGAAGTACGCAAGCCAGCATTCCAAATAGGCAGGTCCTTTACTACTGTGTGGGCCAGGACTATGGGAGGAGACTTTGCTGCTAATTCTCTAGGCCACCTTCCAAGGGCTCCTGGGAGGATTCTTATTCAGGGAATCCCTGTTGTATCTTTTTCCTCAACACAGGTTGGAGGATAGCAACCTGGATTCAGTCTCGATACCTATTGTTGGTGCCTGTGACTCTCAGGAGCAGGTAATGTCAATAGATATCCCATGCAACAGCTATAGAAGGGTAAGAGGGCAGGACACAGAGAAGGCTCTGTGCTATGGGGAGGGGCTGCAGGTATGGAGGAATTACTGGTGAAGAAAAAAATCCCTCAGGTGAAGTTCTGACTCCCCCACCCTTTATTTTTTCAGACCCTGATTGGCGATGGATGGATGCAGTTTCTGTGGTCACTCTTGCCATTCCCGGCCCTGAGTGCCAATCCTCAACAGTTATCAAATCCCAGGACTTTTTTGTAATTCCTTTTAACTTTTTACAAAATCTCAAAATTAATTTTTTGTCATTTCTTCTTCTCTGTTGTCAGGATTGTCAACTCCAGAAAACCCTTTTCACTTTTATTTTGTTATTTATGTTGTTGTTGTTGTTATTATTATTATTATTACTATTATTATTATTATTATTATTATTAATAAATTTAGATTTGTAAACTGTATCCTGATAACACACCCTTCACATTCCTTCCTGATCACCCCCTGCTGCCTCTGCCTCTCAGCCCTCAAGAAAGAAAAATAAAGAAGGAAAGAGAAAGAAAGGAAGATAGAAAGAGGAAACCAGTCCAGCTAGTGTGGAAGGAGGCATCACCACAGTTCCTGCAGGCAGCAGGCTGCTCTGATGATGGCATTCCTCTGTCTCAGACTACCAGAATACCAACCACAGGGAAGTCTGAGCCAAAATTGGGCCTCACTGCCCAAGCCCGCAGGCACCCCGGCCACCCTTCTTACTTTCAACCCATTCATATTGTTGTGGGCTGGGAAATCCAACACAACTTACACTCAGAGGCCAAAAATTTCCAAAGCAAAAGAATTTTAATGAATGAAGTAGTCAAGTAAGTCTAGGGAGCTGACTGGGTCCCTGATTCAATCTTCATGCTGCTATTTAAGCACATAAAACTGAAAGTATCTTGTTAAAGCAAAAGGAAAGCATACATTTCGAAAAGTGGAAATGAGATACATTTCATAAGGAGGAAGCTAGAGGCATTTCATAAAGATTAACAAAGGTGTGTTGGGCGTTCCAACAGAACAAGTCATTGAGGGGGTGCGGGACCAGCCTGTCCCCCTCGGGGCTGAGCAGTATGGGGAGTATCGATGGCCCGACCCCTCCCCACCGGGAGAAAAGACACACACGAGCCGGGAGAACTGTCCAAGCAGGTACTCATGTTTATTATTTCAAGCTGTCTTTTTATAGGCTGAGGGTAAACGGGAGGGTCTAGGAGATGAGGAGAGGTGACATAGGGTGTGAGGTAAAGTGGAGTGAGTGGGGAGAGCCAGCAAGATTTTTACACGTAGCAGTTACTAGGCAGAGTCACCACCAGAATAGGGTATGCTTAGTCACCGTTAGGCAGAACTAGAGGTGCCAAGACAGGTCTCTACACTCGAGCTTGATTTGAGTTTGGACCACAGGCCCCTTGCCTGGCCATAAGGGCCAACAAAGGTGGAAGTTAGATACATTTCATAAAGATTAACAAAAGATGGAAGTTGGATACACTAAAAAAGGTGGAAATTAGATACACTTCAAATGGTGGAAGTTAGATACATTTTCTCAGTTACACAAAAATGTCTTAGCTTAAAATATCACATTGTGATAAGGTGATGGTGAGTTCACTTCCAGTCCTTATGCAAATCCAGTTTTAGCACATCCCTGGGAGTCAGAGCACATTGCCTGGAGCTCCTAGCTTATCTGGCTTTAGCACTTCTCTGGGAGTCAGGGAAGCCTTTCTGTGAGAGCCCAAAGCTTTATCTTGACTTTGACTTCATAAAAATGGGCTTAGTTAATGCAGCATACAAGGACTCTATTATCACATCTCCTTAGAAAGTACCTGTAGGGACTTAGGTAACTGGGGCTGGAGAGGTGGCTCAGTGGTTAAGAACAGTGACTACACTTCCAGGGATTCTGAGTTCAATTCCCAGCAGTGAGATGGTAGCTCACAACCATCTATGATGGATTCTCATGCCCTCTCCTGGCATATAGGTATGCATGCAGATAGAGCAGACATATAAATAAATAAAATTTTAACAAAAGGCAGAGAGAGAGAGAGAGGGAGAGGAGAGGAGAAGAGAGTAGAGAGAGAGAGAGAGAGGAGAGAGAGTGAGTGAGAGAGAGAGAGAGAGGGAGAAAACTTAAGTGGCTTTATGGACAGATTGGAGCTGGGAGGCCTGGGGCATCTACTCTCTTCCAAGCTGTGACCTTACCCTAGATACTGAGAAGCCTCACAGGTGGTGTTCTGTGCCCAGGGTATTGTCCTGGAGGATGATGAGAGAGCCCTTCCATCCAAGCCAAGATGATGATTCCAAACATAGTAATCTTGCATCCAGTATCATTTTCTTGGTAATTTGCTTTGCACTGCTACCTATAGTTTTTCCTTCCTAAGACAGAAGACAAAGTTGTGGGCAGTGAACACATTGCCCCATGGGACATATGAGCTCTTATAGGTTCCTGGCGATCCAATGGCTGCACAACACACAACTCATTGATAAAGAAAATTCTACTTGAGTTAAAATTGAAGAAAAAGGAGAAAAGGAAAAGACTGACTAGAGGGGGGGGGGACAGAGTGCCAGGGACACACTCTCAGAAATAAGTTCAGGACTGTGATACTGGGTTTGGATTCTAGATGGTTTTAAGCTAAAAGTCACAACCATCTGTGTCAACAAGAGCTGAAGTCTGTCATGTTTTCAGTCCACCATTAACAAAGAACATCCTGAGCCCGTGACATAAAGAGCAATCACAGTGTATCAATTCACAGAAAGCATCCTGTGTACCACCTTTAGAGGGTTGCACAATAAAAGAGGGCCAGGGGTCCTGGTTAGCTTGGTCCTAGGGGTCTAAGCTCTCTTTAGTGAGAATCTGGCCTTGGCATGACCCTGGGTGTCTGAGCTCTCTTCCAGTGAGAATTGGGCATTAGTTTGGTCCTGGGAAAATCTGGCTTTAGCTTGGCCTTGAATTTTCTTTGGGGGCCATTTCAGAGCAAACATGGAAGTCTCAGGGCTCCCTGAGGAGGCCTAGAGGGCTCCCAGGTTTCAGCTGTTGGATCACGGGGAAGATGCCATTTTCTTCACAGGCAGTTAAATAGCCACTGGGCTGTTGTTGCTGTGGACTACAAGGACAGGACCTTGTCTACTTAGCCTTTGGACACATGTAGACTATTAAGTAGCCAGTGCCTGTCCTTGCATTGAAAGGCAGGAAGAGCTGGCAATGGACAGCTGGGTTCAAATTCTATAGTGCACTTTTCTGGCTGTACCTGCATAGGGGTCATGAGAGAGTGCCCAAGGAGAGCTGGGGTGAGGTGTGAGTACTGCATTGCAACTTCTAGCCTCAGCCTCAAGAACTACTGAGCTGTGGTACTGTTGTGTTGCTGGTGAGTTATGCTACATCTCCAACTCCATTGTCACCTGCTTCTGGAAACAGAGGGTTTAGGCAATGGAAAGAGATAGCATAGCTCCAGAATCCATACCTGAGAGCAGCAGTCAGGAGTGAATCCCACTGTGCCTGTCCTCCCCTTGAGCAGGTGGTTTTCTCATTATGGGCATGATATGTTCCCTTCCTGTCCTTACCACCTAAAGGAGAGAGAGGACTAGTGAGCCCACTGATCAGCTCTAAATCTTTGTCCTATGGTGATTAAATTTTAGTCACAATGTCCCAAGAACTTTCCTAAACTACTGTAAAATAATATAATTGTTTACAATTACATTGTAAAATAATACACTGAGGAATTGTGTGAGACTGTCTGTTGACCAAGATATCATGTACCTGTGTTTGTGCACTATGGGGATGGAGGGATGGAGGAGTGGTTACTGTCTGGTCCCAAGAAACTTCCTTTCCCTATGTCTGACATGTAGCCAAAAGCCAGCACCCCTTCAGGAGTTTGAGGATAATAGTCCTCAGCTGCTCAAAGGAATCACTTACCTCTGAGAAAGAAGAAACTTTGCTTCTCCATTAACATATGCCTGTGGTGTCTCTTAGCGTATATCAAGGTCTATGCTAGCTTCCAGACTCCTCCAATCCCTAATCAAAAGTACCTGTTATACATTTCAAGGTCCTCCAGCCCAGCTCTCCATTTCCCCTCCTCCCAGGTACCTGTTCCCTTTAAACCTTGGAATATTTCCCAGGCTTCTTCTGTCTGCTTTCCTGAGAGACAGCCTTGGCAGTTTGGAATAAACCTTTGCCTTTTCACCCAGGAGTGGCTTATTTGGTTTCTTTCATTGCACCCCTTTCATTCAGTTACTGGAGCAGAAAGTTCTGACACCCCTTTCTTACAACTGATTACCAAGAGTTGGCTGTGAGCATCCTTCTAACCTTAGCTGCTGGAGCTAAAGGAGATGAGGTATGATCAATAAAATCCATCCTGAGAGTGAATTAAAGGAGCAGAGTTATAGTATGTGTATTCACGTTGCTCTGTGTATAGTCCTGAGAGAACTCTGGAAAATATTAGACCAAGTATGGTGGCACATGCTTGTAATTCCAGCACTCAGGAGACTGAGGCAGGAAGATGATATGTTCAAAACCAATCTTGTCTGTGTAGTAAGTTCATGCCAGCCTGTGCTACATGGCAGGACTCCCTCAAAGATGAAAAGAAAAATAATAAAGAGGAATGAACAAAAAACAAGCTCCCAGGACACTCTCAAACATGGACTCTCTCTCTCTCTCTCTCTCTCTCTCTCTCTCTCTCTCTCACACACACACACACACACACACACACACACACACACACACACAGCAGGAGGGGAAGTTTCATAGCTCGTGCAGGTTAGGTAGTTAACCTTATGCTTTTATATGAAGTTGTTGCTTTGGAAAAGCTGGACCACAATCTCAACATACAAGTGGAATAATCGAACCCAATCTCTTTGGTTTCAGAGCCTTGATCTTCCTGTATGCTACACTTCACTCCTCAGGTTATGAACAAGGGATATTTGTAAAGGGGAATAGGAACATCTCTGAAGTTCTGTGGTTTCTCTAGAGAACTGCATTGCCATCTGAAGCTGCAATGTCTGCTCTGATACTTCTAATTTTCACATTGGATTAGAATTACAAATTAGTTAAAAGATTTCCCCTTTCTACATATTGTTCTGCTTTAAAAAGCTTCATCAGAACAAGTAAGATGTTCCCAAGTCTAGCAATCATTTAGAAGTGAATTTAGAAGCTTGCTGCTCTAACGCTAACATGCACATGCTCTCTTCTGTCATGGACTAGTTTCATCAATCCTTCTGGGACCCTTTGAGGGTGTTCTTTAACTTTTCTACACATTTATTTTTCGTTACATATAAAATAATTGTTTTATACAGTGTTACGTGAGGGGCTCCCTATGTCTTGGGTTTTTGTATTGTTTGCAAGTGTTGGATTTATGTGGCAGATATTTGATTGCTAATGATCTGCAATGTGCTGTCAGTAGAACACTTACTGAGTTCAAGATCAATAAAAAACACCTATATTCAGACTAGCAGGGTTCCACTGTTTAGTATGTAGCTTGCCGTGGTGGTGGTTCCCTCTGCTGAGGCCTGGTGGAGTTTGCACATATGAGAATCCTACTTGTCCTTCCCTGCTGAGCTTCCACAGCAGCATAATACGTTTATCTGTAAGTCAATCGGGTCAGGACTCCACAGATGACCGCAAAGAGGAGACCCAGGGTCAGATCAATAAGAATTTCTGAGTAGGATAATTTTTCAGTCAAAGATTCTTGGGACTTTGTTTACATTGTCTTTATTGTCTGTTAGGGACCCAGGCTGCCAGAGGACTCACCCTGGGGATTATTTGTAAGGCAGTCAGTAAAAGCATAGGGAAGCTCCAGTGGCCTTCACATCAGAAAGGATCTAGTCCACTGGCCCAAACAAGTCTCCTGAGCATGTCTCACTTGAATATAGAAGGGGAGGACTGCAGATCTTAACAGTGTGGACTATGTCAGAGTTCTCGTCTCCTGTTTCATAGAGAAGTCCATCTGGAGTCAGATCTCCATCAGCTCAGGCTTCACACAGCTTCCCAACAAGCTAGGAAACTTTTCCCTCCACTCCTTGCCTTTCTCATGAGTTATTCCTTTCCACTATTGAATTGATAGACACTTAATTTGTGTATCAGTTATGTATGAGCTTCATTTTAAGTGCTCTGGGTATTGAAGAGATGAGTTTGTTTTTAAGGCTTGCCCTTCAAAATTCACATACAGGTCATTTCCCCGAAGACTTTCTTGCTTTCTACAGCCTACATCAAATGCTATATTTTGTTTTCCTCCCTCAGACCAGGCCTCTACAACATTAATGTAGCCCAGACTACACCTAAGTGCTGGGATCACAGGTGCTTGTAACCACACCCACCTGGATTGTTTAAATTCTTTTCCTCCTCAGGAGCAACTGTCCTGTGAAACACAAAGAGTGATCCTACAGCACTCTGTAACATGGCTTACCTCTTCTAGATGCGACTCTGTCATCATTTTTATAACATTTCCATGCCCTGAAAAAAATTGCAAAATACTAGACACAGAAACGCTTAATCCTTTTAAATACCTCAAGGATTAGGAACTGACTCAAACTTCAGGAGGTAGCTGTGAGGACTGTGTGACAGGAAATGACAGAAAACCTGAAGATGGAGCTGAAGCAGCTGCTCAGCATCTTGTTCTGAAGTGGCAGCAGCTGCAGGGGGCACCCGGTGTGGACCTCAAGAGCTTCAACAAACAGTAGCAAAGGTGGGTAGTCTGAGAAGTGGGAGACTTGGGGAACACGGGGAAAGAGTGGAGAGAAATGTACACAGCACTTAGTCCTTGTTAATGGAGGTCTTACTAACAGGTGTTGAGCCTTTGATGGCTATCGGCCTGCATGCAGTGGTTGTTGACAGCGTCTGAGGATGGGAGCTAGGGGAAGGCCTGTATTTGGGGAACATGATGGATGAGTCACCTAGAAACAAGGCCCAGACAAGTATGCCCTGGGTTCTGCTGATGATCTACACAGCTCACACTAAGGACTGGCAGCCTCTGGGCACTAAGCTGAAGGAGACCAAGAGAAGATGAAGACAAAGTGTACATCTGTGTGTTGTAGCAGGGATACAAAATGCACGTGGAAAATGTAAGGGAACAAGAATTAACCACAAATGCACTGGTACTGAACCACTGGGCTAATGCAAGCATGATTGTTCAGCTGGGATAACTATGTGAGATTCTGGAATTCCAGAGTGTCAGAGATGGGGCTTTAGATCAGCTGTGTTAACCTGAATATGCCATTGTGTCATCCTTGATGAGTCACACAGTAGGTGTACAACTACACTAACCCCATTATTATTTAACACTGGGGGGGGTGCAATCACAAAAACCAGTGATTCGACAGAGGATTTAAGTTAATATTTGGGACTTGGTTAGTCAAGTCTCTTGATATGTAGTATGTATTCTGTGTTGCTTGTCCGGCTTTGGTCCCACAGTGGCTGTGACTAGGGTATCCATGGAGCTCTTGACTTAACGCCACAAGTCATCCCTGTGCATGCCATTCACTGTCCTTCACCAGATTATTCTCCAGCCTCCTGCCTCAAGTTAGTAGTTTTCTCGACTAGGGATAAAAGTATAAGCATATTAAGTTATTTTACTCTTAAAAATGACTGAAAGAGGTTGATGGGAGAGATGGGCTGAGGCCCCTGGGGAAAAAAAGGACAGAAGATGGGAACATCAGACCTCACTGCTTCCTTAATGCTCACAAATACATGCATTCCTACTAATGATAACTAATGTTTCCCCAATGTATTCCATCAAGAAGACTATATTGATCCTAGGTAATCCTTTTCTAAGCCGTTCAAGTTCATAGTGGCTGAAATGAGCCCCTCTCTTCTTTTTCATTGTTCAAGCAAAGCTACCTCCTTACTAAACACAAAGTCAGGGTCTGCGTCCCAGTCATCACACTGGAATCACATACATCATTCCTCACTACAGAACTCTCTTTCCAGTTTCCTTCTGTTGTAGAACAACTCAGAGGATATGTCAAACAGAGAGGCTATCAGGATGTGAGTCAGGCGAATTCTTTACCTGTCCTAACCCCTATCAGTAGCTATTGCCAAGAGGGAGGGCAGAGTTGTTCTTAGTAGCTCAGAGTTACTCTCAGGCAGGCTAACCCCCTCACCACTTCTCCAGCACATCTTTGACTCAGCTGCCTCAGATTTCTCCAGGGCTGATCTAGGGGTTACTAGAAAATGTGGGCAAGGATGGAGGTTCCCAGGTGGAGATGTGGGAGAAGTGGGGCTTCGATGGATAGAGTTCTGGGAATGGGTATTTGAAGAGGGTTTCCTTTGGGAGAGAGTGATGAACACAGGGAAGGCCTCTGGTGGTAGAAGTACCCGAGAAAGAGGGGTGGGAAGAGACTTGCCAGCCAGGCAGGTAGGGTCTGAACCAGGAAATTCCAAAGGCTACCAAAGCAGATTGGCATTGCCACTTGTTACCTCTCCATACTGCCTTTAAGAAATCCACAGTTGTGGTACCACATGGTATGGTAACAGCAGAAGGTCATGCATAGAGGGCACTTGGTGGCAAGGCTCTCATCCTAGAGAGCTGGCAGAGCTTGGCCGCTACCCTCTGCTTGACAGACCAGGACCAGGGCAGAATTCCACTCCCTTTCAGATGGTAAGCTGTGATTGGCTGTTTTAACCAATGCATTGTCCCAGGTACTGGGGGACCCACGCCTCTGAACCCCAATAAATATAGCCTAACACTTGCAATAAATTGAGTATGCTTCTCTAAAATCTTCTCCTGGAAGTCTGTGCATTCTGTCAACTCTTAAATTCCCTGACCTGGGACCTCATGGACACATCTAACTCTCGCCCCCCATGCTTGCTTCCTGCTAGCCACTGGGAGCTAGACCACATGGCAGATAGTCTAGCTTCTTGGGTGGGAAAGAAATGAAGCCCACTGCAGACTGATGAGGAGAGAGAAACAACCCACACATAGTGTGACTGGATGGTGCTTGCTCATGCCTTTTTGGCAAGGCTCAGTAAAACCCATGTGCCCAGTGAAGCAATGATTGACACATCATCAAACTAGTGTTCTCCAAAGATTTCTGTGACAGTTACTTAATTGGTAAATACCACATAGTTTCCCGAAAAGGTACCTGTTACATGCTATGTTTGAACCACTTATCTTCTTAAATATAGTTGAACAGTACTTTTAATTGGGTGATAGAGAATAAAGCATTGGTATTTTCCTTCTTAGAAAATTGTGTATTCTTGTCACTTAATGTTTCTCCATGTATCAACAAATGTGAATGTTTCAACTGATTGTCAACTGATGATCTATAGCTGTGCAGTGAGTAGCCAGTCTTAGAGTGAATGTGGGTCAGTATTGCGCAGGCAGATGAAAATGTTTTCGATGTAGTTAGACAGATATAGACAGGGACACTGGCCTCATTTGTGTTCTGACAGACAGAAAGGATACCATGGAGAAATCTGAGTGAAATGACACCACAGTCTTGTGGGTGTTGTGTGATCACTGATCACTCCTACACACTGTGGACATGGTAAACAGTCCTAGTACTCTGACAAAGGTGGTTTAGTGTTACCTATATCTATAAAGACTTCTCTACAGACTTGGTTAGGGACAGACAATACTGATTTATCTTTAAAAAACGTTCCACTCCCTTTCTATTCTATTTGAGCAGAAGTTTCCCTAAAACTTCTAACTGCTTTGCCTTAGCTCCTGTTTCCTTGTAAGAAAGAATTCTATTCTCTTATTGTTGACTTCTGCATTCTTAGTCTTCTTCTCAATTCTTTTTTCATTCCTAATTATGTCCATCTTCAGTCACCATCAGATGTGGGTGTCTGTAGTGTGGCATGGTGTATGTGCTTCCATGCAGACCCAGGGAGATGACTGGGACACAGACCCTGACTTGTGTTGAGTATGGAAGTAGCTTTGCTTGGACAATAAACAAGAAGTGGGAGCTGATTTCAGCCACTGTGCCCTTTGAAGGAGCTTAGAAAAGGGTTATATAGGATTAACAGAATCTTCTAGGTGGATAGATGGGCAAAAGCCTTAGCTATGGTTAGTAGGAATGCATGATAGCGGGCATTAAGCATAGAAAGAGATATATGTGAGTGCAATTGACAGTGGAACTGATGGACTAGGACTCTATCTTGACATTGGGGATGAGCTGAACCTGGGACTTCTCTGTCCTATGATCCAGGATTTGACATGTCATAGGAGACCTTAAAAGAAAGCATGGGAGATTCAGAATAAGGAAGGACATGTCAAGGATCACCTGTTTAAGTTTCATTTTCATGTGGGGTTGAGATGGGATAAACGCAGCTATGAGTGAGAGTAAAGACCCTGACAGTAGACACCTCTGACTAGAGGAAAGAGGGTGTGTGTGTGTCAGTTATGGGCCTCCTTGTAACATGACAGATTTTGTGCTGACACTGTTGGTGCTGTGTGTTGTCGAATGACATCTCTGAGAAGAAGCAATGGCAGGGAGCCAAGACCGTAGAGGGTACTGTATGCACAGAACACATTGAGCAGGTGCAAGAAGAACTGGAGGAGAGGGATGTTCCATAAGAGCTGATGTGAAACCTGCATGCCTATGGAAATATGCAGGAAGGAAACAGCTATGTCTATGAATCTTCATAATCAGTTTTCTCTAGACTCTGTGTCCATGTGCTCCTATTGCTTCATGTGCTTTCCCTTCATCTCTCTCATCTTATTCCCCACTTTATTATGTGCTTTATAGGTAAGAGCTCTATCGCTCCCTGATGGGGGAAGGAATTCTGCTGTATTAGCTGTTTCTCCTCCTTCAGTCAGACATGAGGGAGTCAGAGAAGAGACATAAATGCTGAACTTATCCACCTACTTATCTATACACTAACAATTATCTATCAGATGGCACTCCTCTAGCCCAGTGGCTCTCAACTTTCCTAATGCTGCAACCCTGTAACAGCTCCTTGTGCTGTGGTGTCCCCCAATCAAAAATTATTTTCTTTGCTATGTCATCACTGTGTTTTTTTTTGCACTGTTATGAATCACAATCTAAATGTCTGATATGAAGGATGGTTTTAGGTGACCCTTGTGAAATGGTCCCAAAGGGGACTTGATCCAATTGTTGGGAACCACTGCTAACCTTTCACATGAGACAGATGTGTGCTTAGAGTATCGGGTTAGGAAATCTTAACCAAATGGGTTAAGAAGACTTCAGTGCTGAGTGTGTTGAGACACACTTTTAATTCCAGTACTCAAGAGGCAGAGGCTAGCAGATCTTCTCTGTGACTTCAATGCCAGCCTGGTCCACATGGTAAGTACCCACCTAGTCAGAACAACATAATGAGACCCTGTCTCAAAAAATAAAAATAAAAAGAAGGCATCAGTAAAATGTTAGAGTAAAGATGCTGTAGTGGGGACTGTATTAGTTCTCATACTGGTAGAATGACTTAGGATGCAAATTTGCATTTGGCTACTTGATACAAATTGGGAACCATTAATATTAATATAAAGAAATATGGCATTCAGAAAAAATAATGACAAAAACCATTTTAGCTATGATGTTTGGTCTTCATGACAATGACGTAAATTTCATTTTATCTGAAATAAATATGGCAAAATAGTTCAAGTGCCTAGCATGTTTGCCTAGCATGCATGAAACCCTGTATTTGGTCCCAGCACAAAATAAACTAGCTGTGGTAGCTTATTCTTGCAGTCCTTGAATTGGAGGTGGAGGAAGAGGCTGTGGGGAGAGTAATGGATGCAGAAGAATCAGAAGTTCAATGTCAAAGCTAGCCTGGGTTACACTTCATGGATTATAATTTGTCAATGACTTTTGTCTGCCACTTGTCTATCCTCAAATTTGGTACAGATTCACACTTTTGTAAAATAAAATAAAAGTGAATCTAAATATGAGGTGAAAAACATTGATGTAGGAAATAAGAGCACAATTTTTATTTTTCATTCAACAGACACAAGATCACCATGTAAAACTCTCATTCACGTTTCCAAAAGCATACCCTTGTATTTCTTAGAGTGCTTACCCCTGGTGTGCCAGGTTACTCTAGTTCATGTATTGCACAAGAAATATGAAGCACAAATTAAGCTCTATCAAAACCCCGGAAATTTTCTGCTTTACACAATACGGAATAGCTTCGGGAAAACAAAACAAAACAAAACAAAATAAAACAAATCTATAGTAAAGAACAGACAGTTCCTTAATCTACCCATGTACCAGCAGCTCATTTTATGACCAGCACCGCCTCCTTATTCAAATCATATGTGGACAAAAGCAGAATGGTATTAGGACAGTCTGAAGTGAATGCAGATTCAGGTGGTCCGCCCCTTTACCGCAGGGGGCGGTCTCGCCCCTTCTCATCCGCTATCCGCCGGCGGAGGCCGGAAGCCAGGCACCAGCGCGAGGCGCTCCTTTCTCACAACTCTATGGTAGTCGTTGCTAGCCATGGGAACTCTGTGGTTGCGGGGCGGGCTAGAGGCCCGAATTTGAAGGCGGAGGCGGGAAGATGGTGGCCCTGGCTGTCGCTAGGCTGGGGTTCTCCCGCACCGGAGGCCTCTGGGACTGTGTCGTGTCCTGAGCCACAGAGGAGCTTGTTTGCAATGAATGTTCCGCGCCGGGGTGGGAAACGGCGGCGTTCGTCGTCCGGCTCCGACTCGTTTTCTGGAGCGGTGACGGCTGTGTCAGCCCTCGGCTCCCGTCTAGGCCGGTGCTGAGTCCTCCTCCCGGGCTGGGACGCGGCCGGCGGGCCGCAGGGGCAGGGACTCGAACGGCGGGGCGGAGGGCAGCAGAGCCGCGGGGCGAATACTCCAACACCGGGCTGAGATGGCCTAGGGCCGCAGGGCAGGTCCCCCACACCGGGGCTGGGACTCCAACACCAGGGAGGCCTCCCTTCTTCCCCCAGCATGGCAGCTGATTGCGTTTCAGCTGCCCCTGCCTGCCATAGGCTACTTTCAGCCACTGCCCGGGTGTAATGGTCAAGTGGCTCTTGGGTCTTTCAAACCTCACAGAAACAGTCATGCTGAGGGCCAGACCCTGTCACCATGTCGAGGGTTTGTGTCCATTCATGTCCAGGACAGCTTCAGCTCTTACAGCGGATTGCCAGTTGAAGGGTAATGTTAGTTATGTTAGTAATGCAAGCTCAGCTGGAAGCGATCTGCACTGTTCCTCAGAATGTTAGCCAGCTTCTTTTGGTTTTGAGATGAGCAATTACTCTAGGTCAGGCTGGCCTGGGGTCTTGAACTTTAGCATCTGAAGTGCAGGGATTACAGGCCTGCATTGCATGCATCCCACAATTCTTTGCCCTTGTTTTTGCAGTCACCTCCACACTAAAACTTAAACAGAAAGTTCTGTAACATCTTTGTAATGCTTATCACTCACGGAGTGCCTTCCTCCCACCTCTGGATCTTCCCAACTCCTTATCCATTGTATATAACACTATTTTTTTTGTATATGCCTTTTAAGAGTTTTGAAAGTTATATCTAATAAATAAAACTGCTAGTATCTTTGTGTACAAGATCAGCTTATTACCTGTCTTGAACTCAGGATGTCCTTTAAGTTTCATTTCTACATGTAGGAACTCCAACAGTAGAGGGTATTTATTAAAGTTTTTTGTTGGAGGTAATTAAACTGTTTTTGTTTTCCTGAAAGGGACTTTAAGAGTTCCTAGTGACGAGATAGACCAGATGCTTTTGGCAAAGCGGGGACTTCCTAAAGCCATTCTGGAGAAGTATCACATTTTTGGTATAAGAAAGATATTTAAATGGCTGACAGTGTTCCTTTTGCTTGGACAAGTCCTGGAAGGGAAGAATCCAGTGTATTCAGGTACTCAAATTTATGCAAACTCCTTTCCCTAAAGTTATCAGTGTGAATACTTCTCTATTGGGGTGGTTGCATCTTTTAAATAGGTAGACAAGCAAATGCTTTGTAAGTAGAAAAACTGTCGAAATATGTGGAGTATCATCATTTGCATATCTAAGTGATGAAAGTTCCATTTTATGGGAGAGGAGGGTAAATAAGTCATTGGTAATTAGGTAACAAAAATTTCACTCTTGCCTCAGAGTGAGTTTATGTATGTCGGATGGCGTCCTGCTCTTTCCTCATCTGATCTCAGTTGCTTCTCAGGGTGTAAACTTTATATATTCATAATTGAAATGTTTGTGCAGGATTCTATGCACAAAAACAATAAGTAGTATACTTTGTAAGGTTTATATCGGTTTTCAAGAGCAACTCTTACATGTACAATTTTAAATTTGTATTACTGCAATGAGTTAAGGATCAAATATATACTCTGTCAGTTTTCTCTGAAGTTCTGAGTCATTCAGAGTTTCTATTAAGGCTATAAGAAAACTAGAATATTAACTAAGTAGATCTAAGTTCAGACTGTGGAGTTAGACTGGTCGGGTTTGGGATCTGTATCATTTACTGGCTGTGTGAATTTGCAAATTCCAGGGAGAGGTGGAGGAGGGGGGAGGGTAACTGACTTGGTAATGTTCAGGATTCAGTTACTTGGCCAGTATGAAACTTGGAAGTACTCCTAAGGGCACAGTAGTGTCAGTCAGTTACAGTGGAGGGATGGTTTGGTCAGTCCAGTTTCTGAAGTCACTTACAACTTTGGTTATGAAATGTAATGAGTTTTTCTTTTGAAAAAATTGTGGGTGTGGCTGTATTTTGTTTGTTTTGTTTTTCAGTTTGGGTCTGGGCTCTATATCTAAGCTTTCAAGCCTTGTAACTTACCTTTTCCCCCTCTACCAGCTTAACTCTACCCCTCTGTTCCAGGCCAAAAGATTTAAACTTGTAACATTTTTAAACCTTAGTTAATTCAAAGGGTTAAGAAGAAAAGGAACAGAAAAGAAATGAAGGAGAGAAACTTTTACAGCCCTTTTCTGACTGTCTTTATCTGTCTAAGCCTGGGGAACGGAACTAACTACCCTAATCTTGTTCAGCTTCTCCCGACATGGCAATTACTGAGAAAGATCTAAATTGTAACTTTTCTAAAACCCCAGTGCTGACAGAACACAGGCAACTGATTTGTTCTCCAGGGCTCAAGCTCGGCCCCTGTGGCTTCCCAACTGCAAGGCATTCCTCTGTATATCTCTCTTGGATCTTTACTCATTCACACAGGGTCAACTGTTTCTATACCCTCTGCACACCCCTGGAAATCTGCTCCTTTTCTCTGATATTTACAGAGACCATGGCCATTAGAAGCAGCTTGATCACAATCTCCTTGCAGATGCCTGAGTCTTCGACAGTTAAAGCATCAGACATTTTGGTATTTCAGTCCTCTAACTATAGCTTGTCCTATTATAGCATCCGTGTAAGGATGGGAACCAGTATCTGCAGTAGCATTTGCATTTTCAAATGCCATTATCTCAGTCAGCAACTGTCTTGCTTCAGGGTCTGATATGGCTCTGTTAACTGCAGTTAACCTTTGTAATAAATCAGTGAAAAATTCACTTGAGCCCTGTATGGTTTTCGTGGACTTTTTTCCTGGATTCCTCTACTTTTTCCCATGCTCATAAAGCTGCTGAATGACATTGTTCTATGGTCAAGTCATAAACATAATCTGTTCTTGTAATTCAGCATACTAACTGTCACTAAGGAGCTGATTTCAGTTTAGATTTATTCCTTTAGCCCTATTCTGCTGTTCCATATTTGTTGCTTCTTCCCTCTACCAGGTTAACAATTGAAGCTGAAGACCTGCCTCTAGTATAGCTGATATTAACTCTTTCCCATTAAATGGGACTATTCAATATTTAAGTTCCCAGTTACTCAGGACCTGCTTTACATAGGGCGAGTGCATGCCATACAACACCAGAGCTTCCTTCAATTTCCTTAAATTGTTCATTTCTATTGGATGCCATTTTGTTTCATTATAACCTTGGGGACGATCCTTATCAGCTGGAATGTGCTGGACCACTACTGGAAATGCTGAAGGTTATTTTGTGACCCTAGGTTGCCTTTTTGGGTCATTTTCCTGTATGGACTGTTCCCTTATTTTCCTAACAGGACCGTCATCCTGTACAATCTCCCCGCTTATATCTTCCTGGGGAAAATCCTTCTTTCTGCAAGGAGTCCAGTCGTGTTCCCAGTTCCTTATTCTGTACTTCCATTTCCTCAGTGTTTCCTTTTTCTACCCTTGACAGTTCTCCCCAAGTTTGTGTTCCCAGTTCCTTAATCTTTTCTACCCTTTAAAACTCCCAAGTTTCGTTTAACAGCACCATCAATTCCTTTTTTGAGTTCCCCTTTCAACTCTCCTAGTTGCCTAGCCACTTCCTTATTGCTTTTTGAAACAAAATATAAGAAAAAGAGGAAAAGGAAAACAACATATCACGACTGAAATCAAGGTAGCATATATCCCATGGTAACAGCCATTATAAATACTTTGTTGGCTTCTAGAACACAAAAGTCCATCCCTTCTTCCTCTACTTTCCCCTCTACATTTGAAATCAAATTTCCCATCCTTTTATCTTATTTTCAAGCTCCTCATATGGCCCCAAAATGTAATGGGTTTTTCTTTTAAAAAGGGTTGTGGGTGTGACTATTTTCTGCCATTTGGGTCTTGGGTCTATATCTAATCTTTAAGCCTTCGTAACTGTTACTTTTTCTCTGGCAACTTGACTCCACCAGCCCTCTGTTCCTGACTGAAAGATGTCTAAGTTGTAATGTTTTTAACTTCAGGTTGTCCACTTTATCTGAGCCTTATGTCTGCCTGCCTTCCCTATCATCAGCTTTTGTGCTCTTTCTTTCCCTGCTCTACTGCAACTACCATTCCAACTGTCACTCTCTCTCTTATATACCCCCTCCAAGCTATTCCCAGAAGTCCAAGTGACATTCCTGTAAGGGGGAGGAGCTTTTCCTGTATAAGCTAACAGTCATTTAGACATTTTTGCCTAAAGTGTATGTTGGATCTGTGGACTTTTGTTTTTGGATCCATTACCTGATGTCGCTCACTGTCTTCCTTCTAGATCTGTGATACCCTTGGAGCTCATTTATCTTTTTCTCTGGTCTTGCCCTTCTGTAGCCAAAGTGAGCACTAGAAATTAGACGTTTCCACTGTGCTTTTAAGACTATTTAGTCATTTTTGATTGCTTTTAGGTTAGACCCAAAACTCCTTAGATGCTAGATTTATAACACTCTTATATATGTAGCATTTAAATCTTTAAAAAAATTTAATTGGGACTGGAGAGATGGCTCAGTGGTTAAGAACACAAACTCCTTAGATGCTAGATTTATAACACTCTTATATATGTAGCATTTAAATCTTTAAAAAAATTTAATTGGGACTGGAGAGATGGCTCAGTGGTTAAGAACACTTTCTGCTCTTCCAGAGGACCTGGGTCAAATTTCCCGCACTCACATGGCAGCTCACAACTGTCTGTCACTCCAGTTCCAGAGGATCCAACACCCTCCCACAGACATGCATGCACACAAAAAGCCACCAATGCACATAAAATAAAAAATAAATTAAAAAAATACTGACAAAAGTTTAATAATGTGTGTATGCCTGTGTCTGTGTATGGGTATGGGGCTGTAAGTACAGCATGCATGGAGGCCAGAAGGGACTGTTGGATCCCCTGGAACAGGAGTTACAGGCAGTTCTGAGCTGTCTGATATGGAGACTAGAATTCAAATTCTGGTCGGGTGCTGGGAATTGAACTCATGTTCTCTCTATGAACAATACACTCTCATAACTGCAATGTCATATTTCCAGTCCCCAGCACTATTTTAATCTCTTGATTTTTCTCCCCTGAAGGATTTGGGACTCCAGGCTCATGAAATTACTGCCATCAGAACATTCCAGACTCTCTAGTCCTTTTGCACATGATGTTTCTGATGCTTGCCATTCCTTCCTCTTCCTACAAATTTCTTTCCTTTTTGTAAGCTTCCTTACAGCTTCTCCCAATTTCTGCCATATGTTCTATCTTATTATCTTAAAGGTCTTCATAGCATGGCTTTTATCTCTTCAGTCAGTTCTTAAAGAAACTTAGAGAATTAATGAGGTACTCAGCAATATCGACCATTCATTTTTATTATAAAGACTTTAAAAACCCTCCTGTTTCCTATGAGACTATGTTTTAGAGTCAGGGACATTTTGGGAGCATTTCAAATACTAGTTGAGTCTTTAATGATGTTTTAATCCTAAGCTCTGTGCTTAAATGGGTGCTCCAAGTCTGTGGTGACACCTTCTATCTTGTTAAATGAGTCCCAGTTTCCACTGATGCAATACTCTACGGTTTTTAAGGTATTTTCACACATATGGTGTCTATTAAATATATTAAAAATGACTGTTGTGAGTTCCTCAGTGAAAGTAGTGCACTGTTGGAATATAAATCATGGTACAGACTGGCCAAAAGTCTGTATTTTAGGCCAGTGTTAATAGGCACATAGCCTGCTGGGCCTTGTAGTTTTCATTTGTAAACTGAGACTATCTACTCTTAGTACAGTTAAGAAATGTTCAATTGCTTAATAAGAGTCCATCATTGGTTTTTCTCAATGCTTTTTATTAATTACAAGCCATGTCATTTCTCAGGGATTCAATACCTGGGTGGCTAGGCAGAGACTTCATTCCATCATCCTCTCCTGCTTCTCTTCCTGCTTCTCCTCCTTGCCCTAGCCCTAGGTGCTTTTTCATCCCAAATCCTCCCTGCCTCCACCCAGCCCTCCAATATAGATATGAATCTATCCTGACATTCATCTGCCTTAAGGTTAAGGAATGTCCTATTCATATGGAGAACCAGGTGGCCACTCCATTGGTTACAGGTAGGAAGCGAATCCTAACATGCTACAATGACAGCTTCCAGGAATATTATCCACAACTATAAAATGTCCCACAACATAGTACATAACTCAATAAATTCAGACTCTTAGAGGAAATTGATTAAATTAACATCTCTAAAGTTCTATGGTTTTACAAATCTTTTTAGTGGTTATTTCAGAGGCCAAACAGCCAAAGAAGCTGGTCGTGCTCAGTAAACTCCTCTCAACCTATACTCAAAGAAACAAAATAATGAAAGGATTCCTTTTACTGAGAAGGTGTATTAGTAAAATGTTAAACAAAAACAAACAAACAAAAAAAGCCCTTAATACCAATCCCACTGAATTGAACATTTGAAAACTATTCTTCCATTATATGAAAAACTATTCTTTAGTAGCATAGGAGTATTTTCCTTATAAAGTATAAATTTGTTTTATAAGCGTATTAGTTGTTAAAGTATATTTGAACATATCTCCAGATATTATCTTCACTGCATCCGTGTAATTCATAAGATAATCATTGTACTGGCAGCCTGAAGTCAAATAGGTTGTATGATTTTGGTAGCTGAAAAGATCTGTGTTTTAACTGTAAATAAATGGTACTGTCTCTTAGCTAATTGTAAACAAAGTTGTTGATGAAGAGGTCATGTGGGTTCTCCACCAGGCCAGGGGCAGCATTAGGCATGGCTTGGCCTCTCTCTTGTCCTGTAGCTATTGTTGTGCCCAGTGTTCAAAATTCCCTTTTCCAAGTACCACCAGGAGCCAGTCCTGATGCAAAAGCAAGGAGTCTTTATTCTGCAGCGCAAACCAGCACGCTGGGATCCGGGACAATGTAAGATGGCCCAGTCTGTGGGTTGCAGCACCTTTGTGCTTTGCTTCACAGTTAGCATCCATATATAAGTGAGCACATACCATGTTTGCCTTTCTAGGACTAGGTTACCTCTCCTAGGATGATTTTTTTCTTGTGGCATTCATTTGCCTGAGAAGTTCAGGTAATTTTTTAATATTTACTTCGTTGTGTAGATTTGCCACAATTTCTTCACCCACTCTTCAATTGAGAGGCTTCTAGGTTATTTGCAATTTCTTGCTATTATAAACAAAGATACTATAAATATAGTTGAGCAAGTGTCCTTGCTATAGGATAGAAGTCTTTTCCGTGTGTCTGGTTTTATGTTGAGGTCTTTTATCTGTTTGGACTTGAGTTTTGTGCAGTGATAGATATAGATTTATTTGTATTCTATTACATATGGACACCCACTTAGAAGAGCTCATTTGTTAAAGATGATTTCTTTTCTCCATTGTATGCTTCTGGCTTCTTTGTTGAAGATTAGGTGTCCATAACAGTGTGCATTTATGTCTGGGTCTTTGATTTGGTTCTATCGATCCATGTGTCTGCTTTTATGACAATAGAATGCTGTTCTTATTTCTATGGCTTTGTAGTACAGCTTCAGATCAGGAATGTTGACACCTCTGAAAGTTCTTTAGTTTTCTGGATTATTTTAGCTATAGCTAAATTTTCTTTATTTTATTTCTTTATTTCTTTCTTTCTTCCTTTTTTTTTTTAGTTTCACAGTTTTTTCTTCTCTCCCTACACACTCCCTCCCCACCCTTCAGTTAACCCCGGGTCATCCCCCATCTCCCCTCTCCCACATATCTACTCCCATCCTCCCACACATATCCCTACATCTCCTTAAGAGCAGTTCTAACTTTTTTATAATAGTATTAAAAATAAGATATAATAAAGGAGTGGAGGTGGGTATGGACCAAGCCAATTGCATATCACTTTGTAAAGTGAAGTCAATCAAATAGGAAGCATGGTTCAATGTGGGGAGCCGATCTCCCCAAGACTTTTCCTGCCTCTATCAACGCCATGATTTTAAACTGCTTAGGCAGTAAGTAGTTTTCCACCACTGGCCACAAGACCTGTTTTTCTCTCTCTGACCTGTTTTTCTCTCTTAGACTTTTTTTTCTCTCTTAGAGTTGTTTTTTTCCTTTTAGTATTTACCCTTAACTGCTTCCTCCAGGTGTGGGGCATCCTATTTTTGTCCAAGATGCAAAAACATCCTATTTTTGTTTTTTTGCCCCTAGCTAGCCTGTTTTGCCCCCAGCTAGTTCCTCCTTCCTATAAATGCCATGTAAAAACACTGAATAAACGGACTTGATCAGAGAACTTTGCCTTGTTCCAGTCTTTTTGCGTCTCTTGTCCCCTGAGATCCTCACTCTCTCTTCCAGGATCCCCAGTTGATTGACTTGCGGGCCGGGTCAGCTCAAGACAGAAGAGGCCAACCTGGACTCTCAGATCCAAAGGAAGCCTCAATAAGAGAATGAGAAGTTGAATCTAAGAATGGCGCATACAACAACTGGCTTCCCCATGGCTTTCCCTTCCAGGAAAACCTCCCAAATCAACACACATATTTAGAATTTCCTAAGTCTACTTTTGCTTGAACTTGGCAATTGTTATTTTTTGAGAGGAAAGACAAAGGGCTTCCAAGAGAAGATGGGCAGATTAGAGAGGATATGAGCACTGGGAAGCAGGACTCAGGAGAACTGGCTTGATCCTGTGGTGTCAAGTGCCTGCTGGGACAGCACTTGTTGCCCAAGGTATGCTGTCGTGGAGTCACTGGAGGCTCTCTCCTCATCAGGGGTCTTGTGGAAATAGAAGTCAGATGTCCAAAAACATTTTCAGTCAAATGAAAATGAAATTGTCCTTAGCTCAATTGAAAAGAAAATGAAAAGAAACTATAGGCTAGAGAAAGATAGTAGCTCATTGGCTTAGTGCTTGTGTTCATTATGCAGGAGGGCCTGTGTTAGACACCAGCACAGAGAAAGGAAGGCAAGAATGGATTGAGGAAGGGTTCAGAAAATGGAGAAACCATAGGCTAATCTGGTATTAAATAGGAAAAGTGAAACACCTAGAGAAAGGTAGACTTCTAGTTAACAAATTAATTCTAATCAAGAGCCTAGTTATTTTTTCAAGGCAACGTAACAGAGAAGATCAGTAATCTGCATGCATTTAGCATATATATGCATATATATACACATCTAATCCTAACCACATGCCATTACTGAAAGATATGAAGACATCAAGCTGGAACTGAGCTGGAGAGTTCCTTCTGCTGACCAGCTTTCATAATGCTGGAAGGTCCCACATAGGCTACTGAAAGAGAAAGGCATCAGTGGTTTTATCACCTGTGAACCATACAAATTACAATTATATTCTGCCAAGCAAGATATACTTAAGCTGCAATAGTGTCGTGAATGTTATTCTGGGTAACCAACTCCTCTTTGTGGTATTTTTAAGGAATTTAAGGAAAGAATTCATACGTGCTACATAAAATTCTTAACTAGGGATGTCCTAGCCCCTAGGGTAGAACCTATGTTTGTTATTTAGCTCAGTTGTCATGGATGTCAAACTGCCTTCCCGACATTTATGTTTATACCCAGAGGCTAAAACTATTTTTGGCCATAATCAGAAGACTTCCATTTGCAGTGATTCTTGTTTTCTTAGGGTGCTGAGAATAAGGAATAATGAGTGCTTAGCCTTAAACAGGATATTTACACTCTTCCCCAAGGAGGGAGTGAAAAGAATTAAGAGCTGAAACATAGGGAGAAGGGTACAAAATGCCATTTCTTGGGAATGACACTGCAATTGAAAACATGAACTTATATCAGGTATGATTGCCTATGCTGAGTCTACAGAAGCTGTGGGCCTTTCAACTGTCAGTCATAGATGGGAGAGGGATTCATGAATCCCTACCCGTCCCTGATGTACTATTCACTTCAGATGGATTCTGGAGGAGGGAGTCATTGTTGTCAGCTAGGTACCCACTAGTAAGCCCACCAGGGTCCATTGGCTAGTTCCAAAACTATAGACTGCTCTGGTTAAATTCAGTGGGTCACAAAACAAAAGGACATGGGCTTGGGAAATGGAGGAGAAGGAATTGAGTGGTGGGAGGGATATAAGAAAGGGTATGGTGAGAGTAATCATAGTAGATCATATATGCATGAGAATTTTAAGGAACACATCAAAATGAAAAGTAAAATGAAACAAGAAATTTGGTGGGTAAAAATAATAAAAATCAGGGCACAAAGTAATGAAATGGAGACTATAAGTGTAGTATATGTGATGAATGAAACCAAGAGTTTTTTGAGAAGGTAAGCAAGGTTAATAAACCCAAATCAAATTAACTAAGGTGGGGAACTTAGGTTTAACCCGTTAACTTGGGTTAATAAATTAGAGATGAAAAAGGCACATCAAAACAGATTCCAACAAAACAAATAACCCAAGTAAAATATGGGGTGCATATCTAATCAAAGAATTCTCAAAAGAAGAATCTCAAATGTCTCATTCAAAATTCTTAGGAAATGCAAACAAAAACTACTCTGAGATTCTATCTTATACATTTCAGAATAGCTAAGATCAATAACACAAATGACAGCTCATGCTGGTGACGATGTGGAACAAAGGTAACATACCTACATTGCTGGTGCATGTGTAAATTTCCACAGCCAATCAATATTTCGATTCCTCAGGAAATTGGGAACCTATCTCAAGACTCAGCTATACCACTTAAAGGCATATACCCAAAGGACTTTCCCTCCAGCAACAAGGACACTTATTCAACTATGTTTATAGCAGCTTTGTTTATAGTAGCCAGGAATTGGAAATAAGCTAGATGCCTCTGAACTGAAGAATAGATAAAGAAATTGTTGCACATCTACAGAATGGAGTACTACTCAGCTATTAAAAGATGATTACCTGAACTTTGCAGGCAAATCGATAGCACAAGGAAAAATCCTGAGTGAGGTAACCCAGTCCCAGAAAGACAAACATGGTATGTGCTCACTTATATGCTGATGGTAACTGTGAAGCAAAGCACAAAGGTGCTGCAACCCACAGATTGGAGAAACCATGAAACAAGGAGGTGCCCTATGGGGACACACGGATATTCCTGGTAAGGGTTAATAGAAATGATGGAGCAGGTGGGATGGGGAAGGATGGGAATAGGAAGAGAAGGGATAAGGAGGATGGAAGGGGATTGAAGGAGAGCATATATGGAGAGACAACCAGAATTGGAGGACATGTAGGGGGAAATTGGGAGACCCAAGCAGTGAAAAGTCACTGGAATCAATGAATGATATTCTATCGAAGAACTCTAGTAATGGGGGATAGGGAGCCTAAACAGGCCATCTCCTGTAACCAGGCAAGGCTTCCTGTGGTGAGACTTGGACACCATCCTAGCCACAAAACTCTGACCTATGGATTATCTTCTCTGCAATATCCACTTGGACAATGGAAGGGCAGAACAGAACAGCTTGTGGAAGGAACCCATGACCAATCTTCCATTGTAGGGCAGGAGTTAAAGACTGGATAGCTAGGAGTGGACTTCTAAAGTTATCCTGCTCTCCTCATAGATCGGTGTCTATCAAAGTCTTTATCAGAGAGGCTTCCTCTGGCAGCTGATGGGAGCAGATACAGAGGCCCAGGGCCAAATAAAGTAAAGAGCTCAGGGAATCCCATGGAAGAGGTGGAAGATTGATTGCAGAATCCAGTAGAGCAATCATTCCCAGGAATGTCTCACATGGTAGCAGTCAGTCCAAATGCTAGTTTTGAGAGTGATAAACTAAGGATCTGCTTTTAGGTACTATTATAGCTGTTGGAGTGTCCAAATCATAATGAGTGCCTCACAGATGGGGGGAAAGAGAGAGAGAGAGAGAGAGAGAGAGAGAGAGAGAGAGAGAGAGATGGAGAGAGATATATTAAACAATTATGTGGGTTTAGATTAAAACAATAGTGGGCTAGTCTCTCTTGGTAGCAAATAGGTGCTGCGGTGTTGAATTGATCAAGGCTATGATGTCCTGTTATCTGATCTGCATTTTTCCTACCAAGAAAAAACCATAATAAAAAATAGATACACAAATATTACCTCATATGGTTATGCCTAGTGTCCAACGTGAGCTCTTAAACTGTTAAAGAAATGTGTGCATTATCCCACTCCTAGCTCTACTTTCCTGCTGGGTGTCTAAGATGATATATGTGGCAGAATTTTTTTTTTTTTACTGTCAAGGTCATTTAAGGATCTGGTCCTCTGGTGTCACTTGGGCTTGAGAAAAACCTCTGACTCCCTAACTTTTCTTCTTTTAAACCATTTTTTGCATCTATGTGTGAGGATAACTCAAGTTTGACTGGATTTGATGGAATCTAAAAGAAAAATTTCAGAATATTCAAACACTTCTTTGTAGACTGGATACTATGTAAGGACCAGGTTGGGTTTCCATGACTTCCATGAAAATGAGAACAGTTACAGAACATTTCAAGAGATGTTCTACAGTCTTGGCACTTACTTGGGCTTGAAGGGCAACTTTACATTCTAATCTCTCTGACCACATTAAAATAGTTCCGAAGTATGGCTATTGAACACCCTGAAGGTCAGTCACATCATACTAGTACCTTTGACTACTGTGCAATACTTAGATAATTCTTGGGAAAACCCAAACACTATAAACTTTGATTCTTTAAGACAGTCCTTGCAATTGCTGAGAGTAGACCAATGATCCCATTGAGTTAAGCAGAAGTTTGACATCAATGTATTGGATTTCAACCTTTGCAAACCTTATGTAACTTTCTCAGATCCTGCTCTTGTGAGAAATACTAAAACTAACAAATGACCAATCAATAAGCCTAGCTGTGATGATCTCTTCCAAGTAGGCATAGCTGATGTCATGCCAGTTGTTTGGATTGGAAGATAGTTATGGATAACAGCACTGTAATAAAATAATGTTGAACCCAGAGTGCATATGTAATAAATTAATATTTCCTGTGTGCATACTGCTAAATTCAGAGGGTTTTAAGTCCTCAGGTAAACCTTATAGAAAATAAAAGGCATTCTTCATACAGTGCATAGAGTTATCTACTATTACAGAACATTTGGAAGTCAATGAGCTTGAGTCACAGACATAGAATAGGCTCGTGCTCCACTATAAAAGCGAACATAGTGGTTTACACTGAACAAGCAACTTGCTGTTGATCCCAGTGACAGTGGCTGGGCATAAAACACTTGTTCTCCTTATAACCAGTATAGATTTGCTCAGATGAATCTTATCTATTAGTTTGTGTGTTGGGAACAGGGATTGGTGAACATTCAATTTAGATTATTTAAACTTTATAGGGTCATTGGTGAGTAGCACCGATGATCAAAGAAGATCAAGCCTTTAGAACCATATACCTTGACCACTGTCTAACCTAAGACCCTGGCTAGACTTGAGGTGACCAACTTCTGTAATATTCTTTGTAATCTTTAAGCTCTGCTAACTGGGAACTTTCATGAAGCTAGGAGAGAGAAGGCATCATGGACTGGATGATCTTGGAGTCTGTTTTTCCCATTTGAAATGAGATTGAGGAGGAGAGTTTGAAATCTTGAGTCATGATTGCCCATGTCCTACCCACATTACCTAATCCACGTGAATGAGTTATTTAGTCTGTTAACAGGGAGCAGCTAGTAAGATTAAGAAAAAGGATGGACTTAATACTGGGATTTCCACACCTTACACAATCTATTTTGTTAATATATGTCATTTTATTGAATATTTGAGACCATTGGTGTACATAGTTATTTACTATAACTATAGTGTTGTTCCTGCATCCTGTTGTTTTGCTGGTATGGTGTAGATTGTTTGACTCCTTTTTTATTGCTGGTCTGAGATTATTCCTTTTGTTTTCTTGGGCGTGGTTCACCTCTTTAAGTTGGAGTTTTACTTCTAGTGTCTTCTGTGAGACTAGATATACAGATTTTGGTTAAATTTAGTTTCAGCATGGAATGTCTTATTTTCTCCCTCTATTGTAATTTAAATTTTCTGTGTATTGTAGTGTGTGCTGCTGTATTCTCTTAGAGTCTGGAAAACATCTGCCCAGAACTTCTGAATTTTACATCCCACATTGAGAAGTCAGGTGTTACTCTAATAGTTCTGTCTGTATATGATATTTACTCTTTTTCTTTTGCTGCTTTTCACATTCTTTCTTTTAGTGTTTGGATTATTATGTGCCAAGGGGAATTTCTTCTATAGTCCTGTTTATTTCTTGTTCTGCATGCTTCTGCTTGTACCTTGATAGGGCCCTTATTCTTTAGGTTAGGAAATTTTTCTTTTGTGATTTTGTTGAGAATATTTTCTGTACATTTGTCCTTTGGTTTCCAGAAGGAGACTTCCCCCAGTGTATATGGGTGTGACAAAGAGATGGGATGCTCATGTAAGGAAGTAAGAGAAGATCTCAGAGACAAGGAAGAGGCCAGAGCAGGTAGCCTGCTATAGAGCTGGGGATAAGACGGGGAATTTGGAATTGTAAGACGGCAAGGAGTGTGAAGCTCACTTGCTCCTTTCCCTGGTGGGTCTGGCAAGTGGGAGTCCAGGTAGAGAATGTCTGTAGTGTTCTTGTCTGTTACAAAGGAATGGGCTGAGGAATGAATTCTATAGGAAAAGCAAGAATGATGAATTTTCTAAGTTTAACATCCACTGAAGAAATACATTGACATTGGAATTTAATGTAGGAAGCCTATAAACGAACATCTGTTCATGTATGAGACACATTGGACTTTATTTTGGTACAGATGGCATATTGAGAGAGTCCAGAGGTGTAAATTAAGATTCACTGTTGTAAGTGCCATAAAGTGGAGATTACAGCATAGTAAATTAATTTGACAATAACTGGAATATATATACTTAATGATTGCTATGAGAATCCAAAATTTATATTCATGTTAAATCACATACCAATGAAGTAATGTGACATTTGCCATTCTTTTTTTGGGAGAGATAACATATTATTTCTGTATATTTGTGTAATGGTACTAACGATATCTCCTGGGTGTGAAAAACTATACACCAGAACAAACAGTCTTGATTTAGATTTAGATATCAGACTCTGAATTTGTGGGTTCAGACAGTGATTATGACTAGCAGAATAGACCTTGACACTGGATTGTGAGTTGCTATGGGTCCTTTACCAACAGAGGGTGCTGTGGGACTTCCACTCACTCAAAGAGGCAGGCCCTAGAGGTGACCCTGAGCTCACTAAGGATACTCAGCAGAGATGTCAGGTCCTGGCAAAACTCATGGAGAAAGGAGCTTAGTCTTAGCTAGTGATTCCTCCCAGGACTCTTGCAATAGTGAAAGTCTAACTGTATGTTTCATCTGCTCCAGGCTGTCATGTGAGCTGCGCTGCATGCCAGGGCTCAAAAAGACCCTTGGCAGGCACAATGTAAACATATGTAAAGGAGCTGTTGAAGAAGTTTAATTTTTGTTATGTATAAAATAAATGTTTTGTGCACTCTTGGGAGAAGGGATGAGTAGGTCATGGAATTTTTTATTATCTGCAGTGGTTGGATTTATGTTGGGAATGATTGCTTGCTCATGAGCTGCATGTTCATTCAGTAGAACACCTGAGGACTTTTGTATCAATAGAAACACTTGATCAGAGATGCTCAGGTTTCCACTGTCCTGTATGGTGCCTGCTATGATAGTGGTTCCTGCTGTTGAAGTCTGGAAGGGTTTGCAGCAATGAATATGCCTAGTTTTCATCCTTGGTAAGATGTCACAGCAGCCTAAGAGTTTCAGAAACAGCCACATCTCTGCCCACAGGGACTAGGAGACCAGGGGAGCCTAGACTCCTTTGGAGATAACTTGTCTGCATCCACTTATTTTATCTTGTACTTCTTTCTCATTACAGAGGTAGGGACATGTCTCAGAGCTCTGTGTTCACCTTAGGTATATCAGCCTCTTAACCACAGATCACTACTACACTATCCCATACTACCTCATGCATTATCTGTTAATATCCAACCCTGCAATAAACCTTTCCCAATCCACCATCATCCCTCTGCATCTCTGGTAACTTTTCCCTGGCCAACTGTCACTGAGCATAAAAGTCAGTCCTGGCAGCTATAGAATAAAATGGTGCTAATAAGTCTTACATGCATTTCCTAATAACTCCTCGGTTACCTCTGAGTCAATATGGGAAATATTACATTGTATTCTTTTCTGTCAAATGCTGTAAGACACACCTTGTCATGACTGCTGAACTGTATAACTCGCTTTCTCTATCCCTAGATGTCCCTTTCTAAATGCTCACTTCTTTTCAAGTTTTTAGTGTTTGCCCAGCCATATGTAACCAACGTCATTTCAATGTTATAAAAAGGAATGTCTATCCATCCAGTGACCTGCTCTCTCCTCTTCCTCTTTACTATTCAGACTACCTTTCCAAACTAGCCAACTGGAAATACACTGTGACCTCAGCTAATGAGAAAAACCATTCATACCCTGAGTTAGCAATAAAGGTTGAGGCCATATTGTCCAGGTGTGCTTGCTTTACCAGTTCTGTGAGCATCATCAGCCCTTCTAATCAGAAGTATAGTTACTTCACTGAGCTGCTTTAATGAGAGTGGTGGTCTCTTTCTTTGTGACCTTGAAACCATTTCTAATAGTCTCCTGCTGTTTCTAAGACTCTAGATATGCCTCAGGAAGTACCGATATTCTACACACATTTTAGTGGTGGCCTGAGGACAGGGAGGATTCTGAATAGCACATCCAAGTCAGGCACAGCTGCTTTTATCACAGTGACAGAAACAGGAGAAGCAGTGCAGGAAACTCTGCTTCTGGAACTTGCTCCTTCTCCACATCTGCAACTGCTTGTGATTTCACTCATGCCTTTGGAAGCAGCTTATGCTCATAGTATCTTGTGGATACTATATTGCATTCAATGACTCTAAATGCTCATAAAATTATAAACAAAGCAGACGCAAATATCAACAACTAGTCATTTCTACATCTGAATGCTGACCATTGAGCCAGCTCCTTAAAGGTCAGCCTCTCCCGCCGGCATTGTTCCCTTAAATATAGGAATATCAGTTTGTGCTTGGTGCCTTACAGACAGGAAATGAATGTGTAAAGCTCTGAATTCTGAACTGAATCACATGTTCCCACATTCTCACATCACAAAGTGATTAATATATAGATCACTCCATGCAGATCCTCAGATCTGCTTTATTCCTAAGTCATTGTCCATGACCCACTTTGTACTCTGCACCTTCACCTCCTTCATCAACTCAGGTCCAGTGGATCCATGTCACACCTCTAGGCCCTGTCCCATTTTAGCCTTTCCCCAGCTCCCTGCTATTGGCTTATAACAGCCACATGCAAGTGCATTCTGCTAGGTCATTGCTGCCCAAGTTCATCCTAGGACATCTCTCAGAGCTGAGTGTCTGATGTCAGAGGAAACAATAGGCAGAGTTGTGTTAAATATCTCTTGAATAAAGTGTCATGTTACCCTGGATTTCACACATACCATCTTGGCATATTGCCTACTTGCAGTCTGCTTAACCCCTGCAGCAACTGCATTGGTACTTTATCTCCTTTCTAGGCCCTGCTTTGTCATCAACTGTGAATTGTATTCAAGTCTGTTTCTTTTCTGTAAGACCCTATTTACACATAGCATCTTGAACCACTCTCCCATTAAAGGGGAGGGAATCCCTTACTCTGAATTGCGCACACTGACAGATACATTTGTTTCTGCTTCAGACTTTTGGTCCTCAGCTCTCCTGGGTTGATTGCATGTGTGCTGTTCTTGCCTGTCCACATCCATCAGAGAAATGTATCACTGATGGCTCCACTCAAACACATCACGACACTCCCTGTAGTTTGCCTTTCATGTGTCTGAAATATAAGGTCAAGAAAACATAGTAGATGTGATATGTTGAATAATCAATTGTGAAAGATGTGAAAGATGGTGGTTGTGCTAGGAGCAAGAGGAGTGTTCTGAGACTTCCTCTGGGTTCTCTGCAGGGAAGTTGTCTGCATGTGGTAATCATAACTGACATGGAGTCCTATGACTGAGACCTCTACTTTTTGTGAGGAATCAGCAACTGCTCTACTGTGAAAGGGGTCCTTGCCTATATGACTGACCGTGTTGCCACCTGCTTTTTATTCCATGGGAAGAAGTAATTGACTTCAACTGGCTTGCTGTCTCAAAAACTCACACTGTGAATCAACAGCTAGGAGGAGTTAATGAAAGCTCATTTGCATGAATATGCTCTCTTCTTCTGTGAGGTCCCTGGGAATGAGATAAGAGAGAACTGAGTCTGCCTAGACCTAAGACCTGGTCTAGAAGAATCCGTGCCTACCATGGAGTGGACACTTCTCTTCTTCATGCTTCTATCTTGCAGTACAGGTAGGGACAGGACTAGGAGGCCTGGGACAGACCCTACACTTTGTCATTCCCTCCTGGTTCAGGTCCCCTGGTTGACTCCTAGCTCTGCTGTTCAATGTGGTGTCTTCTTTTGCAGGATCCTTTTCACAGTCTACATTGATGCAACCACCCTCTGCCTCTGAACCTCTTAAATCAACTGCCAAACTCACCTGCACCCTGAAGAGTGGCATCAGTGTGGGTAGTAAAAACATTTACTGGTACCAGCAGATGCAGGGGAGCCCTCCTCGGTTTTTGCTATACTACTACTCAGATTCAGACAAGCAGCTGGGGCCTGGAGTCTCCAATAGAGTCTCTGGATCCAAAGATACCTCCAAAAATGCTGCTGCTTTGCACATCTCTGAGCTACAAGCGGATGATGAGGCTGTGTATTATTGTGCCATCTGGGAAACTAGTGCTTTACACAGTGACACAGGCAGATGAGGAAGTAGCCAAAAACTGCTCCTCGTGATAAAATCAGTTCTGGATTTTGTTACCTTATAATATTTATACACTAGTAAAGTAAAAGATAAAGAAAAAGTTTGCACATAAAGATTGTTCCATGATTTTACCAAATAAGAGAGAAAAAAGAATCAAGCAAAGTAACAAAGAAAGCTCTCAAACCTATGCTATCACATTGCAGTTGACAAAAAATGCTGCTGAAGATGAGTGGGAGGGTGAAGCTTCATTCACTCTTGTTGGGCTGGCAAGCTGGTACATCCATTCTGGAAATCAGTGTGGAGAATTTTCAACAAGCCTAATGTGGATTTATTGTAGGACTAGGTTATAACTCTCCTTGGCATAAGCAGAAAGGACTTGCTATCCTGACACCGAAGCACCTGTTTATTCATATCCTCTGCAATCTATTCACAAGAGCTGGGAAATGGAAGCAGTAGCTGTCTTTCAACTGGTTAAGGGATGATGAACAATACTATTCAGCCATAAAGAAAAGTGAAATCTGCAAGTAGATGGATGGAACTGGAAATATACTTAGTGCAAGTCACAGAACGACAGATATCTCATGTTTTCTCTTATGTGTAGATCCTACATCCTAATCTAGGTTTGAATGTATAACATGGAGTAACTATAGAAGACAGGAAAGTAGAAAGGGAGTATTGTGGGAAGAGGAGATAGCTTTAAAGAGGGAAATAGTGGGACACAGGTGCTATGCGAAATATACACACGAGGGCTTAACTAGGGAAGAGTACAGTAATGCATAGGAAGAGGAAAGGGCGCAAATGTAACACTAAAGATGACTGGGGAAACTCCAGCAAAACCTGTAAGTTTATATGTTTACTTTAAAATACAGAGAAGCAGCTATACTGTGTTAAGGCAGTTATTCCACATAGTGGGACAATTTACTCCCTGGACCTATACATTAGAAAATGAAAAAACAAGCACCCCAGTGCCAGCCATGAAAAACCTCCTCTTGAGTTGCTGCTGACTGTGGTCCAAGAGGCCTCCAAAATAATTATAGCTATAGGCATGGCTTTTGATTACCAACCAGAACATCAAAGTAAGATCCTATTGCTGCAGACACCATACCCTATGTCCATCAAAGTATCATTATCTGGACACTGTCTCCCTGAGGGCTCACTTTCACAATGCAGGGAGGGACTATGCAAGGGAATTTGGTACTATTTGGTCTACCCAGATAAAAAGGTTGAAAACTACACACTAGGCCTAGGCACTACATCCCTAAGAGTGTCACAGAGGCCCATGCATTTTGTGGAAAGTCATGAACTACCTAAGTGGACATAAAACCAACCCATCTGGAAGGAACTTAAATGTTGAAATATGAAACTAGCCAAAAACTTATGGGTAGAGATGCCATAAACAGCAATGGTTCCAACCTCCTAATGTTGTGACTCCTTAGTAAGGTTCCTCATGTTGTAGTAACTTCCAACGATAAAATTATTTTCATTGCAACTTTCTAGCTATGATTTCAATATGGTTGTGAAGTAGAATGCAAATATCTGATATGCAGATGGTCTTAGAGACCCCTGGGAAAGGTCATTCAACCTATAAAGCAGACATGATACACCGGTTGAGATTTGCTCTCCTAGAGGAAAAATTGATACTATCTACTACCTTTTTACTAAAATATGTTTTCTTGAGTCTTGACATGGATTCTGTATTAGATAGAGTAAAGCTGGCTTTATTTAGAGAGTTTGAATGGGCTCATTCCATTTCTTTTTTTAATTTCTGATAATTTAAGGATTGGTTTCAGTTCCTTAAGATTGTTAGAATTCTGCTTTGGATCCAACTGGATCTGAGGTCTTTATAATTGTAAGACTTTTGTTACTTTTTCAACTTCCTTATTTCTAATAGTATGTTATGGATCCCTTCATGGCTTACTTTCTGTAGTGCAGATATGTCTAGTATTTTACCCATTTCTATTAAGTTTTCTAATTTTATAGAATTTTGATTCTTTTTAAATCTTGAGTTTTTAAAAAAATATTACTTGAAATTATAATTATATCATGTCCCTCTTCCCTTTCCTCTTCCACAACTCTTCCATATAATCCTCCTTGCTCTCTTTCACATTGTGGCCTTTTATCTCATTGTTATATACAAGCATGCATATACATATACAGATACCACTAATCAGTCTATATAGTGTTAGTTGTAAGTGTGTTTTCAGGGTTGACCATTTGGTATTGGATAACCAATTAGTGTGCTCTTCCATGGGAAGACTATGTCCCCCTTTTTCTGCATTCTTTAGTTGATGTAGTTCTTCGTTTAGTGTTTTGGCCTTGGGTGTTCCCATCTCCAGACATGACGGTGAGACTTTACAGGAACAGCTCCTGATATTACTTGGAGACACAATCTCACACAAAAAATTTGTGACTCTGTCCTGTACATTCTTTTGACTCCCCTATTATTCAACATTCCATGAGGTGTGAGAGTGTTTTGTAGATGTATCCATTGGGACTGGGCTCCACAAATTGCATCTTGATTTATTGTATTTTTCTCTGGTGGTTTCAATCTGCAACAAAGAGAAATATCTCTGACAAAGCCAAAGACCTTACTTATCCGTGGGTATAAAGACAAATGTTTATCAATTGTTGTTACAGATTGTGCTTGTTTCATAAGTTAGTGGTTGTAGATTGTCCTCTAATAATCATGATTTCATTAGCACTCAGTAGTTACCTAGGCTTTCCCTACCAGGCATGGTATACCTCTTGTTGAGCCTGGCCTAAGTCCAATTAGGGAACTTCTGGTTAGCACCAAGCTAGGTGTGCCATTGTTGTGCCTGTAGGGTTATCACACCACACTGGTAATTGTTCTGTTTCATAGGCATCATACCTGGGTAGGACAGTTGGTTGCATCCTTCCTTTGAAGCTTACATGATACTTTCTGATAACATGGAATTAATCATCAAGAAAGGAATGTTCAAGTCTGTCCAGCTAAGGGGTATCTGGGACCACTTTCTAAAGTGCATGCTGTCTGTAATGATACACAGACAACATCCATCTCTTGATATAACTAAGAGCAATAACAATAATTTTTATGTTTTAGGCATCTCATGACAGCCCTTGCCAACAACTCAGAAGCAGGCTTCTAATGTCTGTTCTTGATTTTATTTATAGGTGGCCTTTAGGTCATGGAAAGTGCACCATATGTCCATATGATGATAGATATTCTCTCTCTCTCTCTCTCTCTCTCTCTCTCTCTCTCTCCCTAACTTTTGGTTTTACCATCACATCCTTCCCCTGTACTTACCTCTCTCCACTTCTCTAAGAAGCTTCACTTTTCCCAGGCCCCTACCAGATCACTTGTATCTACTACTTTGTGTTACCCTCCTCCCACCTTTACTGTATATACTCTCCCTCCCTCCAGTAGGAGCTGCCATTTTCCATTTCCCCATAGATCACTTTTACCCTGACATTCCCTTTCTATTGCTACGGAACCCTCCCAATCCTGACAATGGTCGCATTTTATTTTCCTGTACATGTAGTTACATCTGCAGATTCAGGAGTTTCCAGTAAAGGATAACTTGTGATATTTTTCTTTCTGTGTCTGTGTTGCCTCATACAATAAAATCTTTTCTAGTCCTCATTCACCAGAAAAGTTCATGGTTTTATTTTTCTATATAGATGAATAGTATTCCATTGTATATATGTACCACATTTTCATTATCCATTCATCCATTGTAGGACATTTGGTTGTTTCTATTTCCTACCTATTGTGAACAGAGCAGCAGTGAACAGGGCAGAACAAGTATCTGTGGAGTAAGATGTGGGGTCTATGGGCATATGCCAAGGAGTGGTATACCTGGATAATATAGTAGATTATTTTTTAGATTTTTGAAAATTCTTCAGAGTGACTTCTACAAATGCTGCATCTGTTTGCAATCCCACTGACATTTAAAGTGTGTTTACCTCCCAGCAATAAAGTCCTTCATGCACCTACCAGATGGCCCACTAGTCTCTATTATATGATAACTTTTACATTCCAAAGTCCCAAAGTCTTTCACATTCATAAAAGCAAAGCAACAGCCATCCAACCAGACCAGACCACACCAAACACAAAGTAGATGTGTAGGTCTATCAGCAGCAAGAGCTCATTATCTGGTAACCCCTTCTGTCTTAGTTATTTTATCTATTGGTATGATAAGACAAAGATAAGGCAAATTATAGAAGAAAGAATTGGTGGCAGATGAGGTAGCTAAGGAAGTCCCTGGCCGCCTGGATTCCTGCTCCAGCCATGTCTGAACCCTGAGCAAGCACTGCACAGGCCTGAAAGTTGCAAAGGTATCCTGTGGTATCCAGATGGGGAGAGAGGTCTTTCAAAATGACTGAATATAAATTTGTGGTCACTGTAGCTGGTGGTGTAGGCTAGAGTGCCTCAATGACACAGATAACTCATAACCACCTTGTGAATGAGTATGATCCTATAGAGCACTCCTACAGGAACACAAGTAGTAATTGAGGGAGAAACTTGTCTCTTGGATATTCATGACACAACAGGTCAAGAGGAGTACATTGCAATGAGGGACCAGTACTGAAGACAGGGAAGGGATTAATTTGTGTATTTGCTATAAAGAATACTAAATCATTCATCATTATAGAGAAAAAAATTAAGAGTGAGAGACCCTGAATATGTGTCTGTGTCCCCAAGAGGGAATAAATGTGATTTGCCTTCTAGAACAATAAACACATTACAGGCTCTATACTTAGTAAGAAATGATGCAATTCCATTTATTGAAATCTCAACAAACACAAGACAGGGTACTGATGTTGCCTTTTTTACATTATTTTGAGAAATTAAAAACATAGAAAAAACTAGCAAGGACGGTACAGAGAAGAAAATGACCAAATGCATAATTATATAATACAACTTGTACTCATGAAGGCATACCTAAAAAATATGATTGTGTTTATATATACTGCTGTAAATTATTAGCATTGTTTTAACATTTTTTTGTGTGCAAACTGTCAAGTTTAATCTTTATAGCTTTTATCTTTAATGCTTCTTCTAAAATGATGTGGAAAACTTTTCTCTACGTGCCAGCATTTCCCTGCATTTTGGATTTACACTAGCAGTGCCTGTGGAAGAGCCTGAAGACCCAAGACTTTGCTTTGTTGAATGAAGTTTATTCCTCGGTAATTCTCATATTAAATGTGAATATTGGTGTGAAGCATTGTAACAAAGGTTTTGAAAAATTCATGCTCTGTATCATCTAGTCACTAATTGGGTTCATTAGTAATTACAGCTTCAGTTGTGAACTTACTGTTGGTTCTACTAAGGCTATGGCATCACAGATACATGTCTTTCCCCTTGATTCATGTCTAGCATGTCCTGGAGTTTGCCGTACTTTTTAAGTGTATTTAGACTATTCACAAGGCTTTCAGTCTTTCCACTGCGATTAGTCATGGTCACTTCCAAAAATAGTATTTTTTTTTCAGAAACAAGGAAAACATGGGTAAAATGTTGGCGGAAATTAAATGTCTACTAAATATATAAGATAGATAAGATACCATAAGATTTCTTATAGCTATTCAAGATAAGAAAAACCCTGTATGAAATAGTAACCATGTGGGTATATTTACATACTAGTACATTTTTGTAATAATTCAAAAAAATTTGAAACATATAAAAAGTTTTCATAAAAATTAAGACCAGTCCCCTTGTGTCATGTTGCTCCATTTCAGCCTAGCTTGTAAGTGATTTTTGCGCTTACGTCATTGAAAGTAGTTTTACATCTCATCAGGCAGTTGAAGATTACCTTAGCCTACCAGGTGTGGAGGAGATCAAATTTGCAAATCTGGCAACTGATACCTATTTATTATGGCATTACATTCCTTGTTGAAGTTGAAACCAGTGCTAAATTCTAATTTTAGGCACTAACATGTGTGGAATGAATGGACAGACAGATATGATTTGTGTAAACATTTTCAATCAGGCATTCCTGGCCCTATTGACGGAGTCACACTTCATAGAAATTTAGATCCTAACTGTTTAGGTTTTCGAGACCTTTGGCACCATTGCACAATTTCATCCTAACACACATATAAGTTCTGTGGGGAATCTTAAAAGTACAGTTTGCACAAACTCAACTATTTTGTATTCCCATTGTGTAAACGTAATACATTGTTTCTATCCATTCATCTTGTGGTTGAATTCTAGGCTGCTTCCACTTTCTAGCTACCAAGAACAGAGCAGGAATAAACATGGTTGACCTGAGTCTCTGTAGTAGGATGAAAGGATCTTTGGTACATGGCAAAGAGTAGTTCTGCTGGATCTTGATGTAGATCTAGTCCCAGTAACTGAGGGACCCTCACACTGCTTTAATAGTAGCTGTGTAATTTGCATTTCCACTAGCAATGGGTGAATGCTCTCCTTGCTACACATGCTATCTTCATCAGCTGTCATTTGTTTTATTGATTTTGGTGGCCATCTCACTCAAGCAACCACGCATATGTACTCCAGGATAAACACACATAACATAAGATATAAATCTACCACCAACATATGAATGAAAATACATGGCATTTGTCTTCTTGTTTTTCTGACCCGACTCAGTATAATTTTTCCCAGTTCCATTAATTGGCTTGCACAGGTTGTGATTTTAATATATAGCTGACACATATTCCATTTTTACATGTATAACATGTTTATTAACTAGGAATCAGCTACCAGACAGGTAGGTTTATTTAATTACAAATTAATTGCATATAGGAGCCAGTGAACATGGATGTTTAAATACATTTGTAGGATTATATAAATTCCTTGGGGTATACACAGGAATGGTGTAGCTAGGATGCATGGTAGTCCTGTTCTTTCTAGCCTCCTCAGGACTGATTTCTCCAGAGTCTACACTACATTTATACCCACTAACTGTGTATACAAGTTTCTCTTTCCCCACATCCATTCCAGCATTTGTTGTCATTTGTATTCCTGATGATGGGCACTCTGACTAGAGTGAGATGAACTCTTAAGGTGGCTTAGTTTGTGTTTCCCTGACATCTAAGGATGCTGAACACTTGCTTTAAAATGCTTACTCACATGTTTATCTTCTTTTGAGGCATTTCTGCTCATGCAAACACTCATTCTATTGGTTTATCTATTTTCTTGGTGTTTGTTTTTTCTGTTTAAGTACTATAGACACTATTCTGACATATACACAGCTGGCAATGATTTTGTTCTCGTTTGCTGGGTTGCCTGTTCACTCACTTCATAGCATCGTGGAAAAAATTTCTTGGCAGGAACTCTTTATTTTAATGTACTCACACCCTCCCCATGGCTAAGTTATTAGCTAGCTAAGACTCAGAGCTATTATGTATTAAGTCAGGACCAACATTTCAAATTTTAGAAAGTTATAGAGAAGCTAGGGATGAAAGGATTATATCTCAACCTAACAAACAATACTTTATATCAACAGTATGTCAAATGGATGGAAAGTTTAAAGCATTCCCACAAATATCAAGAGAAAGAGTAGGGTGTCCAGACTCCTATTCGTATTCAATTTAAAACTTAAAGTGTTAGATAAAGCAGTAAGACAAGAGAAGGCAATCAAACAATTTAGAAATAGAAAAGAAGTAGTTATCTCTGTTTGCGTATGACGTGATTCTTTTCACTGGAGACCCTAATATTCCACAAAAATTTTAGAGATGATAAATAATTTCAGCAAAGGAAATGATTCAACATGAACACAAACCAGTAGCCTTTCTAAGCACCAATTGCAAACACTGAAATTTTAAGAGATTTGTGCGAGGGATCCAGCCTTTTTCACAAATGGGTACATGAAAACTCTACTCAGGAGGGAGTACTAGTGCAGAAAAAATGAGGAATGAGCAACAGAGTAGTTCATTCTTTTATGGGACCCAAAGGAATGGCAAACATGATCACGCTTTAAAATGACACAGGGAACATGCTTTAGAAATAAAAAGCAGGAGAGTTTTTAATGGGGGAAATAAGAGATACATTTTAAGAAAAGAGGGGGGAAGAGACAGAGGCTGACAATGTGCTTTACCAGTGAAAAAACCCACACCAGGAAGAGAAGGAGGGAGAGACTGACAATGTACTTCACCAGGGAAGAACCATGAGGGAGAACAAAAGGGGGCAGGGGAGAAAAACTGCACTGCTCTGGCATAAAAACTTTAAAAAGCCAAGTACAGTTTTTTATTATGCAAATGTTGGTCCGGCCTCCAGAGGAACTGGTTTGATATGCAGACTTAGTCACTGGTAGAAGTTGATCACATCTAGGGAGGAGCCTGGTGTCCTTCCTCCTGGAACCTCCAAACTTCAAGGTAATCTTGTTTGCAATGAAACAACATTTGACACACTAACCCATAATTGACTGAATGTTACTGTTAGCTAAATAATATCTCCATCTGCCTCAAACAGAGCAGGGTGCCATGTAGGCAAAGAAGGTTTTTATTTTATGGTTTTTAGCTCTTTGGTGCGTATTTATTTTTTCCTCTATTTAGGCTCCTTTTGCTTCTATCTGTTAAAGGCTTGTCTCTTCCTGGGAGGACCAACCTCCATTACAAGAATAGTCTTTACAATGTACTATCAGTATGAATAGGTAGCTTTCCACATGCCAGGACTTAGAAGCCCCCAAGATATTTTACAATGACAATTAATTTTGAGTAAAAAATGGCTGCTTTCCCTTCTCAGCTAACATCAGCCAGCTAAGGTATTACTAGGCCATACAGACATAATGAAAGGCTTTTGTCACCATTACAGCAAAGGGGAGAAAGGGGTAAAATGGCTGGTAAGACAAAATTCCTGTCCAGGGAGTCTGGCACCTTGTCAACAGACTTCAATCATGTTGCCAGGGTATTGGGGCTCCCATCAGATTGGGAAAATAATTCATTTATCATTAGACAGAAAAACAAGACAGAGAGACAGAAACACACACACACACACACACACACACACACACACACACACACACACATACACACACACACACACACACACACACACACACACACACACACACACACACACACTGGGAATAAGCCTAGCTGAGGAGATGAGTGTCCTTGAATGTGTACTGAGACAATCCTTGTCAGAAGGCCCACCTGCCAATTGGATCATTGTTTCTCTACATCTGGGTTGTTTCACAGGTAGAGGAAACTCTGTATGTCCTTGAAGTGTATTTTACCGTACTCCAACTAGTTGTCACCAACTGGGATCAGAGATGGCCTGTTCAAATTACAGACACTGGGGTAAACAGGTAGTTCTCATACTGTCTCCTTCCATGTTCTTGTTTCCCTGAGCAGAGTGATCTCCTATGCTAAGAATTTATTGAACTCAACATGGGAAGGGAAATGAGGGTATCGCTAATAATATGCCATGTGCAGAGGGTACGTTCTGGAGTGTAGATATTAGACTTTAATGCTTTGTAATATTTTACAATATCAAATCGATTACCAAGCCTGATATACAGTAAAACTTTTAAGACTAGAGATCCAGTAGATTTTGTCAAAGTATAATGGTAAAAAAAATATACCAAAGACTTCTGTCAGTGAAGGCCCCCAATTCCCCAAAGAAGGAATTCATCAGAATTGATTCTAAGAGGTGGGAATCAAGTAAAAGTGTTGGACATTCCAGAGAATGGGGAAATTAGTCTCCTCTCAGACTCTCATCAGATTGTTAACACATGGACCTTGTCCCCTCAATTTGATGTTTATTATTTTTTTAGGGAAGATAATGTGTTATGTCAAAGAGAAGTTCTATCAAGTTTAAGTGGAAGGAGATCTTCCAACACTTAGTCTGAAGTGGGTTGATATCTCTAATGGAGTTTCCCACAATGCTGACTTTTGGAAACAATGTTGTACAATGCATCTGGAATATTATTTAACCAGGAAATCCATATAACATGGTGTCTGGAATTTAGAGAGTCAATGCACAAGGCTGCCTGTAGCATCCAGTAGTAGCTCTTAAAACAATAACACACAAGGCTACTTCTTTTGTCCAACACATGGTTCTTAAAAAAAATCAATCCCAAAAATTGGTCCAACCTGTATAGGTTTCTCAAAAATGAATGCATTCTTTAGTTATGAAAACCATTATTCGTGACTTTCTAAGTACCAAGATAAGGTTAAATCCACAGAGTATTAAAATAAAATTACAAAGAAATAGGGATGATTTCTCCAAATGAGAGAAATACATATAAAGCCCCCAAGAAAGTAAGGAAGGGATGATGATGATTATGAGTCAGCCTCAGGGATAAATATAGGGTTGCCTGATAAAATGAGTGAACAGTGGTAAATGAAGGAAACCCTCCATCCCCGAGAACAATGAAGACACCAGAGGGTGCTTTGACCTTTCTCAGAGTTTTCAGAGACCTTTAGTGGTTCAAATTCACTGGCCCCTGTTCAGTTGTTCACTGGCCCCTAACAGTGTCTCAGCAGCTGCTTCCTCCCATGGGAGGTTCCACAGAGCAGAGCACAGGGCCTCTCTGGATGTGCCTCTCACAGTGTAACTGCTTTCAGGGCTGAGCACCAGGTGGTAGAAGGCAGATAACAGCTTGTTGTTTAAATAACTGACAGAGCTCTCAGGGAAGAGTACTCTTGGCTGTGAGAAGCTACAGAATCACACACAGCATTTCAGTGTCAGACAATTTAGAAATTTGACTATGGTTACTTCATTAGAGGCAGAGATATGGTGAGCTGTAAATTGAACATAACCTCTTGGCCCACAGTGACTCTGTGCCTTGTCACTAGTAGGGAGCACTGAGAAGCATTCTGAGTTTACAGTAATCCCATACATATGGACCATTTCCTCAATGGGGTCTTGGTATAGAAGAGATGATCATTTCTCATTGTTTTGGGACCAGTAGCTGCATTGACTCTTGCATGGAAGACTCTGTTAAGCAGACCTTCACTTTATCTCAGCAGGCTGAACTTTTCCTGAATTCTGCATTGCATAAAAAACCTCCAACCTCCTAGCTATGTGTGATCTGAGCATCATGACTACTGCTGAAGGAAGACCAGAAGTAATCATGGATGGAAACACATTTGCAAGAAAGGCTGTGTTAAAGGCTCTGGATTAAAGAAGGGATTGAATGAGTCTGGAGGCAGGGCTTCCCCACTGTCAGGGTTAGGATCCCTGTTCCTCATGCTGTGAACTCTACACTTTCTCCTTTGCCAGTGACTACACCACCATGTCGGTGAAAGTGTCTGCTTGCCAAGGCTCCAGCTATTGTGCTGCCAGGAGATCATTGCCTGTCTGTCTCCTTTCTGCTGTACTGCTGCTGTTAGTCTTATTCATCATGGTGTTTGTTTTGCTTATGGGAAAAACTGGAGATCATCTTTAATTCAGCTCTTACTAACTGGGAAAGGGACACATTTTAGAACACAAAAGACATGGTGATTCTAGCACTAAAAGTAAATAGCAATCTTACTGACACTCAATTCCAGGAAGTTGGAATTAAATATGAAAATTGTCCCATGTCTAATACGTGATAAATACACAGTGAACCAGGGAATTGTCTGATGAATTATTCCTGGCATAGAAAGCACATATTCCCCAGGTAAGACAGGGTCCAAGGAGCCTGGGTAGTCTATGAGAAAAAGAATATAGCTGTTAATGCTAAAGAAGTATATGATTGGAGTGAGGATAGAGAAAGGGAAGAAATGGAAGAACTAGAGAAAGTTTAAAAGTCTATGAATACAAAAATTTCTTTCTCGTACCCTTTTTCCCTTCTGTCTTTTGATATCTGTTGAAACCACAAGCAGGGCACCCAGTGAACTGCCGGTGAACCATTGTGTTGGAGGTTTTCTGAGAACAGGTTGATAACAAAACAATTTTCATACAATGAAATGTGTGATCAGTGTACCAAGTGTAGAAAACCAGAGAAAAAGTAACCACGTGATATCCCTATGTAACTCTGAATGATCTATACCTAATTTTTATGAATTGTTAGAATTGTTTTATTTTGTAACCTCAAGATGCCAACTGGAGGCTGACCCCCAGCTATGTGGTTAGCTTCTGTGAATGTAAAGTAAAACATTGACAGCTTACTTAAAGTAGTGATAATTGAGAAAAATTTCTATGTAATGTATGTCTTTCATTATACGTGAATGATTTTGAGGAAGTTCTTTATATAATAAAAGATTGGGGTGATCTTGGCCACGTGAGAGAGCACTAGTGAATTCCCTGCCTGCATCATTTGCCAGCTTTGACTTTAATCAAGCGCACTTTCATTTTCTGTTTCCTCACTGAACCATTCGTCCCTTCCTCTCCTTGGGTCTGTCCCTGAGGCTTCTTGTTGCCGAGGCTGGACTCTGGCACTCCTGATTTCCCCTCAAATCACAAGTAGGAATGTGTATCAGCAGATGTCAAGTCCTACTCCACTTTCCCCACCTGACCAGCCATCTATGAGAATGTCTATTCTGGTCTCTTCTGCATTTAATCTCACACCATTTGCAGGTTCCCTCTGCTGAACTGTGCTGACTCACATGCATCACTGTTTGTCTTCAGGAACACCTGCCACACTTGCCTGCATCCCTTGCAGTGGCTTCAGTGTGTAAACTCAGCTTCGCTACTGCCAATAGTATTCAAGACCACTCTGAAATCTCCTACAGAATCACACAGACTTGAATTTATCTCATTCTCTGGGGCCCCAGCCACTTGTTGTATCCAACGATTTCTGAGTAATCAAAAGAGTGTTGCTCACTCCTGGAATGCAGCCCATGGGTGAGGCTGACTACTACTGTTCTCAAACCCTGTTGAGGCCCATGAATATCCCTGACGCTGGATGGAGTCTGCTGACAAGGTTCCAGATTCTCTAACCAGGGAATATTTGGCTCCTCAGCTAGTTTACCCCCATTCTTTGCTGTAATGGTGACAAAAAGCCTTTCATCAATTTTAATAATGTCTACATGGCCTCTCCAAGCTGGCTGTTGTTGGCTGAGAAAGGATTGCAGCCATTTTACTTGAAAACCTTGCAGGCTTTTAAGTCCTGGCATGTGCAGGAGCTACCTATGCATACTGCTAGCATATCATAAAAGCCATCCCGGGGGTGGGGGTTGGTACTCCCAGGAAGAGATAGATAAGTCTTTACCTGACAGAAGCTAAAAGGAAAATTAGCACACCTGGAAAATGAATCCACCCAAAAGAACTGAATTCAGCCCACAGGAGCATCCAACCATTATCAGGTCATTGTGTCAAATTATTCTTTGAAATAATCTCAAGGTTTGTAGGCCACAGGAGGAAGGACACTGGCTCTATCCTAGACTGACACCGGCGAGTCATGATGGCTCCTGCTGAGATGTGACTGGCATCTGCTTGTGACTAACTTCTGTATATCAAACTCCTTCCAAGAGCCGACTGAAGTCTGCATACCAAAAACTGCATTGGCCTTTTAAGCTACAGGAAAGTTTTTTTTCTGTGCCAGTCTCTTTTGGTGTGACCTTCCCCTGGCAATGTTCATTGTCAGTCTATCTCTCTTTCTCTCTCTTCCTTTTTCTCTTCTTAATATGTTAGTGTTGATTATTTTATTACTAATGCTCCTGAGTTTTATTTTTAAAATGCGATTGTGCATGTCATTTTTTGGGTCCCATAGAAGAATGAAGTACTGCGTACATTTGTCATAACTTTCACTGTTTATCCTCCTTTGTGGAGACTGAGGAACCCTCATGAGGAGTACAGCTGGACTCGACCACTGCAAAACACATCTTAAAAGACAGAAAAAATATTTATCACAATGCTTCAATTAATAAAAAGGGAGAGAAAATGTGGTTTCATACACCCTGTGTCTCTTGCCTGTCCTTCACTGGCACACTTTCTAGGGGCATCTGCAGTAGCATTGAAGACTCCATGACCAAGTGTAAAGAAACAAAAAGGTTTTTTAAAGCAAAAGGTACACTAGGGCTTCCCTAGAAGGCACAGGAAGACTTGATATTCAATCCAAGAGCATGTGTCCTTTTGTCTGAAGTCATTACCTTGAGTGTCTTCTATTGTCAGCCATGCTAATAGTGAGCAACAGAAGCCAGACATGATGACCCACACAGCAGAGGCCCCACTGGATTTCTTCAGGACTCAGGTTCATGATCCCCTTTCCTTTGCTGTCAGGCTCAGCACTGCCACTAACTGTCTCAGCACAAGCACATCTCTGTCCATGTTTTACTGTGTTAAATATCCCGTCTTAAGCCAAGCCGGGCTTTGAGACTTCAGCATGGAGCCACTCTCCTCTTGACCTCTCCATGGCTCACATGTAGTTTCCTGTTGTGGGATATTTTATAGTTATAGATAATATTCCTGTAAGCTGTCCTTAGTAGCATGTAAAGGATTCGCTTCCTACCTGTACACAATGGAATGGCTACCCAGTTCTCTATATGAATAGGACCTTCCTTACTTTAAGGCAGATGAATGTCAGGCTCCATTCATTTGTATACTGGAAGGCTGGGTGGAGACAGGGAGGATTTGGAATGAAAAAGCACCTAGGGCTGGGGCAAGGGGAAGAAACAGGAGGAGAAGCAGGAGGGAGAAACATGGAATGAAGTCTCTGCCTAGCCACACAAGTATTGAATCCCTGAGACCTGACATGGCTTCTAATTAATAAAAATAATTGAGAAAATTCAATAATGGACTCATATTAAAACATTGAATGTAATGTAACAGTTTCCTTCTCAGAAAATTCTGGATCCACCCAGGCCCAAGTGATAGACTCATTCCTGCATTAAGGGGTGGCTAGATGTGTAATTTCTCATCATATGAAGGTTGGAAACAGGCTCATGGCTTAGCTGTGTCCATGCACTAGTCAGGTCTGATTCACAAATCACTAAGTTCTTGGAGCTCTGTCATCTCCATGTTTTGCCCACATGCAGTCCTCTCCTGTTTACCTGCCCTGTAGCCCTTTTCCCTTCTTGATTTAACCCTGATTTTTCCTCTGCATCTAAGTTTCATTGTTCAAGGAGAGAGTCAGATCTGTTTTTCATGGGAAGGGCCTTTATCTGTTTCCCTGGCTATTAGTCAGTGCTTGTCTGCCTTCTGGTCTAGATCAGAATGAAAATGCCTTACTACAAATACTGACACACTAGAAATATTTCTTATATCACATGGAGCTAGAAACAAAAGTTGAGATATTTGCATTACTGTTCTCTTTGGTTAACCATATTTCTTCCAATAATGTTTTGTGAAGAAGTTCAATATTTTTAACTTGAAGGCTTGGCGTAAATATCATTTTAGGATTACATTATAGTTATATACTTAAAACAAGTTTAGTAAGCAGGAACTTTCATTAAATATATACCCATGTTAGGGCCAACGGTTGGCAAGTACACACACATGCAATTTATATATCAGATATGTACTTACACGCTTAATGCACTTACAAATCTCCAAATCCCTAACAAAGTGATTACAGAATCATTTGTATATTTGTGTGTGTGCACTTTGTTCATTCTAGTTTCTGTGCAGGACATCATAATGAAGACATATTATGGTTTCTTTGTTACTCTGCACACATTTTGGTTACCTGAATTATGAATAATTATGCCTTAATTTATTATTTCCATCTGTGCGTGCATGAAGATGTTTTTCATTTCTCATGAATAGAATGATACAGCAAATGGACAAGTGAAGCCAAATCTAAACTATCCTATAAATTGCTTGCTATATCCAGTAGTGCATCAGAGATCTGTTTGCTTTATCACCTGGCCACCCTTCTGCTCTTGTCGTTCCATTTAGCAATCCATTCAACAGTCCATTCTTGTGCTTGTGTGGAGAGGCATCATGATGATTTGATTTTGCAGTTAAACACATTATATTCTAGACATTTAATTTTATTCTATGAAATGACATGTCTGATGAAAAAACAAGTACAAGTCTCTCTCCTGTGCTTGCTTTACTGTGAGTTCTTTTATTAATGAGCTTAATTCTTCTTATTCATCTCTCTACATTGGCCTGCATATTCCTAAGGAAAAGGTCCCGTCTTTAGGTTAGAGTTTTACTTCTAGTATCTTCTGTGGATTTAGACATATAAGCAGATATTGCTTAAGTGTCATTCCATCATGGAAAGTTTTATCTTATCCCTCTATTGCAATGTAAAGTTTTGCTGTTTATAGTAGTGTAGGCTGACAGCTGCCATGTTGTAGAATATGTAAAATATCAGCTGGGCATTTCTAAGTTTTACATTCTCCATTGAGAAGTCAGGTGTTATTCTTACCAGTCTACTTTATATGTGATTTGATCTTTTTTCCTTGCAGCTTTCAACAGTCAAAATTTTTGTGTTTTGATTATTATGTGCCAAGGGGAATTCCTTCTCAGGTCCTATTTATTTCTTGTTCTATATGCTTCCTTTAGATTGAAAGGTATCTATTCTTTATATTAGGAAATTTTTCTTCTATGATTTTGTTGAAAGTTTGTTCTATGCATTTGCTCTTGTGTTTTCCAGAGAGAGAGACTGCCTCAGTGTATGTGGCTTTGACAAAGAGATGGAATGTTCTAGGATGACAGTAAAAGTAGTAGAATCCAGTTGGACTTTGAGCTCTCTGGAGTGTGAGTTGCTATGGGTCCTTGGCTAACTGGGTGCACAGTGGAACTGTGGCATGATACCACTTCCACGCACTCAAGGACGCCAGCCTTAGTGCTTACCCTGAGCTCACTGAGGAGATTCATCAGAGATGTCCTTCTGGCCTGGCCAAGTTCATGGAGAAAGGGCCTTTTTCTTAGCAAGTGATTCCTCCCAGGATCTTCTCTACAGTGAAAGTCTAACTGTATCTGTCTTAGGCTGTCATATGAGCTGAACTCCATCATAGGTGTTCAGGAACAGCCTTGACAGACACAGCAGAAACATAAGGAGGAAAGATCACTTCTCTGCAGATGGGAGGGAGGAGACCTGGGCTACCTAGAGTATCTGCGGATATAAGTGCTCTTTGTCCACTTATTTTCTCTTATACTGCTTCTTTCTTATTGGAGAGGTGGGGACAGGCCTCAGAGCTGTGGTTACCTTAGCGATATCATCCCTTTACCACAGATCACCAGAACATTTTACCACAGCACCTCACCTATAATCTTAGTATTTAATGCTGCAATAAATCTTTCCTGATCCAGCATCATCGGTCTATATCTCCAGTAAATTTGCCTGACTCACTAGACCTTTGAGCATGGAAATCAGTCCAGGCTATAGCACACAATGGTGCCAACAAAAGTCAGCCATCCATCCTTGACATCTCCTTGGCTACCTCTCTGAGTCAACTATGAACCAGTCCTGTGAGAGATATGATATTAAATTCACTTCTTTTCTGTCAAATACTATAAATCAAACCTCAATATTCTCTCCTCTGTCACTACTGAGCACTGTATTAATTGCTTCCTCTATCCCTACATGTCCCTTTCTAAATGCCCACTTCTGCTCAAGTTTAGAAGTGTTTGACATATGGCTATACGTAACCAACTTTCGTTTATGGTGAAAGAAAAAAGAATGATTGTCAATCCAGTGACCTGCTATCCTATCAGCCTCCTTTACTGTTCACACTGCTTTTCCAAACTGGCCAACTGGGAAGTTTGACCTCAGCTAATGAGAACAGACAACTTCATCTTTATGTTGGGGACAAAGATGGAGGCCACATCGTCCAGGTGCACTTGCTCTGCCCTTTCTGTGGTCACCTGCCATTCTGATGAGAAGTAAAGTTGCTATGCCAAGATGCTTTAATGGGAGTGAGGACCTCATTCCCTGTGACCTTGAGACTATTTATAAATGTCTCTAGCTTTTTCTAACAAAGAAAACCTGCCTTGGGAGTATGAGTATTTTACCCACCATTGAGTGGTGGCCTGAGGACTCAGAGGCGTCTGACTATCTCATTCAAGCTGGGCACTTGTGTTTCTCACAGTGACAGAGACAGGAAAAGCATTTCGGGAAACTCTGCCTCCTAGACCTTACTCCTTCTCCACATCTGCATCTACTTGTGTCTACACTGATGCCTTTAGAAGCAGCTTCTGCTCACAGTATCTTTTAGATTACATTCAATGATTCTAAAAGGACATACAATTATAAATAAAACAGGCAACCATTGCTACCCATTGAACCAATTATTTAAAATAAGAGCCGCCTGTGGAGTTGATACTATTCTCTTAAACATAGGAATATCAGTCTCTACTTGGTGCATTGCTGACAGAAAATGCATCTGTGAAGCTCTAAGAATCTGAATTGACTCACGTGTACCCATATTCTCATACTGCAATGTGATTGATACATAACTCACTCCAAGCAGATCCTCAGACATGCCTTACTTTCTAAGTCATTGTCCATGGCCCAGTTTTCTCTGTACTATCACATCCTGTCCCAACTCAGGTCCAGTAGGTTCCTGTTTTACCTCTAGGACCTGTCCCATTGCAGCCTTTCCCAAGCTCTCTGATTCTGGGTTATTCTAGTCACATGCAAGTGTATTCTGCAAGCTCCTTGAAGTGAAGTTCAGCCTCACTTCTCTTAATGTGAGGGTCTAATGCCAGAGGAAACAATAGACAGAGCTGTGTTAAATATCTCTTACACACCTTACACATGGCTCATCCCTAGGCCACCTCCCCATTTCTCCCTTTCGCCTTCTATGTAAAGTCATATTGGCATCTTGTTCCTGGTTCAGGGACTCAGTTTCAGCCTTCTACAGCTCCGTTTGTATTCCAAAATACTTATGATGACACCAGTCCTCAAATATCTTGATTTGCTTTGAACCACACAAGCTGGGAGAGGATTAGAAGCCCCATTTACCAAGTTTTCTGAGCACATGCAACGTGGAAACTACTCTTCTCCAGGCTCACATGGTTCCAAAAATAAGGTTGAGACATTATCAGTGATCACTAAGTCACACAAATTCATAGGGATGGAGACAGACCCTGATTAAGAAAGGAGGTGCGTAGGTTCCAGCTCATTAGCTCTCTTTACAAATGGTGAAAGAGGTGTACTTGGGGGAGCCCAAAAGCCATGATAAATATCCCTTATTTTGGGAATCCACTCACTACTGATTCAGAATATAGTCGCTTGAAGAATTTCCAGAAAGGCAATTAGAATTACATACTTTTTAATTGCAAGGTTGAATTACAAGGGTACAGCTGCAAACAGAAATAGCTCAGTGTTCAATATGTCACACCTATATCTTCAGTGTCCAAATTTCAAGGATTAACTCATGAACTTCTGGGATCCAAAGGGTGTGGACATCTATATTTCTCTGGCTCCACATTCCACAGTGCACATAGCTTATCTCATAGGCTCAGTCAGAATTGTAAGCCCCAGTGGTTTCTCCTGCATGTAATACATCGTCTGTACCTATGATTGCTGTGCTTCCATTATTGATAACCTTTTATTGAAATTGTGTTGTGCTTTGGGAACTCAGATCCTGCAGCAGCGTCTTAAAATTCACCTAATAAAAACTAGTCCATCTTGCTCTCAACTCATGCCAGGATCTGCTCTCAGCTGAAGAGAATTATTCAGGCCAGGTCCATGAGAGAAATAGTACAATGTATTCTTTTCATAATGGCTATGAATCTAAGAGATCCCAAATGGGTAAGGACACAGTCTAATAGAGCTTTTGCTGACTATAACCCATCTGTAGACAAAAGAAGGTACATTGAAACATCTCCATATCTTCTTTGTCTTCCTCTCCAGAGCATCCTCTGAGCGTTTTACAACATGAGCATGGGTTTTTGTGCCCTCATCTTCATTAGAAAGAGGTAGGTTTTATTCAGATTATCATTTACTCTTATTGATGTGAGATGTGAATCTTTATACATGACCTTAATGAATTCATAATATTATATTTCCAATGTAAAATCTAATGTTCAAATGCTGACTCTCTGGAGAAAATGTTTCCCATGAGATTCTGAAAAACAAAAGCAGTAAGATAATGCAAAATAGGTAGAAGGGAAAGCAGACAGCAAGCAGAGCCCCACCCACAGACAGGCTCCTGCGATTTTCTTCCTGTTCCCATAAGCCTGCTTTCAGATGCCTCCGTTTACCTATTTAAAGCTCGAGGGTCTAAGAGCCATGTGTGGAATGAGGAAGATATAGATGAGGGAAACCTTCACCTTGGATCTTTTTGAAGTGTACTGAGGGGGTAACTCCCAAGACAAACAATTTGTCATTTCCTTGAGATCCTGTTTACCATGTCTCTTTACTGAAGAGTGGCAGCACAAGCCTTTGCCTTGGTTCGCAAGGTTGAAATCACCTTCAACCCTGGTCAAGAAGAGCCCAAGCTCCTCTTCTTCATATTTCAGGAGAGGATGTAGGCTGACTGAGGTTCCTACCACGTAGTTGTGTGTCTCTTAGTATGGAAGGAAGTCTGGGAGTGCCATGTTTGTCATAGCCAATTCCAAGTTCTTCTCTGGAATTTAGGTCAAGTATATTACCTTGAATTTAGGTCATCTCAAATTACACATGGGAGAAACCAAGGCATGTAAATGGGGTGCTTGTAGTTGTTTAAGGAATTGCCAAATTCATTCTCTGAATGACTGGGATATCAGAGGATCAAATTGTGGAGAAGGAGAAAGTAAGAGCTTTATACATTTAGAATGGGAGGAGAATGGAAATCCTATTGCTGGCTTAGGTACTTTATAGGATGCCTGGGTTCTCCTTTTTCCCTGGTGGTTCTCTACTGATACTTGTCCCTGGGACTTCCAACTGTTTCTTTCCAAAGAGTTCTAGGACCAAGAAGTGGCCACTTCAGAGTGCTCACTTTTACTTACCTTGTTTACCCATGTTTCTTTCACTCTCCTTTTAATTCCTTCCCTGGAAGAAATCATTTCAACCCATGTTGAAATACTCATGCCCATTAGGGGGCAGAGATGGGCTGACTGTGAGAGGACAGTTTTATTGGCAGGACCAAGTCATTCAGAAAATACTACTTCCTTCCACACACTTGCACATGTAGTAACAGCATGGAAGCATGTTATCCAAAAGCTACCCTGTAGCCTACTTCCTGCTCATTGGTCTCATCGGACACAGGAGTAGTGAAGTCACAACCCTGCTTTATACTTCTTGCTTTTCCTGATGAGTGTCTGGGAAAAATATTTCTACCAGCAAAATAAGTTCTAAATTTTGTAGACAATACCTACTTAGAATAGACAAAACACTCAAAGGTAATGTATATTCTGACTGTGTGAATGTGTATGTGTGGGTGTGTATGAGTCTATATGTGTTTGTTTGTCTGTATCTCTATGTGTGTGCATCAGTCATATCTCAAGTCTGCTTACAAATTATAACACATAACATAAACTTAGTAAATTTTCTCCTTAAACAAAACTATAAAAATCAACACCAAAGGATTATTAGCATGCTGCTACAAAACCACCTCATTAATGAACACAGAAGTAAATGTTTACTCAAATTATTACCAACTCAATTGAAAATTATTCTGAGAATCATTCACAGAAACCACTAAGAGAGATCAGGATACAGTTTTGTGTTCTCTATATCATGATGCTCCTAAACTTTGGGGAAAGGTAGAATTACAATGATCTGGTCCATGTATCCAACGTGACAATTAAGGGAAAAACCTACAAATTTTCAGTATCATGTATCCTAAAAGCTATGGGAGGAAATGCAGTCACTGGTCAGCATGCCATGACACTGCATGCTCTCTAGTAGCCTGCCATGGCAGCATGGTCCTTCAAAGATGAAGCATAACCTAGTTGCCAGTCCCTCTTAGGAGCAATGCAGTAGTATACTTTCTCTAACTTTGACATTGTGGTGGACTCCCACTGCTCTGGCTTATTCTTCAATATGAGAAACCTAAGCCATTCAACATTGCTTCTCAGTTCCTGCTCATACATTCACGTTGGGGATTTTTTAATTTTATCATTATAGTTTCTTGCATTTTATTATTTATTTATTTTTATTTTATTTTTGCCTCATGATGCTTTGATGTGCTATAGACCATCTGTAAGCACATTACAGAGATACTTACAGCATCCAGGTTTTGGTTGTTAATTATAGCATTTTGATTACTAATTATCAAATTGTAATTTCTGAAGTTTCCTTCATCTACAACATTTATAATTGCTATTTCATGTGAGACAATATTTTTCACTGTTTTCAGCATTTTGTGCACATTTAGAGAATTTTCCACATCCACAAACCTTCATCTTCATTTTAATCTTTAAACCTTAATTTCAAATTCTGCACATGTAAAAATCATTTAATCTGAAGCTAATGTAGACCTTTGCTAAAATGTATAATAGAATGTAACAAAATGTTTATCTTGGGACTCGCAAAAAAAATGTCAGAAATAATTTTTTAAATGTAAAATGTGTGAAACTCACAAATTATTCACAACTTAGGAATGAACAAATCATATTATTTTCATATACAGAATTGTAGAATAGTTTTTCAGTTACGTTTTGCAAGTTACAAGAATAATTTTTTCCTAACAATTTCTTGAGTCTCACAGATAATATTTTTCCATTTTTTGGGCAGTTATATTGTAGTTACTTTTATACTTAATACATTATTTTAAAATTTTTTTATTAAAAATTTGTGTGTATGTTTCCTTTTACCATTTTTTGGCAGTTATATTGAAGCTATGCTTTATACTTTTTCTTAATACATTATTTTTAATTTTATTATTACAAATTTATGTGTATGTTTGTGTGTATATTCAAGTGTGTGGGTGTCGGAAGAGGCCAAAAGATGCATCCAATCCATTCGAGCTGGAATTACAAAATGTTCAGTCTGAAATGTCAGACACAGATGCTTGGAAACAATATGAATCCTCTGCAAGAGCAGCATGCAATTTTTAGTGCTGAGATGACTCTCCAAAACTCCTGATATATTATTACTCAGAAATGATGATGAATTCAACAACTAGTCTTCTAGAGGAAAAGAAGAGGGTGTCTGTCAAACCAGGCACTGTTTCTCTGTTGTATTAGGGGCCCGCTCATGTTCCACTCAGACTTCAGAGAGTATCTAGGGGACTTCCCAAATGGTCTCACTGTTGGCAGGAGGAGGATGTAGCAGTGGCACACCAGATGGCAGGACATGGATGCACTGAGGAGTGATATGGTCAAGCACATGCCTAGTTCTCCTCACCTCCTCTGCTGTTTCCCTTCACTTTCAGGTTTTGCTTTCCTGCCACTTGGTGGAGCCCACATCCTCCCTGTGTGCAGTCTCTCCATTTCTCAGTCAGATCAAGTCAGAAAAAGGGAGGGGCTTATACTTCCCCAGGAAGAGAGGAATTTGCATGGAGCCAGCCTGCACTTAGAATCCAGGGTCAGATAAAAGGGTGCCTAGCTCTAGTCTGTACACTGGACTCAAGACATCTAATCTTGCAGTTTTCGCCATGACTTGGGCTCCACTACTACTCCTCTTCCTTGATCACTTAACAGGTGAGTGGATTTAAGGAATTCCGGGGGAGCAACTGTTTGTCATTTGGGAATTTTGGCTCATTAACTTTCATGTGAATGTGCCTTGTCCTTACTGATTTTATTATTTTCTTTTTGCAGGGTCATGTGCCCAGTTCAAACTGACTCAGCCCAGCTCTGTGTCAGGGTCTCTAGGGAGCACAGTCTCCATCTCCTGCAGGCGCAGCACTGGTAACATTGAGGACAGATATGTGCACTGGTACCAGCAGTACATGGGAAGCTCTCCGACAAATGTGATCTATGAAGATAACAAAAGGCCATCTGGGGTTCCTGATCGGTTCTCTGGCTCCATTGACAGTTCATCCAACTCAGCCCTTCTGACCATCACTAATGTGCAGAGTGACGATGAGGCTGACTACTTCTGTCAGTCCTATTATAGTAGCTATAGTGCCACAGTGCTGAGAACTTATGAGGAAGTGAGACAAAAACTCCTCAGAGCACCAGCAGTAAAATCATTTCTGAAAATAAATATTGTTATTTCATTTCTGCTTTAAGTACTCCAACTGTGGGGTTGCTAAGTCATAGTTTCCTCCAAATTCACTGCAAGAATCTCCTTTTTCCTGCCACAAAAAGATGACTATCCACTTCATACATTTCTTTTAAATCCATGGAGTTCTTTTAATCCATGATTAAAAACAAGAATTTTGGAGGACAGTACTTTTGACATCTGGTGTTAGAGTCTTTCTTCCATATGTGAGGTCTTTAACATCAATTTGACTAAGAGTTACTTGCATACTTTTAAATTTTCTTCCATTATGACAAAACCATCTCTTTATATTCCTAAATGTAACAGCAATATGGGGAATGCCACACTGTGTAAAGCTATTCATTTTAAGGAGTTGTTCTAAGTTAGTAAGAAGCTCATGCCTTTGAATCTTGCTTACATAATTAAGCCATGAGGAAAATATCTCCCCAACTGTTAAGTAAATATAGCACTGAACTGAAGCTATTATTTTGATGATAGTGTCACAATCTTTTGAGTACAAATCCTGGGTTGTCTACTTCTATAGAAGACCCTACCATTTCTACAGTGTAAAGTTAAGGGCGGAACTAGTGTCCATGTAAGAGTTTAATCTACATACAGCGGACAGGCTAATGTCATAGAGCTCTTCCCTTCTAGAAACTGTTGTTCATCTGTAAAGCTCTAAACCAGAGTAATGAAAGATGACAATATATGCTCAGTGGGAGAAAGAAACGTTATTAAGATTTATACACAAAAAAATTATACAGAAGTTCTAAATTCACATCAGAAGGATAAGTAGTGATACTCAAAGTGCATCTTTGTTGAGGGTGAGTTCAATGATAGTGAGAAGGGAAACAGAAATTGAGTTAACTTTATGATAAGTGTTGGTTATTTCCAAACTCCTTAGGGGTAGGAAGTTCACAAGTTGCAGATGAGATTTTTCTAACATTACTTACTTCATTTGATTTTATAAACTGAATTGTGAAGAACAATATACATGGTGCAGGTTTTGGGAATATGTCTGCTGTAATATCATTTCTAGCAATGTCTAGCAGTGATCCGTCAATTCCTCATGCCATCTCTGACCATCAGCACGTGATGAGATGAGCAGCATTGTCAACGTCACAACTATTAGAAGATTAGTGTCTTGATGTGTGTCTTGAGATGACCAAGCACAGAGGATCAGGAAATGACACCATTGAAGTACTGAAATGTGTGTTTATCTCTAGCAGCTACTTAGAGAATATTTCAAAAGTTCGCACAAAGCTGAGAAAATAGTTCTTTTCCTGAAGCATGATATGGGATGACTGCATTTGTTAGGAAGCCCTGGGACTCAGATGTAGCCTGTTTAGCCTGTTGAGCCCAGCTGATGTGAAATTCTCATTGTCCCTTGCTTCTCAATTACATAGAGATGCTGCACTGCTCAGATGTGCTAGCGGTTTGTAGAGAGAATGAATCACTTGGCTATCATTAGAACATGTAGGAGACACCAATGACTATACTTGACTCATTATGCATGTCAGGCATATCTCTGCCCAACCAATTACTTTTTTCACCTTATCTTTTTAACCCTACTTCCCTCTTTCTGCACATGTGAAGGCCAAAGTTATTGGGTATCAAAGACAACAAGGACTCTAGCATTCTTCTTCTGTACCCTTCACTCACACAGCCCATAGCTGCCTCTCTGTATCCAACTATCTAATGTTTACAGGCTGAGACAAGATTCTAGGTATGTGTCTGTAGTGATAAAGTCCTCCAGAGAGAATGGAAAGGAATTGGACAGCAACAATACTGCCATTTAAAGCACATCTTGGCAACAGCAGCTGAGATATGTCTCCAAACTCCCAATATTCAAGAAGATCCAGGAGAACTCAGGGCAGACAGACATTCCCTGGGTCTTGGTCTTACAATCTGACCTCTTTGACAATCTCTGGACTCCAACTTGAGGACAATTCTATTTATTACTATTTATCACAGCACAACAAAATCGATGCATGGATTTCATTAGAGATTCATGGGGAGCTAAGGAAAACCATCCATGATATTTCTTGTTCTGTTTATTTCACAATGCAACACACTTATTTCAAGAACGTGTGGATGATCTTGTGAAGTATTTGAAAGAATTAGATGGTCTTGTATAAGCTGAAACCTGCAAGACATATGGCTCAATAAAGAGAGAATCTTTTGTTGCGTGATTCATGGTACATTTAATTGAATCTCAGTTTTAAACCCATTTGAATCTGTTTCTTTGTGTATTTTATGTAGATTGAGAAAATAATAAAGTAGACTACCTGTATTTGTTTATCCTCTGGTTTATTTTACTAGTCAAATGAAAAAAAACAATTGGCTGGTATAGATGGACCATTGATTCAGTAAATTTCTTACTCAAAGTCTTTCATGTAATTTTTGATTTTCTGGGTTATTAACTCTTACTGTATATATTATTCCCTTTCTGATATCTCTCACATCCCTATGGCATAGAAAATGAGCTTTTCTAGGAAAGAGTGAGAAAAGCACTAAGTGTAAGTTGAGGCTATAAAGAAAAGAGTGGAATTTGTTAGATAAAACATGCAATGAATCATGTAAAAACATTTCTTCTCCTGCTTTCATGACAGTGAAGGAAAAGGGTAAAGATTAGTTTAGGATCAGCATGGAGACAGAACAGGAAGTCTTGGGGAAGAATTCTGTGTGCTGTTAGAGCAAAGGACACAGCTAAGATGACTCTACTCTCAATTCTCAGATTTAGATAAAGTGACACAGGGCATCATGCACAGGCAGCAGGACCCTGGTTTGGTTAAATACTGAAGATCCACTTTGATGGTTATATAAAAGGTAAATGAAAAATATAAAGAAGTTTCAATGAAAATAATAAGCAAAATTATAATAAAAATCCCTACTTTGGTCCCTGTTGTGCATCCAGATTGCTGATGTAGTGTTTGTGGTATAAAGGATCTGATGACAGATGGTACTCAGGCACTGATGGAGTCTCTGGAATAAAGAAAGTTTGGAAAGCAGCGATGGATATCCTCCTAGGTGGGCAACCTGTGGGAAGGTATTATAGTTTCATTAGAAGAGAGAGTAGAGTTTGAGAGAAAGAAAGAGAAAACAGAAGTAGAGAAAGGAACAGTGGGTAGGGGAGGAAGGATTTTAAAACACAGAAGAGTTAGTGAGAATCCATTGAGATGGCATAGGCCTTATCTAGGACTGTGGAGTGAGTCCACATGTAGAGAACAGAAATCAATATTAAAGGCAGAGAGCTCAAGAAAACCTGCAATGTACACTTAGGCAATGGTAAAAATCACTTTAGAGACAGAACTATAGAGGCAAAGACCCTTCTGTATATTGCCATCTCTGATAAACTAAAAGTGTGTTGAGTGTGTGGTAAGTGTGAGTCTTTGGAATGAGAAGGAAAATTGCTTTGAGTCATAATATGCATTGAGACACTTGTCTGAGTCAGGGTCACCACCTCAGCCAGGCTCTTATTAGAGAAAATCTTACTAGAGCTTCCACAGAGGAGGATATATACACTGCAGTCAGTGTATAGAGAAATGAAGGTGCAGTGCTACATGTCCTGCCACAAGCCTGGAAAACGGAAGCGCCTGTTGCCTCAAGAGGGAGGTGACTCCCACTCTGTCTAGTCCCATGAAATAGGGAGACCAGAAGAAGTAATAAGAACTGCCACTGGTCCACAAACCACCCACTCTGGTTATTGGGAAAGAAACACAAATATCTATAGCAGCTCCATCACACAAAAGCACCTCTTTTTGGGTGGCATCAACGGAAGTAACAGTAGGACAGACTAGTAACAATCATCCAGGCTCTAAATACCTGCCTGCACAAATGATCATTTGTGGATGAAAATCATCTTACTTTTTATTTGATACAAACACAACACAGTGAAAGTCAGCATTTGGATGGAATCTGTGGAGTGTCACATTAGATTTTTTTACTTTCAGTATCAAATACATTTTAGGTGTTAATCTAAGACCCAAACAAAAATTTTCATGATGGAATTAGAGCTAGAAAAGCATTCCTTTGTTCTCTCTCATAACTCCTGCTACTACCTGTGTTCTCTCCTCCCTCTTCTCCGTTGTATTGGCTGGTCTTGTTCTTTATTCTTTAGGTTATACTCTAACAGCATGTAAATTTCTTTATGGATACACAAATTGTATTGACTAGATTCCATGCATGATAAAAAACATAAGGAATTTTTCTCTTTCTGATATATTGTGATTTTTCTTAATATTATATATTCTATGCATACCCATTTTACTACAAATATTCAATTTCAATTTCTTTAGTGCTTACTATTATTTTTATGTGTGGTTCTGTATATATATATATATATATATATATAAAGCTAGATTTTCACTATCCATTCCTCTGTTGACAAACAACTGTGCTGACTTCAATTAGTTGCTACAGTGAATAAAGCAGCCATAAATGTGGGATGCAAATATCTATATTGTAGGGTATGGAGTTCTCTGAGTATGCGCTCAGGAGTATAAGATCTGGGTCATATGGTATTTCTACTTTTATGTTTGGAAATCTCAAACTGATTTCCATAATATCTGAATTATTTGTAAGCCCAGTTGTGAATAAGGGTTTCTTCCTCTCCTCGTTGTCTCCAACATTACGGCCATATTTGTGGATGACAGCCATTCTAATGGGTGAGGTAGTATCTCAAAGAAGTTTACATTTGCTTTTCCCCAGTGACCAGAATATTGAAAATTTTAAAATATAGGCAGCATTCATTTATATTTTTGTTTTTAAAAACTGTTTTTGCAGCTTTTTGATACTTGTTGTTTGGCAGATCTATTTCACTGTTTTATTTTTACAATTTTTTTTATTTTTATGTGATATTTTTATTACTAATTTGAGTTTCAAACAATGTATGTCGTTAACACCCTCTTCCCATTTCTCCCTGTTCCACACCCCCAACCCTGTGCCTTCAAAAAAGAAAGAAATAAACCTCAAAAACAAAATCATAAAGAAATAAAAAAGAAAATTAAGTCAAAGTTGTGTGGGAGGAGCATGGATGCTGGGCTTCACAACGGTCTTTGGAGGGAGAAAGCTTCTCTGTTTGTGTCCTTTGACCTCGCCCATACAAGCCTGAGCTGAGGCATGACAGAGTTTGACCTGGGGTTTGCCCTCACTGTTCAAACACAGGCGCCAAGCAGGATTCTTCTTATCTTGCAAGCACTGGTGTAACCTCAGAGACTTCCCCAAAATCCCATAGGGGCCAGTACTTCCTGCAGGCACCAGGGTATCCCAGAGGCATCCAGACATCCCATTAGCACCAGGAATTCTCCCCACACTTCAGGGAATCCCAGACTCCTGGGCATCAAGAAGGTCCAAGGCCAACACACAGGCATCTGGATACCACACAGGTACCTGGAGATCCAAAAGTTATTTGGCCCTACAGTAGGAACCTTGGCCTCCAACATGCCCTTGGACTCCTGACAGGCACCTAGGCATCCAGCAGTCACCAAGTCCTCCCACAGGCACCAGGCACCCCACCGCCGAGCCAGGCTGGAGGTCATCTGGATGATGGCTGGGCATCAATCAGGGAGTGGGCCTACGCACTGTCACCCACACATTTCACAGCTATTAGGACATCCACAAGCAACAGTACATCCCACTGGTATCAAAACCACCCACATACCCCTAGGCATCCCCTCACTCACTTAGGCCTTCTTCATACATCTGGCCCTCCCATTCAGACCCACAGGGATCTGGTCCCCCTGCAGACACCATATCATCTCACAGGCATCCATGTGTCACCTAAGCACCAGGACTTCATGCAGGCACTAAAGAGTCTGCCAGAACAAGTGCCCGATGGAGCCAGGCTCAAGCACCCAGTGAACTCTGCTGGTGTCAGCAATGCAGACAGATCTCTATTTGTTCTAGTCGAAATGAGTTTTTTGAGGTTTCTGAGATTTCTTTCAAATTCTTTCAAAGGAAGAAGACCCAACCCCAATGTTGAACCTTTTTCTGTAGGGATATCTTGCTGAGTAGCTCAGGATCTGTTGCACACAGGCTTCCCTACAGATGTGCTGCTTCCCCAGCCTCTGCTCCCCATTCCATGTAGCAGGAAATGTTGTTTCATTTCTCCATATTGATCTGTCTGGGCCACCTTGTCTCTCCAATCACTGAGGATTCCCATGTCCTTGAACCAGGCACCAATTTATCATCTCCTGTTCCCCATACCTGTGAGGGACCTTGGACCCTCAGGTATCTTGAAAGAGGGTTGGCAGGGGATCTCTGGGTCCCTGACAGACCTTCTTGTGCCCTGCCTGCATCCCTTCACTGGTATTTAAAGTCTGCAATACATTGAAATTTTTAAGCATCAGTCCCTGTCTGGATGGTTAGGTGGTAGTGATTTTTCTTCCACTCAGTGGATTGTTTACTCTTCTGTTTCCATTGTCACACAGATTATTTTTTTCAAGTATTTTCTCTGCTGATATTTGCGATTAGGTCCTGTACTGTTGGTGTTCTGTAGAAAAAGTTATTGTCTTCTCCAATACTTTGATGGGCATCTCCTGTGCTTTCTGTTTAAAATTTCGTTGTTTCATGATTTAATGTAAAGCCTTTGATAGATTTTGAATTGATTCTTGAACATGATGAAAGATACTAATCTAATTTCTTCCTCTTCAAGTAGATATCCTGTTGTCAGCATGATTTTTATATGTTGATTTTCTTTCATACCACTTCGCTGAAATAGTTTATCTCTCCTTCCAATTTCTTTCCTATTCTTTCAGTTGTCTATGCTCTCTCTAATCCTTAAAGTAACATATTGCACAGATATGGAGAGAATGGACAGCTTTGTATTCTTCCAGATTTCAGTGGAATTGCTTTGAGTTTCCATTTATGTTGATATTGGTTATGGTCTTTTTGTGGTAGTCAAGTTCAGCTCTAATCCACTCGGGGGTCCTTGGCCTCCACGAAGGGTGATAAACAATGAAGTTATGACCAATGAGTGCAGTACCTCACTATTTTATGGGACCCTTTATTTGATACGCTTACGCACTTTAAAGAGACACATAGAGAGCACTTTATGATAATGAGGACACGCAAGAGCGTTTTCTTTAATAATAAAAACAAAGAAAATAGAAGTAAGGTAAGAGAGAAAAGTTAACAATGTGTACACACTGGGAAAAAATTACAAGACTCCCCTCAAATCAGAAAACTGTCCTGACTCAAAAAGCGAAACTGTAACGTCTTATCTAGCAGGTGTTCGGACAGTGTTCATCTCCTCCTAGCTGCAGACTTATAATCTTCAAGGTTAGTTCTAGTGGGTAGCCTTAACACAATAGTCTATTAATGAATAGCTGAATTTTAGGTCTGTATGCTTGCTACAAATAAAGGGAGGGCAGGCATTCAGGGGTGAATTATCTATTTGCTATTTCAAGCTTGCTAACATACTGTTGAAACTGAGCTTCTGTTCTTGACTATGGCTGTCTCTATGGGAAGGTCAGTTACCAAGTATAATTTTTTATATCTCTACAGAAAGCATGAATAGTATTCACACATGCCAAAAAATTTGAAGGCCAGTAAGACTGTTACAATTACTTTGAGATGGCATGGCTCCTCTCCCAGCCAGCCCAGGAATAGATTTGAGTTTAACTATAAGGCCAAAACTAGACAATATTATTGATGAGAGCCTTTTGTCACCATACAGTAAAGATGAGAAAGGGGCAAGGAAGTTGGTGGGCTTCAGATTCCTAGCTAAGGGAAAATCCAGGATCCTTGTCAAGCTGGTTATGTCTACAGCCTGAGTGTCATCGGCCCCCTACAGTCTTTCTATAAGTGGCCTTTGTAAGATTAGGCATAAACTTCATAGACCTAATCTCATCAGAATTTTCATCATGAAGGTGTGTTGGATTTATTCCAAAGCCTTTTGTGTAACTATTAAGATGACCATGCCGTTTTGTTGTTGTTTCTTTTTGTTATTGTTTTGTATCCATTTTAGTATCGATTCTGTTAGTCTATGTCTTTTACTTAGGGATTGAGACCATTACTATTGAGAGATATCACTGACCATTGACTCTTGATTTCTGTTACGTTGTCATTGTTGTTGTTGCTGCTACTGGTGCTGGTAGGTGTGTGTGTGTGAGTGTGTGTGTGTGTGTGTGAACTTCTGTGAGTACTTTCATTTTTTTAGTTTACTTCTCTGAAATTATTTATTCCTTATGCTTTCATCTTTATAGTAAGCCTCCTTAGGTTAGGGCTGGGTTTGTGAATAAATTTAGCTATAACATGGAGTATCTCATTTTCTCCATCAATGGTGATTGAAAACTTTACTGGGTCTGGCGTCTGTGGTTTCTTAGAGTCTGCAGCACATCTTTCCCTGACCTTCTGTATTTTTAGAGTCTCCATTGTGAAGTTGGTGTAATTCTGCTAGTTCTGTCCTTATATGATACTTGGTCCTCCTTTCCAGCCTGTAATATTCTTTTTCTTTTATATGTTTGCTGTTTTTGTTATTATATACTGAGGGGAATTTGTTTTCTGGTGCAACCTAATTATTCTTCTGTTTCCTTCTTTTACTTATATAGGTATTTTCTTCTTAGTTTGAAAATTTTTTCTTAATGATTTTGTGGAAAATATTTTGTGAGCCTTTAAACTGGGATTCTTCTCTTTCCTATATTCACATTATTCTAAGACTTGGTCTTTTCATAGTTGCTCTAATTTCCTTATGCTTTATATCAGGATTTTTTAATTTAAAATTTTCTTTTACCAGTATACATTTTGTTAACTGTACGTTAAATGCCTGACATTCTCTGTCCCATCTTTTGTAGTCTGTTGGTGAAGCTTGCTATGTAGTTCCAGTTCAAATTCCTAAGTTTATGATTTCCATCTTTTGCTTGCTTTGTGTTTCTTTAATGAGTCTATTTCCTTTTATAAGTCTTGAACAGTTTTATTCATTTAATTCCAATGTCTGTTTGTGTTTTCCTGGATTTTAAGGGCCTTATTAATTTCCTGTTTACATTGCTGTTTTTAAGCCCTTTTGTAGTGCTTCAGCTATGTTGGACTATTCAGGGTCTACTGTAGTATAGTTGTTCACTTCCAGTGGAGACATTATACTCTGGTAGCTATTGATTATGTTGTTAAACTGGAGTCTAGGCTTCTGAAACTGGAATGATTATAGATCTGTGTGCTTAGTTCTGGATTTGTCTTTGTATGGGTGGATGTTTTCTTCCTTGCTTTTTGCTTCCTCTTGGACTTTATGATAGTGTCATGGCTTGTTTTTCCTGGTAGGATGTTTTTCCTATATACCTGTGCTGTAAATTTTTGTCCCGGGGAAGCTTTCTCATCTACCATGCGAGCCACTGGTGGGCTCCCAGGCAGGTAGCTGCATGTAAGCAGTGTGAGTCTACAGAGTACCCTTCATCTTATATTGGAGATCTGTGAGCTGATAAGTATGTAAAGGATTCTAGAGAGAGTGTTGTCAGTAGAACATATCAGTTTATTGAAGTAAATGTGGTTACATTTATAGGAAAAATATATAAAATGTATAAATGTATAAAAAAACAAGGGGAGATAGTTTGGTACCCAGGGATGAGGGCCATTAGTTTGACAGGGATATTGGAGTAGCTCTATTTCCAAAAGTAGGAAACTTCCTGTGCTTTTGGTCAAGAGGTAAACAATGGTCACTGCCCAGGTGGAAACAGGAAGCTCTGCCAGGATCATTTATCAAAAGAAAACAAACCTGAATAACATGTGCCTGGGCTCATTGTCTAAGAGTCAAAGTCTTGCAAGGGCAGCTTCTGCATAAGATGTGGTTTCATAGGGAAAAGAGGAAGACCCTTATCACAAAATGGGCTCAACCCTAGGCTTCCAACTATGGCATTCAGATAAGCAACAACCAAGTCATATTCTTTGCCAATGATCTTCTGTGAAGCAGGTGGTGTTTACTATTTAGCTAGGTTTTGCCAGGACTAAGCAAGTGAGGAGCAACCAAAATCCTGCTCCTCTCAGGGTGAGAATTCCAGGGTTCAAAGCTTGCTTTGACCCACTCTTAGGTCTAGGACAGTCCCACAGACCTGACAGGTGTTGCTCCTGTGTGTTCCTGGTAAAATGTGTTTCCAGGTACTGGGTATTAACACTTAGAGATGAGGCTAGTGGTCTGGAGGGTATCACAGGACAGAGAAGTACAGAGTATCTTTAACTACCACCTGATTGTTTGGTCAATCTGAATGTGCATAGACAGTTAAGAGAGGTTACCCAGAAGGTCTGCTATAGCCCTGGGGCTGAAATTTGTGGATTTGGATCTGTGTGGGCTAAAGGAGCAATCTAAGCGGCTGGGAAGCTCCCCTGCTCCCTGAAAAGGTGAGAGGAAAGGACGCTTAGCAAGCTCCTTCTCTTTTAGCCCTGGAGAGATCCTAGCTAAATATTATAAGTTGCCTGCTTCTCAGAAGCAAAAGGAAAATGCTTGTCTACACTGCAGCTGGATCCATTCATTGATTAGATGCCTTTCTTTCCTGCCTCTGGAGCCCGCTCTGCCCCATGCTAATGAGACTCCTTCACCTGGAGTACTGGGACCCTGCCTCCTCTTGGAAAAAGATATAAATAGGGGAAAGCCTGCCAATAAATGAGTTCGGCTTCCACCAGAAATGGCTGCCTAGGCTTTCTTTCGCACCTCTTCCGAATCTCAGACCGCAATGATCAGGGCCCATGAGAAAGTCCATGAGACCCATGGCCATGGTCCATGAGTGTTTTCCTGCTGCCCAAACCCAAGCTCTGCCCTCCTGGCCAGAGGGTGGAAACCCAGTTGCCATGGGTCAGACACCAGAGGTGTGTGCAGGGAAACCCAGTTTATTCTGCACCAGGAGCAAGCAAAAGTTTCAGAGATCCCCTGCACTCCAACATTTAGGATTTTACAAGAACAATAAGTCAGCCATTCCTAAGATGTAACATGTTTACATGGAATTCATTTCAACTTTTTTTTTTATACTTCACATGCTTTATACATTTTAGGTTTCTTTTCCTTTTTTCCCTCTCTTTTCTTTTCTTTGTTTCTTTGGTTGTTTCTTTCTTTCTTTTCTTTCTTTCTTGTAGGACATATGCAATTTCAATCAGTTGTATTTTTTCCATTCTTTAGTTGTGCTGACCTTGAGAATGTTGGCCACATTAAAGATTAATATAAAAATGACCATTTTTAAAATAGAATTAACTTTTAAATCTTTTAGCAGTAGGCGCTTTTAGGTGATCTGAAATTTGAAATAATTTTATCATGAACTATATTGCTCCTCATCACCACAATGTAATAAAAACAGTTATGTTGACCAGAGGAAAGAATAGTAATAATAACAGTAATAATAATAATAAGGCAGAGGAGGAAGGTTGGAAGAAGAGAGGTAGAGGAGGAGGGGAAATGGAGGAAGACAGGTGGAGGGGGAGAAACAGGAGAAGGAGGAGGAGACAAAGAGGGGAAAGAAAGAAAAAAGAAGAAAGAGAAGAAACTTACCTGGAGGTTATGGATTCACGAGGGTCAGGTTCTACTGTTCTTGCGTTGGTGAGCATGGCGGCAAGCAGGCAGGCAGGCAGACATGACACTAGAACAGTATCTGAGAGCTGACATCTTGATCTCCAAGTAAAGAGTGCTGAGTGGGAAAATTGTGGGCTTTTGAAACTTCAAATCCTATCTAGCTCCTAGTGACACATCTCTTCCAACAAGACCATGCATCCTAATCCTTCCCAAATAGTTCCATCAACTGAGGACCCTGTGGTCAAACACATGAGCCTGTGGTCACCATCTATCTCTGTTCCTCTTAGTCTCTACACCCTTATTCTCTCTCTCTCTCTCTCTCTCTCTCTCTCTGTATCTTTCTCTCTCTCCCTCTCCCTTGCTCTATCTAATTAAGCCAGTATTTATTGAAAGGATACAAAGTGACAGGCACTGAAAACTAGGAAGGTACAAAGAAACACTCTTGAGTTGGTGTGATGAATAGCCATAGACATAATATAAAGCAGGATTTATAGTACAGACAAGAATATGTTTCTGACTGTGCCAATTAGTTTGCTATGCATAGAATATCTTAACAGTTAAACTAAATCTATAGACACATGATTGTAGTGATTGCTTTCTTAATAGTTTTTAAAATGCAAAGTAAGCTTTTAAATTCACGTTCTGATGATTGTTCTCCTTCCACATGCTCCTAAACACCCATTTCACACTTTTTGTTTCTCTCTCTCATTAGAATATGAACATTCAACTGAAACATAATAAAATAAGATAGAGTAAAATCAAACAAACTACGAAAGGACAAAAAAAAAAGGAAAAAGAAACAGCACTAGGGAGGAAATAACAAAAACTAGAAATGCATAGAGACACTAAGAAAAATTATAAATAGACAGAGAAACATACAGAAAAGCAACATGTATCCAAAAAAAGCCCTCACAAAGCATTTTGAAAAAAAAACCCTCCAAAAATACCACTGAGTTTGTTCTTTGCTAGCTGTGTTTTCCTGGGCATGGGGCCTGGTCTTAAATGTGTTGTCTATACACTGCTATACTCTGTTGGAGAAAACTACTTTTTCTTTTTCAATCAGTTTCATTTGTAGATTGCTTCTGCTTTAGGCTTTGGAATGCGGGCTTGTGTCTCCTTCCCCTCTCAGCACTAGGAGCTCATCTGGCTTAGACCTGTCCAGGCCTTATGTATGCTTCCACGGTCTCTATGATTTCATCAAGATTTCATTCCTGTTGTGTTTTGAAAGCCTTGTTTCCTTAATGTCTTCCATTTCTACTGGGTCTTACAAAATTTCTTTGTCTTCTGAGCTCTGAGCTGAGGGATTTGATGGGGACATCTCATTTAGTGCCAAATGTTTCAATGTCTCTCATATTCTTCACATTTTCCAATTGTTTCTTTGTGTTTGTTCCCCTCTTCTAAAGCAGTAAGCTTCTGTGATGATTTCTGAGAAGTTGATCTATGGATATAGCAGAATGGGCATAGTAGTCATGTACTTGCTATAGTTCTTTAGGACTGTTTGTTTTTCACCTACGTCCATGAACCCCCTTGGCTAAGGTATTGGTTCACCTGGACTGTGACTGGGATGGATTCCATCTTCTGGAATGCATCTTAAATCCAATGAGAGAATAGTTGGGTGTTTCTGCAACATTTGCAACACATTTGCACCATGGTATCATTTAGGCAGTTCACCATTGAAGATCTCAGGGTTTGTAGATCTTTTGGGTTGGTGTATTTTCCCTATGGTAGTGTTCAGAGTACCTTAAAATACTATGAACAATAATCAGTAGTTCTGAAGGCTCTAGGTAGGCACCAGCTTGACTTCTTCATGTTCAATAGTTGTATAGGTGTTTTCTCCAGCAATATGTCCTTACCATCAGTTTGTATAGAGCCAAAAATGAACTTGGAATTAGCCAAGATTGTTCAAGTTTACCATGAGACTCCTATAGCCAACTACTCATTTAGATATATTGCATTCCTGACAAGGAGGGCTTCACTTCGCAGTGAGAGTTGCCTACTTGTGGTATTTTTCCCATATTATTTGGATAGTTCAATATATATATATATACATACATAGGCTGTTTCATAGACAGATAAAATCTTGTATCTCCTTTAAGCATATTTCTCTCTAATTAATTGTACACAAAGTAGGATCAGAGATGAGCTATGCTACTTATGGACATTAAGGAAATAATACTCAAACTGTCTCCTTCCCCAAACTTTGTCTTCATGAGTCGAGTGGTATCAGAAGATGGAACTTTCCTACCTTAAACATGGGAAGGAAAATAAACATATTAATAAAAAACACACTTCATGTAAGCTCTCGAGTCAAGATATTAGAATGGTGGATTTAATACTTTGTGATATTTACCTTTATCAAATGGATTATCAAGCCTAATACAGTAAGACTTTAAAGACAGATCTAGTAGATTTTAACAAAAAGCAGTGATTAAAAGCATTCCTTCAGTGAAGGTTCCCACTTCTCCAAAGCAGGAATCATTTGAATTGATTCTAAGATGTGGGAATCAAGTAAGAGATCTGGGAAGTTCCATAGCATGGGGAAGTTAGGCTCATCTCAGACTCTCATATCACTGTAAACATGTGGACCAACTCCTCTCAATTTGATGTAGGTTATTTTCCAGGGCAGATCAAGTGTTATGTCATAAACAAGTTCTATCAAGCTGAAGAGGAGTGAGATCTTCTATTATTTACTCTGAGATGGGTTGTTGTGTCTAGTGGAGTCTCCACTGTGCTGACTTTGGCAGCAAAACAGGACACTGCAAGTAGAATATTATCCATTCAGGAAATTTGTTCCATGTGATTTCTGGAGTGTTTAGCAGTCCATGTACAAAGCTGGCTCTAGTGTGCAGTAGTGATCCTTAAATCATTAACGCTCAAGGCTGGCTCTGGTGTATCCTATGTGGGCCTTAAAACTTTAATCCAAATGTTGGACCACATTCTTCCACTTTAATCTCTAGTTTTCTAAGAATGATTCTCACTCACACAAACTGAAACTATGATTTGTGTCTTTCAAAGCACTTAGATAAGATCAAATCCACAGAGCATTGACATCAAACTACATACACACAAAAAAAAATAAGGATGAGTTCTCAAAAATGAGAGAGATACCTATTAGCCAAAATTAGTAAAGAAGGGAAGGTAATGATTATGTCATCCTTTGGAATAAATGTATATTTGCCTGATAAAATAAGTTAAGGGCAGTTAAACGAAAAAAAATCCCCAACCCCATGAATAATGAAGCCGCCAGAGGGTGCTGTGACTCTTTTCAGAGTTCAGGGACATCATGTGGATCAAGTTCACTGGCCCCACCCAGTACAGTTGCAAACCAGCTTCTTCTCCTCATGAGGTGATCCTCAGTACAGGGCAGAGGACCTCCCTGGATCTGCCTCTCACAGTGTAAGTGCTCTCAGGGCTGAGCACCTTGTGATGGAAGGCAGTTAACAGCCCATGTTTCCATAATTTACAATGGAAAGAGCTCACAGGCAGGAACAATCTTGGTTTGAGAAGCAACAGCATTACATATAGCAACTCAGAATCACTAAACTTGTAAATTAGACTCTGATTGTTTCAACTGAAGCAATGATCACGTGAGCTGCAAAATGAATACCTCTTTGCCATAGTGACTATATGCCTTGTAATGATCTGTGTAAGGCAGTCTGTGTTTACTGAAAACTGATGAACAAGGACAAATTCCTCAAAGGAGCCTTGGAAGAGAAGAGATGTCATTTGCTCTCTGTTTAGGGAAGAGTAGCTTCATCTTCTCTAGCATGGAAGACACCGTTAAGCAGACCTTAACCTTTTCTCAGTAGGCATGATCTCCTTGAGTTTCCCAACACAAAAATCAACCTCCATTTTCCTAAGTGCGTGTAAGCTGAGCTTCAACACTAAGGCTGAGGGATGAGCTGAAGCAATCCTGGATGGAAACACATCTGCAGGAAAGGCCTTGGGTCTGTGTCATGGAGAATATAGAATGAATCCTCAGGCAGGGCCACCCCACTGTCGGGGTCATGGTCCCTATGTCTCATGCAGTGAACTCTGCCCTTCCTCCTTGTCTCTCCTCAAGTCATATGTAGGAATGTGCATTAACAGATCACACTGCCTACTAGGACCAGCAGTACATTGAAACATCTGTAATTGACTCTACTTCATTTATAGTCATACTGTTTGCAGGTTCCCTCTGCCAAGCCATGCTGACTCAGCTGCCCTCACTGTTTGTCTTCTGGAGAATCAGCCACAATAAGTGTAAGTCTTGGTGGCTTCATTGTGGGAGCACTGCTTCTCTCTTTCCAGTAGAATTCAGGGTCACTCTGAAATCTCTTGTAGAATCACACACAGTTGAATTTATCTCATGGCTCTGGGGCCTAGACATTTGTTTGTATACAAAGATCCCTGAAACATTACAAGTGTGTTGCTCACTACTGGACTGTAGCCTGTGTTTGAGTCTAATTCTTAATGTTCCCAGACTTTTGTGAATGGAACCAACAAACATTATCACAAAGTTCCAGGTGATAAAATGGGAGGGAAAAATCATGCTTTCACATACTCTGAGTCTTTTACCTGTCCTCCATTGGCACACTTCCTAGGTTTATCTACAGTAGCATTAAAAACTCCATGAACAAGTATAGAGAAATGAAAATACTTCCCTATAACAAAAGATGCACCATAGATTCCCTAGAAGTCCCTGGATGATTTGACAATCAGTCCAAGGGCACGTGCCATTTTGTCTGATATTATTATCATGAGTGTCTACTCTTGGCAACAATGCTCTCAGTGAGCAGTAGAAGCCAGACCTGATGACTCACACAGCAAAGCCCCCACTGTATTTCTTCAGGGCTCAGCTTCATGATCCCCTTTCTTTGCTGTCAGGCTCAGCACTGTCACTAACTGTCTCAGCAAATCACATCTTTGTTCATGTTTTACTGTGCTAAATATCCTATCTGAAGCCAAGCCAGGCTCTGAGACCACAGTATGCAGCCACTCCAAGGTTGCCCTGCCCATGTCTCAGATGTAGTTCCCTACATACAACCTTCTGAAACCACTGTACTACAAGGTGGTAGAATTTTTCCTGTACCAAGGAGTGAAGTCGCTAGATGTGCATTTCCTCAGTCCTGTGAAGGCTGGAACCTGGGTAAAGGCCTCTCTGTGTCCCCCCCCCAAGTCAAATTCGACTCCCGAATCACTGAGTACTGGAAGTTCTGTCACCTCCATGTTTTGTTCTGTTGCAGTCCTCTCTTGTTGATCTGCCCTGTAGCTATTTTGCTTCTGGATTCAACTCTGATTTTCTCCTCTATATCTTAGTTTCATTCCTCCATGAGAGATAGCTCTGATTTTCCTGGGAAGAGCCCTTATCTGTTTCTCTGGCTTCCAGCCAGTGATTTCTTGACTCAAGGCCCACATAAGAATGAAAAAGCCTGACTCCAAGTGTTTACATCTTAGAAATTATTAATATATCATATGGAACCAGGAACAATAGGCAAGAGATTTGCATTATTGTTCCCTTTTGTTAACCCTATCTCTATCAAAAATAGAAAAAATGTGAAGAAGTTGAATATTCTTAAAATAGGTCTTGGTGTTAATATCACATTGGAAATTACATTAGTTTTATATATTTAAAACAAGTTTATTAAGAAATTTCTATAAAATATATATGGGTGTTACGCAAAAAGTTTGCTAGTATATACACATAAAATTTATATATAAGACATATTTTGTGGTATGTAAGCATACACACACACAGACACACAGACACACACACACACACACAATTTAACAAAATGAAAAATTGAAACCTCTCTATTACCCAACAGCTCTCACCTGTACATTTATCCCATAAAGCCTGGATCCAGCCATATTCATTGTTGCTTGAAATTGCTCTCCATCTTTCTAATGTTATGTACTTCTCTTCTGAAATAGCAATTTCTAAACACTTACCAGGGTGATTTCAAAACTCATGTATATGTTTTTGTGATGATGTACCATATCTTCAAATTAAAGACCTGTTGTTAATAGCATTTTAGGAATCACATTATTGTTATGTAGTTGAAAAAGTTTAGCTGGCAGGAATTTCAAAATATATACCCATATATCGGACAGGGTATGGCAATTGCAAGCATATAATTTATATGTAAAATGTGAACTTACACTCTGAAATAACAACCTCCAAATCCCTACCAAAGTGATAGGAATACTTATTCATATGTTTTTTGTATATGCATTTGGCCTTTCTAGTTCCTGTACAGGACATCACTATGTAGGCAGACTATTTTTTCCTTGTTACTTCACACTCAATTGGGTTATCTAAATCATAAATATTTTGGCCTTATGTTAATACTTCCATGTGTTCATGCATGAAGAGACAATTCATTTCTCTTGAAATGAATCTTAAAGCAAATGGAAAAGTGAAGTAGACATTAAAATGGACTGCCTTTCAAATGCTTGCTGTCTCCAGCAGTGCATCAGAGATTCCTTTGCTTTATAACCTGGCCACCTTCTGCTCGTGTCTTTACATTCACCAGTTCATTCTTGTGCTTGATCAATGCGACAACACAGTGTTCTGATATTGCAGAGTTAGACTCATTATAGTATACACATTCATCGTATGTGAAATGACAAGTGTGATGAAAAACAAAGTACAAGGAGCTTCCATCCATACCTTACTAACTGTGGATTCTTTAACTACTATGCCTATTTATCCCAATCCATCCCTCTACATAAATCTATAACATATATAAATGACATTTCCTGTGACACCAAGTTTTCCACTGTTTTCTGAATTTTGTATACATTTAGGGAATTTTCTACATTCAAAAACCTTAATTATATCCTCTTCATTTCAGTCTTGAAAAGTTAACTTTTAATTATATACACATAAATACGTTTAATCTGATGCTTAATTAGTCCTTTGTTTAATATGTATAATATAATATAATGCAATGTTTATCTTAGGACTCACAAAAACATGTGACAGGAATATTTTTTAAATGGAAAAGGTATCAAATTCACAATTTATTCACAACTTAGGAATGAAAATATCATATTATTTCCTTCATACACTATTATAGACCAATTTAACTTTTTGCCAGTTACTAGAATTTTTTCCAAATTCTTTCTTGAGTCCCACAGATATTTTTCTTATTTGGGCAGCTATATTGTAGCTATTCTTTATACTTATTGTTATTACATTATTTTAAAAATTTATTATTAAAAATGTATGTGTATATTTGTGTGTGTATTCAACTGTGTGGGTGTCATAGGAATCCAGAAGATGCATCCAATTCATTAGGGTTGGAATTACAAAATGTTCAGTTTGAACTGTCAGCCACAGGTGTTTGGAACCAAAATGAAATCCTCTTCAAAAGTAGTAAGCAATCTTTAGTGCCGAGGTAACTCTTCTAATAAATTCTTACCTAGAAATGATAATGAATTATAACAACTAGACTTCTAAAGGAAAAGATGAGGGTGCCTGTGAAACACAGCACTCTTTCTCTATGCAAAAGTTAAACACTGGGTTGCCACTCTCTTACTTGACAGGGTATAGTTTTAGGGGACAATTCATGTTCCACTCAAACTCCAGAGAGTATCTAGTGGACTTCTCAAATGGTCTCACTGTTGGCAGGAGGAGGATGCAGCATTGGCACACCAGATCGTAGGACATGGATTCATTGAGGAGTGATATGGTCAAGCACATGCCTAGTTCTCCCCACCTCCTCTGCTGTTTCCATTCACTTTCAAGTTTTGCTTTTTTGCCACTTGGTGGAGCCCACATCCTCCTTGTGTGCAATCTCTCCATTTCTCAGTCAGATCAAATCAGAAAAAGGGAGGGGCTTATACTTCCCCAGGAAGAAAAGAATTTGAATGGAGCCTGCCTGCACTTAGAATCCAGGGTCAGATAAAAGGGTACTTAGCTCTAGTCTGTACACTGGACTCAAGACATCTAGTCTTGCAGTTTTCACTATGACTTGGGCCCCACTACTACTCCTCTTCCTTGATCACTTAACAGGTGAGTGGATTTAAGGAATTCTGGGGGAGCAACTGTTTGTCATTTGGGAATTTTGGCTCATTAACTTTCCAGTGAATGTGGTTGCCTTGTCCTTACTGATTTTTATTATTTTATTTTTGCAGGGTCATGTGCCCAGTTCAAACTGACTCAGCCAAGCTCTGTGTCAGGGTCTCTAGGGAGCAGAGTCTCCATCTCCTGCAGGCGCAGCACTGGTAATATTGGTAGCTACTATGTGAGCTGGTACCAGCAGCACATGGGAAGCTCCCCAACAACTGTGATCTATGCAGATAATGAAAGACCATCTGGGGTTCCTGATCGGTTCTCTGGCTCCGTTGACACATCCTCCAACTCAGCCCTTCTGACCATCACGAATGTGCAGAGTGACGATGAGGCTGACTACTTCTGTCAGTCCTATGATAGTAATAGTTTTTTCCACAGTGCTGAGAACTTATGAGGAAGTGAGACAAAAACTCCCCAGAGCACCAGCAATAAAATCATTTCTGAAAATAATTATTGTTATTTCATTTCTGCTTTAAAGTACTGGAACTGAGGTTGCTAAGTCATAGTTTCCTCTAAATTCACTGCAAGAATCCACTTTATCCTCTCACATAAAGATGACTATCCACTTCATACATTTCTGTTAAATCCATGGAGTAGATATGATTAAAAATAAGAATTTTGGAGGACAGTACCTTTGACATTTGGTGTTATAGTCTTTCTTCCACATGTGAGGTGTTTAGCATCATCTTTGACCAAGAGTCACTTGCATATTTTTAAATTTTCTCCCATTATGACAAAACCATCTCTTTATATTGATAAATGTAACAGCAATATGGGGAATGCCACACTGTGTAAAGCTATTCATTTTACGGAGTTGTTCTAAGTTAGTAAGAAGCACATGACTTTGAATCTTGCTTACATAATTAGGACATGAGGAAAACAATTCATCTCCCCAACTGCTTAGCAAATATAGCACTGAACTGAAGCTATTATTTTGATGAGAGTGTCACCATCTTTTGAGTACAAATACTGGGTTGTCCACCTCTATGGAAGACCCTACCAATATCTATGGTGTAAAGTTAAGGGCAGACCTAATGTCCATGTAAGAGTTTTAATCTACATACAATGGATAGACAAATGTCAAAGCATTCTTCCCTTCTAGAAACTATTGTTCATCTGTAAAGCTCTAAACCAGAATAATGAAAGATGACAATGTATGCTCAGTGAGATAACCAAAGAGTACCAGAATTCCTATATTATTAAAATTTATATACATAAAATTATACAGAAGTTCTAAATTCACAACAGAAGGATAAGTCGTGATTGAACTCAAAGTGCTTCATTGTCGAGAGTGAGTTCAATGATAGTGAGAAGGGAAACAGACACTGAGTTAACTTTATGATAAGTGTTGATGGTTTCCAAACTCCTTATTGGTAGGAAGGTGAGAAGTTGCAGATGAGATTTTTCCAGCATCACATATGTCACTTGATTTTATAAAATGAATTGTGTAGAACAATATACTGGGTGTGGATTTTTTGAATTTGTCTGCTGTAATATCATTTCTTGCAATGTCTAGTAGTGATCCCTCAATTCCTCATTCCATCTCTGACCATCAGCACGTGATGGGATGAGCAGCATCGTCAAACTTACGACTGATAGAAATATAGGATAGTCAGAAGATGTGTGTCTTGAGAGGATCAAGTACAGAGGATCAGGAAATGACCCCATTGAAGTACTGAAATGTGTGTTTATCTCTATCAGCTACTTAGAGAATATTTCAAAAGTTTGCACAAAGCTGAGAATGTAGTTATTTTCCTGAAGTATGATGTGAGATGACTGCCTCTGTTAGGAAGCCCTGGGACTCAGATGTGTAGCCTGTAGAGCACAGGTAATGTGCAGTTCTCATTGTCCCTTGCTTCTCAATTAAGTAGAGATGCTGCATCGCTAAGATGTGCTGGCAGTTTGTAGAGAGAATGAATCACTTGGATATCGCTGGAACATGTAGGAGACACCAATAACTATACTTGACCCATTATGCATGTTAGACATATCTCTGCCCAAGCAATTACCTTTTTTCACCTTGCCTTCTAACCCTACTTCCCACTTTCAGCACATGTGAAGCCCAATGATCTTCGTGTCAAAGACAACAAGGACCCTACCATTGTTCTGCTGTACCCATCACTCACCCAGCCCATAGCTGCCACTGTGTATCCAACTGTCTAATGTTTACAGGCTGAGTCCAGGGTCTAAGTATGTGTCTGTAGTGATAAAGTCCTCCAGATAGAATGGAAAAGGTTCTGAACAGCAACAATATTGTCAGTGAAAGCACAGCTTGGCAGCAGCAGCTGAGATATGTCCCCAAACTCCCAATATTCAAGGAGATTCAGGAACGCTCAGGGTACACAAACAATCCCTGGGTCCTGGTCATGCAATCTGACCTCTATGGCTATCTCTGGACTCCATCTTGAGGACAATACGATTCATTACTCTCTATTACAGCACATCAAAATTGATTCATGAATTTCATTAGAGATTCATGGAGACCTGAGGAAAACAGTCCATGAGATTTCTTGTTCTTTTTATTTCACTGTGCAATACATTTATTGCAAGAACCTGAGGATGATCTCGTGAAGTATTTGAAAGAACTAGGTCTTGTTTAAGCTGCAAACTACGGGACATATGGCTCAATAAAGAGAGAATCTTTTGTTGATTGATTCATGGTTCATTTAATTGAAGCTCAGTTTTAAACCCATTTGTATCTTCTTCTTTTTGTATTTTATGCATATTAAGAAAATAATAATGTAGACCACCTGTGTTTGCTTATCCTCTGGTTCATTTTACTAACGGAATGAGTGCCTGGGATAGACAGAACACTGATTCAGCAAATTTCTTATTCATTGTCTTCCAAGTAATTTTCGATTTTCTGGGTTATTAACTATTACTGTATGCATTACTCCATTTCTGATATCTCTCACATCTCTATGGCATAGACAATGAGCTTTTCCAGGGAAGAGTGAGAAAAGCACAAAGTGTAAGTTGAGGCTATAATGAAAAGAATGGAATTAGTTAGATAAAACATGCAATGAATTATGTAAAATCATTTCTTCTCCTGCTTTCATGACAGTGAAGAAAATGGGTAAAGATTAGTGGAGGATCATCATGGAGATAGAACAGGAAGTCTTGGGGAAAAATTCTGTGTGCTGTTAGAGCAAAGGGCACAGCTAAGATGACTCTACTCTCTATTCTCAGATTTGGATAAAGTGACACAGGGCATCATGCACAGGCAGTGGGACCCTGGTTTGGTTAAATACTGAAGATCCACTTTGATCACTATATAAAAGGTAAATGAAAAATATGAAAGAAAAAAAGTAAAATTATAATAAAAATCACATCATTGGTCCCTGTTGTGCATCCAGATGGCTAATACAGTGTTTGTGGTATAAAAGATCTGATGACAGATAATACTCAGCCAATGATGGAGTCTCTGCAGAAATAAAGAAAGTTTGGAAAGAAGCCATCCTCCTAGGTAGGAAACTGTAGGAAGGTATTATAGTTTCATTAGAAGAGAGAGTAGAGTTTGAGAGGAGGAAAGAGAAGACAGAAGTAGGGAAAGGAACAGTGAGTAGTGGAGGAAAGATTTTAAAACACAGAACAGAGTGAGTGAGAATCCATTGACTTGGCATAGGCCTTAGCTAGGACTGTGGAGTGAGTCCACATGTGGAGAACAGGAATCAATATTAAAAGCAGAGAGCTCAATAAAACCTGAAATGTTCTCTCAGGCAATGGAAAAATCACTTTAGAGACAGAACTATAGAGATAAAGACCCTTCCCTGCATTGCCCTCTCTGATAAACTAAAAGTGTGTTGAGTGTGTGCTAAGAGGCAGTCTAAAGAATTTTTGACATGAGAGGGAAAATTGCTTTGAGTCATAATATGCATTGAGACACCTGTCTGAATTGGGGTCACCACCTCAGTCAGGCTCTCATTAGAGAAAGCCTTACTAGAGCTTCTACAGAGGAGGATATATACACTGCAGTCAGTGTATAGAGAAATGAAGGTGCAGTGCTACATGTCCTGCCACAAGTCTGGAAAACAGAAGTTTCTGCTGCTTGCAAATGGAAGGGGACTCTCAAACTGTCTAGTCCCAAGAGATAGGAAGACCAGAAGGAGTAATAAGAATTGCCACTGGTTCATAAACCACATACTCTGGTTGTTGGGAAAGCTACACAAATATCTACAGAACTCCATCACACAAAAGCACCTCTTTTTGCGTGGCATCAATGGAAGTAACAGTAGGACAGACTAGTAACAATCATCCGGGCTCTACATACCTGCCCGCACAAATGATCATTTGTGGATGAAAAGCGTCTTGCTTTTTGTATTTAATACAAACTCAACACAGTAAAAGGCAGCATTTGGAATGGAATCTGTGGAGTGTCACATTAGATTTTATACTTTCACATCAAATGTATTTTAGGTATTAGTCTAAGACCCTAACAAAAATTTTCATGATGGAATTAGAGTTAGAAAACATTCCTTGTGTTCCCTCTCATAACTCCTGCCACTACCTGTGTTCTCTCCTCCCTCTTCTCTTTTGATTTAGCTGGCTTTGTTCTTTATTTTTTAGGTTATGCTCTACCAGCATGTATATTTCTTTATGGATACACAAATAGCATTGACTAGATTCCATGCGTTATAAAAAACATAAGGATTTTTTTCTCTCTCTGATATATTGTGATTGCACTTAATATTATATATTCTATGCATACCCATTTTACTGCAAATATTGAATTTTATTTTCTTTAGTGCTAAATATTATTTGTATGTGTGGTTCTGTGTGTGCATGTATATATATATATATATATATATATATATATATATATATATATATATATAAAAGCTAGATTTTCACTATCCATTCCTCTGTTGACAAACAACTGTGCTGACTTCAATTAGTTGCTACAGTGAATAAAGCAGCCATAAACATGGAATGCAAATATCTATATTGTAGGGTATGGAGTTCTCTGAGTGTGTGCTCAGGAGTATAAGATCTGAGTCATATGGTATTTCTACATTTATTTTTGGAAATCTCAACCTGATTCCATATTATCTGAATTACTTGTAAGCCCAGTTGTGAATAAGGGTTTCTTTCTCTCTTCGTTGTCTCCAATATTATGGCCATATTTGTTGATGACAGTCATTCTATGGGTGAGGTAGTATCTCAAAGAAGTTTAAATTTGTTTTTCCCCTGTGACCAGAACTATTGAACATTTTAAAATATAGGTAATATTCATTTATATTTCTGTTTTTCAAAAATAAGCTGCTTTTGCAGCTTATTTGATACTTGTTGTTTGGCAGTTTTATTTCACTGTTTTATTTTTACAATTTTTAATTTTATTTTTATGTGATACTTTTATTAATAATTTGAGTTTCATACAATGCATCTCGTTAACACCCTCTTCCCATTTCTCCCTGTTCCACACTCCCACCCCTGTGCCTTCAAAAAAGAAGGTAAAAAAAAACCCTCAAAAACAAAATCATAAAGAAATAAAAAAGAAAATTAAGTCAAGGTTGTATGGCAGGACCATGGATGCTGGGCTTCACAATGGTCTTTGAGGGGAGAAAGCTTTTCTGTTTGTGGCCTTTGACCTGGCCCATACAAGCCCGAGGTGAGGCATGACAGAGTTTGACCTGGGGTTTGCCCTACTGTTCAAACACAGATACTAAGCAGGCTTCCTCTTAACTTGCAAGCACTGGGGTATCCCACAGACCCTCCAACATCCCACAGGATTCAGGACGTCCTGAAGGGACCATGGTAACCCACAGCATCCAGACATCCCATTGGTACCAGGAATTCCCCCAGTCTCCAGGGAATACCACAGATTCCTGAGCATCCAGAAGGCCCAAGGCTAACAGACAGGCATCTGGATACCACACAGGTACCTGGAGATCCAGAAGGTATTAGGCCCTCCAGTAGGAACCAGGGCGTCCTACATGCTCTTGGACTTCTGACAGGCACCCAGGCATCCTGCAGTAACCGGATCCTCCCACAGGCACCAAACACCCCACCGCTGAGCCAGCCTGGAGGTAATCTGGATGATGGCTGGTCATCATTCAGGGAGTGGGCATACCACAGGCAACAGGACGTCCCACCGGAATCAAAACCTCCCACAGATCCCCAGGGATCCCCTCACTCACCTAGGCCTTCTTCATGCATCTGGCCCCCCCATTCGGACCCACAGGGATCTGGTCCCCCTGCAGGCACCACATCATCTCCCAGGCATCTATATGTTACATAAGCACCAGGACTTCATGCAGGCACTAAGCAGCCTGCCAGAACAAGTGCTGCATGGAGCCAAGCTCAAGCACCCAGTGAACCCTGCTGGTGTCAGCAATGCAGACAGATCTCTACTTGTTCTGATCCACATGAATTTTTTATGGTTTCTGAGTTTTCTTTCAAATTCTTTCATAGGAAGGAGTCCCAACCCCAATATGGAGCCTTTTTCAGTAGGGCTATCTTACTGAACAGCTCAGGACCTCCTGTACATAGGCTTCCTTGCAGATGTGCTACTTCCTCAGCTCTGCTCCCTATGCCATGTGGGAGGAAATGCTGTTCAATTTTTCCATATTGATCTGTCTGTGCCACCCTGTCTTTCCAACCACTGAGGATTCCCATGATTGTGTCCTTGGACCTGGCACCAATGTATCATCCTCCTCTTCCACATACCTGTGAGGGATCTTGGATGTCCTTATTCAGGATCCTGAATGGAGGTTGGCAGGGGATCTCTGGGTCCCTGACAGACCTTCTTGTGCCCTGCCTGCATCCCTTCACTGGTATTTAAAGTCTGCAATACATTGAAATTTTTAAGCATCAGTCCCTGTCTGGATTGTTAGGTGGTAGTGATTTTTCCTCCACTCAGTGGATTGTTTACTCTTCTAACTGTTTCCTTTGTCACACAGATTATTTTTTTCATGTATTTTCTCTGCTGACATTTGCGATTAGGTCCTGTACTGTTGATGCTCTGTACAAAAAGTTATTGGCTTCTCCTATAATTTGATGGGCATCTCCTGTGCTTTCTATTTAAAATTTCATTGTTTTACAATTTAATTTAAAGTCTTTGATACATTTGAATTGATTCTTGAACAAGATGTTAAAAAGATATTAATCTAATTTATTCCTCTGCAAGTAGATATGCAGTTGTCAGTATGATTTTTATATGTTGATTTTGTTTCATACTGCTTTGCTGAAAGTGTTTATTTCCTTCCAGTTTCTTTCCTGTGCCTTCGGTTGTCTGTTGTTCTCTCTAAGACTTCAAGTAACATATTGCATAGGTATGGAGAGAACGGACCACTTTGTGTTCTTCCAGATTTCAGTGGAATTGCTTTGAGTTTCCATTTATGTTGATATTGGTTATGGTCTTTCTGTAAGTGACATTTGTAATGATTAAGCATAAACTTCATAGACTTAATCTCATCAAAATTTTCATCATGAGGTTGTGTCGGATTTTTTCCAAAGCCTTTTATGCAACTATTAAAATGGCCATTTTTTGTTGTTGTTATTGTTTTGTATCCATTTTAGTATCCATTCTGTTAGTCTATGTCTTTTTCTTGGGGAATTGAGACCATTGATACTGAGAGATATCACTGACCATTGACTGTTGATTTCTGTTATTTTGTTATTGTTGTTGTTGCTACTGGTGCTGGTAGGTGTGTGTGTGTGTGTGTGTGTGTGTGTGTGTGTGTGTGTGTGAGTACTTCTGTGAGTACTTTTATTTTTTTTTTTACTTTTCTGAAATTATTTATTCCTTATGCTTTCATCTTTAAGGTAAACCTCCTTAGGTTAGGGCTGGGTTTGTGAATAAATTTATCTATAACATGGAGTATCTCATTTTCTCCATCAATGGTGATTGAAAACTCTACTGAGTCTGGCATCTGTGGTCTCTTAGAGTCTGCAGCACATCTTTCCATGACCTTCTGTAATTTTAGAGTTTCCATTGTTAAGTCAGGTGTAATTCTGCTAGTTCTGTCCTTATATGATACTTGGTCTTCCTTTCCAGCTTGTAATTTTCTTTTTGATTTATATGTTTGTTGTCTTTATTATTATGTACATGTACAGAAATGGTCATGTTACATTTCATTCACCTCACATCACCTTTATGTGCACATGGGAGTCAGTGCTGGGCTTGGGTTGTGTTCCATAGTCATGTATAATGGGGAAGTGTGGAATTGCTCCAATACTTTGCAAAGGGTCTCACCCTTTTTCACAAGGGGGATTTGACCGTGTTCAGGAGAGAATCTTCCCATAAAATTTGCAGTGCTTCTCTGACAGTAAATACCTACATTTCTAACTCACTCAATAAAGGAATAAACCTTCAATAATACCGGACCCAATTCAGAATGTGACTGTGTGTGTTTGTGTGTGTGTGTTTGTGTGTGTGTGTGTGTGTGTGTGTGTGTGTGTGTGTGTGTGTGTATGCTATGTGTATGGAAAAATGGCCAGTGTGATGAGTAGTTTCTATAGATTCATGTAAAAAACAAGTAGTAGAAACTGCTAATCTATATAAAGGATGGAAATCACAGGGATGGAGCAGAAGCTTTATCAAATCCAGAATAAAATGGAATCCTTCATGGTCAAATAAACTAAAGGATTCCCAGACATGAGTGGATTTCAGTTAACATTTTCACACATGATCTTATAAGCTGATCACTTAAGTAAAAGCTAACAACACACAATCAATGTAAACTAATTATCAGACACCTCTATCATAGTACCTTCAATAACTTACAGTGGGGAAGATCATGGATAAATAAGGGTATGTGTGTGAGCTTGGTATACATTAAAGATGTTTGTGCATTGATAAATTAAAGGAGGGAAAGCATCCAATTGCTGTCTCAGAATATATTTGCAAGTCAAATTGCTATTATTTTTATTGTTGTTGTTGTTAATCTTTTTTATTTTTTATCATGGTAGGTTCTTGCTTTGTTTCCCAGGCTTGTGAGAACATACAATCCATCTGTCTTCTTCTGTCTTAAAGTACTGAGTTCTGGGATGACAGATGCATTCCACATATCTGGCTACTGGTCTGGATTTAGTTCTTCAGAAAGGTTATCTATATGAAGCCTGAATTTACTTAATATCTTTAATTACAAGTTAGGCTGGGATGGTACTGTTTCTAAGTGCTAACACCCGTGATTATTCTGTTTGAGGAACTTGGATTCAATTGCTAGAATATAGATAGATAAATAAATAAATAAATAAGTAAATAAATAAAGTAAATCGAGAGATTCCTAAGGGCCTCCAGAGGGATTCTTAGAGGATATGGCAGGTGGTTTATTCTTTTCTTCCCACTGCTCTTTTTGTGTTTTTCTGGATTTATTTAATGGATTTATTAACTTCTTATTTAAGGACCTTTACTCACACTTGTGGTTTTAAAGGCTTTTCTTTATGCTTCAGATCTGTTAGAATATTCAGAGCCTGCTGTGTTAGGATTGTTGGCCTCTTGTGTAGACATATTGCCCTAGCTCTTATTAACTGTGTTTTTCAGCTGGTATTAAGGAATCTGAGATTCATCCTTTTGATGATTTAAAGTACAGGTGTTGTTTTATGATTGTAGGTGTTGGTTGCGTATTTTGTACTTTGGTGTCTGTTTCCTCTCTAGAATTTAGGAGAGTGTGATGGCTATGTGTTTCCGGTAGTAAATTTTCTGTGGACCTGATAGAGGTGACCACTGGATTTTTCAGGAAAATATGTTTTCGGGTATTATGAGCTCACACATATAGATGGGGATAGGTTAGACGTCTGAAAGGCTCAAAGAAGGAAGGAAAACTGTATGTTTGAACAGGATCTTGTTATCTAGTCTCCAAGAATGTGAGTAGACAGTAAGGACCGATCATCTTAGAAGGTCTCCTATAGATCTGGGAATGAGACTGGAGTTGGATCTGGAGGAACAGAAGGCGAGAGGCTGGTCTACAGTCAGTTTACCTAGATACCTGGCAGGAGCGACCTGTGAGTCAGCAGGGAGTACCTACTAAAATTGGGGAGTGAGATAAAGCAACCAGTTGTAGGTGGAGTGTTAGGCTGCGAAGGTGTGTGGGTTTCACAGGTGATGTGGGGAGGGAGAGAAGAAAAGCTGCAGCAGTTATTATGTGCAGAGACTGGGAGATTGGATCTGGAGGAGATGAGGGAGTGTTGAACATCTTCAGTTAGCTTACCTGTTTCCCTGGCCTGCTCAGCTGCTGTGTTCCCATGGAATGCTTGATGGTATTGGAGACTGGGATAATGGGATGAGTTGGGAGAAGGAACATAAGAGGAGAAGATATTTATGAGCCCTTCTTGTACAGTCAGAGAGTAAAGAAAACTTCCCTAGGGTTTCTGCTACAAACTGAGGATGAGATTGAGGTAGTGGATCTGGAGGAGCTTAAGGAGAGGTGAAGATCAGCAGTAGCATACCTGCTCTCCTGGTAGAAGTGGCCTCTGGGTTAACAAGGAGTTTTTGCTGGAGTTGGGGGCTGGGACAGAGCTTAGTAGAAGACCTGTAGAATCCACCTGAAATGCTGTGGGTGGGTAGATACTGACTGACACAGGTGTTCTTGCTTCATTGATGTGGGAGACAGGAGGATGGAGCTAGGGTAAGAGAAGTAAAAAAGTATGGAGTCAGTCTACCTGACTTACTGGCAGGATTTACATCTGTTCTTTTAGGTGCAATTGTTCTACTGATAGTACAAAATTTTCCACTTATAAAAATGTGTGTGTGTGTGTGTGTGTGTGTGCACGTGCTTTGAAGTTTGCCATATGTACTAAATTATTTGTGGTGACCCGAAGAGGGTATTGGATCCCTTGGGTGTGGAGTTATAGAATTTGTAAGTCGTCCATGTTGTTATTAGTAATCAAATTTGGGCCATCTGAAGAAAAGCAAATAAGGACTAAGCCATCTCTAACCCTTGATCCCCACATCTTAAAGCACACTCTAGTCTGAATCATTAGCTTTCCAATACAGAGTGGGCACAGAGTTCTGTCACTGTCCCTGAGTGGTGTCTTTACTTACAACCATCAGAACTCTCCTCCAACATTATACTGTCTTCCTGTCTCCCACATGCCCTTATTTAAAGCAGTTTTCTTTGAATAATTTCCCTCAATTCATTTTTATTTTTGCTAAGGACAACTCCATGAAGGTTGCCCACATAGGTGAGTACATCAAAACTGCCCTATGACTTTCTTCCTGAGAGTTTAAAATAATCCAACAGACACCAGAATGGAATTTGACCTAATCCATGGCTAATACAGAAAATTAATCTTGAACTGTTTGAGTTCATCTCTGTTGCACAGTCATAAGTAGGAATTTCCATGTTTGGGTGAATGACAGAACACTGAAGTGTAGAACTTAAATGTCATCTAGATATTATTTTGGTGAGCAATGGATTCTATTGTTATTATTAGTACACTCTTAAGGGGAAAAGCCCTTTAATGTGTCAATTATAAATCTCAATTTTAAAACCAGTATTTTGTAACTCATTATTTATTCAGGGCCTGTCACATGCAGGACACTATACAAGGAACTAGGGACCTGGTATCCCTAAATAAGAGTCACAATCGTTGGGCAGCGGGTAGATAGAAATGTCTGCAATACCTTAGTAGGGCTTAGGGCACATGGCCTAGAAATAATGGAATACATGATTTTAGTTTGCAAAGAGAGGTTTGGTATCTTAAAGTTTTATCCTAGTTCAGCATGAATTATTTTGCTATGAGGGCAAGGCAAACATTTAATTAAGCTACTTTACATATAATTTATATCAGTTTTCCAAAAGAATAGAAATTAGCTAACCTAGTTTTCTTTTGATATAAGCAATTGAAAATACTTATGGAAATTAAATGTTGACTTCTAAAATTGTTTTATTTTGGTTCAAATAAACAGGATCCTGAACTTATTTGCAGAACAGGGAGCAAAGACAGTATGATTTCTGAAATGTTCCCCTAAACGAGTGGTTCTCCATGTCCTTAATGCTGAGATTTCAGGGACTAAGACTTCCTCATCCATGAATTTTTCTTAGATGTATAATATGAGGTATGGATATTTCTGTGGAGAGTGTCTCAGAGCCAGAGATCACTTGGTTGTATACATAACAATACACAACTATTGCATTTGTAGGCACATCTTGCCTGGAAGTTTGGTATTGTAGTTTATATGGTTCTCATTTAGGAAAGTCTAATTCTACTTTTTCTCCCCCAGCTTCCTGTATTATACATCTGGCATTATGAACTCTCCTCAGAAATGGGAGGATTCTTCCAGCTTAATTTCAGTTTTAATTTCTCTGTTTCTTGAACCAAAGATGTGTAGTATTTCTAGTATAGATTTTTATCAAGCAATTATGGTGTGCAACCAAGAGGAGAGAGAAGAACCTGTTCTGTTTTGGGAGCTTCTAGGGCCTCCAAGAGACCATGATACTCATGGTGAGGCATCTTATACCTGGCACTGGGATTTGGCCCTAACTAGCTCTTAGTTTCAGTATTACTAATTATGTAGGTTAACACAGTATGTCTACATGTTTATTTTTCCTATACCCTTCAAATTACTTAAACAGGCTTTCCCTTACCTCTCATTTCCTATCTCTCTGCCATATCCTTGCTTAAATTCTCCTTCCCCAGTGTTTTACCATCTCTGTTTTATACAATCTATCTTCGGATAACTCCCTTGCTTCTTGAAGGATCACCTGGCTGAGTGAGCTTCTTGGTTTTTATACATAGTCTAAATCAAACACATAAATCTAAAGATTTGAATGTAAAGTACATCTATGTGAGGGAATATGTGACATTTGTTTTTCTGGGCCTCAGGTATCCCACCTAGTATTTTTTCCCAGGTTCACTCATTCATCTTTAAATAATTACCCTTTGTTAGTGCTGAATGGAATTCTATTGTGTAAATTTTCCACATTTTGGCTTTTCATGAATTTGGTGATATACATCTAGATCGATTCCTTCCTTATCTAATTTGAACAGATTACCAGTGAACATGGCTGACCATCTCTCTAGTAGGTTACAGAGTTCTTTGAGTATATGGCTAGGAATAGTATAAATGAATCATAGCTAGTTCCATTTCTAATGTTTATGATGTGTGTGTGTGTGTATGTGTCTGTGTGTGTAAACGTAATAGTGTGAGAATGCATGTGGTGCCAGAATAATACCATGAGTATCATTCCTCAGACCTCAGATTTCCCTTTCCTTCTTCTTTTTGAGGCAAGATGTCTCAGGGTCTGGAATGTACCAAGTGTACTAATCTGTCTAAGAGAATGCACGGGATCCATCTGCCTCTGACCCCCAAGATTTGGGATTACAAGCTTTACCACCTTATCCTTGCAAGGCAAATACTTTACCAACTGTGAGGTCTCCTTGTGCATTCTCAATTTGAGATAAATTCAGTATTATTGGTTTGTTGAACTATAATCCAGTTTTAAAGAGTAAGTAATTTATATGTTGTAAGAAATTGTCAAGAGAACCTGGACTGACAATGCTCCCCACAAGGAAATCACAAAACAAAACAAATTCGTACCAAGCAGGAGAATCATTCTTTTAAATGTTTTGTCTGGGAAATCCAACTGAATCAAAGAACAAAATAGAATATTGATATTGCTTTTGTTTATCTTCCAGGGTATTAGTGTTGGGCCCTACTTCTGAAGACAATGACTACTTTGGATACAGGACAATTACTTGATATGGGTCTGGCCCTATAATCATGATACCACAAAATACTACACATACTTCCAGGGGAGGGAATCAATTAATCAGCCCCATCCAGGTGAAAATTTATTAACCATGGCAAGGACCATGTTGGCAAGATATCCATAAAGGTACAATAAGTGGCACTCAGACATTGGTGGCAACGAACAGCTCTCTAATATGACTTAAGGCCCATGCAACAGGAGGGAAATCATGTCTGGTACCTCAACCCATGCTCAGGCTATCTCCATTCAAGTGACACTCTTTCAAATTCCTATTAGTTACTGGGATTCTTCTATATTTCTAGCTTTCTAAGAAATCACCACACATCTGTGATTTCACAGATCTACCAACAGGGAATAAACATTCCTGTTTCTCTACATCCTCAGTAGCCCTTGTTGTCACTTGATTTCTTGATAGTGACCATTCTGATGAGAGTGAGGTAGACTCTCAAATTGGTTTTAATCTGCCTTTCCCTGGTGGCTAATGATGTCAAGCATTTTTAGAAATGTTTACTAACCGTTTGAATTTGTTGCTCTGAGAATTCTGTGTTCAGATCAATGGGCTTTAAAACTTGATTGTTGATGTTTAGTTGTTTGAGTTCTTTGTAGATTCTAGATATTAACCCTCTACTGGAAGAGCAGCAGGCAAAGATTTTCTATCATTCTGTGGACTGCCTGTTTATTTGACTGACGATTTCTATACTCTACTGAAGTGTTTTCATTTCATGAGATCCCACTTGATGGTTTAATTTCCTATGCTACCAGATTCTTATTCAGAAAGACCTTGTCTATGCCCATTTATTTGAGGAGTATTCCACAGTTTTTCCTCTTCCAGTTTCACCTCATCCAATCTTAGGTTAAGGTTCTAAGTCCATATGGAGTTTAAGATTGAGGAGGGTAAGATATAAAAATCTACTCTTTTTTGCTTTTTTATATCTATTTTTTCCAGTACTATTTTCTGAAGATATTGTCTTTTCTCTGGAATTTATACCATACAACAGGCAGGTGTTTGAATGTACTTCTATTTGGATATTATACCCTATCCTATGAATCTAGGTGTCTGGTTTTGTACCAGCACCATGCTGTTTTCATTACTATGGTTTTGTATTACAAGTTGAAATCAGGCAAGAGGATTTCACCCACCCAGCCTCAGTATTCTCTTTTTCAAATTATCGAGGCTGTCCTTTGACTTTTGTGGTTCTCTTTTTGTGGTTTTTCCCTATAAATGTTGAGAATATCCCTCAAATTTTGACTGTGATTGCCTTAAATGTGCAGACTTCTTCTGGCAAGATAGACCATTTTGACACTATTAATACATCTGATTCATTAGTATAGGTGGTCTTTCTATCTTCTACTGTTTTCTTCAACCTTTGTCTTTACTGTATTAAACCTTTAAAAAGATGTCTTTGGTTTTTTTGCAAGGCGTATTTCTAGGCAGTGTGTGTGTGTGTGTATGTGTGTGTGTGAGTTAATCAGCTGTCAGAGTTTCCAAGTGAAAATTTTAGGGTAACTTAAGTATACAATCATATCATCTGCATATGGAGATACATTGACTTATTTCTTTCCTATTTGTATCCCATTGATCCCATTTAGTTGCCATATTGATCTAGCTAAGACATCAAATATTTTATTGAATAGGTATGGATAGGGTGGGCAAACTTTTTTGTTCCTGATTTTACTGGAAATGCTTTTGGTTTCTCTCCATTTAGGTTGAAGTTGGTTTTGGGCTTCCTGTAAATTGCCTATTATTGTGAGGGATATCTCTTGTATCCCTGATCTCTCTAGGACTTTTATCATGGAGGGATTTTATATATTTTCAGAAGATTTTTGTGAATCTAATGCAGTGATTGTTGGCTTTGTCTCAGAGACTTTTCTTATGGTGGATTACATTTATCAATTTATATATGTTGAACCATCCTGTGTCTCAGATGGAGCCTACTTTATCACTGCGGTTGATCTTTCTGTTCTTGGATTTAGTTTGCAAGTTCTGTTTTGTGAATATTTGCTTCTATGGTCATAAAAGAAATATTTGCTTCTATGGTCTGTAATTCTCTTTCTTTGTTGGGCCTTTACGTGGTTAGGTTTCAGAGAAATTGGCCTCATTCAAAGAATTAGGTAATGTTTCTTTTGTTTATATTTTGTGAAATAATTTGATGAGTGTTGGCATAAATTCTTCCCTGAAAGTCTGGAAGAAATCCACACAAAGACCTGATGGACTTGTATGTGTGTGTGAGAGAGAAAGATAGGGGTCTTAGTTACCACTTTTACTTCACTTTGTATCTATTCATGTCTCTGTTTCTATTTCATTGTTTTCACACCCGAGTTCGATTATTCCTTGCTGTATACTTATTTTAGATCTTTTTATCTTCTTTTGTTTTAGAGCTTCCAGGGATGCAGTTAAGTTAGAAATATGAGATCTCTTCAGTTTTATTATGTAGATAGTTAGTGCTATGAACTTGCCTCTTAGATCCTGTGCTTTCTAAGAAATTTATTTTTAGGTATACAGAAAATAATTGTTTTATGCACTGTTGGGTGAGGATAGATTAGGCCTTGGCATTTAGTATTGTCTGCAGGGGTTGCATTTCTATGGGGGTTGTTTAATTGCTTATGATCTGCATGTGGTATCTACAGAACACCTAAGAAGTTCTGAAGGAACAAAAAAAACCAGTGCTGAGATGCTTAGGTTTCCACTGTGGATAGAGTATGACACTGGTCAGGACAATGGTTCTGTCTGCTGAGGTCTAGCAGAGTTTACATCTGTGAATATGTCTCCTTGTCTTCTTTGAAAGACTTCACAGCAGCAAACAAATGGTGCACAAATGTGGGACAGAATATCATATGAGCTAATTCAAATTGAAGACAAGGAAGAAGAGAAAGAAACTCCAGACCTCTCAGAGTATGTGGAAAGTATGCTCAGGAAAGCCAGCAAAGGATCAAGATTAAGGTATTCATTGAAGGTTCCCAAAGGAAGAGGAGAGACAGGAAATGAGCCTCTATGAAGAGACAAGTCTGTGAAATTAATAAATAAATGAGGAAAAAAGCTCCAAGATGAGATCCACAGATTGGAGGCCCTTAGAAATAAAGGATTCAGCTGGGAGTGGAAAGAATCAAGGTTCTTACTCCTTTTCCTGATCATGGGGCCTCCACTCCCTACCACCTCTGGTGGTAGCATACTGCTTCATGAGCTGAGTTTTCTGATAGCTTTTTTTTTGTGTGTGTGAAGGTCAAGATCATCTGTTTGAGGTCTGTGATGAAGAGTACATATTAGCCTATAATGGTGGTGTAAACAAAGCCAAACTGCCAGAATGTTTCAGCCAGAGATTCTTCTCACTGGCCCATGACATCCTGCTGTTGTGGAAGCTGCAACTTTAGGTTCCAAACGATGCTTAGTTTAACTGACCATTTTTTATTTTCTGGAAACATGCCTACAAGAGGTCCTGTAAGACACATTTGCTATGATGATGAGAACTGCACCATATGAGGGAACCCTTACTACAGACAAAGTGACCAGTTATTTTTCCATAAAACGAGAATCTATCTTAAAATCTGGAAAGTATTTCCTCAGAGTCAGCACACAGAAAGTGTCTTCTAGAATGGTGAGGTTGTATCTCATGGCTGGTAATTGAACTTGGTACTGTAAATGTCACCCAGGTGTTACTGGTTTTAAAGGAATGAAGGGGTCATGGAGAGCAGCTGAACTTTGTCACTGTTAGAGTCCAGGAGAGGCCATTGGTAAAAGTGTAGCCTCAGTGTTATTGAAGGCCCAGAATGAAGGAGTCATTTAAAAATGTTGAGGCTTGGCATCATGCAGAGGGCCCAGGAGAGGGTATTTGCAAAGTTGCAGCCTGAGTAGCAGTTGAAGGCTCAGATTGAAGAGGTCATATAATGAAGTTGAAGCTTGGCACCATAAAAGAGCCCAGCAGAGGCTATTGGTGAAAGTGTAGCCCAGGTGCAGCAAGGAACCCCAGCAGTTTTGAGATGGCAGTATTATGGGATGACCATCAAGGAACAGCAGCAGCAGTGGTGTGAAGCCATCCAGAACCTGGAGGACAAACTGTGTGTGCTACAGAGGGCAGATCTAGATCTAAGCCCTTTGTAGGAGCTTAGAAGATTGAGAGTGAATTCCAGATAATTGGACACTGATAATGTTTTCTGCTGTCCTAAGACATTTTGAAAAGCTTTTTAAATATTTGGCTTCATTTGGTCCTATGCATTAGTAACCTTCATGATTGTTACTCTTGTTTTTGGTTTAGCTTGTGTAGTGTTAAATTATGTTGTAGAAATAAAGGTAAAGCAATTTTTAACACAGAAAAATCAATTTTTGATTGAGTCATATAGAAAAGGAGAATTATTGCAGAAGTTTATTTTTAGTTGTATATAAAATGTGTTTTGCACTGTTAGCTGAGAGGAGCCTAGGCCTGGCTGTTTTGTATTGTCTGCCTTTATTGAATTTCTGGGGGCTTATTTAATTGCTTATGATCTGCATGTGATATCAGTAGAATACCCAAGGAGTTCTGAAAGAATAGAAACACCCAAGCTGAGACACTCAGATTCACTGTCAATCAAGTATGGTGCTGGACAGGGTGGTATTTCCCTCTGCTGAGGTCTGGCAATGCTTGCATGTCTGAGCATGCTTCCTTGTCTCTCTCAGTGAGCGATCCAGCAGCTTACTGCTACACTGTGACATATGTTTGGTCACTTTAGGTTTTCACTTTCATTTCATTTTAATCTTTTTTCATTTATTTCTTAATTTTTGTTTTATCCCATTTTTATTCAATAGCTAGTTTCCCAGTTTCCCTATGTCTGTAAACTTTCTGTTGTTGATATCCAGTTTTAATCTGTGATGGTCAGATAGGATGCAGACTATTATTTAATTATTCTGATATCTGTTGAACTTGGTTTGTGTCCGGATTAGTGTTCAATTTGATAAAAGTGCCATTAATTGCTAAGAAGAAGGTATATTCCTTTTTGTTTGGGTTGAAATGTTTGTAAACATCTGTTTTGTCCATTGGCTTATGAGGATCAATACTTGATTTTAGCTGTAGTACTGTTTTTTCTATGAGCATGAATTCCCTTTAGTTTAAATCATAGATGTTTAAAATTGAAATATCATCTTGGTGGATTTTTCCTTTGTAGTGTCTTTCCCTCCCTCTTTTGATTAGTTTTGATTTGCAAGGTATTCTATACTAAAATGGATAAACCAGTATGTTTCTTACTTCCATTTGCTTTGAATATCATTTTCCATGCTGTTCCTCTGAGATGTTGCCTCTCCTTGAGGTGAAGGTGTGTTTCATGAGCAGCAGAAGGATGGATCCTGTTTTCAAATCTATTTTGTTAATATGTGTCATTTTGGGGTATTTGAGAGTATTGGTGTGTAGAGTTGTTCCTGCATCCTGTTGTTTTGCTGGTATGGTGTAGATTTTTCACTCCTTTTTGATAGCTGGTCTGAGATTGTTCCTTTTGTGTTTTTGGTTGTGGTTCACATCTTTAGGTTGAAGTTTTACTTCTAGTGTCTTCTGTGAGGCTGGATATACAGATAGATTTTGGTTAAATTTAATTTCAGCATGGAATTTCTTATTTTCTCCCTCTTTTGTAATTTAAATTTGCTGTGTATTGTAGTGTGTGCTGTTGTATTCTCTTAACGTCTGTAAAACATCGGCCCAGACCTTCTGAATTTTACATCCCACATTGAGAAGTCAGGTGTTATACTAATAGATCTGTCTGTATATGATATTTACTCTTTTTCTTTTGCTGCTTTGCACATTCTTTCTTTTAGTGTTTGGATTATTATGTGCCAAGGGGAATTTCTTCTATGGTTCTGTTTATTTCTTGTTCTGCATGCTTCTGCTTGTACCTTGATAGGGACCTTGTTCTTTAGGTCAGGAAATTTTTCTTTTGTGATTTTGTTGAAAATATTTTCTGTACATTTTTCCTTGTGGTTTCCAGAAGGGGACTGCCTCCAGTGTATGTGAGTGTGACAAAGGGATTGAATGCTCAGGGAAGGCAGTAAGAGAAGATCTCAGAGAAAAGAAAGAGGCCAGAGCAGGTAGCCTGCTACAAAGCTGGGGATAAGATTAGGAATTTTGAATTGTAAGGTGGCAAGGAATGTGAAGTTCACATGCCCCTTTCCCTGGTGGGTCTGGCAAGTGTGTGTCCAGGTAGAGAGTGTCTCTAGTGTTCTTGTCTGTGACAAAGGAATGCCTTAGGAATGAATTCTATAGGAAAAGCAAGAATGATGAATTTTCTAAGTTTAATATCCACTGAAGAAATACATTGACATTGGAATTTAATGTAGGAAGCCTATAAATGAACATCTGTTCATGTATGAGACACATTGGAATTTATTTTGGTACAGATGGCATATTGAGAGAGTCCAGAGGTGTAAATTAAGATTCACTGTTGTAAGTGCCATAAAGTGGAGATTACAGCATAGTAAATTAATTTGACAATAACTGGAATATATATACTTAATGATTGCTATGAGAATCCAAAATAAATATTCATGGTAAATCAAATACCAATGAAGTAATGGGACATTTGCCATTCTTTATTGGGAGAGATAACATATTATTTCTGTATATTTGTGTAATGGTATTAACGATATCTCCTGGGTGTGACAAACTATGCACCAGAACAAACAGTCTTGATTTAGATTTAGATATCAGACTCTGAATTTGTGGGTTCGGACAGTGATTATGAGTAGCAGAATAGACCTTGGCACTGGATTGTGAGCTGCTATGGGTCCATTACCAACAGGGGGTGCTGTGGGACTGTGGCATGATACCACTTCCACTCACTCAAAGAGGCAGGCCCTAGAGGTGACTCTGAGCTCAGTAAGGATACTCAGCAGAGATGTCAGGTCCTGGCAAAACTCATGGATAAAGGAGCTTAGTCTTAGCTAGTGATTCCTCCCAGTACTCTTGCAATAGTGAAAGTCTAACTGTATGTTTCATCTGCTCCAGGCTGTCATGTGACCTGCGCTGCATGCCAGGGCTCAAGAAGACCCTTGGCAGGCACAATGTAAACATATGTAAAGGAACTGTTGAAGAAGTTTAATTTTTGTTATGTATAAAATAAATGTTTTCTGCACTCTTGGGAGAAGGGATGACTAGGTCATGGAATTTTTTATTATCTGCAATGGTTGGATTCATGTGAGCGATGCTTGCTTGATCATGAGCTGCATGTTCACTCAGTAGAACACCTGAGGACTTTTGTATCAATAGAAACACTTGAGCAGAGATGCTCTGGTTTCCACTGTCCTGTATGGTGCCTGCTATGATAGTGGTTCCTGCTGTTGAAGTCTGGAAGGGTTTGCAGCAATGAATATGCCTAGTTTTCATCCTTGGTAAGATGTCACAGCAGCCTAACAGTTTCAGGATCAGCCACTTCTCTGCCCACAGGGACTAGGAGGCCAGGGCAGCCTAGACTCCTTTGGAGATAAGTTGTCTGTATCCACTTATTTTATCTTGTACTTCTTTCTCATTACAGAGGTAGGGACATGTCTCAGAGCTCTGTGTTCATCTTAGTTATATTAGGTATATCAGCCTCTTAACCACAGATCACTACTATACTTTACCATACTACCTCATGCATTATCTGTTAATATCTAACCCTGCAATAAACCTTTCCCAATCTACCATCATCCCTCTGCATCTCTGGTAACTTCTCCCTGACCACGTGTCACTGAGCATAAAAGTCAGTCCTGACAGCTATAGAATAAAATGGTGCTAATAAGTCTTACATCCATTTCCTAATAACTCCTCGGTTACCTCTGAGTCAATATGGGAAATATTACATTGTATTCTTTTCTGTCAAATGCTGTAAGACACACCTTGTCATTACCCCTACCCCATGACTGCTGAACTGTATAACTTGCTTTCTCTATCCCTAGATGTCCCTTTCTAAATGCCCACTTCTCTTCAAGTTTTAAAAGTATTTGCCTAGCCATATGTAACCAACGTCATTTCAATGTTATAAAAAGGAATGTCTATCCATCCAGTGACCTGCTCTCTCCTCTGCCTCTTTACTATTCAGACTACCTTTCCAAACTAGCCAACTGGAAATACACTGTGACCTCAGCTAATGAGAACAACCATTCATACCCTGAGTTAGCAATAAAGGTTGAGGCCATATTGTCCAGGTGTGCTTGCTTTGCCAGTTCTGTGAGCATCATCAGCCCTTCTAATCAGAAGTATAGTTACTTCACTGAGCTGCTTTAATGAGAGTGGTGGTCTCTTTCTTTGTGACCTTGAAACCATTTCTAATAGTCTCCTGCTGTTTCTAAGACTCTAGATATGCCTCAGGAAGTACCGATATTCTACACACATTTTAGTGGTGGCCTGAGGACTGGGAGGATTCTGAATAGCACATCCAGGTCAGGCACAGCTGCTTTTATCACAGTGACAGAAACAGGAGAAGCAGTGCAGGAAACTCTGCTTCTGGAACTTGCTCCTTCTCCACATCTGCAACTGCTTGTGATTTCACTCATGTCTTTGGAAGCAGCTTATGCTCACAGTATCTTGTGGATACTATATTGCATTCAATGATTCTAAATGCTCATAAAATTATGAACAAAGCAGACGCAAATATCTACAACTAGTCATTACTACATCTGAATGCTGACCATTGAGCCAGCTCCTTAAAGGTCAGCCTCTCCCGCCGGCATTGTTCTCTTAAATGTAGGAATATCAGTCTGTGCTTTGTGCCTTACAGACAGGAAATGAATCTGTAAAGCTCTGAATTCTGAATTGAATCACATGCTCCCACATTCTCACATCACAAAGTGATTAATATATAGATCACTCCATGCAGATCCTCAGATCTGCTTTATTCCTAAGTCATTGTCCATGACCCACTTTGTACTCTGCACCTTCACCTCCTTCATCAACTCAGGTCCAGTGGATCCATGTCACACCTCTAGGCCCTGTCCCATTTTAGCCTTTCCCCAGCTCCCTGCTATTGGCTTATAACAGCCACATGCAAGTGCATTCTGCTAGGTCATTGCTGCCCAAGTTCATCCTAGGACATCTCTCAGAGCTGAGTGTCTGATGTCAGAGGAAACAATAGGCAGAAATGTGTTAAATATCTCTTGAATAAAGTGTCATGTTACCCTGGATTTCACACATACCATCTTGGCATATTGCCTAGTTTGCAGTCTGCTTAACCCCTGCAGCGACTGCATTGGTACTTTATCTCCTTTCTAGGCCCTGCTTTGTCATCAACTGTGAATTGTATTCAAGTCTGTTTCCTTTCTGTAAGCCCCTATTTACACATAGCATCTTGAACCACTCTCCCATTAAAGGGGAGGGAATCCCTTACTCTGAATTGCGCACACTGACAGATACATTTGTTTCTGCTTCAGACTTTTGGTCCTCCGCTCTCCTGGGTTGATTGCATGTGTGCTGTACTTGCCTGTCCACATCCATCAGAGAAATGTATCACTGATGGCTCCACTCAAACACATCACGACACTCCCTGTAGCTTGCCTTTCATGTGTCTGAAATATAAGGTCAAGAAAACATAGTAGATGTGATATGTTGAATAATCAATTGTGAAAGATGTGAAAGATGGTGGTTGTGCTGGGAGCAAGAGGAGTGTTCTGAGGCTTCCTCTGGGTTGTCTGCAGGACAGTTGTCTGCATGTGGTAATCATAACTGACATGGAGTCCTATGACTGAGACCTCTACTTTTTGTGAGGAATCAGCAACTGCTCTACTGTGAATCTGAAAGGGGTCCTTGCCTATATGACTGACCGTGTTGCCACCTGCTTTTTATTCCATGGGAAGAAGTAATTGACTTCAACTGGCTTGCTGTCCCAGGAACTCACACTGTGAATCACCAGATAGGAGGAGTTAATGGAAAGCTCATTTGCATGAATATGCTCTCTTCTTCTGTGTGGTCCCTGGGAATGAGATAAGAGAGATCTGAGTCTGCCCAGACCTAAGACCTGGTCTAGTAGAATCAGTGCCTACCATGGCGTGGACACTTCTCTTCTTCATGCTTCTATCTTGCAGTACAGGTAGGGAAAGGACTAAGAGGCCTGGGGAAGACCCTACACTTTGTCATTCCCTCCTGGTTCAGGTCCCCTGGTTGACTCCTAGCTCTGCTGTTCAATGTGGTGTCTTCTTTTGCAGGTTCCTTTTCACAGTCTACATTGATGCAACTACCCTCTGCCTCTGCACCTCTTAAATCAACTGCCAAACTCACCTGCACCCTGAAGAGTGGCATCAGTGTGGGTAGTTACAGAATTAACTGGTACCAGCAGATGCAGGGGAACCCTCCTCGGTTTTTACTATACTTCTACTCAGATTCAGACAAGCAGCTGGGGCCTGGAGTCTCCAATAGAGTCTCTGGATCCAAAGATACCTCCAAAAATGAGGCTGCTTTGCACATCTCTGAGCTACAAGCAGATGATGAGGCTGTGTATTACTGTGCCATCTGGGAAACTAGTGCTTTACACAGTGAGACAGGCAGATGAGGAAGTAGCCAAAAACTGCTCCTCATGATAAAATCAGTTCTGCTTTTTGTTACCTTATAATATTTATACACTAGTAAAGTAAAATATAAAGAAAAAGTTTGCACATAAAGATTGTTCATGATTTTACCAAATAAGAGAGACAAAAGAATCAAGCAAAGTAACAAAGATAACTCTCAAACCTACCCTATCACACTGCAGTTTACAAGAAATGCTGCTGAAGATGACAGAGTGGAGGAAGCTTCATTCAATCTTGTTGGGTTGCAAGCTGGTACAGCAATCTGGAAATCAGTGTTGAGAATTTTCAACAAGCCTAATGTGGATTTATTGTACAACTAGGTTATAACTCTCCTTGGCATAAGCAGAAAGGACTTGCTATCCTGACACCGAAGCACCTGTTTATTCATATCCTCTGCAATCTATTCACAAGAGCTGGGAAATGGAAGCAGTAGCTGTCTTTCACTGGTTAAGGGATGATGAACAGTTCTATTCAGCCATAAAGAAAAGTGAAATCTGCAAGTAGATGGATGGAACTGGAAATATACTCAGTGCAAGTCACAGAATGACAGATATCTCATGTTTTCTCTTATGTGTAGATCCTACATCCTAATCTAGGTCTGAATGTATAACATGGAGTAACTATAGAAGACAGGAAAGTAGAAAGGGATTATTGTGGGAAGAGGAGATAGCTTTAAAGAGGGAAATAGCAGGACACAGGTGCTATGCGAAAAATTATACATTTGAGAGCTTAACTAGGGAAGAGTACAGTAATGCATAGGAAGAGGAAAGGGCGCAAATGTAACACTAAGGATGACTGGGGAAACTCCAGCAAAACCTATAAGTTTATATGTTTACTTTAAAATACACAGAAGCAGCTATACTGTGTTAAGGCAGTTATTCCACATAGTGGGACAATGTACTCCCTGGACCTATACATTAGAAAATGAAAAACAAAAACAAGCACCCCAGTGCCAGCCATGAAAAACCTCCTCTTGAGTTGCTGCTGAGTGTGGTCCAAGAGGCCTCCAAAATAATTATAGCTATAGGCATGGCTTTTGATTACCAACCAGAACATCAAGGTAAGATCCTATTGCTGCAGACACCATACCCTATGTCCATCAAAGTATCATTATCTGGACACTGTCTCCGTGATGGCTCACTTTCACAATGCAGGGAGGGACTATGCAAGGGAATTTGTTACTATTTGGTCTACCCAGATAAAAAGGTTGAAAACTACACACTAGGCCTAGGCACTACATCCCTAAGAGTGTCACAGAGGCCCATGCATTTTGTGGAAATGCACTACCTAATTGGACATAAAACCAACCCATCTGGAAGGAACTCAAATGTTGAAATATGAAACTAGCCAAAAACTTATGGGTAGAGATGCCATAAACAGCAATGGTTCCAACCTCCTAATGTTGTGACTCCTTAGTAAGGTTCCTCATGTTGTAGTAACTTCCAACGATAAAATTATTTTCATTGCAACTTTCTAGCTATGATTTCAATATGGTTGTGAAGTAGAATGCAAATATCTGATATGCAGATTGTTTTAGAGACTCCTGGGAAAAGGTCATTCAACCTATAAAGCAGACATGATACACCGGTTGAGATTTGCTCTCCTAGAGGAAAAATTGATACTATCTACTACCCTTTTACTAAAATATGTTTTCTTGAGTCTTGACATGGATTGTGTATTAGATAGAGTAAAGCTGGCTTTATTTAGAGAGTTTGAATGGGCTCATTCCATTTCTTTTTTTAATTTCTGATAATTTAAGGATTGGTTTCAGTTCCTTAAGTTTGTTAGAATTCTGCTTTGGATCCAACTGGATCTGAGGTCTTTATAATTGTAAGACTTTTGTTACTTTTTCAACTTCCTTATTTCTAATAGTATGTTATGGATCCCTTCATGGCTTACTTTCTGTAGTGCAGATATGTCTAGTATTTTATCCATTTCTATTAAGTTTTCTAATTTTATAGAATTTTGATTCTTTTTAAATCTTGAGTTTTTAAAAAAATATTACTTGAAATTATAATTATATCATGTCCCTCCTCCCTTTCCTCTTCCACAACTCTTCCATATAATCCTCCTTGCTCTCTTTCACATTGTGGCCTTTTATCTCATTGTTATATACAAGCATGCATATACATATACAGATACCACTAATCAGTCTATATAGTGTTAGTTGTAAGTGTGTTTTCAGGGTTGACCATTTGGTATTGGATAACCAATTAGTGTGCTCTTCCATGGGAAGACTATGTCCCCCTTTTTCTGCATTCTTTAGTTGATGTAGTTCTTTAGTGTTGAGGCCTTGGGTGTTCCCAACTCCAGACATGACGGTGAGACTTTATAGGAACAGCTCCTGATATTACTTGGAGACACAATCTCACACAAAAAATTTGTGACTCTCTGTCCTGTACATTCTTTTGACTCCCCTATTATTCAACATTCCATGAGGTGTGAGAGTGTTTTGTAGATGTATCCATTGGGACTGGGCTCCACAAATCTGCATCTTGATTTATTGTATTTTTCTGTGGTGGTTTCAATCTGCAACAAAGAGAAATTTCTCTGACAAAGCCAAAGACCTTACTTATCCGTGGGTATAAAGACAAATGTTTATCAATTGTTGTTACAGATTGCGCTGGTTTCATAAGTTAGTGGTTGTAGATTGTCCTCTAATAATCATGATTTCATTAGCACTCAGTAGTTACCTAGGCTTTCCCTACCAGGCATGGTATACCTCTTGTTGAGCCTGGCCTAAGTCCAATTAGGGCACTTCTGGTTAACAGTAAGCTAGGTGTGCCATTGTTGTGCCTGTAGGGTTATCACACCACACTGGTAATTGTTCTGTTTCATAGGCATCATACCTGGGTAGGACAGTTGGTTGCATCCTTCCTTTGAAGCTTACATGATACTTTCTGATAACATGGAATTAATCATCAAGAAAGGAATGTTCAAGTCTGTCCAGCTAAGGGGTCTCTGGGACCACTTTCTAAAGTGCATGCTGTCTGTAATGATACACAGACAACATCCATCTCTTGATATAACTAAGAGCAATAATAATAATTTTTATGTTTTAGGCATCTCATGACAGCCCTTGCCAACAACTCAGAAGCAGGCTTCTAATGTCTGTTCTTGATTTTATTTGTAGGTGGCCTTTAGGTCATGGAAAGTGCACCATATGTCCATATGATGATAGATGTTCTCTCTCTCTCTCTCTCTCTCTCTCTATCTCTCTCTCTAACTTTTGGTTTAAACATCACATCATTCCCCTGTACTTACCTCCCTCCACTTCTCTAAGAAGCTTCACTTTTCCCAGGCCCCTACCAGATCACTTGTATCTACTACTTTGCATTACCTTCCTCCCACCTTTACTGTATATACTCTCCCTCCCCCTCCAGTAGGAGCTGCCATTTTCAATTTCTCCATAGATCACTTTTACCCTGACATTCCCTTTCTATTGCTACTGAACCCTCTGAATCCTGACAATGGTCGCATTTTATTTTCCAGTACATGTAGTTACATCTGCAGATTCAGGAGTTTCCAGTAAAGGAGAACTTGTGATATTTTTCTTTCTGTGTCTGTGTTCCCTCATACAATAAAATCTTTTCTAGTCCTCATTCACCAGAAAAGTTCATGGTTTTATTTTTCTATACAGATGAATAGTATTCCATAGTATATATGTACCACATTTTCATTATCCATTCATCCATTGTAGGACATTTGGTTGTTTCTATGTCCTACCTATTGTAAACAGAGCAGCAGTGAACAGGGCAGAACAAGTATCTGTGGAGTAAGATGTGGGGTCTATGGGCATATGCCAAGGAGTGGTATACCTGGATAATATAGTAGATTATATTTTAGATTTTTGAAAATTCTTCAGAGTGACTTCTACAGAAGCTGCACCTGTTTGCAATCCCACTGACATTTAAAGTGCGTTTAGCGCCCAGCAATAAAGTCCTTCATGCACCTACCAGATGGCCCACTAGTCTCTATTATATGATTACTTTTACATTCCAAAGTCCCAAAGTCTTCCACATTCATAAAAGCAAAGCAACAGCCATCCAACCAGACCAGACCACACCAAGCACAAAGTAGATGTATAGGTCTATCAGCATCAAGAGCTCATTATCTGGTAACCCCTTCTGTCTTAGTTATTCTATCTATTGGTATGATAAGTCACCATGACCAAGGCAAATTATAGAAGAAAGAATTGGTGGCAGCTGAGGTAGCTAAGGAAGTCCCTGGCCGCCAGGAGTCCTGCTCCAGCCATGTCTGAACCCTGAGCCAGCACTGCACAGGCCTGAAAGTTGCAAAGTAATCCTGTGGTATCCAGATGGGGAGAGAGGTCTTTCAAAATGACTGAATATAAATTTGTGGTCACTGTAGCTGGTGGTGTAGGCTAGAGTGCCTCAATGACACAGATAACTCATAACCACCTTGTGAATGAGTATGATCCTATAGAGCACTCCTACAGTAACACAAGTAGTAATTGAGGGAGAAAATTGTCTCTTGGATATTCATGGCACAACAGGTCAAGAGGTGTACATTGCAATGAGGGACCAGTACAGAAGACAGGGGAGGGATTAATTTGTGTTTTTGCTATAAAGAATACTAAATCATTCATCATTATAGAGAAAAAAAATTAAGAGTGAGAGACCCTGAATATGTGTCTGTGGCCCCAAGAGGGAATAAATGTGATTTGCCTTCTAGAACAATAAACACATTACAGGCTCTTTACTTAGTAAGAAATGATGCAATTCCATTTAGTGAAATCTCAACAAACACAAGACAGGGTACTGATTATGTCTTTTGTACATTAGTTTGAGAAATTAAAAACATAGAAAAAACTAGCAAAGACGGTATAGAGAGAAGAAAATGACCAATTGCATAATTATATAATACAACTTGTACTCATGAAGGCATGCCTAAGAAATATGATTGTGTTTATATGTACTGCTGTAAATTATTAGCATTGTTTTAACATTTTTTTTGTGTGCAAACTGTCAATTTTAATCTTTATAGCTTTTATCTTTAATGCTTCTTCTAAAATGATGTGGAAAACTTTTCTCTATGTGCCAGCATTTCCCTTCATTTTGGATTTACACTAGCAGTGCCTGTGGAAGAGCCTGAAGACCCAAGACTTTGCTTTGTTGAATGAAGTTTATTCCTCGGTAATTCTCATATTAAATGTGAATAATGGTGTGAAGCATTGTAACAAAGGTTTTGAAAAATTCATGCTCTGTATCATCTAGTCGCTAATTGGGTTCATTAGTAATTACAGCTTCAGTTGTGAACTTACTGTTGGTTCTACTAAGGCTATGGAATCACAGATACATGTCTTTCCCCTTGATTCACGTCTAGCATGTCCTAGAGTTTGCCATACTTTTTAAGTGTATTTAGACTATTCACAAGGCTTTCTGTCTTTCCACTGCGATTAGTCATGGTCACTTCCAAAAATAGTATTTTTTTTTTAAGAAACAAGGAAAACATGGGTAAAATGTTGGTGGAAATTAAATGTCTATTAAATATATAAGATAGATAAGATACATACCATAAGATTTCTTACAGCTATTCAAGGTAAGAAAAACCCTGTATGAAATAGTAACCATGTGGGTATATTTGCATACTAGTACAATTTTGTAATAATTCAAAAAAATTTGACACATATAAAAAGTTTTCATAAAAATTAAGACCAGTCCCCTTGTGTCATGTTGCTCCTTTTCAGCCTAGCTTGTAAGTGGTTTTTGTGCTTACGTCATGGAAAGTAGTTTTACATCTCATCAGGCAGTTGAAGATTACTTTAGATTACCAGGTGAGGAGGAGATCAAAGTTGCAAATCTGGCAACTGATACCTATTTATTATGGCATTACATTCCTTGTTGAATTTGAAACCAGTGCTAAATTCGAATTTTAGGCACTAACATGTGTGGAATGAATGGACAGACAGATATGATTTGTGTAAACATTTTCAATCAGGCATTCCTGGCCCTATTGACAGAGTCACACTTCATAGAAATTTAGATGCTAACTGTTTAGGTTTTCGAGACCTTTGGCACCATTGCACAATTTCATCCTAACACACATATAAGTTCTGTGGGGAATCTTAAAAGTACAGTTTGCACAAACTCAACTATTTTGTATTCCCATTGTGTAAACGTAATACATTGTTTCTATCCATTCATCTTGTGGTTGAATTCTAGGCTGCTTCCACTTTCTAGCTACCAAGAACAGAGCAGGAATAAACATGGTTGACCTGGGGTCTCTGTAGTAGGATGAAAGGATCTTTGGTACATGGCAAAGAGTAGTTCTTCTGGATCTTGATGTAGATCTAGTCCCAGCAACTGAGGGACCCTGCTTTAATAGTAGCTGTGTAGTTTGCATTTCCACTAGCAATGGGTGAATGCTCTCCTTGCTACACATGCTATCTTCATCAGCTGTCATTTGTTTTATTGATTTTGGTGGCCATCTCACTCAAGCAACCACGCATATGTCCTCCAGGATAAACACACATAACATATGAATGAAAATACATGGCATTTGTCTTCTTGTCTTTCTGACCCGACTCAGTATAATTTTTCTCAGTTCCATTAATTGGCTTGCACAGGTCATGATTTTAATATATAGCTGAGTCATATTCCATTTTTACATGTATAACATGTTTATTAACTAGGAATCAGCTACCAGACAGGTAGGTTTATTTAATTACAAATTAATTGCATATAGGAGCCAGTGAACATGGATGTTTAAATACACTTGTAGGATTATATAAATTCCTTGGGGTATACACAGGAATGGTGTAGCTAGGATACATGGTAGACCTGTTCTTTCTAGCCTCCTCAGGACTGATTTCTCCAGAGTCTACACTACATTTATACCCACTAACTGTGTATACAAGTTTCTCTTTCCCCACATCCATTCCAGCATTTGTTGTCATTTGTATTCCTGAAGATGGGCACTCTGACTAGAGTGAGATGAACTCTTAAGGTGGCTTAGTTTGTGTTTCCCTGACATCTAAGGATGCTGAACAGTTGCTTTAAAATGCTTACTCACATGTTTATCTTCTTTTGAGGAATTTCTGCTCATGCAAACACTCATTCTATTGGTTTATCTATTTTCTTGGTGTTTGTTTTCTCTGCTTAAATACTATAGACACTATTCTGACATATACACAGCTGGCAACGATTTTGTTCTCGTTTGCTGGGTTGCCTGTTCACTCACTTCATAGCATCGTGGAAAAATTTCTTGGCAGGAACTCTTTATTCTAATGTACTCACACCCTCCCCATGGCTAAGTTATTAGCTAGCTAAGACTCAGAGCTATTATGTATTAAGTCAGGACCAACATTACAAATTTTAGGAAGATATAGAGAAGCTAGGGATGAAAGGATTATATCTCAACCTAACAAACAATACTTTATACTCAACAGTATGTCAAATGGATGGAAAGTTTAAAGCATTCCCACAAATATCAAGAGCAAGAGTAGGGTGTCCAGACTCCTATTCGTATTCAATTTAAAACTTAAAGTGTTAGATAAAGCAGTAAGACAAGAGAAGGCAATCAAACAATTTAGAAATAAGAAAAGAAGTGAAGTTATCTCTGTTTGCGTATGACATGATTCTTTTCACTGGAGACCCTAAATATTCCACAAAAATTTTAGAGATGATAAATAATTTCAGCAAAGGAAATGATTCAACATGAACACAAACCAGTAGCCTTTCTAAGCACCAATTGCAAACACTGAAATTTTAAGAGATTTGTGCGAGGGATCCAGCCTTTTCCACAAATGGGTACATGAAAACTCTACTCAGGAGGGAGTACTAGTGCAGGAAAAATGAGGAATGAGCAACAGAGTAGTTCATTCTTTTATGGGACCCAAAGGAATGGCAAACATGATCACGCTTTAAAATGACACAGGGAACATGCTTTAGAAATAAAAAGCAGGAGAGTTTTTAATGGGGGAAATAAGAGATACATTTTAAGAAAAGAGGGGGGAAGAGACAGAGGCTGACAACATGCTTTACCAGTGAAAAACCCCACACCAGGAAGAGAAGGAGGGAGAGACTGACAATGTACACCACCAGGGGAGAACCATGAGGGAGAACAAAAGGGGGCAGGGGAGAAAAGCTGCACTGCTCTGGCAGAAAAACTTTAAAAAGCCAAGTACAGTTTTTTGGTATGCAAATGTTGGTCAGGCCTCCAGAGGAACTGGTTTGATATGCAGACTTAGTCACTGGTAAAAATTGATCACATCTAGGGAGGAGCCTGGTGTCCTTCCTCCTGGGACCTCCAAACTTCAAGGTAATCTTGTTTGCTATGAAACAACATTTGACACACTAACCCCTAATTTTTTGAATGTTACTGTTAGCTAAATAATATCTCCATCTGCCTCAAACAGAGCAGGGTGCCATGTAGGCAAAGAAGGTTTTTATTTTATGGTTTTTAGCTCTTTGGTGCGTATTTATTTTTTCCTCTATTTAGGCTCCTTTTGCTTCTATCTGTTAAAGGCTTGTCTCTTCCTGGGAGGACCAACCTCCATTACAAGAATAGTCTTTACAATGTACTATCAGTATGAATAGGTAGCTTTCCACATGCCAGGACTTAGAAGCCCCCAAGATATTTTACAATGACAATTAATTTTGAGTAAAAAATGGCTGCTTTCCCTTCTCAGCTAACATCAACCAGCTAAGGTATTACTAGGCCATACAGACATAATGAAAGGCTTTTGTCACCATTACAGCAAAGGGGAGGAAGGGGTAAAATGGCTGGTAAGACAAAATTCCTGGCCAGGGAGTCTGGCACCTTGTCAACAGACTTCAACCATGTTGCCAGGGTATTGGGGCTCCCATCAGATTGGGAAAATAATTCATTTATCATTAGACAGAAAAACAAGACAGAGAGACAGAACACACACACACACACACACACACACACACACTGGGAATAAGCCTAGCTGAGGAGATGAGTATCCTTGAATGTGTACTGAGACAATCCTTGTCAGAAGGCCCACCTGCCAATTGGATCATTGTTTCTCTACATCTGGGTTGTTTCACAGGTAGATGAAACTCTGTATGTCCTTGAAGTGTATTTTACCGTACTCAACTAGTTGTCACCAACTGGGATCAGAGATGGCCTGTTCAAATTACAGACACTGGGGTAAACAGGTAGTTCTCATACTGTCTCCTTCCATGTTCTTGTTTCCCTGAGCAGTGTGATCTCCTATGCTAAGAATTTATTGAACTCAACATGGGAAGGGAAATGAGGGTATTGCTAATAATATGCCATGTGCAGAGGGTACGTTCTGGAGTGTAGATATTAGACTTTAATGCTTTGTAATATTTTACAATATCAAATCGATTACCAAGCCTGATATACAGTAAAACTTTTAAGACTAGAGATCCAGTAGATTTTGTCAAAGTATAATGGTAAAAAAAATATACCAAAGACTTCTGTCAGTGAAGGCCCCCAATTCCCCAAAGAAGGAATTCATCAGAAATGATTCTAAGAGGTGGGAATCAAGTAAAAGTGTTGGACATTCCAGAGAATGGGGAAATTAGTCTCCTCTCAGACTCTCATCAGATTGTTAACACATGGACCTTGTCCCCTCAATTTGATGTTTATTATTTTTTTAGGGCAGATAATGTGTTATGTCAAAGAGAACTTCTATCAAGTTTAAGTGGAAGAAGATCTTCCAACACTTAGTCTGAAGTGGGTTGATATCTCTAATGGAGTTTCCCACAATGCTGACTTTTGGAAACAATGTTGTACAATGCATCTGGAATATTATTTAACCAGGAAATCCATATAACATGGTGTCTGAAATTTAGAGAGTCAATGCACAAGGCTGCCTGTAGCATCCAGTAGTAGCTCTTAAAACAATAACACACAAGGCTACTTCTTTTGTCCAACACATGGTTCTTAAAAAAAAATCAATCCCAAAAATTGGTCCAACCTGTATAGGTTGCTCAAAAATGAATGCATTTTTTAGTTATGAAAACCATTATTCGTGACTTTCTAAGTACCAAGATAAGGTTAAATCCACAGAGTATTAAAATAAAATTACAAAGAAATAGGGATGATTTCTCCAAATGAGAGAAATACATATAAAGCCCCCAAGAAAGTAAGGAAGGGATGATGACGATTATGAGTCAGCCTCAGGGATAAATATAGGGTTGCCTGATAAAATGAGTGAACAGTGGTAAATGAAGGAAACCCTCCATCCCCGAGAACAATGAAGACACCAGAGGGTGCTTTGACCCTTCTCAGAGTTTTCAGAGACCTTTAGTGGTTCAAATTCACTGGCCCCTGTTCAGTTGTTCACTGGCCCCTAACAGTGTCTCAGCAGCTGCTTCCTCCCATGGGAGGTTCCACAGAGCAGAGCACAGGGCCTCTCTGGATGTGCCTCTCACAGTGTAACTGCTTTCAGGGCTGAGCACCAGGTGATAGAAGGCAGAAACAGCTTGTTGTTTAAATAACTGACAGAGCTCTCAGGGAAGAGTACTCTTGGCTGTGAGAAGCTACAGAATCACACACAGCATTTCAGTGTCAGACAATTTAGAAATTTGACTATGGTTACTTCATTAGAGGCAGAGATATGGTGAGCTGTAAATTGAACATAACCTCTTGGCCCACAGTGACTCTGTGCCTTGTCACTAGTAGGGTGCACTGAGAAGCATTCTGAGTTTACAGTAATCCCATACATATGGACCATTTCCTCAATGGGGTCTTGGTATAGAAGAGATGATCATTTCTCATTGTTTTGGGACCAGTAGCTGCATTGACTCTTGCATGGAAGACTCTGTTAAGCAGACCTTCACTTTATCTCAGCAGGCTGAACTTCTCCTGAATTCTGCATTCCATAAAAAACCTCCAACCTCCTAGCTATGTGTGATCTGAGCATCATGACTACTGCTGAAGGAAGACCAGAAGTAATCATGGATGGAAACACATTTGCAAGAAAGGCTGTGTTAAAGACTCTGGATTAAAGAAGGGATTGAATGAGTCTGAAGGCAGGGCTTCCCCACTGTCAGGGTTAGGATCCCTTTTCCTCATGCTGTGAACTCTACACTTTCTCCTTTGCCAGTGACTACACCTCCATGTCGATGAAAGTGTCTGCTTGCCAAGGCTCCAGCTATTGTGCTGCCAGGAGGTCATTGCCTGTGTCCTCTCCTTTCTGCTGTACTGCTGCTGTTAGTCTTATTCATCATGGTGTCTGTTTTGCTTATGGGAAAAACTGGAGATCATCTTTAATTCAGCTCTTACTAACTGGGAAAGGGACACATTTTAGAACACAAAAGACATGGTGATTCTAGCATTAAAAGTAAATAGCAATCTTACTGACACTCAATTCCAGGAAGTTGGAATTAAATATGAAAATTGTCCCATGTCTAATACGTGATAAATACACAGTGAACGAGGGAATTGTCTGATGAATTATTCCTGGCATAGAAAGCACATATTCCCCAGTAAAGACAGGGTCCAAGGAGCCTGGGTAGTCTATGAGAAAAAGAATATAGCTGTTAATGCTAAAGAAGTATATGATTGGAGTGAGGATAGAGAAAGGGAAGAAATGGAAGAACTAGAGAAAGTTTAAAAGTCTATGAATACAAAAATTTCTTTCTCGTACCCTTTTTCCCTTCTGTCTTTTGATATCTGTTGAAACCACAAGCAGGGCACCCAGTGAACTGCCGGTGAACCATTGTGTTGGAGGTTTTCTGAGAACAGGTTGATAACAAAACAATTTTCATACAATGAAATGTGTGATCAGTGTATCAAGTGTAGAAAACCAGAGAAAAAGTAACCACGTGATATCCCTATGTAATTCTGAATGATCTATACCTAATTTTTATGAATTGTTAGAATTGTTTTATTTTGTAACCTCAAGATGCCAACTGGAGGCTGACCCCCAGCTATGTGGTTAGCTTCTGTGAATGTAAAGAAAAACATTGACAGCTTACTTAAAGTAGTGATAATTGAGAAAAATTTCTATGTAATGTATGTCTTTCATTATACGTGAATGATTTTGAGGAAGTTCTTTATATAATAAAAGATTGGGGTGATCTTGGCCACGTGAGAGAGCACTAGTGAATTCCCTGCCTGCATCATTTGCCAGCTTTGACTTTAATCAAGCGCACTTTCATTTTCTGTTTTCTCACTGAACCATTCGTCCCTTCCTCTCCTTGGGTCTGTCCCTGACGCTTCTTGTTGCCGAGGCTGGACTCTGGCACTCCTGATTTCCCCTCAAATCACAAGTAGGAATGTGTATCAGCAGATGTCAAGTCCTACTCCACTTTCCCCACCTGGACCAGCCATCTATGAGAATGTCTATTCTGGTCTCTTCTGCATTTAATCTCACACCATTTGCAGGTTCCCTCTGCTGAACTGTGCTGACTCACATGCATCACTGTTTGTCTTCAGGAACACCTGCCACACTTGCCTGCATCCCGTGCAGTGGCTTTAGCGTGTAAACTCAGCTTTGCTACTGCCAATAGTATTCAAGACCACTCTGAAATCTCCTACAGAATCACACAGACTTGAATTTAACTTATTCTCTGGGGCCCCAGCCACTTGTTGTATCCAACGATTTCTGAGTAATCAAAAGAGTGTTGCTCACTCCTGGAATGCAGCCCATGGGTGAGGCTGACTACTACTGTTCTCAAACCCTGTTGAGGCCCATGAATATCCCTGACGCTGGATGGAGTCTGCTGACAAGGTTCCAGATTCTCTAACCAGGGAATATTTGGCTCCTCAGCTAGTTTACCCCCATTCTTTGCTGTAATGGTGACAAAAAGCCTTTCATCAATTTTAATAATGTCTACATGGCCTCTCCAAGCTGGCTGTTGTTGGCTGAGAAAGGATTGCAGCCATTTTACTTGAAAACCTTGCAGGCTTTTAAGTCCTGGCATGTGCAGGAACTACCTATGCATACTGCTAGCATATCATAAAAGCCATCCCGGGGGTGGGGGTTGGTACTCCCAGGAAGAGATAGATAAGTCTTTACCTGACAGAAGCTAAAAGGAAAATTAGCACACCTGGAAAATGAATCCACCCAAAAGAACTGAATTCAGCCCACAGGAGCATCCAACCATTATCAGGTCATTGTGTCAAATTATTCTTTGAAATAATCTCAAGGTTTGTAGGCCACAGGAGGAAGAACACTGGCTCTATCCTAGACTGACACCTGCCGAGTCATGATGGCTCCTGCTGAGATGTGACTGGCATCTGCTTGTGACTAACTTCTGTATATCAAACTCCTTCCAAGAGCCTACTGAAGTCTGCATACCAAAAACTGCATTGGCCTTTTAAGCTACAGGAAAGTTTTTTTTCTGTGCCAGTCTCTTTTGGTGTGACCTTCCCCTGGCAATGTTCATTGTCAGTCTATCTCTCTTTCTCTCTCTTCCTTTTTCTCTTCTTAATATGTTAGTGTTGATTATTTTATTACTAACGCTCCTGACTTTTATTTTTAAAATGCGATTGTGCATGTCATTTTTTGGGTCCCATAGAAGAATGAAGTACTGCGAACATTTGTCATAACTTTCACTGTTTATCCTCCTTTATGGAGTCTGAGGAACCCTCATGAGGAGTACAGCTGGACTCGACCACTGCAAAACACATCTTAAAAGACAGAAAAAATATTTATCACAATGCTTCAATTAATAAAAAGCGATAGAAAATGTGGTTTCGTACACCCTGTGTCTCTTGCCTGTCCTTCACTGGCACACTTTCTAGGGGCATCTGCAGGAGCATTGAAGACTCCATGACCAAGTGTAAAGAACCAAAAAGGTTTTTTTTATAGCAAAAGGTACACTAGGGCTCCCTTAGAAGGCACAGGGAGACTTGATATTCAATCCAAGAGCACGTGTCCTTTTGTCTGAAGTCATTACCTTGAGTGTCTTCTATTGTCAGCACTGCTACTAGTAAGCAACAGAAGCCAGACATGATGACCCACACAGCAGAGGCCCCACTGTATTTCTTCAGGACTCAGGTTCATGATCCCCTTTCCTTTGTTGTCAGGCTCAGAACTGTCATTAACTGTCTCAGCACAAGCACATCTCTGTCCATGTTTTACTGTGTTAAATATCCCGTCTTAAGCCAAGCCAGGCTCTGAGACCTCAGCATGGAGCCACTCCCCTCTCGACCTCAAATGTAGTTTCCTGTTGTGGTATATTTTATAGTTATAGATAATATTCCTGTAAACTTTCCTTAGTAGCATGTAAAGGATTCGCTTCCTACCTGTAAACAACAGAATGGCCACCTAGTCCTCAGAATGAATAGGACATTCCTTAACTTTAAGGCAGATGAATGTCAGGCTCCATTCATTTGTATACTGGAAGGCTGCGTGGACACAGGGAGGATTTGGAATGAAAAAGCACCTAGGGCTGGGGCAAGGGGAAGAAACAGGAGGAGAAGCAGAAGGGAGAAACATGAAATGAAGTCTCTGCCTAGCCACCCAGGTATTGAATCCCTGAGAACTGACGTGGCTTCTAAATAATAAAAATAATTGAGAAAATTCAATAATGGACTCATATTAAAACATTGAATGTAATGTAACAGTTTCCTTCTCAGAAAATTCTGGATCCACCCAGCCCCAAGTGATAGACTCATTCCTGCATTAAGGGGTGGCTAGATGTGTAATTTCTCCATCCTATGAAGGTTGGAAACAGGCTCACAGCTTAGCTGTGTCCATGCACTAGTCAGATCTAATTGACAAATCACCAAGTTCTGGAAGCTCTGTCATCTCCATGTTTTGCCCACATGCAGTCCTCTCCTGTTTACCTGCCCTGTAGCCGTTTTCCTTCTTGATTTAACCCTGATTTTCCTTCCGTATCTTAGTTTCATTGTTCCAGGAGAGAATCTGATCTGTTTTTCATGGGAAGGGCCTTTATCTGTTTCCCTGGCTATTAGTCAGTGCTTGCCTGACTTCAGGTCTAGATCAGAATGAAAAGGCCTTACTACAAATGCTGACACACTAGAAATATTTCATATATCACATGGAGCCATAAAACAAAAGTTAAGACATTTGCATTAATATTCACTTTGGTTAACCATATTTCTATCAATAATGTTTTGTGAAGAAGTTCAATATTTTTAACTTGAAGGCTTGGTGTAAATATCGTTGTAGGATTACATTGTTATATATTTAAAACAAGTTTAGTGAGCAGAAATTTTCGTTAAATATATACCCATGTTAGGGCCCATGGTTGGCAAGTACACACACATGCAATTTATATATAGGATATGTACTTACATGCTGAATGTACTTACAAATCTCCAAATCCCTAACAAAGTGATTACAGAATTCATTTGTATATTTGTGTGTGTGCACTTTGTTCTTTCTAGTTTCTGTGCAGGACTTCATTACGAAAACATATTATGGTTTCTTTGTTACTCTGCATACATTTTGGTTATCTGAATCATGAATAATTTTGCCTTAATTTATTATTTCCATCTGTTCGTGCATGAAGATGTTTTTCATCTCTCATGAATAGAATGATACAGCAAATGGACAAGTGAAGCCAAATCTCAACTCTCCTATAAATTGCTTGCTATATCCAGTAGTGCATCAGAGATCTGTTTGCTTTATCACCTGGCCACCCTTATGCTCTTGTCGTTCCATGCAGCAATCCATTCAACAGTCCATTCTTGTGCTTGTGTGGAGAGGCATCATAATGATTTGATTTTGCAGTTAGACACATTATATTCTACACAATTAATTTCATTCTAGAAAATGACATGTCTGATGAAAAAACAAGTACAAGTCTCTCTCCTGTGCTTGCCTTACTGTGAGCTCTTTAATTAATGAGCTTATTTCTTCTTATTCATCTCTCTACATTGGCCTGCATATTCCTAGGGAAAGGGTCCCCTCTTTAGGTTAGAGTTTTACTTCTAGTATCTTCTGTGGATTTAGACATATAGACAGATATTGCTTAAGTGTCATTTTATCTTCTCCCTCTATCGCAATATAAAGTTTTGCTGTTTATAGTAGTGTAGGCTGACAGCTGCCATATCTTAGAATCTGTAAAATATCAGCTGGGCATTTCTAAGTTTTACATTCTCCATTGAGAAGTCAGGTGTTATTCTTACTAGTCTACCTTATTTGTGATTTGATCTTTTTCCCTTGCAGCTTTGAACAGTCACACTTTTTGTGTTTTGATTATTATGTGCCAAGGGGAATTCCTTCTCTGGTCCTATTTATTTCTTGTTCTATATGCTTCCTGTAGATTGAAAAGTACCTATTCTTTATATTAGGACATTTTTCTTCTATGATTTTGTTGAAAGTTTGTTCTGTGCATTTGCTCTTGTGTTTTCCAGAAAGAGACTGCCTCCAGTGTATGTGGCTTGACAAAGAGATGGGATGTTCTAGGATGACAGTAAAAGAAGATCTGTTTACTCTAGTAGTAATGGGCACAGAGAAAAAGAATAGACCAGAGCAGGTAGCCTACCAAGCTGGGGATAATACTGGGAAATTGGAATTGGAGGATGGGAAGAGAGTGACATTCACCTGCCTCATTCCTAGGAGGACATGGGAAATTGGATTTCAGGTAAAGGATGTCTCTAAGGTCCCTGGTTGAGACAAAGGAATGTGATGTGTGATGAATGTTATAGGAAAAGCAAGAATGATGGATTTTATAAATTGTACATCCACTGAAGAAATATATTGACATTGAAAGTGAATGCAGAAAGTCTATAAATGAGTATTTGATCAGTTATGGGACTAACCAGAATTTATTCCAGTACATATGGTATATTGAGAAAGTCCAGAGATTGAAACTAAGATTCACTTATGTAAATGCCATAAAGTAGAGATAACAGAGTAGTAAATCATTTGACAGCAACTCAAATATACTTATTTGACGAATGCTGTGAGGACCCAAAATGTATATTCATGTTAAATGACATACCAATGAAGTAATGTGATATTTGCCATAGTTCTGTGAGAGAGGTAACATTTTATTATTTCTGAATGGTAGTGAAATTGTGTCACAGATTTCCTCTGGGTATGACAAACTGTACAACAGATCAAAGAGTGTCAATTTCAGATATAAAAATTGGACTCAGGATTTCCAGATCCAGACGATGATCTGGTGAGTAGTAGAATCCAGTTGGACTTTGAGGTCTCTGGAGTGTGAGTTGCTATGGGTCCTTGGCTAACTGGGTGTACTGTGGAACTGTGGCATGATACCACTTCCACTCACTCAAGAAAGCCAGCCTTAGTGCTCACCCTGAGCTCACTGAGGAGATTCATCAGAGATGTCCTTCTGGCCTGGCAGAGTTAAAGGAGAAAGGGCCTTTTTCTTAGCAAGTGATTCCTCCCAGGATCTTCTCTATAGTGAAAGTCTAACTATATCTGTCTTAGGCTGTCATATGAGCTGAACTCCATCATAGGTGTTCAGGAACAGCCTTGACAGTCACAGCAGAAACATATAAGTAGGAACAATCACTTCTCTGCAGATGGGAGAGAGGAGACCTTGGGTACCTCTCTGGAGATAAGTGCTCTTTGTCCACTTATTTTCCCTTATACTGCTTCTTTTTTATTGTAGAGGTGGGGACAGGCCTCAGAGCTGTGGTTACCTTAGCTGTATCATCCTTTTACCACAGATCACCAGATCACTTTTCCACAGTACCTCACCTATAATCTCTTAGTATTTAATGCTGCAATAAATCTTTCCTGATCCACCATCTTCTCTCTACATATCCAGTAATTTTTGCCTGACTCACTAGACCTTTGAGCATGGAAATCAGTCCAGGCTATAGCACACAATGGTGCTAACAAAAGTCAGCCATCCATCCCTGACATCTCCTTGACTACCTCTCTGAGTCAAGTATGAATCAGTCCTGTGAGAGATATTAAATTCACTTCTTTTCTGTCAAATACTATAAATCAAACCTCAATATTCTCTCCTCCTTCACTACTGAGCACTCTATGTATTGCTTCCTGTATCCCTACATGTCCCTTTCTAAATGCTCACTTCTGCTCAAGTTTAGAAATGTTTGACATATGGCTATATGTAACCAACTTTTGTTCATGGTGAAAGAAAAAAGAATGCTTATCCAGTCAGTGACCTGCTATCCTATCAGCCTCCTTTACTGTTCACACTGCTTTTCCAAACTAGCCAACTGAGAAGTTTGACCTCAGCTAATGAGGACAGACAAGTTCCTCTTTAAGTTGGGGACAAAGATGGAGGCCACATAGTCCAGGTGCACTTGCTCTGCCCTTTCTATGATCAGCTGCCCTTCTGATCAGAAGTAAAGTTGCCATGCCAAGATGCTTTAATGGGAGTGAGGACCTCATTCTTTTTGACCTTGAGACTATTTATAAATGATTCCAGCTTTTTATAACAAACAAACCTGCCTCAGGAATATCAGTATTATACGCACCATTGAGTGGTGGCCTGAGGACTCAGAGGCATCTGAGTATCTCATTCTAGTCGGGCACTTGTGTTTCTCACAGTGACAGACAGGAAAAGCATTTCGGGGAACTCTGCCTCCTAGACCTTACTCCTTCTCCACATCTGCATCTACTTGTGTCTACACTGATGCCTTTAGAAGCAGCTTCTGCTCACAGTATCTTTTAGATTACATTCAATGATTCTAAAAGGCCGTAAAATTATAAATAAAACAGGCAACCATTGCTACCCATTGAACCAATTATTTAAAATAAGAGCCGCCTGTGGAGTTGATATTATTCTCTTAAATATAGGTGCATTGCTGACAGAAAATGAATCTGTGAAGCTCTAAGAATCTGAATTGACTCACGTGTACCCATATTCTCATATTGTGCCCCGGCCCGCGAGGTCTGCAACAAAGGCCCTGAGGAGAGGGAGTGGGAATTGGACAGGACAAGGGATACTAGAAATGGAGGCAAGACAAGTTTCTGATCAAGCCTCAGTTGATTGAACACACAGCACCAGTATTTAAGCAGTCTCAAGGTGGGGAGGTGGAGTAGGAAGTGCATAAGCAGGTTGCTATGGTAACCTATCTGGCAGGCAGGCTGGTCTTGTTTATTCGAGGGTCACTGGGTCAAGGAACCGAGGTGTCAAGATGTCTCAGAGAGGTAGAGAAGTACCTGCAGCTGCAGGATTTCTGCAGGGCTGCCTGTATCAACAATGCTGTTTTATCTAATCTATAGAGGTAGAAACATTCCACGGAATAGGGGAGCAATAAAGTTGAGTTAGTCAAGCGGTGGTTCCCCTGAACTGGGTGGCTTCAGGCTATCTGAACTTTGTCTGAACTCTGTCCATTAGGACTAGGGAAAAGTGGAGGCTTTAGGCAAAATGAAGTGCCCTGTGCCTCAAGTCAGAGCACCCAAAAGTGGCCCTCCACAATATTGCAATGTGATTGATACATAACTCATTCCAAGCAGATCCTCAGACATGCCTTACTTTCTAAGTCATTGACAATGGCCCACTTTTTTCTCTGTACAATCACCTCCTGTCCCAACTCAGGTCCAATAGATTCCTTTCTTACCTCTAAGACCTGTCCCATTTCAGCCTTTCCCAAGCTCTCTGCTTCTGGGTTATTCTAGCCAGAATACACATGCAAGTGTATTCTGCAAGGTCATTGCAGTGAAGTTCAGCCTCATTTCTCTTAGTGTGAGGGTCTAATGGCAGAGGAAACAATAGACAGAGCTGTGTTAAATATCTCTTAAAAAACTTGCATATTTGCCTGAAAGCCACACATTCCATTTTGGCATTTGCTGTTTTTGTACTCTGTTTAACACCTGAAGCCCCTTTGGTGGTATTTTATCTCCTTTCTAGGCCATGCTTTGCCATCTACTGTGACTTATCCAAGTCTGTTTCTCTGCTGAAAGACCCTATTCACAAACAGAATCCTGAACAAATGCCTTCTCCTCTGAAATACTCATAAAGACACATTCATTTTTCTTTAATCCATTAAAGGAGATAGTGTCCCCTACTCTGAATTGTTCACATTGACAGGTTCCTTTGACTGTGCTCCAGACTTTTTGTTCTCAGCTTCTGTGTGGTTCACAAGCTCTCCTAGGTTGAGTGCATGTCCCTGCCTGTCCACATCCATCACAGAAATGTATCAGTGATGACTACACTGGAACACATCACTGTGCTCCCTGTAGTTTTTCTTTCATATGTCTAAATATAAGGTTAAGAAAACACACTAGAAATGATATACTGAACAATTGAGGGATGATGGCTGTTCAGGGAATGAAGGAATCGCGCTAAAGCTTCCTCTGAGATTTCTGCAGGACAGGTGCCCAACATGTGGTAACTCTGACATGGGGCTCAATGACTGAGTCCTCAACTTTCTGTGAGGAATCTGTATCTGTTCTACTGTGTATCTGAAAGGGCTCCTTGCATATAGGCCTGTGTGTGTTACAAACTGCTTTTAATTTCATGGCACAAAGTAATTCAGTTCCCTTTGCTTGCTATACCAGGAACTGACAGTGAATCCAGAGCTAGGAGGAGAGAATGAGAACTCATTTGCAACACTATGCCATCTTCCTCCTCGAGGTTCCTCAAATGAGATAAGAAGGACTGAGGAAGCCCAGACATAAGACCAGACATCCCTGGTCTAAGGAGAAGCTCTGCCTACCCATGGCTTCCTCATGCTTCATCTTACTGTACAGGTAGAAACAGAATGAAGAGGACTGGGGAGGACCCTACACTCAGTCCCTCCTGGTTCAGGTTCCCAGCTTGCACCACAGCACTTCTGTTCACTGTGGGGTCTGCTGTTGTAGGTTCCTTTTCTCAGTCTATATTGATGCAAGCACCCTCCTCTGCACCTGTTGGATTAACAGCCAGACTCACCTGCACCCTGAGGAGTGGCATCAGTATTGCTTGTGAAAATATTTACTGGTAACAGTACATTAGGGGAGCCCTCTTTGATTGTTCCTGTGTTACTGTTCAGACTTGGGCAAGCAGCTGGGGCCGAGAGTCCCCAATAGAGTCTCTGGATCCAAAGATACCTCCAAAATGCTGCCACTTTGCAAATCTCTGATCTACAGGCAGAGGAAGAGGCTGAATGTGACTGTGACATCTTGGAAAATAGTGCTTCTCACTGTGGCACAGGCAGATAGGAAAGTAAGCAAAAAGTACCACTTATGATAAAATCTGTTGTTTTTTAACTCTTCATACACTACAAAATAAAAGATAAAGAGAAACTTTATGCATTAATTTTATTCTGTATTTTCCCAAAACAATCGAGAATGAAAACAATCAACCAAACTAACAAAGAAAACTCTCAGTCCTGCACTGTCACACTATAATTGATAACAAATGCTGGTGAAGATGAGAGGGAGGAGGAACCTCCATTCCCTCTTGTGGGGCTTGGAGACTGCTACAGACATTCTGGAAATCACCTTGGAGAATTCTCACAAAGCCAGAAGTACCTCTCCATAGCATATGCCAGAAGGACTTGATATCTGACTACAGGGGTACTTGTTCATTCATAAACCTCGGTATTCTATTCACAAAAGCTGAGGTATGGAAGCAGCCTAGATGTCCTTCAACTGGTTAATGGATGATAAACAAGTCTAAACAAGTCCATTCAGCTGTAAAGAAAAATGAAGGTACAATGGGTAGAATTGGAAGATAAACTTAGTGCAAGTCAAAGAAATACAGACGTCTTACATGTTCTCTTATGTGCAGGTGCTTCTTCCAAATCCTCTTGGTTTGAATGTATAACCAGGAGTAACCATAGAAGCCTGGAAAGTAGAAAGGAAGAATTGTGAGAGGAAGGGACAGAGATTTAGAGAGGGAAATAGCAGGACACAGGTGCTATGAAGGGAAATTAATTGGAGAAGGTAGAGGAAGAGTAAAGCATAGGGAGGGGGAAAGGGACATAATTAACACTAAGAATATTTTAGGGACACTACAGCCTAACCCATCATTTTATATGCTTATCTAAAAATAAATAGAAACACTTATATTGTTTTAATACAGTTATTCCAACAGTGGGATAATGTAGCTCCTAGATGTATAAATGAGCAGACACAAATAAATAAATAACAAGAGCAACACTCCAGTGCCATGAAAAACATTCCCTTGAATTGCTGTCACTGAATGTGGTCAAAGAGACATCCAAAGTAATAATAGCTACTGCCATTGCTTTTGGTGGCCTACCAGAACATTCACGTAAGATCCTATTGCTGAAGACACCACAACCTGTGATCACCAAAGTGTCATTGATCTGGAAGCTTCCTCACTGAGGGTTAGCTTTTACATTTTTAGAAGGTACTATGCAATGGGAAAATGTTATCATTTGTTCTACCCAGATAAAAAGGGTGCAAAAATGCAATAGACCTAGCAATGCATCCATAACACTGCCATAGGGGTATGTATATCTTGGGGATAGCCAACAGCTACCTCATTGGACTTAAAACTAACTCATCTGGAAGGAAGTTATGAATTGTACTATAAATCTAGTGACAGACCCTTGGGAGGTGATGCCATCAGCCCTAGAGCCATGTTTTTCAACCTTCCTAATGCTGTGACCCCTTAATACAGTTCCTCATGTTTTAGCAACCCCCAACTGTAAAATTATTCTTGTTGCTAGTTCATAACTACAAATTTTCTACTATTATGAATCTTAATGCAAATATCTGATATGCAAATGGTCTCAGGTGCAACACTGTGAAAGGTTCTATAGACCCCGAGATGGGTCATGACCCACACACTCCCAGGTTGTGAACTGCTGCCCTAGAAGTAAAATTTCTACTAAAATACTGTTTGCTGAGCTTTGGCACAGTAGGGTATATCTGGCTTCACAGGAGACTTTAAAAGACCTTATTCCTTTTCTATATATTTTCTGCTAATCTAAGACATATTGGTTGCAGTTATTTTAAACTCTATTAGAATTCTGTAGTGGATCCAAAGTGATCTGAAAGTTTCATAGTTGTAAAACTTTTTTGTTACTGTATCGATTTAGTTATTTCTATTGTCCTGTTTGAGTTATGGTGTCCTTCTTAGTTTAATTTCTGTGGTTTACATATATATATCTATGACATATCCATTTCTATTAGGTTTCCAGTTTGAGAGATTTTGATTTTTGTATGTTTTTTTTTTACTTGAGATTTTAACTACATCATTTTTCTTTGCTTTTCTTCTTTCCCAACCCTCCCTTTTGCCCCACCTTGCTATTTTTCAAACCATGATGTCTTTTCTCATTGTTATCTATCTATCTATCTATCTATCTATCTATCTATCTATCTATCTATCTAGTATATATATACAATCTGCTTATTCTATATAATACTAATTTTATGAATGTTTCCTGCTGTCCAACCTTGGCAGGTCAGGGATTTGAGAAGGTGGGTGTGGAGTCATTGAAAAATCAATCATGCACATGTTTTTCTTGAATGAGTATCTCAGCCTTCTTTATTCATACTTATAGATGGCTTCAGACTTTTTTCTTTACTCAGACTTTTCCATCTTATTTCTCTCTCTTTAAAGTTCAAGCTTTTTCCTCTCTATACAAGTTTTATCTCTTATTTAAATTTATTTTCTACCGTATTTTTACTATAGGACCATACCTCTTACACACATGCATATACCTCTTATGGGAGAAGGTAACTTTTAACAATTTTATTCTTTTCATTTCCCATAATCACACACTCATTCACACATTCATGCCATGTGAATCACATCTTGTCAGTTCAACCTTATGGATTTAACCTCATCGATACCACCTTGTGCATTCAACTGAGCTCCAACATACATACATCTTATATACCCTTTGAATAAAAGTCCTTAAACACACGACCATGAAAATACCCATGCATAATAAATCATCTCTCATATGTTCTATTCCTACAGTTGCTTTGTACAACAAGGCAATTAATTTTTTTCATAATAGATCCACAAAGTTTATGGAAACCAGTATTTTTCTTAGCCAATTTCCTTGTTAGCTTGCAGTTTGTGGTAACCAACAATAATCAATGACCCTATTATTTTGGTATTAAAGTTAATAAAAGAATCACAAATAAGAGAGTTTTTACTTTTTTATCACATGTTTCATTGTCTTTATGTTGTCAAGGTACACCAGCAAATTCATAATAATAATTGGAAATTTGATCCAGGCTGCATGAGTCTTCCTCAGCCTCCTCAATTTATGTAAGAAAGAATTTTTCTGTTCATGCAAACTGTCAGCTCTTATCTTTAATGCTTGTTTTACAACAACAGTGGAAGCTTTCTTTTCTCTAAGTGCCAGAATTTTCCTAGGATTGGGACTTAAACTATCAATGCCTATGGAAGAATCTGAAGACCCAACACTTGCTTTGGTGCATGAACTAAAGTTGGGAGCAATCCATGCTCTGTTTCATCTAGTCACTAAATGGGTTCATTAGTAATTAAAGCATCAATTGAGATCTTATGTTTGGTTCTGCTATGGTTGAGGGAACACAGATATATGAGCCTTCTATTAAATACTTCTAGCCTGTCCTAGAGGTTGCCATCCTTATTAATGTAGTCACACTGTTCACAAAGGCTTTGTCTATCTTTCCACAGGTATTGGTTATGCTCATTTCCCAAAACTCTATGTTTTTTTTTTGTACAAAAGAAGAAAAATGGATAAAATGGCAGTAGAAAGCATTGAATAAAAGTCCATTAAACTTTTGTGTTAGCTAAATTACTGTGAGATTTTAATAGAGATTTCCAGGTAAGGAAGACCCAGTATGAAATAGTAACCAGAATTTACATTCTGCTAAATTTTTGTAATAATTCAAACAATTTAAACACATACAAAGAGTTTTTATAAAAATTAAGCATAATCCCTTGTGACAGATTGTTCCTTTTTAGCCTAACTTTTAAGTCTTTTTGAACTTAAGTCATTGAAAGTAGTTTTAATTCTTATTATGAAGTTGATTATGAATATGAGTCCATTATACCTTAGCAGGTGTTGAGGAGACAAAAGTTGCAAGACTGGCCCTATATGAACCTGTGGTGAATGCTACTGCATTTTATTTGTAAGCTATGTTCAGTGTTAGGCGTCCATTGGTTGGTCAAAATGAGACAGAGACTTTTGACAGCTCAGTACAATGCACTCTCACCATGTATCAGTCCTGCTGTCAAATCTAGGATATTTCTGCTGTTTATCAAAACAACCGCCTTCCCCCAAAATCCAGAATTTAAAGTAATTTTCAATGTAATGTTAAAAGTTAAGATAAAGTAATAGGCTACAAGGAGAGTAAATCTTCAAAACAATGAAGTAAGAATGTTTGAAAACATAGGGCTGACTAGTCTCTCAACTTTAAATGAACAAACATTTGCTAAGTAGTTCCCAAATCTGATATGTTATATCTCTAGTGCTTTAAGAAAAGGTAAGGCAACTGCAAAATCAAACACTACTGTGCACTTAAACCTTTCCTTCAAAATTTGAAATGAGATGGAAATACCAATGGAGTAGTAGGACTGGATGTCTGTCTTTTAGAAGTCTGGTTGTAGGAAAGTATTTAGGCTTTCTACTTTCTACACTTTCTACTAAGTGTTAGTAAGTTGTCTACTTAGTGTTAAATCAGCTCAAAGCCTCTAACTTCACAGCTATGTCATTTATATTCACAGAGGTATGATTTATATTCAGTTCACATAATGGTACACCTAGTAGTCAAGCTCAGACCAATCTCTAAATCTTTCTTACATGGATTATGGACTTCGCTGTGTGCAAAATTGAATAAGAGCTAAAGCTTGTATTACGTATCCTTTCTCCAACTTCAAGACTCCACACAAACATTATACAGGCTTTCTGACTCTCCTACATGCCCCTGATGTAGTGTAGTTTTCTTTTAATACTTAAATTTCTCCCGCTTTAAGTTTTATTTTTGCTATGGACAACTCCATGAAGGTTGCCCACTAAGGTAAGTACATCAGAACTGCCCCATGACTTTCTTCCTCAGGGCTTAAAATAACCCAGCAAACACCGTAGTGGGATTTGACCTCATAGCTGCTTTTCAGATGGCTACCATAGCAATTTAGTCTTGCATTTCATTTCTGATGCTCAGTCCACTGACGGCTAAGTAGGGACTTTTCAAATTTAGTGTTAACAACAAAATACTGTCCAGTGGAAGGAAGGTATAAAAACTTAGTGCTGAAATGTCATCTAGGTATCATTCTGATAAGTGATGGATTCCATTGCTTCAATGCATATAGTTGTACAGTGAAAGCACTTTAAAATTTCAATCATGAAGCTCACTTTTAAAACCAGAAGTGTTTTACTTGGAATTTACTCAGTGCCTACCATATGCTGGGCACTAAATAAGGCAGTGGGGATCTGGTATCCCCAAATAAGAGACACAATACTGGGCTGGGCTAGGAAGACTTGTCTGCAATACCTTACTTGAGCATATAGAACATGACCTAGAAATAATAGAATACATGATTTTAGTTGGTAAAAAGGAGATTTGTCTCTTACAGTTTTCTCTTAGTTCATCAAGAATTGTTTTGCTGTGATTCCAAAGCAACCATTTAATCAAGCTATTTTACATAAAGTTTGTCAGGTTTCTAAAGTATAGAAATTAGTTAAACTTGTTTTCTCCTGATATAAGCAATTTAAAAGTCTTCTGATAATTATATAGTGACTTCTAAAATTGTTTTATTTGGGTTTAAATAAACAGGAGCCTGAGATACTTGCAGAGAATGTAACAAAATCAGTATGAGTTCTGAAATGTTCTCCTAAACCAGTGGTTCTCAACATACCTACTGATGTGACCCTTTAATACAGTTCATCATGAAGTAGTGATGCACAACCATAAAACTATTTTAGTTACTACTTCATTTTTTACTACAATTTTACTACTGCTATGAACTGTAACATGAATATCTAAGATGTTATGGTCCTAGGTGAAAGGGTCTTCGACACTCAGAGGGGTCACAACCCACAGATTGAGAATCACTGTAAACTATTCATGTAGACAGATCATTCTTTGTGTAGACATGAAGTCTTAATGGAGGCAGTATCACCTCTCATTTCAATACATAGGGACAGGTGTACCTTAGAACTACAGTGCATAATAAGATTTTACTGAAGACTGTTGAATTTTTAACATTCCTGGGCCATGTCTTTAAAGTAGTTGTAAACTGAATTTTTTGACTGTTTTTAAAAAAAGATTTTTAATGGGAAAGCATCCTAGAACTTAACATTTTTTTCTAGTTTCTATGTCCTTGCAGTCCTTGTTGAAGTTGAAAACTAGTAGAGTAGGAAATTACAGTCATAGACATTAACATATTTGCGGAAAGAATAGAGTAGACAAATACAACTTGAGTAAATATTTTCAATCAGGAATTCTAGGCTATGTTGACCGAGTTATATTGCAAAAGAATTTAGATCCTAGCTTTTTTTATTAAGATCTTTATGAACCATTGCACAATTTCATCTTAACATACACACTAGTACTGTGAGGAGTATCAAAAGTTACAGTTTGTACAAATTCATCATATTTTGTTTCTATTAATTTTTCTTCTAACCATTTTCCCAAAAATAATACATATTTGTGAGTATTGTTTGTAGTCAATAAAAATTAACTGAAGTCATCTCTTTTTGTTGAAAAGTAGTGATTTCTTGATAATGGGTAGTCTTTTGTAAAACCCGTAAGTTACTTTACATGTGAATTTATACTTAATAATTTCTATGCAATACTGTATATCATTATTTTTGCATTGAAAAAATGAACAGATATAACCAATAGTTTTAAAATTATGATGAAGGATGAAAACTATTTCTAAAGAAGTTCATTAGTTTTCAAAGAATAGTTACTAATTAGCTTCAGATTCATGGTTTCGTTTTATAGTTTGAAGTGTCTGTTTGGGATGGTGGTATGCATTTTACATGAATTTAGGACGAATAAACTTCTCTTCATAAGCACCATTTTCAGACCCACACTGGTCCAATGAGCTGATTGGCTACACATTGTTTTATCTCCAGGTCTCCAATTCTACTGACCCATGTTTTGATGTTGAAAATACTTCTTCTCTTTTGAGCACTAATTTATTTTGCTGTTTAGTTATTATAGTTTGATTTTTCTTTTCTTTTTTTTAATTGATCTTTTTCTTGTATAATACATCCTGATCCCAGCCTCCCCTTCTTCCACTCCACCTAGCTTCCCACCCCATCTCTGCTCTTCCACAGACCCACCCTACAGGCTCCCCTCCCTCTTCTCAGAAAAGAACAGACCTACCAGGTTAACACTCAGTCAAGGCTTAACAAAATGAAGACCAGGCACAGGCCCTACATCGAGGTTTTACTAGCCCACCTAGGAGGGAAAAAAGTATCCAAAGGGCAAGCAAAAGTTTCAGAGAACCCCTGCACTTCAACTTTTAGGGGTTTTATAAGAACAATGAGTCAGCCAACCTTAAGATGTGACATGTTTAACCTGGAATTCATTTCAACGTTTTTGTGTAGTGTAATCTGAAAGACATATGCTTTGTACATTGAGGTTTTCTCTTCTTTCTTTCCTCTTTTCTTTTCTTTGTTTCTTGGATTGTTTGTTTTTTTCTTTCTTTCGTGTGGGACATATGCAATTTGAATCAGTTGTATTTTTTTTTCCATTCTTTAGTTGTGCTGACCTTGAGAATGTTGGCCACATTAAAGATTAATATGAAAATGACCATTTTTAAAAAATAAAATTAACTTTCAAATATTTGGGGGGTATGTACTTTAAGGTGATCTGAAATTTGAATATTTTTTATCATGAACTTTACTGCTGCTAATCACTGTAGTGTAATAAAAACCGTTATGTTGATCAGAGAAAAGAATAAATAATAATAATAATTAATAATAATAATAATAATAATATAATAATGCAGAGAAGGAGGTTGGAGGATGAGAGGCAGAGGCAGAGGGGAGGTAAAGGAACACAGATGGAGGAGGAGGAACAGGATAAGGAAGAGGAGCAGAAGAAGGAGGAATAGGAGACAAAGAGGGGAAAGAAAGAAAAAGGAAGAAAAAGAAGACACTTACTGGGAGGTTATAGCTTCACGAGGGTCAGGTTCCACTATTCTTGCATTGGTGAGCATGGCAGCAGGCAGGCAGGCAGGCAGACATGACACTAGAACAGTATCTGAGAGCTCACATCTTGATCTCCAAGCGAAGTGTGCTAAGTGGGAAAAGTGTGGGCTCTTGGAACTTCAAAGCCTATTCTGCTCCTAGTGACACATCTCTTCCAACAAGGCCATGCATCCTAATCCTTCCCAAATAGTTCCACCAACTGAGGACCCTGTGATCAAACACATGAGCCTCTGGTCACCATCTATCTCTGTCCCTCTTAGTCTCTACTCCCTCATTCTCTCTCTCAGGCTCTCTCTCTCTGTATCTATCTCTCTCTCTCTCCCTCCCCCTTGCTCTACATAATTAAGCCAGTTTTTACTGAAAGGATACAAAGTGACAGGAACTGAAAACTAGGAAGGTACAAAGAAACACCCTTGAGTTGGTGTGATGAATAGCCATAGACATAATATAAAGCAGGATTTATAGTACAGACAAGAATATGTTTCTGACTGCGCCAATTACTTTGCTATGCATAGAATATCTTAACAGTTAAACTGAATCTACAGACACATGATTGCAGTGATTGCTTTTTTTAATAGTTTTTAAAATTCAAAATAAGCTTTTTAATACATGTTCTGATGATGGTTCTCTCTCCACATGCTCCTACCCACTCATTTCACACCCTTCGTTTCTCTCTCTCACTAGAATATGAACAAGCAACTGAAACATAATAAAATAAGATAGAGTAAAATCAAACAAACTAAAAGGACAAAAAAAAAGGGAAAATGAAACAGCCTAGGGGGGAAATACCAAAAACTAGAAATACATAGAGACTCTAAGAAAAATTATAAACAGACATAGAAATACAAGGAAAAGTAACATGTATCCAAAAAAGGCCCAAACAAAGCATTTTGAAAAAAAAAACCCTCCAAAAATACCACTGAGTTTGTTTTTGTTATGCTGTGTTTTCCTGGGCATGGGGCCTGGTCTTAAATGTGTTGTCTATACACTGCTATACTCTGTTGGAGAAAACTACTTTTTCTTTTTCAATCAGTTTCATCTGGAGATTGCTTCTGCTTTAGGCTTTGGCATGAGGGCTTGTGTCTCCTTCCCCTCTCAGCACTAGGAGCTCATCTGGCTTAGACCTGTCCGGGCCTTAGGTATGCTCCCTTGGTTTCAATGATTTCATTTCTGTTGTGCTTTGAAAGTCTTGCTTCTTTAATGTCTTCCATCTCTACTGGGTCTTACAAAATTTCTTCCTCTTCTGAGCCCTGAGATGAGGGATTTGATGGGGACATCCCATTTAGTGCCAAGTGCTCCAATGTCTGTCACATTCTTCACATTTTCCAATTGTTTCTTTGTGTTTGCTCCCCTCTTCTAAAGCAGTAAGCTTCAGTGATGATGTCTGAGAAGTTGATCTATGGATACAGCAGAATGGGCATAGTAGTCATTTACTTGCTGTATTCTTTAGGAATGTTGGTTTTTCACCTAAGTCAATGAACCCCCTTGGCTAAGGTATTGGTTCACCTGGACAGTGACTGGGATGGTTCCATCTTTTGGAATGCTCCTTAAATCCAATCAGAGAAGGGTTGGGTGTTTCTGCAACTTTTGCAACACATTTGCACCATGGTATCATTTAGGCAGCTCACCATTGAAGATCTCAGGGTTTGCAGATCTTTTGGGTCAGTATTTTTTTCCTATGGCAGTGTTCAGAGTACCTTACAGTACTGTGAACAATAGTCAGTAGGCCTGAAGGCTCTAGGTAGGCACCAGCTTGACTTCTTCATGTTCAGTAGTTGTATAGGTGTTTCCTCAGCAATATGTCCTTACCATCAGTTTGTAGAGAGCCACAAATGAACTTGGAATTATCCAAGATTGTTCTACAGTTACCATGAGACTCCTATGGCCAACAACTCAATTAGATGCAAGGCATTCCTGACAATGAAGGCTTCACTTTGTAGTGAGAGTTGCCTACTTGTGGTATCTTTCCCATATTATTTGGATAGTTTGCTAAATTTAGAATATATATATATATATATACATATACATAGACTGTTTCATAGATAGATTAAATCCTGTACCTCCTTTAAGCATATTTTTCCCTACTCTAATTAATTGGACACAAAGTAGGATCAGAGATGAACTATGCTACATATGGACATTAAGGAAATAGTACTCATACTGTCTCCTTATTGAAACTTTGTCTTCCTGAGTCGAGTAGTATCAGAAGATGGAACTTTACTGCCTTAAACATGGGAAGGAAAATAAACATATTGATAAAAACCACACTTCATGTAAGCTCTCGAGTCAAGGTATTCGAATGGTGGATTTAATACTTTGTGATATTTACCCACTATCCAATGGATTATCAAGACTGATACACAGGAAGACTTTAAAGACAGATCTAGTAGATTTTGGCAAAATGCAGTGGTTAGAAACGTTCCTTCAGTAAAGGTCCCCATTTTCCAAAGAAGGAATTCATTTGAATTGATTCTAAGATGTGGGAATCAAGTAAGAGAGCTGGGAAGTTCCATAGCATGGGGAAGTTAGGCTCATCTCAGACTCTCATATCACTGTAAACATGTGGACCACCTCCTCTCAATTTGATGTAGGTTATTTTCCAGGGCAGATGAGATGTTCTGTCATGAACAAGTACTTCCAAGCTGCAGAGGAGGGGGATCTTCCAACATTTACTCTGAGATGGGTTGTTATATCTACTGGAGTCTCCAATATGCTGACTTTGGCAGCAAACAGGACATTGCAAGTGGAATATTATCCAGTCAGGGAATCTGTTCCATGTGATTTCTGGAGTGTTTAGTTTTCCATGTGCGAAGCAGGCTCTAGTTTCCAGTAGTGATCCTTGAATCATTAACACTCAAGGCTGGCTCTGGTGTCTAGTATGTGGGCTTTAAAACTTTAATCCAAATATTGGACCACATTCTTCTACTTTTGTCTCTAGATTTCTCAGAATTATTCTCACTCACACAACCTGTAGAACCAACATTTGTGTCTTTCAAAGCACTTAGATAAGATGAAATCCACACAGCACTGACATCAAACTACATACAAACAAAAAAATAAGAATGAGTTCTCAAAAATGAGAGAAATACCTATTAGGAAAAATTAGTAAAGAAGGGACGGTGATGATTATGTCATCCTTTGGAATAAATGAATATTTGCCTGATAAAATAAGTTAAGGGCAGTTAAATGAATAAAAATCTCCAACCCCATGAATAATGAAGCCACCAGAGGGTGCTGTGACTCTTTTCAGAGTTCAGGGACTTTAAGTGGTTTAAATTTACTGGCCCCAGTGCAGTTGGATATGGTCCCCTGCAGTGACACATCAGTGCTTCTTCTCATGTGGTGATTCACAGTAGAGGGCAGAGGACCTCCCTGGATCTGTCTCTCACTGTGTAACTGCTCTCAGGGCTGAGCACCTTGTGATGGATGGCAGTTAACAGCCCATGTTTCCATAATTTACAGTGGAAAGAGCTCACAGGCAGGAACAATCTTGGCTGTGAGAAGCAACAGAATTACGTATAGCAACTCAAAATCACAAAACTTAGAAATTAGACTTTGGTTGTTTCAATAGAAGCAAAGATCAGCTGAGCTTCAAAATGAATACCCCTTTGCCATAGTGACTATACGCCTTGTAACGAGCAATGAAGGCAGTCTGCGTTAACTGAAAACTGATGAACAAGGACCAATTCCTCAATGGAGTCTTGGAAGAGAAGAGATGTCATTTGATCTTTGTTTAGCAATAAGTAGCTACATCTTCTCTAGCATGGAAGACACCATTAAGCAGACCTTCACCTTGTCTCAGCAGGCATGATCTCCTGGAGTTTTCCAACACATAAATCAACCTCCATTCTCCTAAGTGTATGTGAGCTGAGCATCATCACTAAGGCTGAGGGATGAGCTGAAACAATCAAGAAGGAAACACATCTGCAGGAAAGGTCCTGGGTCTGTATCATGGAGAAGATAGAATGAATCCTCAGGCAGGGCCACCCCACTGTCTGGGTCATGGTACCTGTCCCTTATGCAGTGAACTCTGCCCTTCCTCCTTGTCTTTAGTCAAGTCATATGTAGGAATGTGTATCAACATATCACATTGCCTACTAGGACCAGCAGTACATTGGAACATCTATAATGAACTCTACTTCATTTATATTCATACTGTTTGCAGGTTTCCTCTGCCAAATTGTGCTGACTCAGCTGCCCTCACTGTTTGTCTTCTGGAGCATCAGCCACACCAACTTGTAACTCTTAGTGCTTTCAGTGTGGAAGCTCTGCATCTCTCTTTCCAGTAGAATTCAGGGTCACTCTGAAATCTCTCATAGAATCACACATACTTGATTCTATCTCATGGCTGAGGTCTAGACACTTGTTAGTATACCAAGATCCCTGAAACATTGCAATTGTGTTGCTCACTACTGGAATATAGCCTGTGTTTGAGTCTTATTGTTACTGATCCCAGACTCATGTGAATGGAACCAACAACTAGTCATCACAAAGTTCCAGTTGATAAAAAGGGAGGGAGAAATCATGGCTTCACATACCCTGTGTCTTTTACCTGTCCTCCACAGGCACACTTCCTAGGTTTATCTACAGTAGCATTAAAAACTCCATGAACAAGTGTAGAGAAACAAAAATACTTCTGTATGACAAAAGATACACCATAGATTCGCTAGAAGTCCCTGTATGATTTGACAATCAGTCTAAGGGCACATGCCATTTTGTCTGATATTACTATCATGAGTGTCTACTCTTGGCAACATTGCTAACAGTGAGCAGTAGAAGCCAGACCTGATGACTCACACAGCAAAGCCCCCACTGTATTTCTTCAGGGCTCAGCTTCATTATCTCCTTTCCTTGGCTGTCAGGCTCAGCACTGTCTCTAAGTGTCTCAGCAAACCACATCTTTGTTCATGTTTTACTGTCTAAATATCCTATCTGAAGCCAAGCCAGGCTCTGAGACCTCAGCATGCAGTCACTCTTCTGTTGACCTGCCCATGACTGCGACTTAGTTTCCTTCACAGAACCTTCTGAAACCAGTGTACTACAAGGTGGTAGAATTTTTCCTGTACAAAGGAGTCAAGTTGCTAGATGTATATTTCCTCAATCCTGTGAAGGCTGGATCCTGGGTCAGGGCTTATCTGTGTCCACCCTCATGTCAAATCTGACTCCCAAATCACTGAGTACTGGAAGCTCCATCACCTCAATGATTTGTTCTCTTGCAGTCCTCTCCTGTTGATCTGCCCTGTAGCCATTTTCCTTCTGGATTCAACTCTGATTTTCTCCTCTGCATCTTTGTTTCATTGCTCCGTGAGAGTTAGCTCTGATTTTCATGGGAAGAGCCCTTATCTGTTTCTCTGGCTTCCAGTCAGTAAAATCATGCCTCATAAGAATGAAAAAGCCTGACTCCAAGTGTTTACATCTTAGAAATTATTCATATAATCTATGGAACCAGGAACAAAAGGCTAGAGATTTGCATTATTTTTCCCTTTTGATAACCCTATCTCTATCAAAAATAGAAAAAATCTGAAGAAGTGGAATATTCTTAAATTACGTCTTGGCATTAATATCACTTTGGAAATTACATTAGTGTTATCTATTTAATACACGTTTATTAAGAAATTTTTATAAAATATATATGGGTGTTACTCAACAAGTTTGGCTACTATATACACATAAAATTTATATATAAGACATATTTTGTGGTATGTAAGCATACACACACAGACACACACACACACACACACACACACACACACACAGACACAATTTAAGAAAATGAAAAATTGAATCCTCTCTATTACCCACCAGTTCTCACCTGTACATTTATCCCATAAAGCTTGGATCCAGTCATATTCATTTTTGCTTGAAATTGCTCTCCATCTTTCTAAAGTCATGTACTTCTCTTCTGAAATAGCCATGTCTAAACACTTACCATGGTGACTTCAAAATTCATTTATATGTTTTTGTGATGATGTACAATACCTTCAAATTAAAGACTAGTTGTAAATAGCATTTTAGGAATTACATTATTATTATGTAGTTAAAAAAGTTTTGTGAGCAGGAATTTCAAAATATATACATATATATCGAACAAGGTATAGCAAATGCACGCATATAATTTATATATAAAATGTGAACTTACACTCTGAAATAACAACCTCCAAATCCCTACCAAAGTGATAGGAATACTTATTTATATGTTTTGTGTATATGCATTTGGCCTTTCTAGTTCCTGTACAGGACATCGCTATGTAGGCAGACTATGTTTTCCTTGTTACTTCACACACAGTTGGGTTATCTAAATCATAAACAATTTGGCCTTATGTTAATACTTCCATATGTTCGTGCATGAAGAGACAATTCATTTCTCTTGTAAAGAATCTTAAAGCAAATGGAAAAGTGAAGTTAACTTTCAAATGGACTGCCTTTCAAATGCTTGCTGTCTCCAGCAGTGCATCAGAGATTCCTTTGCTTTATAACCTGGCCACCTTCTGCTCGTGTCTTTCCATTCACCAGTTCATTCTTGTGCTTGTTCAATGCGACAGCACAGTGTTCTGATATTGCAGAGTTAGACTCATTATAGTATACACATTCATCGTATGTGAAATGACAAGTGTGATGAAAAACAAAGTACAAGGAACTTCCATCCATACCTTACTAACTGTGGATTCTTTAACTACTATGCCTATTTATCCCAATCTATCCCTCTACATAAATCTAAAACATATATAAATGACATTTCCTGTGAGACCAAGTTTTCCACTGTTTTCAGAATTTTGTATACATTTAGAGAATTTTCTACATTCACAAACCTTAATTATATCTTCTTCATTTTAGTCTTGAAAAGTTAATTTTAAATTATATACACATAAATACATACAATCTGATTTTTAATTAGTCCTTTGTTTAATATGTATAATTTAATGTAATGCATGTTTATCTTAGGACTCACCAAAACAAGTAACAGGAATATGTTTTAAATGTAAAAGGTATCAAATACACAATTTATTCAAACTTAGGAATGAAAATATCATATTATTTCCTTCATACACTATTATAGACCAGTTTAACTTTTTGACAGTTACTAGAATTTTTTCCAAATTTTTTCTTGAGTCATACAGATACTTTTCATTTTTTGGCAGTCATATTGTATCTATTCTTCATATTTATTCTTATTACCTTACTTTTAAAATTTATTTTTAAAAATTTATGTGTATATTTGTGTGTATATTCAAGTGTGTGGGTGTCATAGGAGGTCTGAAGATGCATACAATTCATTAGGGTTGGAATTACAAAATTTTCAATTTGATCTGTCAGACACAGGTGCCTGGAACCAAAAGGGAATCCTCTGCAAAAGCAGCAAGCAATCTTTATTGCTGAGGTGACTCTCCAAAACTCCTAATAAATTCTTACCCAGAAACAGTGATGAATTACTACAACTAGTCTTCTAAAGGAAAAGAAGAGGGTGCCTGTCAAACAAGGCACTGTTTCTCTATGCAAAAGTAAAAACTGGGTTACCACTGTCTTACTTGACAATTAAGAGTCTTGTTTTAGGGGACAATTCATGTTCCACTCAAACTACAGAGAGTACCTAGGGGACTTCCGAAATGGTCTCACTGTTGGCAGGAGGAGGATGTAGCAGTGCCACACCAGATGGTAGGACATGGATGCATTGAGGAGTGATATGGTCAAGCACATGCCTATTGCTCGCCACCTCCTCTGCTGTTTCCATTCACTTTCAAGTTCTGTTTTCCTGCCACTTGGGGGAGCCCACATCCTCCTTGTGTTCAGTCTCCCAATTTCTCAGTCAGATCAAGTCAGAAAAAGGGAGGGGCTTATACTTCCCCAGGAAGAGAGGAATTTGCATGGAGCCAGCCTGCACTTAGAATCCAGGGTCAGATAAAAGGGTGCCTAGCTAGAGTCTGTACACTGGACTCAAGACATCTAATCTTGCAGTTTTCGCCATGACTTGGGCTCCACTACTACTCCTCTTCCTTGATCACTTAACAGGTAAGTGGATTTAAGGAATTCTGACGGGGTAATCATTTGTCATTTATGACTAATGGCTCATTAACTTTCCTGTGAATGTGGTTGCCTTGTCCTTACTGATTTTATTATTTTCTTTTTGCAGGGTCATGTGCCCAGTTCCAACTGACTCAGCCCAGCTCTGTGTCAGGGTCTCTAGGGAGCACAGTCTCCATCTCCTGCAGGGGCAGCGCTAGTAACATTGGTAGCTACTATGTGCACTGGTACCAGCAGCACATGGGAAGCTCCCCAAAAAATGTGATCTATAACAATAACCAAAGACCATCTGGGGTTCCTGATCGGTTCTCTGGATCCAAAGACAGATCCTCAAACTCAGCCCTTCTGACCATCACGAATGTGCAGAGTGACGATGAGGCTAGCTACTTCTGTCAGTCTGGTGATAGTAGTGGTAGTTCCACAGTGCTGAGAACTTATGAGGAAGTGAGACAAAAACTCCCAAGAGCACCAGCAATAAAATCATTTGTGAAAATAAATATTGTTATTTCATTTCGGCTTTAAAGTACTGGTACTGGGGTTGCTAAGTCATAGTTTTCTGAAAATTCACTGCAAGAATCTACTTTTTCCTTCCACATAAAGATGACTATTCACTTCATATATTATTGTAAAATCCATGGAGTAGATATAATAAAAAACAAGAATTTTGGAGGACAGTACCTTTGACATTTGCTGTCAGAGTTTTTCTTCCTTATGTGAGGTGTTTAGCATCATCTTTGACCAAGAGTCACTTGCATATTTTTAAATTTTCTTCAATTATGACAAAAGCATCTCTTTATATTGCAAAATGTAACAGCAATATGGGGAATGCCACACTGTGTAAAGCTATTCATTTTAAGGAGTTGTTCTAAGTTAGTAAGAAGCTCTTGGCTTTGAATCTTTCTTACCTAATTAAGCCATGAGGAAAAGGATTTATCTCCCCAACTGATTAGCAAATGTAGCAGTAAACTGAAGCTATTATTTTGATGTGAGGGTCACAATCTTTGAGTACAAATCCTGGGTTGTCCCCCTCTATGGAAGACCCTACCAATATCTATGGTGTAAAGTTAAGAGCAGACCTAATGTCCATGTAAGAGTTTTAATCTACATACAATGGATTGGCAAATGTCATAGAGCTCTTCCCCTCCAGAAAGTATAGTTCATCAGTAAAGCTCTAAACCAAAATAATGAAAGATGGCAATGTATGCTCAGTGAGAGAACCAAAAGTTACCAGAATTCCTATATTATTTAGTTTTATATACGTAAAATTATACAGAAGTTCTAATTTCACATCAGAAGGATAAGCCTTGTTTGAACTCAAAGTGCAGCATTGTTGAGGGTGAGTTCAATGATAGTGAGAAGGGAAACAGAAATTGAGTTAACTTTATGATAAGTGTTGATGGTTTCCAAACTCCTTAAGGGTAGGAAGTTGACAAGTTGCAGATGAGATTTTTCTAGCATCATATACTTCACTTGATTTTATAAAATAAATTGTGAAGAACAATATACTTGGTTCGGGTTCTGTGAATTTGTCTGCTGTAATATCATTTCTTGCAATGTCTAGCAATGATCCCACAATTTCTCATTCTGTTTCTGACCATCAGCACTTGATGAGATGAGCAGCATTTTCAAAGTCACAACTATTAGAAGATTAGTGACTTGATGTGTGTCTTGAGATGATCAAGCACAGAGGACCAGGAAATGACCCCATCGAAGTACTGAAATGTGTGTTTATCTCTATCAGCTACTTAGAGAGTGTTTCAAAAGTTCGCACAAAGCTGAGAAAGTAGTTATTTTCCTGAAGCATGATGTGGGATGACTGCATCTGTTAGGAAACCCTGGGACTCAGATGTAGCCTGTTGAGCCCAGGTCATGTGAAATTCTCATTGTCCCTTGCTTCTCAATTAAGTAGAAATGCTGCATCGCTAAGATGTGCTTGCTGTTTGCAGAGTTTGTGAATCACTTGGATATCACTGGAACATGTAGGAGACACCAATGACTATACTTAACTCATTATGCATTTCAGACATATCTCTGCCCAACCAATTACCTTTTTTCACCTTGCCTTTTTGACGCTAATCCCACCTTTCCGCTCAACATTCTTGGTGTCAAAGAAAACAAGGAGTCTAGCATTCTTCTGTTGTACCTTCACTCACACAGCCCACAGATGCCTCTGTATATCCAACTGTGTAATGTTTACAGGCTGAGACAAGGGTCTCAGTATGTGTCTGTAGTGATAAAGTCCTCCAGATAGAATGGAAAGGTACTGGTCATCAACAATGTTGTCAGTTATACTACAGCTTGGCATCAGCAGCTGAGATATTTCCCCAAACTCCCAACATTTAAGAAGATCCAGGAACACTCAGGGCACACAAATAAATCCCTGGGTCCTGGACATGCAATCTGACCTCTCTGGCTATCTCTGGACTCCATCTTGAGGACAAAACTATTTACTACTATTTATTACAACACAACAAAATTGATGCATGAATTTCATTAGAGATTCATGGGGATCTGAGAAAAACAATCCATGAGAATTCTTGTTCTTTTTATTTCACTGTGCAACACTTTTATTGCAAGAACATGTGAATGTTTTCATGATGTATTTGAAAGAATTAGAAGGTCTTATTTAAGCTGCACCCTGCACGATTTATGGATCAATAAAGAGAGTCAATCTTGTATTGAGTGATTCATGGTATGTTTAACTGAAGCTCATTTTTAAACTCATGTGTATCTCTTTCTTTATGTATTTTATGCAGATTGAGAAAATAATAAAGTAGTCTACCTGTGCTTGCTTTTCCTCTGGTTTATTTTACTAATGGAATAAAAACAGCAAGTGCCTGGGATAGATGGACCACTGATTCAGCAAATTTCTTATTCATAGTCTTTCATGTATATTTTGATTTTCTGGGTTATTAACTATTACTGTATTTATTATTCCCTTTCTGATATCTCTCACATCTCTATGGCATAGACAATGAGCTTTTCCAGGGAAGAGTAAGAAAAGCACTAAGTGTAAGTTGAGGCTATAAAGAAAAGAGTGGAATTTGTTAGATAAAACATTCTATGAATTATGTAAAATCATTTCTAATCCTGCTTTCAAGACAGTGAATAAAAAGAGTAATGATGAGTTTAGGATCAGCATGCAGATAGAACAGAAAGTCTTGGAGAAGAATTGTGCGTGCTGTTAGAGCAAAGGACACAGCTAAGGTGACTCTACTCTCTATTCTCAGATTTGGATAAGGTAACAAAGGGCATCATGAACAGGCAGTGGGACCCTGGATTGGTTAAATACTCATGATCCACTTTGATGGTTATATAAAAGGTAAATGATAAATATGAAGAAGATTCAATGAAAGACAGAAGTAAAATTATAATAAAAATCCCTACTTTGTTCCCTGGTGTGCATCCAGATTGCTGATACAGTGTTTGTGGTATAAAGGTTCTGATGACAGATGATACTCAGGCACTGATGGAGTCTCTGCAGGAATAAAGAAAATTTGGAAAGTAGCGATGGCTATCCTCCTAGGTGGGAAACTGTGGGAAGGTATTATAGTTTCATTTGAAGAGACAGTAGAGTTTGAGAGGAGGAAAGACAAAACAGGAGTAGGGAAAGGAACAGTGTGTAGGGGAGGAAGGATTTTAAAACACAGAACAGAGTGTGTGAGAATCCATTGAGATGGCATAGGCCTTAGCTAGGATTGTGGATTGAGTCCAAATGTAGAGAACATGAATCAATTTTAAAGGCAGAGAGCTCAAGATAACCTGCAATGTACTATCAGGTAATTGTAGAAATAACTTTAGAGACAGAACTATAGAGACAAAGACCCTTCCCTGCATTGCCCTCTCTGGTAAACTAAAAGTTTGTTGAATGTGTGGTAAGAGGCAGTCTAAAGAACTTTTGGCATGAGAAGGAAAATTGCTTTGAGTCATAATATGCATTGAGACACTTGTCTGAGTCGGGGTCACCACTTCACCCAGGCTCTTATTAGAGAAAGTCTTAGTAGAGCTTCTACAGAGGAAAATGTATACACTGCAGTCAGTGTATAGAGCAATGAAGGTGCAGTGCTTCATGTCCTGCCATGAGCCTGGAAAACAGAAGCACCTGTTGCCTCTAGAGGGAGGAGTCTCCCATTCTGTCTAGTCCCATGAGATAGGGAGACCTGAAGAAATAATAATTGCCACTGGTCTACAAACCACACACTCTGGTTGTTGGGAAAGATACACAAATATGTATAGCAGCACCATCACACAAAAGCACATTTTTTTGTGTGGCATCAATGGAAGTAACAGTAGGACAGACTAGTAACAGTCATCCAGGCTCTAAATACCTGCCTGCACAAATGAAAATTTGTGGATGAAAAGCATCTTGCTTTTTTGTATTTGATACAAACACAACACAGTAAAAGTCAGCATTTGGAAAGGAATCTGTGGAGTGTCACATTAGATTTTATAGTTTCAGTATCAAATACATTTTAGGTATTAATCTAAGACACAAATAAAAATTTTCATGATGGAATTAGAGCTAGAAAAACATTCCTTGTGTTCTCTCTCATAACTCCTGCTTCTGCCTGTGTTCTCTCCTCCCCCTTCTCCATTGTATTGGCTGGTCTTGTTCTTTATTCTTTAGGTTATACTCTAACAGCATGTATAGTTCATTATGGATCCACAAATAGTATGACTAGATTCCATGCATGAAAAAACATAAGGATTGTCTCTCTCTCTGATATATGGTGATTTTGCTTAATATTGTATATTCTATGCCTACCCATTTTACTGCAAATATTCAATTTCATTTTCTTTAGTGCTAAATATTATTTGCATGTATGGTTCTGTGTGTGCATGTATATATATATATATATATATATATATATATATATATATATATATATATACATGCCAGATTTTCACTATCCATTCCTCTGTTGACAAACAACTGTGCTGACTTCAATTAGTTGCTACAGTGAATAAGGAAGCCATAAACGTGGGACGCAAATATCTATATTGTAGGGTATGGAGTTCCCTGAGTGTGTGCTCAGGAGTATAAGATCTGAGTCATATGGTAATTCTACTTATATTTTTGGAAATCTCAAACTGATTTCCATAATATCTGAATTATTTGTAAGCTCAGTTGTGAATAAGGGTTTCTTCCTCTCCTTGTTGTCTCCAATATTATGGCCATATTTGATGACAGTCATTCTAATGGGTGAAGTAGTATCTCAAAGAAGTTTAAATTTGCTTTTCCGCAGTGACTAGAACTATTGAACATTTTAAATTATAGGTGGTATTCATTTATATTTCTGTTTTTCAAAACTGTTTTTTCAGCTTATTTGATAATTGTTTGGCAGTTTTATATCATTGTTTTTACAATTTTTAATTTTATTTTTATATGACTCTTTTATTAATAATTTAAGTTTCATACAATGTATCTCATTTATACCCTCTTCCCATTTCTCCCTGTTCCACAATCCCACCCCTTTGCCTTCAAAAAAGAAAGTTATTTAAAAAAACACCTCAAATCACAAAAACAAAATCATAAAGAAATAAAAAAGAAAAAAGAAAATTAAGTCAAGGTTGTAAGGCAGGAGCATGGATGCTGGGCTTCACAATGGTCTTTACAGGGAGAAAATTTCTCTGTTTGTGTCCTTTGACTGGGTCCATACAAGCCCGAGGTGAGTTATGAGGGAGTTTGACCTGGGGTTTGCCCTCACTGTTCAAACACAGACACCAAGCAGGCTTCCTCTTATCTTGCAAACACTAGGGAGTCTCACAGACCTTCCAACATCCCACAAGGGCCAGGATGCCCTGAAGACACCAGGGTATCCCACAGGCATCCAGACATCCCATTGGCACCAGGACTTCCACCCAGACTGCAGGGAATCCCACAGACTCCTGGGCATCCAGAAGGCCGAAGACCAACACACAGGCATCTGGATACCACACAGGTACCTGGAGATCCAGAAGGTAATTGACCTTCTAGTAGGAACCAGGGCCTCTGACATGGCCTTGGACTTCTGACAGGCATCTTGCAGTCAACAGATCCTCCCTCAGGCACCAGGCACCCAATTCTAGAGCCAGGCTGGAGGTAATCTGGATGATGGCTGGGCACCATTCAGGGAGTGGGCCTACCCACTGTCACCCAGACATTTCACAGGTATTAGGACATCCACAGGCAAAAGGACATCCCACTGGCACCAAAACATCCCACAAAACCCCAGGGATCCCCTCACTCACCTAGGCCTTCTTCATGCATCTGGCCCTCCCATTCAGACCCACAGGGATCTGGTCCCCCTGTAGGCACCACATCATCTCATAGACATCCATATGTCAAGTAAGCACCAGGACTTCATGCAGGCACTAAGCAGCCGGCCAGAACAAGTGCCCCATGGAGCCAGGCTCAAGCATACATGAACTCTGCTGGTGTCAGCAATGCAGAAAGATCTCTACTTGCTCTGATCCACATGAGTTTTTTGAGGTTTCTGATATTTCTTTCAAATTCTTTCAAAGGGAGGAGAGCCAACCCCAATATGGAGCCTTTTTCAGTAATGATATCTTGCTGAACAGCTCAGGACCTGCTGTACACAAGCTTCCCTGCAGATGTGCTGCTTCCCCAGCCTCTGCTTCCCAAGCCATGTGGGAGGAAATGCTGTTCCATTTCTCCATATTGATCTGTCTGGGACACCCTGTCTTTCCAATCACTAAGGAGTCCCATGTCCTTGGACCTGGCAACACTGTGTCATCTCCTGTTCAACATAACTGTGAGGGACCTTGGATGTCCTGATTCAGGATCCTGAAAGGGGATTGGCCAGGGAGCTCTGGGTCCCTGACAGACCTTCTTGTGGCCTGCCTCCATCTCTTCACTGGTATTTAAAGTCTGCAAGACATTGAAATTTTTAAGTATCAGTCCCTGAGTGGATTGTTAGGTGTTAGTGATTTTTCTTCCACTCAGTGGATCATTTACTCTTCTGTTTCCTTTGTTACACAGATTATTTTTCTCATGTAATTTCTCTGCTGACATTTGCAATTAGGTCCTGTACCGTTGGTGTTCTGTACAAAAAGTTATTGTCTTCTCTAGTACTTTGATGGGCATCTCCTGTGCGTTCCGTTTAAAATTTCATTGTTTTACAATTTAATTTAAAGTGTTTGATACATTTTGAATTGATTCTTGAACAAGATATTAACAAGATATTAATCTAATTTCTTCCTCTTAAAGTAGATATCCTGTTGTCAGCATGATTTTTATATGTTGATTTTCTTTCATACTGCTCTCTCTAATCCTTAAAGTAACATATTGCATAGATATGGAGAGAATGGACAGCTTTCTTGTTCTTCCAGATTTCAGTGGAATTGCTTTGAGTTTCCATTTATGTTGATATTGGTTATGGTCTTTCTGTAAATGGCCTTTGTAATGATTAGGCATAAACTTCATATACATAATCTCATCAGAAATTTCACCATGAAGCTATGTTGGATATATTCCAAAGCCTTTTATGTAACTATTAAGATGACCATGCTGTTTTGTTTTTTCTTGTTGTTTTTTTTTTGTTTCCATTTTAGTATCCATTCTGTTAGTCTATGTCTTTTTCTTAGGAATTGAGACCATTGATACTGAGAGATATAACTGACCATTGACTGTTGATTTCTGTTATTTTGTTATTGTTGTTGTTGCTGCTACTGGTGCTGGTAGGTGTGTGTGTGTGAGCGTGTGTGTGTGTGTGTGTGTGAACTTCTGTGAGTACTTTCATTTTTTTAGTTTATTTTTCTGAAATTATTTATTCCTTATGCTTTCATCTTTATAGTAAACCTCCTTAGGTTAGGGCTGGGTTTGTGAATAAATTTAGCTACAACATGGAGTATCTCATTTTCTCCATCAATGGTGATTGAAAACTTTACTGGGTCTGGCGTCTGTGGTCTCTTAGAGTCTGCAGCACATCTTTCCCTGACCTTCTGTATTTTTAGAGTCTCCATTGTGAAGTCAGGTGTAATTCTGTTAGTTCTGTCCTTATATGATACTTGGTGCTCCTTTCCAGCTTGTAATATTCTTTTTGATTTATATGTTTGTTGTTTATATTATTATATACTGAGGGAACTTTCTTTTTTGGTGCATCCTAATTATTGTTCTGTTTGTGTCTTGTACCTCGATAGGTATTTTCTTCTTAGGTTGAAAATTTTTTCTTCTATGATTTTGTGGAAAATATTTTGTGAGCCTTTAAACTGGGATTCTTCTCTTTCCTATATCCACATTATTCTAAGACCTGGTCTTTTCATAGTTGCTCTGATTTCCTTATGTTTTATATCAGGATTTTTTAATTTAAAATTTTCTTTAACTAGTATCCATTTTGTTTACTGTTCCTTCAATGCCCGAGATTCTCTGTCCCATCTTTTGTATTCTGTTGGTGTAGCTTGCTATGTAGTTCAAGTTCTAATTCCTAAGTTTATGATTTCCAGCTTTTGCTTGCTTTGTGTTTCTTTAATGAGTCTATTTCCTTTTATAAGTCTTGAACAGTGTTATTCATTTAATTCTAATGTCTGTTTGTGTTTTCCTGGATTTATAAGGGCCTTATTAATTTCCTATTTACATTGCTGTTTCTTAAGCCCTTTTCTAGTGCTTCAGCTATGTTGGAGTATTCAGGGTCTACTGTAGTATGATTGTTCACTTCCAGTGGAGACATTATTCCCTCGTAGTTATTGATTATGTTGTTAAACTGGGGTCTAGTCTTCTCAAACTGGAATGATTATAGGTCTGTGTGCTGATCTCTGGATTTGTCTTTCTATGGGTGGATATTTTTTCCTTGCTTTCTGATTCCTCTTTGATTTCACTAGAGTGTCATGGCTGTGATTTTCCTGGTAGGAATTTCTTCCTATGTACCTGTGCTGTAAATTACTATCTTGGGGAAGGTTTCTAGTCCACCCCAGGAGCCACTAGTGGACTCCAAGGCAGGAAACCACATGTCAGGAATGTGGGTCTGCAGAGCACCAGTTGGTCTTAGATTGGAGATCTGTGAGCTGACAAGAATGCTTTTAAAGTATTCTAGAGAGTGCTGTCATTGGGACATCTCAGGTTATTGAAGCAAGTGTGGTTACATTTATAGGAAAAATATATAAAATGTATAAATGTATAAAAACCATGGGAGATTGTTTGGTACCCAGGGATGAGGGCCATTAGTTAAGACTGAGATATTGGAGTAGCTCTATTTCCCGAAGTAGGAAACTTCCTGTGCTTTTGGTCAAGAGGTAAATTGTAGAGGGCGATGATACCCAGGCTGTGTACGTAATTAGCTTGGCAAGGATCCTGGTTTTTCCCTCTTCTAGGAGTCTGAAGCCCACCAACTGCCTTGCCCCTTTCTCAAATTTATTGTATGGTGACAAAAGCCTCTCATCAATAATATTATCTATTTTGGCCTTATAGTAAAACTCAAATCTATTCCTGGGCTGGCTGGGAGAGGAACACTGCCATCTCAACTCTAAGCAATTGTAACAGTCTTACTGACCTTCAAGTTTTTTGGCATGTGTGAATATTATTCATGCTTTCTGTGGTGATATAAAAAATTATTCTTGGTAACTGACCTTCCCACAGAGACAAAGCCATAGTCAAGAACAGAAACAGAAGACAGTATGATAGCAAGCTTGAAATAGCAAATAGATAGTTCACCCCCGAACACCTGCATTCTCTTAGATAAGAAATTAGAGTTTTGTATTTCAGTCAGGACATCTTTCTGTCTTGAGGGGAGTCTTGTAATTTTTTCCCAGTGTGTACACATTGTTAATTTTTCTCTCTTGTCTTACTTCTATTTTCTTTATTTTTATTATTAAAGAAAACGCTCTTGCGTGTCATCATCATCATAAAGTGTATTCTATGTGTCTCTTTAAAGGGTGTAACAGTATCAACCAAAGAGTCCAATAAAAGAGTGAGGTACTGCTCTCACTTGTCATAACTTCATTGTTTATCCCCCTTTGTGGAGGCCAAGGACCACCGAGTGGACTGGATCTGGCCTCGACTTCTACAGTAAACAATGGTCAGTGCCCAGGTGGAAACAGGAAGCTCTGCCAGGATCATTTATCAAAAGAAAACAAACCTGAATGACATATGCCTGGGCTCATTGTCTAAGAGTCAAAGTCCTGCAAGGGCACCTTCTGCATAAGATGTGGTTTCATAGGGAAAAGTGGAAGACACCTTATCACAAAATGGGCTCAACCCTAGGCTTCCAACTATGGCGTTCAGATAAGCAACAACTAAGTCATATTCTTTTCCAAAGACCTTCCGTGAAGCAGGCAGTATTTACTATTTAGCTGTGTTTAGCCAGGCCTAAGAAAGTGAGGAGCAACCGAAATCCTCCTCACAAGGTGAGAATTCCAGGGTTCAAAGCTTGCTTTGACCCACTCTTAATTCTAGGACAGCCCCACAGACCTGACAGGTGTTGCCCCTGGGTGTTCCTGGTAAAATGTGTTTCCATGTACTGGGTATTAACACTTACAGATGAGGCTAGTGGTCTGGAAGGTATCTCAGGACAGAGAAGTGCAGAGTATTTTTAACTACCACCTGATTGTTAGGTCAATTTGAATGTGCATAGACAGTTAAGAGAGGTTACCCAGAAGGTCTGCTATAGCTCTAAGGCTGAAATTTGTGGATTTGGATCTGTGTGGCCTAAAGGAGCAGTCTATGCATCTGGGAAGCTCCCCTGCTCCCTGGGAAGCTGAGAGGAAAGGACGCTCAGCCAGCTCCTTCTTTTTCAGCCCTGGAGAGATCCTAGCTAAATATTATAAGTTACCGGCTTCTCGGAAAAATAAGGAAAATGCTTGTCTATACTGCAGCTGGATCCATTCATTGATTAGATGCCTTTCTCTCCCACCTCTGGCGCCTGCTCTGCCCTGTGCTAATGAGACTCCTTCACTTGGAGTACTGGGACCCTGCCTCCTCTGGGAAAAAGATATAAACAGGGGAAAGCCTGCCAATAAAGGAGTTCGGCTTCAACCAGATATGGCTCCCTACGATTTCTTTCCTGCCTCATCAGAATCTCAGGCGGCAATGATCAGGACCCATGAGAAAGTCCATGAGACCCACGCCATGGTCCCTGAGTGTTTTCCTGCTGCCCAAACCCAAGCTCTGCCCTCCTTGCCAGAGGGTGGAAACCCAGTTGCCATAGGTCAGACACCAGAGGTGTGCATGGGAAAACCCAGTTTATTCTGCACAGGAGCAAGCAAAAATTTCAGAGAACCCCCTGCACTCCAACATTTAGGAACTTTACAAAACAATAAGTCATCCAATCTTAAGATGTAACATGTTTACCTGGAATTCATTTCAACTTTTTTTTTTATAGTTCACATGCTTTATACATTGTAGTTTTTTTTTTCCTTTTTTTTTCTCTGTTTCTTTGTTTGTTTCTTTGTTTCTTTTCTTTCTTGTGGGACATATGCAATTTCAATCAGTTGTATTTTTTCCATTCTTTAGTTGTGCTGACTTGAGAATGGTGGCCACATTAAAGATTAATATAAAAGTGACATTTTTAAAATAGAATAAACTTTTAAATCTTTTTGCAGTATGTGCTTTGAGGTGATCTGAAATTTGAAATAATTTTATCATGAACGATATTGCTCCTCATCACCATAATGTAATAAAAACAGTTATGTTGACAAGAGAAATAATAATAATAATAGCAATAACAATAATAATAATAATAACAAGGCAGATGAGGAAGGTTGGAAGAGGAGATGTAGAGGAGGAGGGGAAATGGAGAAGACAGGTAGAGGAGGAGAAACAGGAGAAGGAAGAGGAAGCAGATTAAGGAGGAGGAGACAAAGAGGGGAAAGAAAGAAAAAAGAAGGTGAAGGAATTTACTGGGAGGTTATAGCTTCACGAGTGTCAGGTTCCACTATTCTTGTATTGGTGATCATGGCAGCAAGCAGGCAGGCAGGCAGGCAGGCAGACATGACACTAGAACAGTATCTGAGAGCTGACATCTTGATCTCCAAACAAAGAGTGTTAAGTGGTAAAAGTGTGGGCTTTTGAAACTTCAAAGCCTATTCCGCTCCTAGTGACACATCTCTTCCAACAAGGCCATGCATCCTAATCCTTCCCAAATAGTTCCACCAACTGAGGACCCTGAGATCAAACACATGAGCCTATCGTCACCATCTATATCTGTCTCTCTTATTCTCTACTCCCTTATTCTCTCTGTCTGTCTCTTCCTTTCTCTCTCTGTATCTCTCTCTTTCTCCCTCTCCCTTGCTCTGTGTAATTAAGCCAGTATTTACTGAAAGGATACAAAGTGATAGGCACTGAAACTAGGAAGGTACAAAGAAACACTCTTGAGTTGGTGTAATGAATAGCCATAGGCATAATATAAAGCAGGATTTATAGTACAGACAAGAATATGTTTCTGACTGCGCCAATTACTTTGCTATGCATAGAATATCTTAACAGTTAAACTAAATCTACAGACACATGATTGCAGTGATTGCTTTTTAATAGTTTTAAAATTCAAAGTAAGGTTTTAAATACACGTCTGATGATGGTTCTCCCTCCACATGCTCCTACCCACCCACTTCACCCCCTTCATTTCTCTCTCTCATTAGAATATGAATAAGCAACTGAAACATAATAAAATAAGATAGCGTAAAATCAAACTACGAAAGGAGAAAAAAAAAGGAAAAAGGAACAGCCATAGGAGGAAATAACATAAACTAAAAATACATAGAGACACTAAGAAAAACTATAACTAGACATCTAAACATAAGGAAAATTTACATTATCTAAAAGAAGCCCAAACAAAGCATTTTGAAAACAAACCCTCCAAAAATACCACTGAGTTTGTTTTCGTTATGTGTGTTTTCCTGGGCATGGGGCCTGGTCTTAAATGTGTTGTCTATACACTGCTATACTCTGTTGGAGCAAACTATTTTTTTCTCTTTCAATCAGTTTCATTTGGAGATTGCTTCTGCTTTAGGCTTTGGCATGAGGGCTTGTGTCTCCTTCCCCTCTCAGCACTAGGAGCTCATCTGGCTTAGACCTGTCCAGTCCTTATGTATGCTTCCACAGTCTCTATGATTTCATCGAGATTTCATTCCTGTTGTGTTTTGAAAGCCTTGCTTCTTTAATGTCTTCCATTTCTACTGGGTCTTACAAAATTCCTTCTTCTCCTGAGCCCTGAGATGAGGGATTTGATGGGGACATCCCATTTAGTGCCAAGTGCTCCAATGTCTGTCACATTCTTCCCATTTTCCAATTGTTTCTTTGTGTTTGCTCCCCTCTTCTAAAGCAGTAAGCTTCAGTGATGATGTCTGAGAAGTTGATCTATGAATATAGCAGAATGAGCATAGTAGTCATTTACTTGCTGTACTTCTTTAGGAGTGTTGGTTTTTCACCTATGTCCATGAACCCCCTTGGCTAAGGTATTGGTTCACCTGGACAGTGACTGGGATTCATTCCATCTTTTGGAATGCTCCTTAAATCCAATCAGAGAAGGGTTGGATGTTTCTGCAACTTTTGCAAAACATTTACACCATGGTATCATTTATGCAGGTCACCACTGAAGATCTCAGGGTTCACAGATCTTTTAGGTTGGTGTGTTTTTCTTATGGTTGTGTTCAGAGTACCTTACAGTACTATGAAGAATAGTCAGTAGGCCTGAAGGCTCTAGGTAAGCACCAGCTTGCCTTCTTCATGTTCAATACTTGTATATGTGTTTTCTCCAGCAATATGTTCTTACCATCAGTTTGTAGAGAGCCACAAATGAACTTGGAATTGGCCAAGATTGTCCTACAGTTACCATAAGACTCCTATGGCCAACTACTCAATTAGATGCAAGGCATTCCTGCCAATGAGGCTTTACTTCTTAATGAGAGCTGCCTACTTTTGGTATCTTAACAATATTATTTGGATAGACCGATAAATTTAGAATATGTATATATATATATATATATATATATATATATATATATATATATATATGTGTGTGTGTGTGTGTGTGTGTGTGTGTGTGTGTGTGTGTATACATACATACATACGCTGTTTCATAGATAGATAAAATCCTGTACCTCCTTCAAGCATATTTTTCTCTTCTCATGAATTGTACACAAAGTAGGATCAGAGATGAGCTATGCTACTTATGGATATTAAGGAAATAGTACTCATACTGTCTCCTTCCCCAAACTTTGTCTTCCTGAGTCGAGTGGTATCAGAAGATGGAACTTTCCTGCCTTAAACATGGGAAGGAAAATAAACATATTGATAAAAACCACACTTCATGGAAGCTCTCGAGTCAAGGTTTTCGAATGGTGGATTTAATACTTTGTGATATTTACCCACTATCCAATAGATTATCAAGAGTGATACACAGTAAGACTTTAAAAACATCTAGTAGATTTTGGCAAAATGCAGTGGTTAGAAGCATTCCTTCATTGAAGGTCCCCACTTCTCCGAAGCAGGAATTCTTTTGAATTGATTCTAAGATGTGGGAATCAAGTAAGAGAGCTGGGAAGTTCCATAGCATGGGGAAGTTAGGCTCATCTCAGACTCTCAGATCACTGTAAACATGTGGACCACCTCCTCTCAATTTGATGTAGGTTATTTTCCAGGGCAGATCAGGTGTTCTGGTATGAACAAGTCCTATCAAGCTGAAGAGGAGGCAGATCTTCTATTATTTACTCTGAGATGGGTAGTTGTGTCTAGTGGAGTCTCCACTATGCTGACTTTGGCAACAAAACAGGACATTGCAAGTGGAGTATTATCCAGTCAGGAAATCTGTTCCATGTGATTTCTGGAGTGTTTAGCAGTCCATGTGCAAAGCTGGCTCTAGTGTCCAGTAGTGATCCTTAAATCACTAACACTCAAGTCTGGTTCTGGTGTCTATTATGTGGGGCTTAAAACTTTAATCTCAATATTGGACCATATTCTTCCATTTTAGTCCCTAGTTTTGTAAGAATGATTCTCACTCACACAACCTGTAAAACCATAATTTGTGTCTTTCAAAGCACTTAGATAAGATGAAATCCATAGAGCATTGTCATCAAACTGCATACACACAAAAAAATAAGGGTGAGCTCTCAAAAATGACAGAGATACCTATTAGCCAAAATTAGTAAAGAAGGGATGGTAATGATTATGTCATCCTTTGGAATAAATGAATATTTGCCTGATAAAATAAGTTAAGGGCAGTTAAATGAATAAAAATCTCCAACCGCATGAATAATGAAGCCACCAGATGGTGCTGTGACTCTTTTCAGAGTTCAGGGATTTCAAGTGGTTTAAATTCACTCGCCCCAGTACAGTTGGATATAGTCCCCTGCAGTGACACACCAGCTTCTTCTTCTCATGAGGTGATCCTCTGTACAGGGAAGAGGATCTCCCTGGATCTGTCTCTCACAGTGTAACTACTCTCTGGGCTGAGCACCTTGTGATGGATGGCAGTTAACAGCCCATGTTTTCATAATTTACAGTGGAAAGAGGTCACAGGCAGGAACAATCTTGGTTTTGAGAATCAACAGAATTACACATAGCAACTCAGAATCACAAAACTTAGAAATTAGACTCTGGTTGTTTCAACTGAAGCAAAGATCAGCTGAGCTTCAAAATGAATACCCCTTTGCCATAATGACTATACGCCTTGTAATGAGCAGTGTAAGGCAGTCTGTGTTTACTGAAAACTGATGAACAAGGACCAATACCTCAAAGGAGCCTTGGAAGAGAAGAGTTGTTATTTGATCTCTGTTTAGCGATCAGTAGCTGCATCTTCTCTAGCATGGAAGACACCATTAAGCAGACCTTCACCTTGACTCAGCAGGCATGATCTCCTGGAGTTTTCCAAAACATAAATCAACCTCCATTCTTCTAAGTGTATGTGAGCTGAGCATCATTACTAAGGCTGAGGGATGAGCTGAAACAATCAGGAAAGAAACACATCTGCAGGAAAGGTCCTGGGTCTGTATCATGGGGAAGATAGAATGAATCCTCAGGCAGGGCCACCCCACTGTCTGGGTCATGGTGCCTGTCCCTTATGCTGTGAACTCTGCCCTTCCTCCTTGTCTTTCCTCAAGTCATATGTAGGAATGTGCATCAACAGATCACAGTGCCTACTAGGACCAGCAGTACATTGGAACATCTATAATGAACTCTACTTCATTCATATTCATACTGTTGGCAGGTTTCCTCTGCCAAGCTGTGCTGACTCAGCTGCCCTCACTGTTTGTATTCTGGAGCATCAGCCTCACCAACTTGTTACTCTTAGTGTCTTCAGTGTGGGAGCTCTGCTTCTCTCTTTCCAGTAGAATTCAGGGTCACTCTGAAATCTCTCATAGAATCACACACACTTGATTCTATCTCATGGCTCTGAGGCCTAGACCCTTGTTTGTATACAAAGATCCCTGAAACATTGCAAGAATGTTGCTCACTACTGGAATGTAGCCTGTGGATGAGTCTAATTGTTACTGTTCCTACCCTTATGTGAATAGAACCAACAAACATTCATCACAATGTTCCTGTTGATAAAAATGGAGGGAGAAATCATGATTTCACATACCCTGAGTCTTCTACTTGTCCTCCACTGGAACACTTCCTAGGTTTATCTGCAGTAGCATCAAAAATTCCATGAACAAGTATAGAGAAACAACAATACTTACCTAAAACAAAACATACACCATAGATTCCCTAGAAGTCCCTGGATGATTTGACAATCAGTCCAAGGGCACATGCCATTTTGTCTGACATTTTTATCATGAGTGTCTACTCATGGCATCATTGCTAACAGTGAGCAGTAGAAGGCAGACCTGATGACTCACACAGCAAAGCCCCCACTGTATTTCTTCAGGGCTCAGCTTCATGATTGCTTTCTTTGCTGTCAGGCTCAGCACTGTCACTAAATGTCTCAGCACAACCACATCTTTCTCCATGTGTTACTGTGCTAAATATCCTATCTGAAGCCAAGCCAGGCTCTGAGACATCAGCATGCAGCCACTCGACTTTTGACCACCCAAGGCTCAGATGTAGTTCCCTTCACAGAATCTTCTGAAACCACTGAATTACAAGGTGGTAGAATTTTTCCTGTACCAAGGAGTCAAGTTGCTAGATGTGCATTTCCTCAGTCCTGTGAAGGCTGGAACCTGGGTCAGGGCCTATCTGTGTCCACCCCCAAGTCAAATCTGACTCCCAAATCACTGAGTACTGGAAGCTCCATCACCTCCATGATTTGTTCTCTTGCAGCCCTCTCCTGTTGATCTCCCCTGTAGACATTTTCCTTCTGGATTCAACTCTGATTTTCTCCTCTGCATCTTAGTTTCATTGCTCCATGAGAGTTAGCTCTGACTTTCACGGGAAGAGCACTTTCCTGTTTCTCTGGCTTCCAGCCAGTGATTTCTTGCCTCAGGGCCCACATAAGAACGAAAAAGCCTGACTCCAAGTGTTTACATCTTAGAAATTATTCATATATCATATGGAACTAGGAACAAAAGGCTAGAGATTTGCATTATTGTTCCCTTTTGTTAACCCTATCTCTATCAAAAATAGAAAAAAATGTGAAGAAGTTGAATATTCTTAAATTAGGTCTTGGTGTTAATATCACTTTGGGAAATTACATTAGTTTTATATGTTTAAAACACGTTTGTTAAGCCAGAAATTATTATAAAATATATATCAGTGTTACACAAAAAATTTGGCTAGTATATCCACATAAAAATGATATATAAGATATATTTTGTGGTATATAAGCATACACACACACACACACACACACACACAGACACACACAGACACACACACAGACACAGACACACAATTTAACAAAATGAAAAATTGAATCCACTGTATTACCCAACAGCTCTCACATGTACATTTATCCCATAAAGCTTGGACCCAGCCATATTCATTGTTGCTTGAAATTGCTCTCCATCTTTCTAAAGTCATGTACTTCTCTTCTGAAATAGCAATGTCTAAACACTTACCAGGGTGACTTCACAACTCATTTATATGTTTTTGTGATGATGTACAATATCTTCAAATTAAAGACTGGTTGTTAATAGCATTTTAGGAATCACATTATTGTTATGTAGTTAAAAAAGTTTAGTGAGCAGGAATTTCAAATTACATACCTAAATATCGAACAAGGTATGGCAATTGCACGCATATAATTTATATATAAATTGTGAACTTACACTCTGAAATAACAACCACCAAATCCATACCAAAGGGACATGATTACTTATTGATATGTTTTGTGTATATGCATTTGGCCTTTCTAGTTCCTGTACAGGACATCACTATGTAGGCAGACTATGTTTTCCTTGTTACTTCACACACAGTTGGGTTATCTAAATCATAAACAATTTGGCCTTATGTTAGTACCTCCATGTGTTCATGCATGAAGAGACAACTCATTTCTCTTGTAAAGAATCTTAAAGTAAATGGAAAAGTGAAGTTAACTTTAAAATGGACTGCCTTTCAAATGCTTGCTGTCTCCAGCAGTGCATCAGAGGTTCCTTTGCTTTATAACCTGGACACCTTCTGCTCGTGTCTTTCCATTCACCAGTTCATTCTTGTGCTTGGTCAATGCGACCGCACAGTGCTCTGATATTGCAGAGTTAGACTCATTATAGTGACACATTCATCATATGTGAAATGACAAGTGTGATGAAAAACAAAGTACAAGGAGCTTCCCATCCATACCTGACTAACTGTGGATTCTTTAACTACTATGCCTATTTATCCCAATCTATCCCTCTACATAAATCTATAACATATGTAAATGACATTTCCTGTGAGACCAAGTTTTCCACTGTTTTCAGAATTTTGTATACATTTAGGGAATGTACTACATTCACAAACCTTAATTATATCTTCTCATTTTAGTCTTGAAAAGTTAATTTTAAATTATATACACATAAATACATTTAATCTGATGCTTAATTAGTCCTTTGTTTAATATGTATAATATAATATAATGCAATGTTTATCTTAGGACTCACAAAAACAAGTGACAGGAATATTTTTTAAATGTAAAAGGTATCAAATTCACAATTTATTCACAACTTAGGAGTGAAAATATCATATTATTTCCTTCATACACTATTATAGACCAGTTTAACTTTTTGACAGTTACTAGAATTTTTTCCAATTTTTTTCTTGAGTCCCACAGATATTTTTCAATTTTTGGCAGTCATATTGTAGCTATTCTTTATACTTATTCTTATTACATTATTTTAAAAATTTATTATTAAAAATTTATGTGTATATTTGTGTGTGTATTCAAGTGTGTGGGTGGTATAGGAGGCCTGAAGATGCATCCAATTCATTAGGGTTGGAATTACAAAATGCTCAGTTTGAACTGTCAGCCACAGGTGCTTGGAACCAAAATGGAATCCTCTGCAAAAGCAGCAAGCAATCTTTAGTGCTGAGGTGACTCTCCAAAACTCCTAATAAATTCTTACCCAGAAACGATAATGAATTATAACAACTAGACTTCTAAAGGAAAAGATGAGGGTGCCTGTCAAACAAAGCACTGTTTCTCTATGCAAAAGTTAACACTGGGTTGCCACTGTCTTACTTTACACTTACTTGAGTACTGTTTTAGGGGACAATTCATGTTCCACTCAAACTCCAGAGAGTATCTAGGGGACTTCTCAAATGGTCTCACTGTTGGCAGGAGGAGGATGTAGCAGTGGCACACCAGATGGTAGGACATGGATTCATTGAGGAGTGATATGGTCAAACACATGCCTAGCTCTCCCCACCTCCTGTGCTGTTTCCCTTTACTTTCAGGTTTTGCTTTTTTGCCACTTGGTGGAGCCCACATCCTCCCTGTGTGCAGTCTCTCCATTTCTCAGTCAGATCAAGTCAGAAAAAGGGAGGGGCTTATACTTCCCCAGGAAGAGAGGAATTTGCATGGAGCCAGCCTGCACTTAGAATCCAGGGTCAGATAAAAGGGTGCCTAGCTCCAGTCTGTACACTGGACTGAAGACATCTAATCTTTCAGTTTTCACTATGACTTGGGCTCCACTACTCCTCCTCTTCCTTGATCACTTAACAGGTGAGTGGATTTAAGGAATTCTGGGGGAGCAACTGTTTGTCATTTGAGACTTTTGGCTCATTAACTTTCCTGTGAATGTGGTTGCCTTGTCCTTACTGATATTTATTATTTTATTTTTGTAGGGTCATGTGCACAGTTAAAATTCACTCAGCCAAGCTCTGTGTCAGGGTCTCTAGGGAGCACAGTCTCCATCTCCTGCAGGCGCAGCACTGGTGACATTGACAAGTACTATGTGCACTGGTACCAGCAGCACATGGGAAGCCCCCCAACAAATGTGATCTATAAAGATAACCAAAGACCATCTGGGGTTCCTGATCGGTTCTCTGGCTCCATTGACAAATCCTCCAACTCAGCCCTTCTGACCATCACGAATGTGCAGAGTGACGATGAGGCTGACTACTTCTGTCTGTCCTCTGAGAGTAGCTATGTATTTCACAGTGCTGAGAACTTATGAGGAAGTGAGACAAAAACTCCTCAGAGCACCAACAATAAAATCATTTGTGAAAATAAATATTGTTATTTCATTTCTCCTTTAAAATACTGGAACTGGGGTTGCTAAGTCATAGTTTCCTCTAAATTCACTGCAAGAATCTACTTTTTCCTTCCACAGAAAGATGACTATCCACTTCATATATTTCTGTTAAATCCATAGAGTAGATATGATTAAAAAACAAGAATTTTGGAGACAGTACTTTTGACATTTGGTGTCAGAGTCTTTCTTCCGTATGTGAGGTGTTTAGCATCATCTTTGACCAAGAGTCACTTGCATATTTTTAAATTTTCTTCCATTATGACAAAACCATCTCTTTATATTGCTAAATGTAACAGCAATATGGGGAATGCCACACTGTGTAAGGCTATTCATTTTAAGGAGTTGTTCTAAATTAGTAAGAAGCTCTTGGCTTTGAATCTTGCTTACATAATTAAGCCATAAAGGAAAGGATTTATCTGCCCAACTGCTAAGCAAATATAGCTCTGAACTGAAGCTATTATCTTGATGAGAGGGTCACAATCTTTTGAGGACAAATCCTGGGTTGTCTACCTCTATAGAAGACCCTACAATTTCTACAGTGTAAAGTTAAGGGCAGACCTAGTGTCCATGTAAAAGTTTTAATCTACATACAGTGGATAGGCAAATGTCAAAAGAGTTCTTCCCTTGCAGAAACTATTGTTCATCTGTAAAGCTCTAAACCAGAATAATGAAAGATGACAATGTATGCTCAGTGAGAGAACCAAAGAGTGCCAGAATTCTAATATTATTAAGATTTATAAACATAAAATTATACAGAAGTTCTAAATTCATATCAGAAGGATAAGCAGCGATTGAACCCAAGTGCATCATTGTTGAGGGTGAGTTCAATGATAGTGAGAAGGGAAACAGAAATTGAGTTAACTTTACAATAAGTGTTGATGGTTTCCAAACCCCTCAGGGGTAGGAAGTTGACAAGTTGCAGATGAGATTTTTCTAGCATCATATACTTCACTTGATTTTATAAAATGAATTGTAAAGAACAATATACTTGTTTTGGGTTTTGTGAATTTGTCTGCTTTAATATCATTTCTTGCAATGTCTAGCAGTGATCCCTCAATTCCTCATTCCATCTCTGACCATCAGCACATGATGAGATGAGCAGCATCGTCAAAGTCACAACTGATAGAAATATAGGTTAATCAGAAGATGTGTGTCTTGAGAGGCTCGAGTACAGAGGACCTGGAATTGACTCCACTGAAATACTGAAATGTATGTTTATCTCTATCAGCTACTTAGAGAATATTACAAAAGTTTGCACAAAGCTGAGAAAGTAGTTATTTTCCTGAAGCATGATGTGAGATGACTGCATCTGTTAGGAAGCCCTGGGATTCAGATGAACCTGTTTAGCCTGTAGAGCCCAGGTGATGTGAAGTTGTCATTGTCCCTTGCTTCTCAATTAAGTAGAGATGCTGCATTGCTAACTAGCGGTTTGTAGAGAGAATGAATCACTTGGATATCACTGGAACACGTAGGAGACACCCATGACTATTGACTCATTATGCATGTGAGACATATCTCTGCCCAACCAATCAATTTTTTCACCTTTCCTTTTTAACCCTACTTCCCACTTTCTGCACATGTGAAGCCCAATGTTATTGGGTGCCGAGGTCAACAAGGACCCTAGCATTCTTCTGCTGTACCCTTTACTCACCCAGTCCCTAGCTGTCTCTCTGTATCAACTATCTAATGTTTACAGGCTAAGACAAGTGTCTCAGTACGTGTCTGTAGTGATAAAGTCCTCCAGATAGAAGGGAAAGGTTCTGGACAGCAACAATATTGTCAGTTATAGCACAGCTTGACAATAGCAGCTGAGCTATGTCTCCAAACTCCCAATATTTAAGAAGACCTAGGAGTGCGCAGGGCACACAAACAATCCCTGTGTCCTGGTCATGCAATCTGACCTCTCTGTCTATCTCTGGACTCCATCTTGAGGACAATACAATTTATTACTATATATTACGGCACAACAAAATTGATGCATTAATTTCATTAGAGATTCATGGAGAGCTGAGAAAAACAATCCATGAGATTTCTTGTTCTGTTTATTTCACTATGCAACACATTTATTGCAAGAACATGTGGATGATTTCATGAAGTATTTGAAAGAATTAGAAGGTCTTGTTTAAGCTGCAACCTGCAGGACATATGCTCAATAAAGAGAGAATCTTGTATTGAGTGATTCATGGTACATTTAATTGAAGCTCAGTTTTAAACCCATTTGTATCTGTTTCTTTGTGTATTTTATGCAGATTGAGAAAATAATAAAGTAGACTACCTGTGTTTGCTTATCCTCTGGTTTATTTTACTAATGGAATGAGTGCCTGGGATAGATGGACCACTGATTCAGCAAATTTCTTATTCATAGTCTTTCATGTAAATTTTGATATTCTGGGTTATTAACTATTACTGTATGTATTATTCCCTTTCTGATATCTCTCACATCTCTATGGCATAGATAATGAGCTTTTCCAGGGAAGATTGAAAAAGCACTAAATGTAAGTTGAGGCTATAAAGAAAAGTGTGGAATTAGTTAGATAAAACAAGCAATGAATTATTTAAAATCATTTCTTCTCCTTTCATGACAGTGAAGAAAAAGGGTAAAGTTTAGTTTAGGATCAGCATGGAGATAGAACAGGAAGTCTTGGAGAAGAATTGTGTGTGCTGTTAGAGCAAAGGACACAGCTCAGATGACTCTATTCTCTATTCTCAGATTTGGATAAAGGGACACAGGGCATCATGCACAGGCAGCGGGACCGTGGTTTGTTTAAGAACTGAAGATCCACTTTGATGAACATATAAAAGGTAAATGAAAAATGTAAAGAAGTTTCAATGAAAGAAAAAAGTAAAATTATAATATAAATCACGACATTGGTCCCTGTTATACATCCAGATGGCTGATGTAGTGTTTGTGGTATAAAGTATCTGATGACAGATGGTACTCAGGCCATGATGGAGTCTCTGCAGGAATAAAGAAAGTTTGGAAAGCATCCATCCTCCTAAGTAGGAAACTGTGGGAAGATATTATAGTTTCATTAGTAGAGTGAGTAGAGTTTGAGAGGAGGAAAGAGAAGACAGAAGTAGGGAAAGGAACAGTGAGTAGTGGAGGAAAGATTTTAAAACACAGAACAGTGTGAGTGAGAATCCATTGAGTTGGCATAGGCCTTAGCTAGGACAGCTAGGACTTTGGAGTGAGTCTACCAGTAGAGAACAGGAATCAATTTTAAAAGGAGAGAGCTCAAGAAAACCTGTACTGTACTCTCAGGCAATGGTAAAAATCACTTTAGAGACAGAACTATAAAGACAAATACTCTTCTCTGCATTGCCCTCTCTGGTAAACTAAAGTATGCTGAGTGTGTGCTAAGAGGCAGTCTAAAGAATTTTTGGCATGCAATGGAAAATTGCTTTGAGATATAATATGCATTGAGACATCTGTCTGAATTGGGGTCACCACCTCAGCCAGGCTCTCATTAGAGAAAATCTTACTAGAGCTTCCACAGAGGAGGATGTATACACTGCAGTCAGCGTATAGAGAAATGAAGATGCAGTGCTACAGTGTCCTGCTACAAGCCTGGAAAACGGAAGTGCCTGTTGCCTGAAGAGGGAGGAGGCTCCCACTCTGTCTAGTCCCATAAGATAGGAAGACCTGAAGAAGTAATAAGAATTGCCACTGGTCCACAAACCACACACTCTGGTTGTTGGGAAAGATACACAAATATCTATAGCAGCTCCATCACACAAAAGCATCTCTATTTTGGTGGCATCATCTGAAGTAACAGTAGGACAGACGAGTAACAATCATCCAGGCTCTAAATACCTGCCTGCACAAATGATCATCTGTGGATGAAAAGCATGTTGCTTTCTTTATTTGATACAAACTCAACACAGTAAAAGTTAGCATTTGGAATGGAATCTGTGGAATGTCACATTAGATTTTATACTTTCACATCAAATGTATTTTAGGTATTAGTCTAAGACCCTAACAAAAATTTTCATGATGGAATTAGAGCTAGACAAACATTCCTTGTGTTCTCTCTCATAACTCCTGCCACTACCTGTGTTCTCTCCTCCCTCTTCTCTTTTGATTTAGCTGGCCTTGTTCTTTATTCTTTAGGTTATACTGTACTAGCATGTATATTTCTTTATGGATACACAAATAGTATTGACTAGATTCCATGTGCTATCAAAAAACATAAAGAATTTTGCTCTCTCTGAACTATGAACTATTGTGATTGTGCTTAATATTATATATTCTATGCCTACCCATTTTACTGAAAATATTTAATTTCATTTTCTTTAGTGCTAAATATTATTTGCATGTGTGGTTCTGTGTGTGCATGTGTGTATATATATATATATATATATATATATATATATATATATATATATATACATGCCAGATTTTCTCTATCCATTCCTCTGTTGACAAACAACTGTGCTGACTTCAATTAGTTGCTACAGTGAATAAAGCAGCCATAAACATGGGATGCAAATATCTATATTGTAGGGTATGGAGTTCTCTGAGTGTGTGCTCAGGAGTATAAGATCATATGGTATTTCTACTTTTATTTTTTGGAAATCTCAACCTGATTCCATAATATCTGAATTATTTGTAAGCTCAGTTGTGAATAAGGGTTTCTTCCTCTCCTTGTTGTCACTAACATAATGGCCATATTTGCTGATGACAGTCATTCTAATGGGTGAGATAGTATCTCAAAGAAGCTTAAATTTAGTTTTCCCCTGTGACCAGAACTATTGAACATTTTAAAATATAGGTAATATTCATTTATATTTCTGTTTTTCAAAACTGTTTTTGCAGCTCATTTGATACTTGTTGTTTGGCAGTTTTATATCACTGTTTTGTTTTTACAATTTTTAATTTAATTTTCATATGATATTTTATTAATAATTTGAGTTTCATACAATGCATCTCATTAACACCCTCTTCCCATTTCTCCCTGTTCCACATTCCCACTGCTGTGCCTTCAAAAAAGAAGGTAAAAAAAACTTCAAAAACAAAATCATAAAGAAATAAAAAAGAAAATTAAGTCAAGGTTGAATGGCAGGACCATGGATGCTGGGCTTCACAATGGTCTTTGGAGGGAGAAAGCTTCTCTGATTGTGTCCTTTGACCTCGCCCATACAAGCCTGAGGTGAGGCATGACATAGTTTGACCTGGGGTTTGCCCTCACTGTTCAAACACAGACGCCAAGCAGGCTTCCTCTTATCTTGCAGGCACTGGGGTACCCCACAGACTCCCCCAGAATCCCACAGGGGCCAGGACATCCTGGGGGCGCCAGGGTATCCCAGAGGCATCCAGACATCCCATTGGCACCAGAATACCCCCAGTCTCCAGGGAATACCACAGACTCCTGAGCATCCAGAAGGCCCAAGGCTAACACACAGGCATCTGGACACCACACAGGTACCTGGAGATCCAGAAGTTATTTGGCCCTCCAGTAGGAACCAGGGCCTCCTACATGCTCTTGGACTTCTGACAGGCACCCAGGCATCCTGCAGTCAGCAGATCCTCCCACAGGCACCAGGCACCCCACCCTGAGCCAGGCTGGAAGTAATCCTGGATGATGACTGGTCATCATTCAGGGAGTGGGCCTACCCACTGTCACCCAGACATTTCACAGGTATTAGGACATCCACAGCAACAGGACATCCCACTGGCATCAAAACATCCCACAGACCCCCAGGGATCCCCTCACTCACCTAGGCCTTCTTCATGCATCTGGCCCTCCCATTCGGACCCACAGGGATCTGGTCCCCCTGCAGGCACCACATCATCTCCCAGGCATCTATATGTTACATAAGCACCAGGACTTCATGCAGGCACTAAGCAGGCTGCCAGAACAAGTGTTCCATGGAGCCAGGCTCAAGCACCCAGTGAACACTGCTGGTGTCAGTAATGCGGACAGATCTCTTCTTGTTCTGATCCACATGAATTTTTTTATGGTTTCTGAGCTTTCTTTCAAATTATTTGAAAGGGAGGGGTGCCAACCCTAATATGGAGCCTTTTTCAGTAGGGCTATCTTACTGAACAACTCAGGACCTGCCATATACAGGCTTCCCTGCAGATGTGCTGCTTCCTCAGCCTCTGCTCCCTATGCCATGTGGGAGGAAATGCTGTTCCATTTCTCTATATTGATCTGTCTGTTCCACCCTGTCTTTCCAATCACTGAGGATTCCCATAATTACATCGTTGGACCTGGCACCAATGTATCATCACCTCTTCCACATACCTGTGAGGGAACTTGGATGTCCTTATTCAGGATCCTGAATGGAGGTTGGCAGGGGAGCTCTGGGTCCCTGATAGACCCTCTTGTGCCCTGCCTCCATCCTTTAACTGATATTTAAAGTCTGCAATACTTTATTGAAATTTTTAAGTGTCAGTCCCTGTCTAGATTGTTAGGTGGTAGTGATTTTTCCTCCACTCAGTGGATTGCTTACTCTTCTGTTTCCATTGTCACATAGATTATTTTTTTCATGTATTTTTCTGCTGACATTTGCAGTTAGGTCCTGTACTGTTGGTGTTCTATACAAAAAGTTATTGGCTTCTCCTATACTTTGATGGGCATCTCCTGTGCTTTCCGTTTAAAATTTCATTGCTTTACAATTTAATTTAAAGTGTTTGATACATTTGAATTGATTCTTGAACAAGATGTTAAAAAGATATTAATCTAATTTATTCCTCTGCAAGTAGAGATGCAGTTGTCAGTATGATTTTTATATGTTGATTTTGTTTCATAATGCTTTGATGAAAGTATTTATCTCTCCTTCCAGTTTCTTTCCTGTTCCTTCAGTTGTCTATGCTCTCTCTAAGACTTCAAGTAACATGTTGCATAGGTATGGAGAGAATGGACAGCTTTGTGTGCTTCCAGATTTCAGCAGAATTGCTTTGAGTTTCCATTTATGTTGATATTGGCTATGGTCTTTCTCTAAGTGACCTTTGTAATGATTAGGCATAAACTTCATAGACCTAATCTCATCAGAAGTTTCATCATGAGGTTGTGTCGGATTTTTTCCAAAGCCTTTTATGCAACTATTAAGATGGCCATTTTTTTTTTGTTGTTTGTTGTTGTTATTGTTTTGTATCCATTTTAGTATTCACTCTGTTAGTCTATGTCTTTTTCTTGGGGAATTGAGACCATTGATACTGAGAGATATCACTGACCATTGACTGTTGATTTCTGTTATTTTGTTATTGTTGTTGTTGCTGCTACTGGTGCTGGTAGGTGTGTGTGTGTGTGTGTGTGTGTGTGTGTGTGTGTACTTCTGTGAGTACTTTCATTATTTTATTTTACTTTTCTGAAATTATTTATTCCTTATGCTTTCATCTTTATAGTAAACCTCCTTAGGTTAGGGCTGGGTTTGTGAATAAATTTAGCTACAACATGGAGTATCTCATTTTCTCCATCAATGGTGATTGAAAACTTTACTGGGTCTGGCGTCTGTGGTTTCTTAGAGTCTGCAGCACATCTTTCCCTGACCTTCTGTATTTTTAGAGTCTCCATTGTGAAGTCAGGTGTAATTCTGTTAGTTCTGTCCTTATATGATATTTGGTCCTCCTTTCCAGCTTGTAATATTCGTTTTGATTTATATGTTTGTTGTTTATATTATTATATACTGAGGGGACTTTCTTTTTTGGTGCATCCTAATTATTGTTCTGTTTGTGTCTTGTACCTCGATAGGTATTTTCTTCTTAGGTTGAAAATTTTTTCTTTTATGAATTTGTGGAAAATATTTTGTGAGCCTTTAAACTGGGATTCTTCTCTTTCCTATATTCACATTATTCTAAGACCTGGTCTTTTCATAGTTGCTCTGATTTCCTTATGTTTTATATCAGGATTTTTTAATTTAAAATTCTCTTTGACTAGTGTCCATTTGGTTTACTGTTCCTTCAATGCCTAAGATTCTCTGTCCCTTATTTTGTATTCTGTTGGTGTAGCTTGCTATGTAGTTCCAGTTCAAATTCCTAAGTTTATGATTTCCAGCTTTTGCTTGCTTTGTGTTTCTTTAATGTGTCTATTTCCTTTTATAAGTCTTGAACAGTTTTATTCATTTAACTCCAATGTCTGTTTGTGTTTTCCTGGATTTTAAGCGCCTTATTAATTTCCTATTTACATTGGCTGTTTTTTAAAGCCCTTTTCTAGTGCTTCAGCTATATTGGAAAATAAGGGTCTACTGTAGTATGGTTGTTCACTTCTAGTGGAGGCATTATGCCCTGGTAGCTATTGATTATGTTGTTAAACTGGGGCCTAGGCTTCTGAAACTGGAATGATTATAGGTCTGTGTGCCGATCTCTGGATTTGTCTTTCTATGGGTGGATATTTGTTCCTTGCTTTCTGATTTGATTTGTTTCTTGTTTCTGCTTTGATTTCACTAGAGTGTCATGCCTGTGATTTTCCTGGTAGGAATATCTTCCTATGTACCTTTGCTGTAAATTATTATCTTGGGGAAGCTTTCTGGTGCACCCCAGGAGCCACTAGTGGGCTCCAAGGCAGGAAACCACATGTCAGGAATGTGGGTCTACACAGCACCAATTGGTCTTAGTTTGGAGATCTGTAAGCTTACAAGAATGCTTTTAAAGTGTTCTAGAGAGTGTTGTCATTGGAACATCTCAGGTGATTGAAGCAAGTGTGGTTACATTTATAGGAAAAATATATAAAATGTATAAATGTATAAAAAACCAGGGGAGATTGTTTGGGACCCAGGGATAAGGGCCATTAGTTAAGACTGAGATATTGGAGTAGCTCTATTTCCCAAAGTAGGAAACTTCCTATGCTTTTGTACTAGAGGTAAACAATGGTCAGTGCTCAGGTGGAAACAAGAAGCTCTGCCAGGATCATTTATAAAAATAAAACAAACCTGAATGACATGTGCCTGGGCTCATTGTATAAATGAGCTCAGTATAAAATGTTGATTGTGGACAGGGAATATCTTTCAAAGGAAAACCCATCCATTACAAATGTTTTTATCTGCAGCATAAAGTATGGGATAAAAGACAGATGGACACACCCATATTAGTTAGGTGATAATTATGTAATTTTGCCATTCTCCATTGGAAAACAATATGACAGGTGTCACAGACAGCTCCAGAACCCCAGTGATGGGCACCAGGGGACAAAACCATTTTAAGAGTTACTAGGACCACAGAAAGGAGATTGTGTTTTCAGGACACATCCCTGTGTCTGTCAGCAGGATGTCAGTTGAAAAATAAAGGTGAGTTTTGAGTCTTGAAAGGAAAAGTTGATGTCTGTCACCAGGGGAGGAAGAATGAAAACAAGCAGTAAGGAGTTTTCTCTGTGAACCCTAGACATTTATGAGACACCAGTGTGAGAATGGTAAGGAAGATCACCTCTGCTAAGCTCCAACCTGCCTCAACCCAGCCTTCAGGAACTATTCACTTTCCTCCTTCCCAAATCTTTAACTCATATCTGTGTTTCCAGGGTCTATTTCTCAGCCTGTGTTGACTCAGGCACCATCTGCTTCATCTTCTCTGGATATGCCATCACACTTACCTGCACCCTGAGGAGTGGCTGTATTAAGTATATTGTGGACTGGTACCAACAAAGCCCAGAGAAGAGGGTCTGTTTTTAATGCATGTGGACCCTAATGGCATTGTAGAATCCAAGAGAAGCAGAATTCCTGAAAGTTTCTCAGGCTCTGCCTCTGGGCACGATTGATACCTGACCATCCAGAATGTCCAGGATGAGGATGGGAATGTCTACTACTGTGGATCAGATCATGGCAGTGGATGCAACTATGTGTAACCCAGTGTCAAAGACAATAAGGAAGTGAGACAAAAACCTGACTGGTCTTCCCTGTGCTCACTGGTTTCCATGTTCTCTGGACTAAAAGTCTTCAGAGATTCCTGATGTAAACTGATCCTTTCTATTTTGAGGATATTTTGTAAATTGAATTCATATTTAATATTTCCCTTTGCATAAATTTCTCAGGATTGATTGAATTATTTGAATTAATATATGAACCCACGTAGCTCCTTCCACTCACCAGTGTCCTGGAGTTTTCTTGAACATGTTATAGATATAATCCATGTTAATTCAGGGTGCAACTCCTTTTGTTGTCTGCTATGACTTTCCCCCATATTAATCAGTCATGAGTGTTCCATATAGCATTGAGCACTGCATATTAACATACAGATTATTAAACTTGGTCATAATCCAAAATGTCACACATACAGAAATGGTCATGTTTCATTTCATTCACCTCACATCACCTTTATGTGCAAAGAGGACTCAGTGCTGAGTTTGGGTGGTGTTCCATAGTTATATATAATGGAGAAATGTGGAATGGCTCCAATCCTTGCAAAGGGTCTCGCCCTTTTTCACAAGGGGGATTTGACCGTGTTCAGGATAGAATCTTCCCATAGAATTTGCAGTGCTTCTCAGACAGTAAATACCTACATTTCTAATTCACTCAATAAAGGAATCAACCTTCAATAATACCGGACCCAATTCAGAATGTGACTGTGTGTGTTTGTGTGTGTGTGTGTGTGTGTGTGTGTATGTGTGTGTGTGCTATGTGTATGGAAAAATGGCCAGTGTGATGAGTAGTTGTTATAGATTCATGTAGAAAAAAATTAGTAGAAACTGCTGGTCTGTATAAAGGATGGAAATGACAGGGATGGAGCAGAAGCTTTAACAAATCCAGAGTAAAATGGAATCCTTCATGGTCAAATAAACTAAAGGATTCCCAGACATGAGTGGATTTAAGTTAACATTTTCACACATGATCTTATAAGCTGATCACTTAAGTAAAAGCTACCAACACACAATCAATGTAAACCAATTATCAGACACCTCTATCATAGTACCTTCAATAACTTACAGTGGGGAAGATCGTGGATAAAGAAGGGTGTGTGTTAGCTTGGTATACATTAAAGATGTTTGTGCATTGATAAATTAAAGGAGGAAAAGCATCCAATTGCTGTCTCAGAATATATTTGCAAGTCAAATAACTATTATTTTTATTGTTGTTGTTGTTATTCTTTTTTATTTTTTATCATGGTAGGTTCTTGCTTTGTTTCCCAGGCTTGTGAGAACATACAATCCATCTGTCTTCTTCTGTCTTAAAGTACTGAGTTCTGGGATGACAGATGCATTCCACATGTCTGGATATTGGTCTGGATTTAGTTCTTCAGAAAGGTTTCCTATATGAAGCCTGAATTTACTTAATGTCTTTAATTACAAGTTAGGCTGGGATGGTACTGTTTCTAAGTGCTAACACTCGTGATTATTCTGTTTGAGAAACTTGGATTCAATTGCTAGAATATAGATAGATAGATAAGAAAGAAAGAAAGAAAGAAAGAAAGAAAGAAAGAAAGAAAGAAAGAAAGAAAGAAAGAAAGAAAGAAAGAAAGAGATCCCTAAGGGCCTCCAGAGGGATTCTTAGAGGATATGGCAGGTGATTTATTCTTTTCTTCCCACTGCTCTTTTTGTGTTTTTCTGGATTTATTTAATGGATTTATTAATTTCTTATTTAAGGATCTTTACTCACACTTGTGGTTTTAAAGGCTTTTCTTTATGCTTCAGATCTGTTAGAATATTCAGAGCCTGTTGTGTTAGGATTGTTGGCCTCTTGTGTAGACATATTGTCCTAGCTCTTATTAACTGTGTTTTTCAGCTGGTATTAAGGAATCTGAGATTCATCCTTTTGATGATTTAAAATACAGGTGTTGATTTATGATTTTAGGTGTTGGTTGGGTATTTTGTACTTTGGTGTCTGTTTCCTCTCTAGAATTTAGGAGAGTGTGATGGCTATGTGTTTCCCGGTAGTAAATTTTATGTGGACCTGATAGATGTGACCACTGGATTTTTCAGGAAAATATGTTTTCGGGTATTATGAGCTCACACATATAGATGGGGATAGGTTAGAGGTCTGAGGGCTCAAAGAAGGAAGGAAAGCTGTATGTTTGAACAGGATCTTGTTATCTCGTCTCCAAGAATGTGAGTAGACAGTAAAGACCGATCATCTTAGAAGGTCTGCTATAGATCTGGGAATGAGACTGGAGTTGGATCTGGAGGAACAGAAGATGAGAGGCTGGTCTACAGTCAGTCTACCTAGATACCTGGCAGGAGTGACCTGTGAGTCAGCAGGGAGTACCTACTAAAATTGGGGAGTGAGATAAAGCAACCAGTTGTAGGTGGAGTGTTAGGCTGCGAAGGTGTGTGGGTTTCACAGGTGATGTGGGGAGGGAGAGAAGAAAGGCTGCAGCAGGTGTTATGTGCAGAGACTGGGAGATTGGATCTGGAGGAGATGAGGGAGTGGTGAACATCTTCAATTAGCTTACCTGTTTCCCTGGCCTGCTCAGCTGCTGTGTTCCCATGGAATGCTTGATGGTATTGGAGACTGGGATAATGGGATGAGTTGGGAGAAGGAATATAAGAGGAGAAGATATTTATGAGCCCTTCTTGTACAGTCAGAGAGGAAAAGAAAACTTCCCTAGAGTTTCTGCTACAAACTGAGGATGAGATTGAGGTAGTGGATCTGGAGGAGCTTAAGGAGAGGTGAAGATCAGCAGTAGCATACCTGCTCTCCTGGTAGAAGTGGCCTCTGGGTTAACAAGGAGTGTTTGCTGGAGTTGGGGGCTGGGAGAGAGCTTAGTAGAAGACCTGTAGAATCCACCTGAAATGCCGTGGGTAGATACTGACCAACACAGGTGTTCTTGCTTCATTGATGTGGGAGACAGGAGGATGGAGCTAGGGTAAGAGAAGCAAAAAAGTATGGAGTCAGTCTACCTGACTTACTGGCAGGATTTACATCTGTTCTTTTAGGTGCAATTGTTCTACTGATAGTACAAAATTTTCCACTTATAAAAAATATGTGTGTGTGTTGTGTGTGTGTGTGTGTGTGTGTGTGTGTGCTTTGAAGTTTGCCATATGTACTAAATTATTTGTGGTGACCCGAAGAGGGTATTGGATCCCTTGGGTGTGGAGTTATAGAATTTGTAAGTCGTCCATGTTGTTACTAGTAATCAAATTTGGGCCATCTGAAGAAAAGCAAATAAGGACTAAGTCATCTCTAACCCTTGATCCCCACATCTTAAAGCACACTCTAGTCTGAATCATTAGCTTTCCAAGAAAGAGTGGGCACAGAGTTCTGTCACTGTCCCTGAGTGGTGTCTTTACTTACAACCATCAGAACTCTCCTCCAACATTCTACTGTCTTCCTGTCTCCCACATGCCCTTATTTAAAGCAGTTTTCTTTGAATAATTTCCCTCAATTCATTTTTATTTTTGCTAAGGACAACTCCATGAAGGTTGCCCACATAGGTGAGTACATCAAAACTGCCCTATGACTTTCTTCCTGAGAGTTTAAAATAATCCAACAGACACCAGAATGGAATTTGACCTAATCCATGGCTAATACAGAAAATTAATCTTGAACTGTTTGAGTTCATCTCTGTTGCACAGTCATAAGTAGGAATTTCCATGTTTGGGTGAATGACAGAACACTGAAGTGTAGAACTTAAATGTCATCTAGATATTATTTTGGTGAGCAATGGATTCTATTGTTATTATTAGTACACTCTTAAGGGGAAAAGCCCTTTAATGTGTCAATTATAAATCTCAATTTTAAAGCCAGTATTTTGTAACTCATTATTTATTCAGGGCCTGTCACATGCAGGACACTATACAAGGAACTAGGGACCTGGTATCCCTAAATAAGAGTCACAATCGTTGGGCAGCGGGTAGATAGAAATGTCTGCAATACCTTAGTAGGGCTTAGGGCACATGGCCTAGAAATAATGGAATACATGATTTTAGTTTGCAAAGAGAGGTTTGGTATCTTAAAGTTTTATCCTAGTTCAGCATGAATTATTTTGCTATGAGGGCAAGGCAAACATTTAATTAAGCTACTTTACATATAATTTATATCAGTTTTCCAAAAGAATAGAAATTAGCTAACCTAGTTTTCTTTTGATATAAGCAATTGAAAATACTTATGGAAATTAAATGTTGACTTCTAAAATTGTTTTATTTTGGTTCAAATAAACAGGATCCTGAACTTATTTGCAGAACAGGGAGCAAAGACAGTATGATTTCTGAAATGTTCCCATAAACGAGTGGTTCTCCATGTCCTTAATGCTGAGATTTCAGGGACTAAGACTTCCTCATCCATGAATTTTTATTAGATGTATAATATGAGGTATTGATCCCTCTATGGAGAGTGTCTCAGAGCCAGAGATCACTTGGTTGTATACATAACAATACACAACTATTGCATTTGTAGGCACATCTTGCCTGGAAGTTTGGTATTGTAGTTTATATGGTTCTCATTTAGGAAAGTCTAATTCTACTTTTTCTCCCCCAGCTTCCTGTATTATACATCTGGCATTATGAACTCTCCTCAGAAATGGGAGAATTCTTCCAGCTTAATTTCAGTTTTAATTTCTGTTTCTTGAACCAAAGATGTGTAGTATTTCTAGTATAGATTTTTATCAAGCAATTATGGTGTGCAACCAAGAGGAGAGAGAAGAACCTGTTCTGTTTTGGGAGCTTCTAGGGCCTCCAAGAGACCATGATACTCATGGTGAGGCATCTTATACCTGGCACTGGGATTTGGCCCTAACTAGCTCTTAGTTTCAGTATTACTAATTATGTAGGTTAACACAGTATGTCTACATGTTTATTTTTCCTATACCCTTCAAATTACTTAAACAGGCTTTCCCTTACTTCTCATTTCCTATCTCTCTGCCATATCCTTGCTTAAATTCTCCTTCCCCAGTGTTTTACCATCTCTGTTTTATACAATCTATCTTCGGATAACTCCCTTGCTTCTTGAAGGATCACCTGGCTGAGTGAGCTTCTTGGTTTTTATACATATTCTAAATCAAACACATAAATCTAAAGATTTAAATGTAAAGTACACCTATGTGAGGGAATATGTGACATTTGTTTTTCTGGGCCTCAGGTATCCCACCTAGTATTTTTTCCCAGGTTCACCCATTCATCTTTAAATAATTACCCTTTGTTAGTGCTGAATGGAATTCTATTGTGTAAATTTTCCACATTTTGGCTTTTCATGAATTTGGTGATATACATCTAGATCGATTCCTTCCTTATCTAATTTGAACAGATTACCAGTGAACATGGCTGACCATCTCTCCAATAGGTTACAGAGTTCTTTGAGTATATGGCTAGGAATAGTATAAATGAATCATAGCTAGTTCCATTTCTAATGTTTATGATGTGTGTGTGTATGTGTCTGTGTGTGTAAACGTAATAGTGTGAGAATGCATGTGGTGCCAGAATAATACCATGAGTATCATTCCTCAGACCTCAGATTTCCCTTTCCTTCTTCTTTTTGAGGCAAGATGTCTCAGGGTCTGGAATGTACCAAGTGTACTAATCTGTCTAAGAGAATGCACGGGATCCATCTGCCTCTGACCCCCAAGATTTGGGATTACAAGCTTTACCACCTTATCCTTGCAAGGCAAATACTTTACCAACTGTGAAGTCTCCTTGTGCATTCTCAATTTGAGATAAATTCAGTATTATTGGTTTGTTGAACTATAATCCAGTTTTAAAGAGTAAGTAATTTATATGTTGTAAGAAAGGGTCAAGAGAACCTGGACTGACAATGCTCCCCACAAGGAAATCACAAAACAAAACAAAACAAAACAAATTCGTACCAAGCAGGAGAATCATTCTTTTAAATGTTTTGTCTGGGAAATCCAACTGAATCAAAGAACAAAATAGAATATTGATATTGCTTTTGTTTATCTTCCAGGGTATTAGTGTTGGGCCCTACTTCTGAAGACAATGACTACTTTGGATACAGGACAATTACTTGATATGGGTCTGGCCCTATAATCATGATACCACAAAATACTATACATACTTCCAGGGGAGGGAATCAATTAATCAGCCCCATCCAGGTGAAAATTTATTAACCATGGCAAGGACCATGTTGGCAAGATATCCATAAAGGTACAATAAGTGGCACTCAGACATTGGTGGCAACGAACAGCTCTCTAATATGACTTAAGGCCCATGCAACAGGAGGGAAATCATGTCTGGTACCTCAACCCATGCTCAGGCTATCTCCATTCAAGTGACACTCTTTCAAATTCCTATTAGTTACTGGGATTCTTCTATATTTCTAGCTTTCTAAGAAATCACCACACATCTGTGATTTCACAGATCTACCAACAGGGAATAAACATTCCTGTTTCTCTACATCCTCAGTAGCCCTTGTTGTCACTTGATTTTTTGATAGTGACCATTCTGATGAGAGTGAGGTAGACTCTCAAATTGGTTTTAATCTGCCTTTCCCTGGTGGCTAATGATGTCAAGCATTTTTAGATAATGTTTACTAACCGTTTGAATTTGTTGCTCTGAGAATTCTGTGTTCAGATCAATGGTCTTTAAAACTTGATTCTTGATGTTTAGTTGTTTGAGTTCTTTGTAGATTCTGGATATTAACCCTCTACTGGAAGAGCAGCAGGCAAAGATTTTCTATCATTCTGTGGACTGCCTGTTTATTTGACTGATGATTTCTATACTCTACTGAAGTGTTTTCATTTCATGAGATCCCACTTGATGGTTTAATTTCCTATGCTACCAGATTCTTATTCAGAAAGACCTTGTCTATGCCCATTTATTTGAGGAGTATTCCACAGTTTTTCATCTTCCAGTTTCACCTCATCCAATCTTAGGTTAAGGTTCTAAGTCCATATGGAGTTTAAGATTGAGGAGGGTAAGATATAAAAATCTACTCTTTTTTGCTTTTTATATCTATTTTTTCCAGTACTATTTCCTGAAGATATTGTCTTTTCTCTGGAATTTATACCATACAACAGGCAGGTGTTTGAATGTACTTCTATTTGGATATTATACCCTATCCTATGAATCTAGGTGTCTGGTTTTGTACCAGCACCATGCTGTTTTCATTACTATGGTTTTGTATTACAAGTTGAAATCAGGCAAGAGGATTTCACCCACCCAGCCTCAGTATTCTCTTTTTCAAATTATCGAGGCTGTCCTTTGACTTTTGTGGTTCTCTTTTTGTGGTTTTTCCCTATAAATGTTGAGAATATCCCTCAAATTTTGACTGTGATTGCCTTAAATGTGCAGACTTCTTCTGGCAAGATAGACCATTTTGACACTATTAATACATCTGATTCATTAGTATAGGTGGTCTTTCTATCTTCTACTGTTTTCTTCAACCTTTGTCTTTACTGTATTAAACCTTTAAAAAGATGTCTTTGGTTTTTTTGCAAGGCGTATTTCTAGGCAGTGTGTGTGTGTGTATGTGTGTGTGTGAGTTAATCAGCTGTCAGAGTTTCCAAGTGAAAATTTTAGGGTAACTTAAGTATACAATCATATCATCTGCATATGGAGAAACATTGACTTATTTCTTTCCTATTTGTATCCCATTGATCCCATTTAGTTGCCATATTGATCTAGCTAAGACATCAAATATTTTATTGAATAGGTATGGATAGGGTTGGCAAACTTTTTTGTTCCTGATTTTACTGCAAATGCTTTTGGTTTCTCTCCATTTAGGTTGAAGTTGGTTTTGGGCTTCCTGTAAATTGCCTGTTATTGTGAGGGATATCTCTTGTATCCCTGATCTCTCTAGGACTTTTATCATGTAGGGATTTTATATATTTTCAGAAGATTTTTGTGAATCTAATGCAGTGATTGTGTGGCTTTGTCTCAGAGACTTTTCTTATGGTGGATTACATTTATCAATTTATATATGTTGAACCATCCTGTGTCTCAGATGGAGCCTACTTTATCACTGCGGTTGATCTTTCTGTTCTTGGATTTAGTTTGCAAGTTCTGTTTTGTGAATATTTGCTTCTATTGTCATAAAAGAAATATTTGCTTCTATGGTCTGTAATTCTCTTTCTTTGTTGGGCCTTTACGTGGTTAGGTTTCAGAGAAATTGGCCCCATTCAAAGAATTAGGTAATGTTTCTTTTGTTTATATTTTGTGAAATAATTTGATGAGTGTTGGCATAAATTCTTCCCTGAAAGTCTGGAAGAAATCCACACAAAGACCTGGTGGACTTGTATGTGTGTGTGAGAGAGAAAGATAGGGGTCTTAGTTACCACTTTTACTTCACTTTGTATCTATTCATGAGTTTGTTTCTATTTCATTGTTTTCACACCCGAGTTCGATTATTCCTTGCTGTATACTTATTTTAGATCTTTTTATCTTCTTTTGTTTTAGAGCTTCCAGGGATGCAGTTAAGTTAGAAATATGAGATCTCTTCAGTTTTATTATGTAGATAGTTAGTGCTATGAACTTGCCTCTTAGATCCTGTGCTTTCTAAGAAATTTAGTTTTAGGTATACAGAAAATAATTGTTTTATGCACTGTTGGGTGAGGATAGATTAGGCCTTGGCATTTAGTATTGTCTGCAGGGGTTGCATTTCTATGGGGGTTGTTTAATTGCTTATGATCTGCATGTGGTGTCTATAGAACACCTAAGAAGTTCTGAAGGAACAAAAAAAACCAGTGCTGAGATGCTTAGGTTTCCACTGTGGATAGAGTATGACACTGGTCAGGACAATGGTTCTGTCTGCTGAGGTCTAGCAGAGTTTACATCTGTGAATATGTCTCCTTGTCTTCCTTGAAAGACTTCACAGCAGCAAACAAATGGTGCACAAATGTGGGACAGAATATCATATGAGCTAATTCAAATTGAAGACAAGGATGAAGAGAAAGAAACTCCAGACCTCTCAGAGTATGGTAAAGTATGCTCAGGAAAGCCAGCAAAGGATCAAGATTAAGGTATTCATTGAAGGTTCCCAAAGGAAGAGGAGAGACAGGAAATGAGCCTCTATGAAGAGACAAGTCTGTGAAATTAATAAATAAATGAGGAAAAAAGCCCCAAGATGAGATCCACAGATTGGAGGCCCTTAGAAATAAAGGATTCAGCTGGGAGTGGAAAGAATCAAGGTTCTTACTCCTTTTCCTGATCATGGGGCCTCCACTCCCTACCACCTCTGGTGGTAGCATACTGCTTCATGAGCTGAGTTTTCTGATAGCTTTTTTTTTGTGTGTGTGAAGGTCAAGATCATCTGTTTGAGGTCTGTGATGAAGAGTACATATTAGCATATAATGGTGGTGTAAACAAAGCCAAACTGCCAGAATGTTTCAGCCAGAGATTCTTCTCACTGGCCCATGACATCCTGCTGTTGTGGAAGCTGCAACTTTAGGTTCCAAACGATGCTTAGTTTAACTGACCATTTTTTATTTTCTGGAAACATGCCTACAAGAGGTCCTGTAAGACACATTTGCTATGATGATGAGAACTGCACCATATGAGGGAACCCTTACTACAGACAAAGTGACCAGTTATTTTTCCATAAAACGAGAATCTATCTTAAAATCTGGGAAGTATTTCCTCAGAGTCAGCACACAGAAAGTGTCTTCTAGAACTGGTGAGGTTGTATCTCATGGCTGGTAATTGAACTTGGTACTGTAAATGTCACCCAGGTGTTACTGGTTTTAAAGGAATGAAGGGGTCATGGAGAGCAGCTGACCTTTGGTAGAGTAAGAGTCCAGGAGAGGCCACTGGTAAAAGTGTAGCCTCAGTGTTATTGAAGGCCCAGAATGAAGGAGTCATTTAAAAATGTTGAGGCTTGGCATCATGCAGAGGGCCCAGGAGAGGGTATTTGCAAAGTTGCAGCCTGAGTAGCAGTTGAAGGCTCAGATTGAAGAGGTCATATAATGAAGTTGAAGCTTGGCACCATAAAAGAGCCCAGCAGAGGCCATTGGTGAAAGTGTAGCCCAGGTGCAGCAAGGAACCCCAGCAGTTTTGAGATGGCAGTATTATGGGATGACCATCAAGGAACAGCAGCAGCAGTGGTGTGAAGCCATCCAGAAACTGGAGGACAAACTGTGTGTGCTACAGAGGGCAGATCTAGATCTAAGCCCTTTGTAGGAGCTTAGAAGATTGAGAGTGAATTCCAAATAATTGGACACTGATAATGTTTTCTGCTGTCCTAAGACATTTTGAAAAGCTTTTTTAATATTTGGCTTCATTTGGTCCTATGCATTAGTAACCTTCATGATTGTTACTCTTGTTTTTGGTTTAGCTTGTGTAGTGTTAAATTATGTTGTAGAAATAAAGGTAAAGCAATTTTTAACAGAGAAAAATCAATTTTTTGATTGAGTCATATAGAAAAGGAGAATTATTGCAGAAGTTTATTTTTAGTTGTATATAAAATGTGTTTTGCCCTGTTAGCTGAGAGGAGCCTAGGCCTGGCTGTTTTGTATTGTCTGCCTTTATTGAATTTCTGGGGGGCTTATTTAATTGCTTATGATCTGCATGTGATATCAGTAGAATACCCAAGGAGTTCTGAAAGAATAGAAACACCCAAGCTGAGACACTCAGATTCACTGTCAATCAAGTATGGTGCTGGACAGGGTGGTATTTCCCTCTGCTGAGGTCTGGCAATGCTTGCATGTCTGAGCATGCTTCCTTGTCTCTCTCAGTGAGCGATCCAGCAGCTTACTGCTACACTGTGACATATGTTTGGTCACTTTAGGTTTTCACTTTCATTTCATTTTAATCTTTTTTCATTTATTTCTTAATTTTTGTTTTATCCCATTTTTATTCAATAGCTAGTTTCCCAGTTTCCCTATGTCTGTAAACTTTCTGTTGTTGATATCCAGTTTTAATCTGTGATGGTCAGATAGGATGCAGACTATTATTTAATTATTCTGATATCTGTTGAACTTGGTTTGTGTCCGGATTAGTGTTCAATTTGATAAAAGTGCCATTAATTGCTAAGAAGAAGGTATATTCCTTTTTGTTTGGGTTGAAATGTTTGTAAACATCTGTTTTGTCCATTGGCTTATGAGGATCAATACTTGATTTTAGCTGTAGTACTGTTTTTTCTATGAGCATGAATTCCCTTTAGTTTAAATCATAGATGTTTAAAATTGAAATATCATCTTGGTGGATTTTTCCTTTGTAGTGTCTTTCCCTCCCTCTTTTGATTAGTTTTGATTTGCAAGGTATTCTATACTAAAATGGATAAACCAGTATGTTTCTTACTTCCATTTGCTTTGAATATCATTTTCCATGCTGTTCCTCTGAGATGTTGCCTCTCCTTGAGGTGAAGGTGTGTTTCATGAGCAGCAGAAGGATGGATCCTGTTTTCAAATCTATTTTGTTAATATGTGTCATTTTGGGGTATTTGAGAGTATTGGTGTGTAGAGTTGTTCCTGCATCCTGTTGTTTTGCTGGTATGGTGTAGATTTTTCACTCCTTTTTGATAGCTGGTCTGAGATTGTTCCTTTTGTGTTTTTGGTTGTGGTTCACATCTTTAGGTTGAAGTTTTACTTCTAGTGTCTTCTGTGAGGCTGGATATACAGATAGATTTTGGTTAAATTTAATTTCAGCATGGAATTTCTTATTTTCTCCCTCTTTTGTAATTTAAATTTGCTGTGTATTGTAGTGTGTGCTGTTGTATTCTCTTAACGTCTGTAAAACATCGGCCCAGACCTTCTGAATTTTACATCCCACATTGAGAAGTCAGGTGTTATACTAATAGATCTGTCTGTATATGATATTTACTCTTTTTCTTTTGCTGCTTTGCACATTCTTTCTTTTAGTGTTTGGATTATTATGTGCCAAGGGGAATTTCTTCTATGGTTCTGTTTATTTCTTGTTCTGCATGCTTCTGCTTGTACCTTGATAGGGACCTTGTTCTTTAGGTCAGGAAATTTTTCTTTTGTGATTTTGTTGAAAATATTTTCTGTACATTTTTCCTTGTGGTTTCCAGAAGGGGACTGCCTCCAGTGTATGTGAGTGTGACAAAGGGATTGAATGCTCAGGGAAGGCAGTAAGAGAAGATCTCAGAGAAAAGAAAGAGGCCAGAGCAGGTAGCCTGCTACAAAGCTGGGGATAAGATTAGGAATTTGGAATTGTAAGGTGGCAAGGAATGTGAAGTTCACATGCCCCTTTCCCTGGTGGGTCTGGCAAGTGTGTGTCCAGGTAGAGAGTGTCTCTAGTGTTCTTGTCTGTGACAAAGGAATGCCTTAGGAATGAATTCTATAGGAAAAGCAAGAATGATGAATTTTCTAAGTTTAATATCCACTGAAGAAATACATTGACATTGGAATTTAATGTAGGAAGCCTATAAATGAACATCTGTTCATGTATGAGACACATTGGAATTTATTTTGGTACAGATGGCATATTGAGAGAGTCCAGAGGTGTAAATTAAGATTCACTGTTGTAAGTGCCATAAAGTGGAGATTACAGCATAGTAAATTAATTTGACAATAACTGGAATATATATACTTAATGATTGCTATGAGAATCCAAAATAAATATTCATGGTAAATCAAATACCAATGAAGTAATGGGACATTTGCCATTCTTTATTGGGAGAGATAACATATTATTTCTGTATATTTGTGTAATGGTATTAACGATATCTCCTGGGTGTGACAAACTATGCACCAGAACAAACAGTCTTGATTTAGATTTAGATATCAGACTCTGAATTTGTGGGTTCGGACAGTGATTATGAGTAGCAGAATAGACCTTGGCACTGGATTGTGAGCTGCTATGGGTCCATTACCAACAGGGGGTGCTGTGGGACTGTGGCATGATACCACTTCCACTCACTCAAAGAGGCAGGCCCTAGAGGTGACCCTGAGCTCAGTAAGGATACTCAGCAGAGATGTCAGGTCCTGGCAAAACTCATGGATAAAGGAGCTTAGTCTTAGCTAGTGATTCCTCCCAGTACTCTTGCAATAGTGAAAGTCTAACTGTATGTTTCATCTGCTCCAGGCTGTCATGTGACCTGCGCTGCATGCCAGGGCTCAAGAAGACCCTTGGCAGGCACAATGTAAACATATGTAAAGGAACTGTTGAAGAAGTTTAATTTTTGTTATGTATAAAATAAATGTTTTCTGCACTCTTGGGAGAAGGGATGACTAGGTCATGGAATTTTTTATTATCTGCAATGGTTGGATTCATGTGAGCGATGCTTGCTTGATCATGAGCTGCATGTTCACTCAGTAGAACACCTGAGGACTTTTGTATCAATAGAAACACTTGAGCAGAGATGCTCTGGTTTCCACTGTCCTGTATGGTGCCTGCTATGATAGTGGTTCCTGCTGTTGAAGTCTGGAAGGGTTTGCAGCAATGAATATGCCTAGTTTTCATCCTTGGTAAGATGTCACAGCAGCCTAACAGTTTCAGGATCAGCCACTTCTCTGCCCACAGGGACTAGGAGGCCAGGGCAGCCTAGACTCCTTTGGAGATAACTTGTCTGCATCCACTTATTTTATCTTGTACTTCTTTCTCATTACAGAGGTAGGGACATGTCTCAGAGCTCTGTGTTTCTCTTAGGTATATCAGCCTCTTAACCACAGATCACTACTATACTTTACCATACTACCTCATGCATTATCTGTTAATATCTAACCCTGCAATAAACCTTTCCCAATCTACCATCATCCCTCTGCATCTCTGGTAACTTCTCCCTGACCACGTGTCACTGAGCATAAAAGTCAGTCCTGACAGCTATAGAATAAAATGGTGCTAATAAGTCTTACATGCATTTCCTAATAACTCCTCAGTTACCTCTGAGCCAATATGGGAAATATTACATTGTCTTCTTTTCTGTCAAATGCTGTAAGACACACCTTGTCATTACCCCTCCCCCATGACTGCTGAATTGTATAACTTGCTTTCTCTATCCCTAGATGTCCCTTTCTAAATGCCCACTTCTCTTCAAGTTTTAAAAGTATTTGCCTAGCCATATGTAACCAACGTCATTTCAATGTTATAAAAAGGAATGTCTATCCATCCACTGACCTGCTCTCCCCTCTGCCTCTTTACTATTCAGACTACCTTTCCAAACTAGCCAACTGGAAATACACTGTGACCTCAGCTAATGAGAACAACCATTCATACCCTGAGTTAGCAATAAAGGTTGAGGCCATATTGTCCAGGTGTGCTTGCTTTGCCAGTTCTGTGAGCATCATCAGCCCTTCTAATCAGAAGTATAGTTACTTCACTGAGCTGCTTTAATGAGAGTGGTGGTCTCTTTCTTTGTGACCTTGAAACCATTTCTAATAGTCTCCTGCTGTTTCTAAGACTCTAGATATGCCTCAGGAAGTACCAATATTCTACACACATTTTAGTGGTGGCCTGAGGACTGGGAGGATTCTGAATAGCATATCCAAGTCAGGCACAGCTGCTTTTATCACAGTGAAAGAAACAGGAGAAGCAGTGCAGGAAACTCTGCTTCTGGAACTTGCTCCTTCTCCACATCTGCAACTGCTTGTGATTTCACTCATGCCTTTGGAAGCAGCTCATGCTCATAGTTTCTTGTGGATACTATATTGCATTCAATGATTCTAAATGCTCATAAAATTATGAACAAAGCAGACGCAAATATCTACAACTAGTCATTACTACATCTGAATGCTGACCATTGAGCCAGCTCCTTAAAGGTCAGCCTCTCCCATCAGCATTGTTCTCTTAAATGTAGGAATATCAGTCTGTGCTTTGTGCCTTACAGACAGGAAATGAATCTGTAAAGCTCTGAATTCTGAATTGAATCACATGCTCCCACATTCTCACATCACAAAGTGATTAATATATAGACCACTCCATGCAGATCCTCAGATCTGCTGTATTTCTAAGTCATTGTCCATGACCCACCTTGTACTCTTCACCTTCACCTCCTTCATCAACTGAGGTCCAGTGGATCCCTGTCACACCTCTAGGCCCTGTCCCATTTTAGCCTTTCCCCAGCTCCCTGCTATTGGCTTATAACAGCCACATGTAAGTGCATTCTGGTAGGTCATTGCTGGCCAAGTTCATCCTAGGACATCTCTCAGAGCTGAGTGTCTGATGTCAGAGGAAACAATAGGCAGAAATGTGTTAAATATCTCTTGAATAAAGTGTCATGTTACCCTGGATTTCACATATACCATCTTGGCATATTGCCTAGTTTGCAGTCTGCTTAACCCCTGCAGCGACTGCATTGGTACTTTATCTCCTTTCTAGGCCCTGCTTTGTCATCAACTGTGAATTGTATTCAAGTCTGTTTCCTTTCTGTAAGCCCCTATTTACACATAGCATCTTGAACCACTCTCCCATCAAAAGGGAGGGAATCCCTTACTCTGAATTGCACACACTGACAGATACATTTGTTTCTGCTTCAGACTTTTGGTCCTCCGCTCTCCTGGGTTGATTGCATGTGTGCTGTACTTGCCTGTCCACATCCATCAGAGAAATGTATCACTGATTGCTCCACTCAAACACATCACGACACTCCCTGTAGCTTGCCTTTCATGTGTCTGAAATATAAGGTCAAGAAAACATAGTAGATGTGATATGTTGAATAATCAACTGTGAAAGATGTGAAAGATGGTGGTTGTGCTGGGAGCAAGAGGAGTGTTCTGAGGCTTCCTCTGGGTTGTCTGCAGGACAGTTGTCTGCATGTGGTAATCATAACTGACATGGAGTCCTATGACTGAGACCTCTACTTTTGTGAGGAATCAGCAACTGCTCTACTGTGAATCTGAAAGGGGTCCTTGCCTATATGACTCACCGTGTTGCCACCTGCTTTTTATTCCATGGGAAGAAGTAATTGACTTCAACTGGCTTGCTGTCTCAAAAACTCACACTGTGAATCAACAGCTAGGAGGAGTTAATGAAAGCTCATTTGCATGAATATGCTCTCTTCTTCTGTGAGGTCCCTGGGAATGAGATAAGAGAGAACTGAGTCTGCCCAGACCTAAGACCTGGTCTAGAAGAATCCGTGCCTACCATGGAGTGGACACTTCTCTTCTTCATGCTTCTATCTTGCTGTACAGGTAGGGACAGGACTAGGAGGCCTGGGGAAGACCCTACACTTTGTCATTCCCTCCTGGTTCAGGTCCCCTGGTTGACTCCTAGCTCTGCTGTTCACTGTGGTGTCTTCTTTTGCAGGTTCCTTTTCACAGTCTACATTGATGCAACCATCCTCTGCCTCTGAACCTCTGAAATCAACTGCCAAACTCACCTGCACCCTGAAGAGTGGCATCAGTGTGGGTAGTAAAAATATTTACTGGTACCAGCAGGTGCAGGGGAGCCCTCCTCGGTTTTTGCTATACTACTACTCAGATTCAGACAAGCAGCTGGGGCCTGGAGTCTCCAATAGAGTCTCTGGATCCAAAGATACCTCCAAAAATGCTGCTGCCTTGCACATCTCTGAGCTACAAGCGGATGATGAGGCTGTGTATTACTGTGCCATCTGGGAAACTAGTGCTTTACACAGTGACACAGGCAGATGAGGAAGTAGCCAAAAACTGCTCCTCGTGATAAAATCAGTTCTGCTTTTTGTTACCTTATAATATTTATACACTAGTAAAGTAAAAGATAAAGAAAAAGTTTGCACATAAAGATTGTTCCATGACTTTACCAAATAAGAGAGAAAAAAGAATCAAGCAAAGTAACAAAGAAAGCTCTCAAACCTACGCTATCACATTGCAGTTGACAAGAAATGCTGCTGAAGATGAGTGGGAGGGCGAAGCTTCATTCACTCTCATTGGGCTTGCAAGCTGGTACAGCCATTCTGGAAATCAGGGTGGAGAATTTTCAACAAGCCTAATGTGGATTTATTGTAGGACTAGGTTATAACTCTCCTTAGCATAAGCAGAAAGGACTTGCTATCCTGACACCGAAGCACCTGTTTATTCATATCCTCTGCAATCTATTCACAAGAGCTGGGAAATGGAAGCAGTAGCTGTCTTTCACTGGTTAAGGGATGATGAACAGTTCTATTCAGCCATAAAGAAAAGTGAAGTCTGCAAGTTGATGGATGGAACTGGAAATTATACTTAGTGCAAGTCACAGAATGACAGATATCTCATGTTTTCTCTTATGTGTAGATCCTACATCCTAATCTAGGTGTGAATGTATAACATGGAGTAACTATAGAAGACAGGAAAGTAGAAAGGGAGTATTGTGGGAAGAGGAGATAGCTTTGAAGAGGGAAATAGTAGGACACAGGTGCTATGCGAAATATTATACACACGAGGGCCTAACTAGGGAAGAGTAGAGTGATGCATAGGAAGAGGAAAGGGTGTAAATGTAACACTCAGGATGACTGGGGAAACTCCAGCAAAACCTGTAAGTTTATATGTTTACTTTAAAATACACAGAAGTAGCTATACTGTGTTAAGGCAGTTATTCCACATAGTGGGACAATGTACTCCCTGGACCTATACATTAGAAAATGAAAAACAAAAGCAAGCACCCCAGTGCCAGGCATGAAAAACCTCCTCTTGAGTTGCTGCTGAGTGTGGTCCAAGAGGCCTCCAAAATAATTATAGCTATAGGCATGGCTTTTGATTACCAACCAGAACATCAAGGTAAGATCCTATTGCTGCAGACACCATGCCCTATGTCCATCAAAGTATCATTATCTGGACACTGTCTCCCTGAGGGCTCACTTTCACAATGTTGGGAGGGACTATGCAAGGGAATTTGTTGCTATTTGGTCTACCCAGATAAAAAGGTTGAAAACTACACACTAGGCCTAGGCACTACATCCCTAAGAGTGTCACAGAGGCCCATGCATTTTGTGGAAAGTCATGAACTACCTAATTGGACATAAAACCAGCCCAGCTGGAAGGAACTCAAATGTTGAAATATGAAACTAGCCAAAAACTTATGGGTAGAGATGCCATAAACAGCAATGGTTCCAACCTCCTAATGTTGTGACTCCTTAGTAAGGTTCCTCATGTTGTAGTAACTTCCAAGATAAAATTATTTTCATTGCAACTTTCTAGCTATGATTTCAATATGTTTGTGAAGTAGAATGCAAATATCTGATATGCAGATGGTCTTAGAGACCCCTGGGAAAGGGTCATTCAATCTATAAAGCATTCATGATGCACAGGTTGAGATTTGCTCTCCTAGAGGAAAAATTGATACTATCTACTACCCTTTTACTAAAATATGTTTTATTGAGTCTTGATGTGGATTCTGTATTAGTGCAAACCTGGGTTTATTTAGAGAATTTAAATGTGCTCATTCTATTTCTTTTTTTTAATTTCTGATAATTTAAGGATTGGTTTCAGTTCCTTAAGATTGTTAGAATTCTGATTTGTATCCAACTGGATCTGAGGTCTTTATAATTGTAAACTTTGTGTTACTTTTTCAATTTCCTTATTTCCAATAGTCTGTTATGAATCCCTTCATGGCTTACTTTCTGTAGTGCAGTATTTTATCCATTTCTATTAAATTTTCAAGTTTTATAGAATTTTGATTCTTTTTTAATCTTGAGTATTTAAAATTATTAGAAATTATAATTATATCATTTCCCTCTTCTTCCCTTTCCTTTCCTCTTCCACAACTCTTCCATATAATCCTCCTTGTTCTCTTTCAAATTGTGGCCTTTTATCTCATTGTTATATACATGCATGTATATACATATACAGATACCACTCCTCAGTCTATATAGTGTTAGTTGTAAGTGTGTTTTCAGGGTTAACCATTTGGTATTGGATAACCAATTAGTGTGCTCTTCCATGGGAAGACTATGACCCCTTTTTTCTGCATTCTTTAGTTGATGTAGTTCTTTACTGTTGAGGCCTTGGGTGTTCCCAACTCCAGTCATGATGGTGAGACTTTATAGGAACAGCTCCTGATATTACTTGGAGACACAATCTCACAAAAAAATTTGTGACTCTCTGTCCTGTACATTCTTTTGACTCCCCTATTATTCAACATTCCATGAGGTGTGTGAGTGTTTTGTAGATGTATCCACTGGGACTGGGCTCCACAAATCTGCATTTTGATTTATTGTATTTTTCTGTAGTAGTCTCAATCTGCAACAAAGAGAAGTTTCCTTGACAAAGCCAAAGACCTTACTTATCCGTGGGTATAAAGACAAATGTTTACCAATTGTTGTTACAGATTGTGCTGGTTTCATAAGTCAGTGGTTGTAGATTGTCCTCTAATAATCATGATTTCATCAGCACTCAGTAGTTACCTAGGCTTTCCCTACCAGGTATGGTATCCCTCTTATTGAGCCTGGCCTAAGTCCAATTACGGAACTTCTGGTTAACACCAAGCTAGGTGTGCCACTGCTGCACCCTTAGAGTCATCACACCACACTGATAATTGTTCTGTTTCATAGACATCATACTTGGGTAGGACAGTTGGTTGGGTCCTTCCTTTGAAGCTTAAATGGTACTCTGATAACATGGAATTAATCATCAAGAAGGGAATGTTCAAGTCAATCCAGCTATGGGGTTTCTGGGACCAATTTCTAAAGTGCATGCTGTCTTTAATGATACAGACATAACATCCATCTCTTGATGGTAACTAAGAGCAACAACAATAATTTTTATGTTTTAGGCATCTTTGCCAACAACTCAAAAGCAGGCTTCTAATGTCTGTTCTTGATTTTATTTGTAGGTAGCCTTTAGGTCATGGACAGTGTATCATATGTCCAGATGATAGATGTTCATATATATATGTGCTGGCCCGCAGCACTTCCGAACTGGTTCCTGAAGGGGAAAAGACAGGCGAACGAGGGAGAAAGGAACAAGTCGACTCAAAGCTGATCAAGTTCATTTATTCAAAGTTTGCCATACAATTATATACCCTACTTAGGGAGGAGGAGTAAGGGATGGAAAGAGGGAATTCAATAGGGCTACCTGCGGTTACCAAGGGATACGTCTCTCTACCATGGGCTCTACATTCTGTGATTCTTCTTTTGAGCAAGCAGGGGGTGGTTAGTTTAGAGCTTGGCAACTCAGGAAGAAAAAGGAACAGAACAGATTATTCAATTCAATAAGAGAAAGCCCAGGCCTACTGCAAATGCCAAACCACAAAGTTCCTTGTTTGAGGAACTTCAGAAATGCTGGCAGTACTCACATTGATTTGCAGGTCGTCCTGCTACATTTCCTCCCTTTTTCTTTTAAAGTGAGGACAAGAGCTTTATAGTAGAATGTGCCTGTCTTAGGGGCAGGAGAGGGGATCAAACCCGTCTTTGGGTCTCTGGCATCTTATGCTAGGGCCCTGTCTTAGGTGATCTCCTTCTATACTGCATCCCTGTCACTGGCTACCATTCTGATGATTTAAGCTCTTTTTCATAGAGAGTCATCCTCGGCCAGCTGTGCATAATGCACTTGAATAGGTTTGGCCTGCAGGGCATCGATCTGGGTCTTTATGAATCGTATAAATCATGTTAGTAAGCAAGGAATTACAGCAAGTAAAACAAGTAGACCAAATAGAGGTCCAAGCAAATTACTCAGGATAGTAGAAAGAAAGGGAGAGGCTCAAAACCATTTATCAAGCCAATAGTTGTCTGCATTCAATTGTCTCTTCCTTTTTCTCCAAACCCTCTCTAATTTTAGCTAAGGAGTCTTTGACCACTCCAGAATGATCAGCATAGAAGCAGCATTCTTCTTTAAGAGCTGCACATAATCTTCCCTGCTGAAGAATCAAAAGGTCTAACCCTCTGTGATTTTGTAGCACTACTTCTGCCAAAGAACTAAGGGAAGTCTGAAGTCCTTCTAAATCAGCATCTATGGACATTCTCAATTGTCTATTATGTTGTTCTTCTAGGATAAGGGCAGAAATCCCCGTCCCTGTCCCCACAATCCCTAGTCCCAACAGTGCAGCCACGGTGAGGGTAGTCATCGGCTCTTGTTTAGACCGAGGTAAAATCTATTGATTCAATTCCCATTCTTCAGCAAATTCTTCTCCTGTAAAACATATAAGTCTGGGAACAAGTTGAACAAGTACACAGAAATCCATGGATCTATTCATCACTTTTAAATTAACACATGGGGTAATGCCAGATGTGCAGGCCCACCAGTAATCTTCTGGGGCAATATAATATTTATCTCCCTCTGGGGAGAATCTCAGAATGCTGGAATTGCAAAGTGAGGAATAATTATCAACAGGTGTCCCCAAACACAACCCTGCTCCTGATATAAGTTGAAGAGTCATGTGGGAATCAGAACGATGATTCCAGCGACATTGTGAACTTTCCCCAATAGTCAGATTAAAGTAATTAACGGCAATTCCTTCATACAAAGGGGATTGGGGATTATAGCAAAGTCAACATTCCCTAGTCAACTTTGGGTTAGTAGCATTTAGCATAGAAAATGTGGCATCAACCATCTCTAGAAGAGTCTCCTTGGTAGATTTTAAGGGAGGGCCATGAGTAAATAATCTCTTAGGAGTGGGTGAGAGGGATGTATTAGAACTGAGTAGAGAGCTATGATCACAGTAGGTATTTAACACAGCATTTTGTCGTAATCCTCCAGAAAAAGGAATCTGAGTTTTGGTTCTATGAATAAAAAATCTTACTCCAGGGTCGGGACCAATGGAGTACACTCTAATGCCCCATGCCTTAGTGGATAGCCATAGTTGTTCTCGTTTTCCTGCACTATTAAACTCAATCTTTAAGGGAGGAATGGTTTGCAATCCAGAGTTCTTGCTACAGGTCCAGTATCCTCCCCGTGTAAAGGGCTTAGAGCCGTTGTAAGCAACTCGAACCAAATCACTTTCTACTCTCAAAGGCGTAGGTGTCCAATGAGTGGCACTGGTTTCACAGCCCCAAGCTTTACAGAAAGAATCATCTGCTCCCCCACAATGACTCATATAAGCCTCGGGGTGCCCAGGACAGGCATAAAGCTGAAATCCTGGGTCAAACACACTTTGATAGCTATAGGCAAAATGGGAGCAGGAAAAAAGAGAAGAAATGGGTATATATAAGGTAGGCCACCAGGGGGCATTGGTATCCTTGTAAGTCTCGTATAAGACTTCCCCCAAGTGGTTGGTTACCTGCCAGGAACTTGTTTAACCAGGCTTTCGAGCAGTCATCTAGCCGCATCATTTTTTGTATCAAATACACAAACAGAACTGCGACCCCAAATTAAAACTGGACCGGGTCCATGCCATTCTCCAGTTAATGGTTCTTTCCATTTCATATAGGCAAAAGTCTTATGGGTTTGTGGGTGCCAGAAACAGCGGCAGAGCGTCCAGATGAATCCAAAAGTAAAAATTTAAAATAAAAAGAGTATATTTAGTATAATTATTAGGTGATGGCCTATATAATTCCCCCTTTTTTATTTTTTCAAGATATATTTTGAGTGTTCTATGGGCACGTTCAATTATCCCTGCCCTATGTCTGAACACAGCCTGATATATCCGCTGAGGTCTGTATTTTTTTTTTTTTAATAAGGGCGTATGGCAGCTTGACAGGCTGAATTAGCATTTTCAAAAGCCAATTGTTTGACAAAATCTGTACCTGCCTCAGGTCTGCCAAAGATGTGGCCTGCAGTTGTAATTAGTCTATGAACAAATTCTGAAAAAGGCTCATCAGGACCCTGATGAATTGCTGTCAGGCTGGAAGTCATATCTCCTTTATTTGGGAGTTTTCTCCAGGCTTTAAGGCCTGCAGTTTGTATTTGGGCGAATAGACCTGCATGATATACCGATTGTTCAGCATGACCAGAATAGTCCCCTTCTCCGAGAAGCATGTCAATTGTCCACCCATTATTTGCTTGTGCATTGCCGTGAGCAATGTCGTTACATAAATCAGCATATTCACTTTTCCAAAGCAGGTAGTCCCCACCACATAAGGTGGCTTTGGTAATAGTAAACCAATCATTGGGAGTAAGCCAGCCATTAGTCATTGCTTCAAGAATGGCAGTAGTATAAGGGGCTGCCACTCCATATTGGGACACTGCTGTTTTTAATTCTTTAATTGTTTTAAAATCCAAGCCCTGGTAATTTCTAATTACATGTTCAGGGTCATCAGGTATAGCTGTTTCTGTAACAGGAGATGCCTCTGTCTTAAGCGTTCCACCTGGCTGAAGCGGAACGGCAGGGGAGGGTGGAGTCCTTTTAACCTCCTCTTTCAACAAAGAAGTTTTTAATGAATTTAGTTCTCCTGCCAAACGGCGATATTCCTTTTCAAGTTTAATTTGTTCCTGTATACTTTCAATTTTTTCCTGTAAGGATTTTAACTTACCTTTTTTGTCTAAAACTGGGAAATCTGTAGATTGAGGCTTCGGCAATGAACTATATGCTGGTGGAGGAAACAAATTCTTTTTTATACAAGCGCCCTTCGCCCCTTTAGCCTTTAGGGGCGGTAAATCGGGGTTATGATATTTAGCTGTTTGTTCCTCAATCTCATCCCAGTCCACTTCAGAAGAGTCTGAGTCTCCTCTTTCACTAGAAGAAGAGTTCCGGGTGTTTCTTTTTGAAGAAGTGGTTTTTAATTCCTTTAAATCAGGATAAATATTAGGGACAAATCGTGAACTTTCAGAGGAACAAGGTCTTTAACCTTTTCTTTTGATTCCTTTTGCGAATCCAATCCAGATGTCTGTACAGTTTTTGGTCTTACTGTCTGAGGCAGATCATTCTTTTTTTTGTGTGTCTATGTTACTAACAACAGGCTTTTCTGAGTCTGACTCAGATTCTCGTCTGCTATTGGCAGCCGACAGAATTTTTTCCCCTTTTTTAACAGCTGTAGCCACTAAAGGTGGGTGAGGCTGTACATGTAATCATTATTTAAGTTATTATTATTATTATTTAAATCATTATGTAATCATTAATTAAGTTCCAAAAATTAAAGGCTGTTATAGGAATCTTTTGAGGTCCTAATTTTTCATACATTTCCTGCATGCACTCTCCCACTTGTTTCCATCTCTTTTCATCAACAGTGCCTTCTTGAGGAAACCATGGACAAATGTCTCCTACAAACTTGAAAAATTCTTCTAATTGTTTTTCCCTAGCGTTTACTCCTCTCGTTTTGAGGGACTGTTTAAGTCCATTAATGAAAGTCTTATGGGAACTTATTTCTTGTCCCATATCTCACCTTAATCCTGGAGATCCTGGAGATCCTAGATGAATCCCGTCTCCTGTGGCCTAGAGGCTCTCAGCCCCGTCTCTTGTGTCCTGGAGGCTCTCAGCCCCGTCTCTTGTGTCCTGGAGGCTCTCAGCCCCGTCTCTTGTGTCCTGGAGGCTCTCAGCCCCGTCTCTTGTGGCCTAGAGGCTCTCAGCCTCGTCTCTTGTGTCCTGGAGGCTCTCAGCCCCATCTCCTGTGGCCTAGAGGCTCTTAGCCCCGTCTCCTGTGGCCTGGAGGCTCTCAGCCCCGTCTCTTGTGTCCTGGAGGCTCTCAGCCCCGTCTCTTGTGTCCTGGAGGCTCTCAGCCCCATCTCCTGTGGCCTAGAGGCTCTTAGCCCCGTCTCTTGTGGCCTGGAGGCTCTCAGCCCCGTCCAGCGCTCTCTCACTCCTATATCCTGGCCTGTCCCATCCTCTCCGTACTTCAGGTCCCTGTTCGAGGCGCCAATTATGCTGGCCCGCAGCACTTCCGAACTGGTTCCTGAAGGGGAAAAGACAGGCGAACGAGGGAGAAAAGAACAAGTCGACTCAAAGCTGATCAAGTTCGTTTATTCAAAGTTTGCCATACAATGGCAATGAGTAGGAGCTGCCGTTTTCCATTTCCCCATTTACCCTGACATTCCCTTTCTATTGCTCCTGAGCCCTCCCAATCCTGACAGTGGTCCCATTTTATTTTCCAGTACATGTAGTTACATCTGCAGATTCAGAAGTTTCCAATAAAAGAGAACTTGTGATATTTTTCTTTCTGTGTCTGTGTTGCCTCTTACAATAAAATCTTTTCTAGTCCTCATTTACCAGAAAAGTTCATGGTTTTATTTTTCTATATAGATGAATAGTATTCCATAGTATATATGTACCACATTTTCATTATCCATTCATCCATTGTAGGACATTTGGTTGTTTCTATGTCCTACCTGTTCTGAACAGAGCAGCTGTGAACAGGGCTGAGCAAGTATGTGTGGAGTAAGATGTGGGGTCTATGGGCATATGCCAAGGAGTGGTATACCTGGATCATACAGTAGATTATTTTTTAGATTTTTGAAAATTCTTCACAGTGACTTCTACAGAAGCTGTACCTGCTTGAAATCCCACTGACATTTGAAGTGCATTTAGCTCCCAGCAATACTGTCCTTCATGTACCTACCAGACTGGCCAACTAGTCTCCATTATAGCATATGATAACTTTTACATTCCAAAGTCCCAAAGCCTTCCACATTCATAAAAGCAAAGAAACAGCCATCCAACCAGACCAGACAACACCAAACACAAAGTAGATGTGTAGGTCTATCAGCAGCAAGAGCTCATTTTCTGGTAATCCCTTCTGTCTTAGTTATTTTATCTATTGGTATGATAAGACACCATAACCAAGGCAAACTATAGAAGAAAGAATTGGTGGCAGATGAGGTAGTTAAGGAAATCCCTGGCCGCCTGGAGTCCTGTTCCAGCCATGTCTGAATCCTGAGCCAGCACTGCACAGGCCTGAAAGTTGCAAAGGAATCTTGTGGTATCCAGATGGTGAGAGAGGTCTTTCAAAATGACTAAATATAAATTTGTGGTCACTGTAGCTGGTGGTGTAGGCTAGAGTGACTCAATGACACAGATAACTCATAACCACCTTGTGAATGAGTATGATCCTATGTTAGAGCACTCCTACAGGAACACAAGTAGTAATTGAGGGAGAAACTTGTCTCTTGGATATTCATGACACAACAGGTCAAGAGGAATACATTGCAATGAGAGACCAGTACTGAAGACTGGGGAGGGATTAATTTGTGTGTTTGCTATAAAGAATACTAAATCATTCCCCATTATAGAGAAAAAAAATTAAGAGTGAGAGACCCTGAATATGTGTCTGTGGCCCCAAGAGGGAATAAATGTGATTTGCCTTCTAGAAAAATAAACACATTACAGCTCTGTACTTATCAAGAAGTGATGGAATTCCATTTATTGAAATCTCAACAAAGACAAGACAGGGTACTGATGATGCCTTTTTTACATTAGTTTGAGAAATTAAAAACATAGAAAAAACGAGCAAAGACGGTATAGAGAAGAAAATGACCAATTGCATAATTATATAATACAACTTGTACTCATGAATGCATACCTAAAAAATATGATTGTGTTTATATGTACTGCAGTAAATTATTAGCATTGTTTTAACATTTTTTTGTGTGCAAACTGTTATTTTTAATCTTTATAGCTTTTATCTTTAATGCTTCTTCTAAAATGATGTGGAAAACTTTTCTCTATGTGTCAGCATTCCCCACATTTTAGATTTACACTAGCAATGCCTTTGGAAGAGCCTGAAGACCCAAGATTTTGCTTTGTTGAATGAAGTTTATTCCTTGTTAATTCTCATATTCAATGTGAATATTGGTGTGAACCAGTGTAACAATGGTTTTGAAAAATGCATGCTCTGTATCATCTAGTCGCTAATTGGGTTCATTCGTAATTACAGCTTCAGTTGTGAACTTACGGTTGGTTCTACTTAGGCTATGGCATCACAGATATGTCCTTCCCCTTGATTCACATCTAGCATGTCCTAGAGTTTGTCATACTTCTTAAGTGTATTTAGACTATTCACAAGGCTTTCTCTGTCTTTCCACTGTGATTAGTCATGGTCACTTCCAAAAATAGTATTTTTTTTTTCAGAAATGAGGAAAACATGGGTAAAATGTTGGTGGAAATTATTGAATAAATGTCTATTAAATATATAAGCTAGATAAGTTACCATAAGATTTCTTATAGCTATTAAAGGTAAGAAAAACCCTGTATGAAATAGTAACCATGTGTGTATACTTACATACTAGTACATTTTTGTAATAATTCAAAAGAATTTAAAACATATAAAAAATTTTCATAAGAATTAAGCCCAGTCCCCTTGTGTCATATTATTGCTTTTCAGCCTAGCTTTTAAGTGATTTTTCTGCTTAAGTCATTGAAAGTAGTTTTACATCTCATCAGGAAGTTGAAGATCACTTTAGATTACCAGGTGTGGAGGAGATCAAATTTGCAAATCTGGCAACTGATATCTATTTACTATCACTTTACAGTCCTTGTTGAAGTTGAAACCAGTGCTAAATTCTAGTTTTAGGCACTAACATGTGTGTGGAACGAATGGACAGACAGATAAGATTTGTGTAAACATTTTCAATCAGGCATTCCTGGTCTATTGACTGAGTCACACTTCATAGGAATTTAGATCCTAACTGTTTAGGCTTTTGAGACCTTTGGCACCATTGCATAATTTCATCCTAACACACATATAAGTTCTGTGGGGAATGTTAAAAGTACAGTTTGCACAAACTCAACTATTTTGTATTCCCATTGTGTAAACGTAATACATTGTTTCTATCCATTCATCTTGTGGTTGAATTCTAGGCTGCTTCCACTTTCTAGCTACCAAGAACAGAGCAGGAATAAACATGGTTGACCTGGAGTCTCTGTAGTAGGATGAAAGGATCTTTGGTACATGGCAAAGAGTAGTTCTGCTGGATCTTGATGTAGATCTAGTCCCAGCAACTGAGGGACCCTCACACTGCTTTAATAGTAGCTGTGTAGTTTGCATTTCCACTAGCAATGGGTGAATGTTCTCCTTGCTACACATGCTACCTTCATCAGCTGTCATTTATTTTATTGATTTTGGTGGCCATCTCACTCAAGCAACCACATATATGTACTCCAGGATAAACACACATAACATAAGATTTAAATCTACCACCCACATATGAATGAAAATACATGGCATTTGTCTTCTTGTCTTTCTGACCCGACTCAGTATAATTTTTCACAGTTCCATTCATTGACTTGCAAAGTTCGTGTTTTTACTTTATACCTGAGTCATATTCCACTTTTACATGTATAACATATTTATTAACTAGGAATCAGCTACCAGACAGGTAGGTTTATTTAATTACAAATTAATTGCATATAAGAGCCAGTGAACATGGATGTTTAAATACACTTGTAGGATTATATAAATTCTTTGGGGTATACACAGGAATGGTGTAGCTAGGATGCATGGTAGACCTGTTCTTTCTAGCCTCCTCAGGACTGATTTCTCTAGAGTCTACATTACATTTATACCCACTAACTGTGTGTATGAGTTTCTTTTTCCCCACAGCCATTCCAGCATTTGCTGTCATTTGTATCCCTGATGATGGGCATTCTGACTAGAGTGAGATGAACTCTTAAGGTGGCTTAGTTTGTGTTTCCCTGACATCTAAGGATGCTGAGCACTTGCTTTAAAATGCTTACTCACATGTTTATCTTCTTTTGAGGCATTTCTGCTCATGCAAACACTCATTCAAATTGGTTTATCTGTTTTCTCGGTGTTTGTTTTTTTCTGTTTAAGTACTATAGACACTATTCTGACATATACACAGCTGGCAACGATTTTGTTCTCATTCTTTGCTGGGTTTCCTGTTCACTCACTTCATAGCATCGTGGAAAAAATTTCTTGGCAGGAACTCTTTATTCTAATGTACTGACACCCTCCCCATGGCTAAGTTATTAGCTAGTTAATACTCAGAGCTATTATGTATTAAGTCAGGACCAACATTACAAATTTTAGGAAGATGTAGAGAGGCTAGGGATGAAAGGATTATATCTTAACCTAACAAACAATACCTTATACTCAACAGTATGTCAAATGGATGGAAAGTTTAAAGCATTCCCACAAAAATCAAGAGCACGAGTAGGGTGTCCAGACTCCTATTCCTATTCAGTTTAAAACTTAAAGTCTTAGATAAAGCAGTAAGACAAGAGAAGGCAATCAAACAATTTAGAAATAAGAAAAGAAGTAGAGTTATCTCTGTTTGCGTATGATATGATTCTTTAAACTGGAGACCCTAAATATTCCACAAAATATTTGACAGCTGATAAATAATTTTAGAAAAAGGAAATGATTCAAGATGAACACAAACCAGTAGCCTTTCTAAGCACCAATAACAAACACTCTGAAATTTTAAGAGATTGGTGTGGAGGGATCCAGCCTTTTACACAACTGGGTTCATGAAAACTCTACTCAGGAGGGAGTACGAGTGTAGGAAAAATGAGGAATGAGAAACGAACAGAGTAGTGCATTCTTTTATGGGACCCAAAGGAATGGCACTCATGGTCATGCTTTAAAATGACACATGGAACACACTTTAGAAGTAAAACACAGGAATGTTTTTAATGGGGGATTTCACAGTATACATTTTAAGAAAAGAGGGGGGCAAGAGAGAGAGGCTGACAATTTTTTTGCCAGTGGAAAAACCCATACCAGGAAGAGAAGGAGGAAGAGACTGACAATGTACATCAGCAGGGAAGAACCATGAGGGAGGAAAAAAAAGGGGGGCCCCCCCCGGAAGGCTGCATTGCTCTGGCAAAATCTTTAAAAAGCCAAGTACAGTTTTTGGTATGCAAATGTTGGTCAGGCCTCCAGAGGAACTGGTTTGATATGCAGATTTTGTCATTGGTAGAAGTTGATCACTTCCAGGGAGGAGCCTGGTGTCCTTCCTACTGCAACCTACAAACTTCAAGGTTATCTTGTTTGCTGTGAAAGAACATTTGACTCAATAACCCATAATTGGTTGAATGTTACTGTTAGCTGAATAATATCTCCATCTGCCTCAAACAGAGCAGGGTGCCATGTAGGCAAAGAAGGTTTTTATTTTATGGTTTTTAGCTCCTTGGTGTGTATTTATTTTTTCCTCTATCTAGGCTCCTTTTGCTCCTATCTGTTAAAGGCTGGTCTCTTCCTGGGAGGACCAATATCAATTACAGGAATAGCCTTCACAATGTACTGTCATTATGAATAGGTAGCTTTACACATGCCAGGACTTAGAAGTCCCCAAGATATTTTTCAATGACAATTAATTTTAAGTAAAAAATGGCTGCTTTCCCTTCTCAGCTAACGCCAGCCAGCTAAGGTATTACTAGGCCATACAGGCATAATGAAAGGCTTTTGTCACCATTACAGCAAAGGGGAGAAAGGGGAAAAATGGCTGGTAAGACAAAATTCACAGCCAGGGAGTCAGGAAACTTGTCAACAGACTTCAACCACATTGCCAGGGTATTGGGGCTCCCAGTAGATTGGGAAAATAATTCATTTATCATTAGAGAGAAAAACAAGACAGAGAGACAGAAACACAAACACAAACACACACACACACACAGGGAATAAGCCTAGCTGAGGAGATGAGTATCCTTGAATGTGTACTGAGACAGTCCTTGTCAGAAGGCCCACCTGCCAATTGGATCATTGTTTCTCTACATCTGGGTTGTTTCACAGGTAGAGGAAACTCTGTACGTCCTTGAAGTGCATTTTACCATACTCTAACTAGTTGTGACCAACTGGGATCAGAAATGGCCTGTTCAAATTACAGACACTGGGGTAAACAGGTAGTTCTCATACTGTCTCCTTCCATGTTCTTGTTTCCCTGAGCAGAGTGATCTCCTATGCTAAGAATTTATTGAACTCAACATGGGAAGGGAAATGAGGGTATTGTTAATAATATGCCATGTGCAGAGGGTACGTTCTGGAGTGTAGATATTAGACTTTAATGCTTTGTAATATTTTACAATATGAAATCGATTACCAAGCCTGATATACAGTAAAACTTTTAAGACTAGAGATCCAGTAGATTTTGTCAAAGTATAATGGTAAAAAAAATATACCAAAGACTTCTGTCAGTGAAGGCCCCCAATTCCCCAAAGAAGGAATTCATCAGAATTGATTCTAAGAGGTGGGAATCAAGTAAAACTGTTGGACATTCCAGAGAATGGGGAAATTAGTCTCCTCTCAGACTCTCATCAGATTGTTAACACATGGACCTTGTCCCCTCAATTTGATGTTTATTATTTTTTTAGGGAAGATAATGTGTTATGTCAAAGAGAAGTTCTATCAAGTTTAAGTGGAAGGAGATCTTCCAACACTTAGTCTGAAGTGGGTTGATATCTCTAATGGAGTTTCCCACAATGCTGACTTTTGGAAACAATGTTGTACAATGCATCTGGAATATTATTTAACCAGGAAATCCATATAACATGGTGTCTTGAATTTAGAGAGTCAATGCACAAGGCTGCCTGTAGCATCCAGTAGTAGCTCTTAAAACAATAACACACAAGGCTACTTCTTTTGTCCAACACATGGTTCTTAAAAAAAAATCAATCCCAAAAATTGGTCCAACCTGTATAGGTTGCTCAAAAATGAATGCATTCTTTAGTTATGAAAACCATTATTCGTGACTTTCTAAGTACCAAGATAAGGTTACATCCACAGAGTATTAAAATAAAATTACAAAGAAATAGGGATGATTTCTCCAAATGAGAGAAATACATATAAAGCCCCCAAGAAAGTAAGGAAGGGATGATGATGATTATGAGTCAGCCTCAGGGATAAATATAGGGTTGCCTGATAAAATGAGTGAACAGTGGTAAATGAAGGAAACCCTCCATCCCCGAGAACAATGAAGACACCAGAGGGTGCTTTGACCCTTCTCAGAGTTTTCAGAGACCTTTAGTGGTTCAAATTCATTGGCCCCTGTTCAGTTGTTCACTGGCCCCTAACAGTGTCTCAGCAGCTGCATCCTCCCATGGGAGGTTCCACAGAGCAGAGCACAGGGCCTCTCTGGATGTGCCTCTCACAGTGTAACTACTTTCAGGGCTGAGCACCAGGTGGTAGAAGGCAGATAACAGCTTGTTGTTTAAATAACTGACAGAGCTCTCAGGGAAGAGTACTCTTGGGTGTGAGAAGCTACAGAATCACACACAGCATTTCAGTGTCAGACAATTTAGAAATTTGACTATGGTTACTTCATTAGAGGCAGAGATATGGTGAGCTGTAAATTGAACATAACCTCTTGGCCCACAGTGACTCTGTGCCTTGTCACTAGTAGGGAGCACTGAGAAGCATTCTGAGTTTACAGTAATCCCATACATATGGACCATTTCCTCAGTGGGGTCTTGGTATAGAAGAGATGATCATTTCTCATTGTTTTGGGACCAGTAGCTGCATTGACTCTTGCATGGAAGACTCTGTTAAGCAGACCTTCACTTTATCTCAGCAGGCTGAACTTTTCCTGAATTCTGCATTGCATAAAAAACCTCCAACCTCCTAGCTATGTGTGATCTGAGCATCATGACTACTGCTGAAGGAAGACCAGAAGTAATCATAGATGGAAACACATTTGCAAGAAAGGCTGTGCTAAAGGCTCTGGATTAAAGAAGGGATTGAATGAGTCTGGAGGCAGGGCTTCCCCACTGTCAGGGTTAGGATCCCTGTTCCTCATGCTGTGAACTCTACACTTTCTCCTTTGCCAGTGACTACACCACCATGTTGGTGAAAGTGTCTGCTTGCCAAGGCTCCAGCTATTGTGCTGCCAGGAGATCATTGCCTGTCTGTCTCCTTTCTGCTGTACTGCTGCTGTTAGTCTTATTCATCATGGTGTTTGTTTTGCTTATGGGAAAAACTGGAGATCATCTTTAATTCAGCTCTTACTAACTGGGAAAGGGACACATTTTAGAACACAAAAGACATGGTGATTCTAGCACTAAAAGTAAATAGCAATCTTACTGACACTCAATTCCAGGAAGTTGGAATTAAATATGAAAATTGTCCCATGTCTAATACGTGATAAATACACAGTGAACCAGGGAATTGTCTGATGAATTATTCCTGGCATAGAAAGCACATATTCCCCAGGTAAGACAGGGTCCAAGGAGCCTGGGTAGTCTATGAGAAAAAGAATATAGCTGTTAATGCTAAAGAAGTATATGATTGGAGTGAGGATAGAGAAAGGGAAGAAATGGAAGAACTAGAGAAAGTTTAAAAGTCTATGAATACAAAAATTTCTTTCTTGTACCCTTTTTCCCTTCTGTCTTTTGATATCTGTTGAAACCACAAGCAGGGCACCCAGTGAACTGCCGGTGAACCATTGTGTTGGAGGTTTTCTGAGAACAGGTTGATAACAAAACAATTTTCATACAATGAAATGTGTGATCAGTATATCAAGTGTAGAAAACCAGAGAAAAAGTAACCACGTGATATCCCTATGTAACTCTGAATGATCTATACCTAATTTTTATGAATTGTTAGAATTGTTTTATTTTGTAACCTCAAGATGCCAACTGGAGGCTGACCCCCAGCTATGTGGTTAGCTTCTGTGAATGTAAAGTAAAACATTGACAGCTTACTTAAAGTAGTGATAATTGAGAAAAATTTCTATGTAATGTATGTCTTTCATTATACGTGAATGATTTTGAGGAAGTTCTTTATATAATAAAAGATTGGGGTGATCTTGGCCACGTGAGAGAGCACTAGTGAATTCCCTGCCTGCATCATTTGCCAGCTTTGACTTTAATCAAGCACACTTTCATTTTCTGTTTTCTCACTGAACCATTCGTCACTTCCTCTCCTTGGGTCTGTCCCTGAGGCTTCTTGTTGCCGAGGCTGGACTCTGGCACTCCTGATTTCCCCTCAAATCACAAGTAGGAATGTGTATCAGCAGATGTCAAGTCCTACTCCACTTTCCCCACCTGGACCAGCCATCTATGAGAATGTCTATTCTGGTCTCTTCTGCATTTAATCTCACACCATTTGCAGGTTCCCTCTGCTGAACTGTGCTGACTCACATGCATCACTGTTTGTCTTCAGGAACACCTGCCACACTTGCCTGCATCCCGTGCAGTGGCTTTAGCGTGTAAACTCAGCTTTGCTACTGCCAATAGTATTCAAGACCACTCTGAAATCTCCTACAGAATCACACAGACTTGAATCTAACTTATTCTCTGGGGCCCCAGCCACTTGTTGTATCCAACGATTTCTGAGTAATCAAAAGAGTGTTGCTCACTCCTGGAATGCAGCCCATGGGTGAGGCTGACTACTACTGTTCTCAAACCCTGTTGAGGCCCATGAATATCCCTGACGCTGGATGGAGTCTGCTGACAAGGTTCCAGATTCTCTAACCAGGGAATATTTGGCTCCTCAGCTAGTTTACCCCCATTCTTTGCTGTAATGGTGACAAAAAGCCTTTCATCAATTTTAATAATGTCTACATGGCCTCTCCAAGCTGGCTGTTGTTGGCTGAGAAAGGATTGCTGCCATTTTACTTGAAAACCTTGCAGGCTTTTAAGTCCTGGCATGTGCAGGAGCTACCTATGCATACTGTTAGCATATCATAAAAGCCATCCCGGGGGTGGGGGTTGGTACTCCCAGGAAGAGATAGATAAGTCTTTACCTGACAGAAGCTAAAAGGAAAATTAGCACACCTGGAAAATGAATCCACCCAAAAGAACTGAATTCAGCCCACAGGAGCATCCAACCATTATCAGGTCATTGTGTCAAATTATTCTTTGAAATAATCTCAAGGTTTGTAGGCCACAGGAGGAAGGACACTGGCTCTATCCTAGACTGACACCTGCGGAGTCATGATGGCTCCTGCTGAGATGTGACTGGCATCTGCTTGTGACTAACTTCTGTATATCAAACTCCTTCCAAGAGCCGACTGAAGTCTGCATACCAAAAACCGCATTGGCCTTTTAAGCTACAGGAAAGTTTTTTTTCTGTGCCAGTCTCCTTTGGTGTGACCTTCCCCTGGCAATGTTCATTGTCAGTCTATCTCTCTTTCTCTCTCTTCCTTTTTCTCTTCTTAATATGTTAGTGTTAATTATTTTATTACTAACGCTCCTTACTTTTATTTTTAAAATGCGATTGTGCATGTCATTTTTTGGGTCCCATAGAAGAATGAAGTACAGCCTACATTTGTCATAACTTTCACTGTTTATCCTCCTTTGTGGAGACTGAGGAACCCTCATTAGGAGTACAGCTGGACTCGACCACTGCAAAACACATCTTAAAAGACAGAAAAAATATTTATCACAATGCTTCAATTAATAAAAAGGGAGAGAAATGTGGTTTTGTACACCCTGTGTCTCTTGCCTGTCCTTCACTGGCACACTTTCTAGGGGCATCTGCAGTAGCATTGAAGACTCCATGACCAAGTGTAAAGAAACAAAAAGGTTTTTTAAAGCAAAAGGTACACTAGGGCTTCCCTAGAAGGCACAGGAAGACTTGATATTCAATCCAAGAGCATGTGTCCTTTTGTCTGAAGTCATTACCTTGAGTGTCTTCTATTGTCAGCAATGCTACTAGTGAGCAACAGATGCCAGACATGATGACCCACACAGCAGAGGCCCCACTGGATTTCTTCAGGACTCAGGTTCATGATCCCCTTTCCTTTGCTGTCAGGCTCAGCACTGCCACTAACTGTCTCAGCACAAGCACATCTCTGTCCATGTTTTACTGTGTTAAATATCCCGTCTTAAGCCAAGCCAGGCTCTGAGACCTCAGCATGGAGCCACTCCCCTCTCGACCTCAAATGTAGTTTCCTGTTGTGGTATATTTTATAGTTATAGATAATATTCCTGTAAACTGTCCTTAGTAGCATGTAAAGGATTCGCTTCCTACCTGTAAACAACAGAATGGCCACCTAGTCCTCAGAATGAATAGGACATTCCTTAACTTTAAGGCAGATGAATGTCAGGCTCCATTCATTTGTATACTGGAAGGCTGGGTGGACACAGGGAGGATTTGGAATGAAAAAGCACCTAGGGCTGGGGCAAGGGGAAGAAACAGGAGGAGAAGCAGAAGGGAGAAACATGAAATGAAGTCTCTGCCTAGCCACCCAAGTATTGAATCCCTGAGAACTGACATGGCTTCTAATTAATAAAAATAATTGAGAAAATTCAATAATGGACTCATATTAAAACATTGAATGTAATTTAACAGTTTCCTTCTCAGAAAATTCTGGATCCACCCAGCCCCAAGTGATAGACTCATTCCTGCATTAAGGGGTGGCTAGATGTGTAATTTCTCCATCCTATGAAGGTTGGAAACAGGCTCATGGCTTAGCTGTGTCCATGCACTAGTCAGATCTGATTGACAAATCACCAAGTTCTGGAAGCTCTCTCATCTCCATGTTTTGCCCACATGCAGTCCTCTCCTGTTTACCTGCCCTGTAGCCGTTTTCCTTCTTGATTTAACCCTGATTTTCCTTCCGTATCTTAGTTTCATTGTTCCAGGAGAGAATCTAATCTGTTTTTCATGGGAAGGGCCTTTATCTGTTTCCCTGGCTATTAGTCAGTGCTTGCCTGCCTTCAGGTCTAGATCAGAATGAAAAGGCCTTACTTCAAATGCTGACACACTAGAAATATTTCATACATCACATGGAGCCATAAAACAAAAGTTAAGATATTTGCATTAATATTCACTTTGATTAACCATATTTCTATCAATAATGTTTTGTGAAGAAGTTCAATATTTTTAACTTGAAGGCTTGGTGTAAATATCGTTGTAGGATTACATTGTTATATATTTAAAACAAGTTTAGTGAGCAGAAATTTTCGTTAAATATATACCCATGTTAGGGCCCATGGTTGGCAAGTACACACACATGCAATTTATATATAGGATATGTACTTACATGCTGAATGTACTTGCAAATCTCCAAATCCCTAACAAAGTGATTACAGAATTCATTTGTATATTTGTGTGTGTGCACTTTATTCTTTCTAGTTTCTGTGCAGGACGTCATTACAAAGACATATGGTTTCTTTGTTACTCTGCACACATTTTGGTTATCTGAATCATGAATAATTTTGTCTTAATTTATTATTTCCATCTGTTCACGCATGAAGATGTTTTTCATCTCTCATGAATAGAATGATACAGCAAATGGACAAGTGAAGCCAAATCTCAACTCTCCTATAAATTGCTTGCTATATCCAGTAGTGCATCAGAGATCTGTTTGCTTTATCACCTGGCCACCCTTCTGCTCTTGTCGTTCCATGCAGCAATCCATTGAACAGTCCATTCTTGTGCTTGTGTGGAGAGGCATCATGTTGATTTGATTTTACAGTTAGACACATTATATTCTACACAATTAATTGCATTCTAGAAAATGACATGTCTGATGAAAAGACAAGTACAAGTCTCTCTCCTGTGCTTGCCTTACTGTGAGCTCTTTAATTAATGAGCTTATTTCTTCTTATTCATCTCTCTACATTGGCCTGCATATTCCTAGGGAAAGGGTCCCCTCTTTAGGTTAGAGTTTTACTTCTAGTATCTTCTGTGGATTTAGACATATAGACAGATATTGCTTAAGTGTCATTTTATCTTCTCCCTCTATTGCAATGTAAAGTTTTGCAGCTTATATTAGTGTAGGCTGACAGCTGCCATATCTTAGAATCTGTAAAATATCAGCTGGGCATTTCTAAGTTTTACATTCTCCACGGAGAAGTCAGGTGTTATTCTTACTAGTCTACCTTATTTGTGATTTGATCTTTTTTCCTTGCAGCTTTGAACAGTCACACTTTTTGTGTTTTGATTATTATGTGCCAAGGGGAATTCCTTCTCTGGTCCTATTTATTTCTTGTTCTATATGCTTCCTGTAGATTGAAAAGTACCAATTCTTTATATTAGGAAATTTTTCTTCTATGATTTTGTTGAAAGTTTGTTCTGTGCATTTGCTCTTGTGTTTTCCAGAAAGAGACTGCCTCCAGTGTATGTGGCTTGACAAAGAGATGGGATGTTCTAGGATGACAGTAAAAGAAGATCTGTTTACTCTACTAGTAATGGGCACAGGGAAAAGAATAGACCAGAGCAGGTAGCCTACAAAGCTGGGGATAAGACTGGGAAATTGGAATTGGAGGATGGGAAGAGAGTGACATTCACCTGCCTCATTCCTAGGAGGACATGGCAAATTGGATTCCAGGTAAAGGATGTCTCTAAGGTCCCTGGTTGAGACAAAGGAATGTGATGTGTGATGAATGTTATAGGAAAAGCAAGAATGATGGATTTTATAAATTGTACATCCACTGAAGAAATATATTGACATTGAAAGTGAATGCAGAAAGTCTATAAATGAGTATTTGATCAGTTATGGGACTAACCAGAATTTATTCCAGTACATATGGTACATTGAGAAAGTCCAGAGATTGAAACTAAGATTCACTTATGTAAATGCCATAAAGTAGAGATAACAGAGTAGTAAATCATTTGACAGCAACTCAAATATACTTATTTGACGAATGCTGTGAGGACCCAAAATGTATATTCATGTTAAATGACATACCAATGAAGTAATGTGATATTTGCCATAGTTCTGTGAGAGAGGTAACATTTTATTATTTCTGAATGGTAGTGAAATTGTGTCACAGATTTCCTCTGGGTATGACAAACTGTACAACAGATCAAAGAGTGTCAATTTCAGATATAAAAATTGGACTCAGGATTTCCAGATCCAGACGATGATCTGGTGAGTAGTAGAATCCAGTTGGACTTTGAGGTCTCTGGAGTGTGAGTTGCTATGGGTCCTTGGCTAACTGGGTGTACCGTGGAACTGTGGCATGATACCACTTCCACTCACTCAAGAAAGCCAGCCTTAGTGCTCACCCTGAGCTCACTGAGGAGATTCATCAGAGATGTCCTTCTGGCCTGGCAGAGTTAAAGGAGAAAGGGCCTTTTTCTTAGCAAGTGATTCCTCCCAGGATCTTCTCTATAGTGAAAGTCTAACTATATCTGTCTTAAGCTGTCATATGAGCTGAACTCCATCATAGGTGTTCAGGAACAGCCTTGACAGACACAGCAGAAACATATAAGTAGGAACAATCACTTCTCTGCAGATGGGAGAGAGGAGACCTTGGGTACCTAGAGTATCTGTGGAGATAAGTGCTCTTTGTCCACTTATTTTCCCTTATACTGCTTCTTTTTTATTGTAGAGGTGGGGACAGGCCTCAGAGCTGTGGTTACCTTAGCTGTATCATCCTTTTACCACAGATCACCAGAACACTTTTCCACAGTACCTCACCTATAATCTCTTAGTATTTAATGTTGCAATAAATCATTCCTAATCCACCATCTTCTCTCTACATATCCAGTAATTTTTGCCTGACTCACTAGACCTTTGAGCATGGAAATCAGTCCCAGGCTATAGCACACAATGGTGCTAACAAAAGTCAGCCATCCATCCCTGACATCTCCTTGACTACCTCTCTGAGTCAACTATGAACCAGTCCTGTGAGAGATATTAAATTCACTTCTTTTCTGTCAAATACTATAAATCAAACCTCAATATTCTCTCCTCCTTCACTACTGAGCACTGTATTAATTGTTTCCTGTATCCCTACATGTCCCTTTCTTAATGCTCACTTCTGCTCCAGTTTAGAAGTGTTTGACATATGGCTATATGTAACCAACTTCCGTTCATGGTGAAAGAAAAAAGAATGCTTATCCAGCCAGTGACCTGCTATCCTACCAGCCTCCTTTACTGTTCACACTGCTTTTCCAAACTGGCCACCTGGGAAGTTTGACCTCAGCTAATGAGGACAGACAAGTTCCTCTTTAAGTTGGGGACAAAGATGGAGGCCACATAGTCCAGGTGCACTTGCTCTGCCCTTTCTATGATCAGCTACCCTTCTGATCAGAAGTAAAGTTGCCATGCCAAGATGCTTTAATGGGAGTGAGGACCTCATTCTTTTTGACCTTGAGACTATTTATAAATGATTCCAGCTTTTTATAACAAACAAACCTGCCTCAGGAATATCAGTATTATACGCACCATTGAGTGGTGGCCTAAGGACTCAGAGGCATCTGAGTGTCTCATTCTAGTCGGGCACTTGTGTTTCTCACAGTGACAGACAGGAAAAGCATTTCGGGGAACTCTGCCTCCTAGACCTTACTCCTTCTCCACATCTGCATCTACTTGTGTCTACACTGATGCCTTTAGAAGCAGCTTCTGCTCACAGATCTTTTAGATTACATTCAATGATTCTAAAAGGCCGTAAAATTATAAATAAAACAGGCAACCATTGCTACCCATTGAACCAATTATTTAAAATAAGAGCTGCCTGTGGAGTTGATATTATTCTCTTAAATATAGGTGCATTGCTGACAGAAAATGAATCTGTGAAGCTCTAAGAATCTGAATTGACTCACGTGTACCCATATTCTCATATTGTGCCCCGGCCCACGAGGTCTGCAACAAAGGCCCTGAGGAGAGGGAGTGGGAATTGGACAGGACAAGGGATACTAGAAATGGAGGCAAGACAAGTTTCTGATCAAGCCTCAGTTGATTGAACACACAGCACCAGTATTTAAGCAGTCTCAAGGTGGGGAGGTGGAGTAGGGAGTGCATAAGCAGGTTGCTATGGTAACCTATCTGGCAGGCAGGCTGGTCTTGTTTATTCGAGGTCACTGGGTCAAGGAACCTAGGTGTCATGATGTCTCAGAGAGGTAGAGAAGTACCTGCAGCTGCAGGATTTCTGCAGGGCTGCCTGTATCAACAATGCTGTTTTATCTAATCTATAGAAGTAGAAACATTCCACGGAATAGGAGAGCAATAATGTTGAGTTAGTCAAGCAGTGGTTCCCCTGAACTGGGTGGCTTCAGGCTATCTGAACTTTGTCTGAACTCTGTCCATTAGGACTAGGGAAAAGTGGAGGCTTTAGGCAAAATGAAGTGCCCTGTGCCTCAAGTCAGAGCACCCAAAAGTGTCCCTCCACAATATTGCAATGTGATTGATACATAACTCATTCCAAGCAGATCCTCAGACATGCCTTACTTTCTAAGTCATTGTCCATGGCCTACTTTTTCTCTGTACAATCACCTCCTGTCCCAACTCAGGTCCAATAGATTCCTTTCTTACCTCTAGGACCTGTCCCATTTCAGCCTTTCCCAAGCTCTCTGCTTCTGGGTTATTCTAGCCAGAATACACATGCAAGTGTATTCTGCAAGGTCATTGCAGTGAAGTTCAGCCTCACTTCTCTTAGTGTGAGGGTCTAATGGCAGAGGAAACAACAGACAGAGCTGTGTTAAATATCTCTTAAAAAACTTGCATATTTGCCTGAAAGCCACACATTCCATTTTGGCATTTGCTGGTTTTGTACTCTGCTTAACACCTCAAGCCCCTTTGGTGGTATTTTATCTCCTTTCTAGTCCATGCTTTGCCATCTACTGTGACTTATCCAAGTCTGTTTCTCTGCTGAAAGACCCTATTCACAAACAGAATCCTGAACAAGTGCCTTCTCCTCTGAAATACTCATAAAGACACATTCATTTTTCTTTGATCCATTAAAGGAGATTGTGTCCCCTACTCTGAATTGTTCACATTGACAGGTTCCTTTGACTGTGCTCCAGACTTTTTGTTCTCAGCTTCTGTGTGGTTCACAAGCTCTCCTAGGTTGAGTGCATTTCCCTGCCTGTCCACATCCATCACAGAAATGTATCAGTGATGGCTACACTGGAACACATCACTGTGCTCCCTGTAGTTTTTCTTTCATATGTCTAAATATAAGGTTAAGAAAACACACTAGAAATGATATACTGAACAATTGTGAGGGATGATGGCTGTTCAGGAAATGAAGGAATCGCGCTAAAGCTTCCTCTGAGATTTCTGCAGGACAGGTGCCCAACATGTGGTAACTCTGACATGGGGCTCAATGACTGAGTCCTCAACTTTCTGTGAGGAATCTGTATCTGTTCTACTGTGTATCTGAAAGGGCTCCTTGCATATAGGCCTGTGTGTGTTACAAACTGCTTTTAATTTCATGGCACAAAGTAATTCAGTTCCCTTTGCTTGCTATACCAGGAACTGACAGTGAATCCAGAGCTAGGAGGAGAGAATGAGAACTCATTTGCAACACTATGCCATCTTCCTCCTCGAGGTTCCTCAAATGAGATAAGGAGGACTGAGGAAGCCCAGACATAAGACCAGACATCCCTGGTCTAAGGAGAAGCTCTGCCTACCCATGGCTTCCTCATGCTTCATCTTACTGTACAGGTAGAAACAGAATGAAGAGGACTGGGGAGGACCCTACACTCAGTCCCTCCTGGTTCAGGTTCCCAGCTTGCACCACAGCACTTCTGTTCACTGTGGGGTCTGCTGTTGTAGGTTCCTTTTCTCAGTCTATATTGATGCAAGCACCCTCCTCTGCACCTGTTGGATTAACAGCCAGACTCACCTGCACCCTGAGGAGTGGCATCAGTATTGCTTGTGAAAATATTTACTGGTAACAGTACATTCGGGGAGCCCTCTTTGATTGTTCCTGTGTTACTGTTCAGACTTGGGCAAGCAGCTGGGGCCGAGAGTCCCCAATAGAGTCTCTGGATCCAAAGATACCTCCAAAATGCTGCCACTTTGCAAATCTCTGATCTACGGGCAGAGGAAGAGGCTGAATGTGACTGTGACATCTTGGAAAATAGTGCTTCTCACTGTGGCACAGGCAGATAGGAAAGTAAGCAAAAAGTACCACTTATGATAAAATCTGTTGTTTTTTAACTCTTCATACACTACAAAATAAAAGATAAAGAGAAACTTTATGCATTAATTTTATTCTGTATTTTCCCAAAACAATCGAGAATGAAAACAATCAACCAAACTAACAAAGAAAACTCTCAGTCCTGCACTGTCACACTCTAATTGATAACAAATGCTGGTGAAGATGAGAGGGAGGAGGAACCTCCATTCCCTCTTGTGGGGCTTGGAGACTGCTACAGACATTCTGGAAATCACCTTGGAGAATTCTCACAAAGCCAGAAGTACCTCTCCATAGCATATGCCAGAAGGACTTGATATCTGACTACAGGGGTACTTGTTCATTCATAAACCTCGGTATTCTATTCACAAAAGCTGAGGTATGGAAGCAGCCTAGATGTCCTTCAACTGGTTAATGGATGATAAACAAGTCTAAACAAGTCCATTCAGCTGTAAAGAAAAATGAAGGTACAATGGGTAGAATTGGAAGATAAACTTAGTGCAAGTCAAAGAAATACAGACGTCTTACATGTTCTCTTATGTGCAGGTGCTTCTTCCAAATCCTCTTGGTTTGAATGTATAACCAGGAGTAACCATAGAAGCCTGGAAAGTAGAAAGGAAGAATTGTGAGAGGAAGGGACAGAGATTTAGAGAGGGAAATAGCAGGACACAGGTGCTATGAAGGGAAATTAATTGGAGAAGGTAGAGGAAGAGTAAAGCATAGGGAGTGGGAAAGGGACATAATTAACACTAAGAATATTTTAGGGACACTACAGCCTAACCCATCATTTTATATGCTTATCTAAAAATAAATAGAAACACTTATATTGTTTTAATACAGTTATTCCAACAGTGGGATAATGTAGCTCCTAGATGTATAAATGAGCAGACACAAATAAATAAATAACAAGAGCAACACTCCAGTGCCATGAAAAACATTCCCTTGAATTGCTGTCACTGAATGTGGTCCAAGAGACATCCAAAGTAATAATAGCTACTGCCATTGCTTTTGGTGGCCTACCAGAACATTCACGTAAGATCCTATTGCTGAAGACACCACAACCTGTGATCACCAAAGTGTCATTGATCTGGAAGCTTCCTCACTGAGGGTTAGCTTTTACATTTTTAGAAGGTACTACACAATGGGAACATGTTATCAGTTGTTCTACCCAGATAAAAAGGGTGCAAAAATGCAATAGACCTAGCAATGCATCCATAACACTGCCATAGGGGTATGTATATCTTGGGGATAGCCAACAGCTACCTCATTGGACTTAAAACTAACTCATCTGGAAGGAAGTTATGAATTGTACTATAAATCTAGTGACAGACCCTTGGGAGGTGATGCCATCAGCCCTAGAGCCATGTTTTTCAACCTTCCTAATGCTGTGACCCCTTAATACAGTTCCTCATGTTTTAGCAACCCCCAACTGTAAAATTATTCTTGTTGCTATTTCATAACTACAAATTTTCTACTATTATGAATCTTAATGCAAATATCTAATATGCAAATGGTCTCAGGTGCAACACTGTGAAAGGTTCTATAGACCCCGAGATGGGTCATGACCCACACACTCCCAGGTTGTGAACTGCTGCCCTAGAAGTAAAATTTCTACTAAAATACTGTTTGCTGAGCTTTGGCACAGTAGGGTATATCTGGCTTCACAGGAGACTTTAAAAGACCTTATTCCTTTTCTATATATTTTCTGCTAATCTAAGACATATTGGTTGCAGTTATTTTAAACTCTATTAGAATTCTGTAGTGGATCCAAAGTGATCTGAAAGTTTCATAGGTGTAAAACTTTTTTGTTACTGTATCGATTTAGTTATTTCTATTGTCCTGTTTTAGTTATGGTGTCCTTCTTAGTTTAATTTCTGTGGTTTACATATATATATCTATGACATATCCATTTCTATTAGGTTTCCAGTTTGAGAGATTTTGATTTTTGTATGTTTTTTTTTTTACTTGAGATTTTAACTACATCATTTTTCTTTGCTTTTCTTCTTTCCTAACCCTCCCTTTTGCCCCACCTTGCTATTTTTCAAACCATGATGTCTTTTCTCATTGTTATCTATCTATCTATCTATCTATCTATCTATCTATCTATCTATCTATCTAGTATATATATACAATCTGCTTATTCTATATAATACTAATTTTATGAATGTTTCCTGCTGTCCAACCTTGGCAGGTCAGGGATTTGAGAAGGTGGGTGTGGAGTCATTGAAAAATCAATCATGCACATGCTTTTCTTGAATGAGTATCTCAGCCTTCTTTATTCATACTTATAGATGGCTTCAGACTTTTTTCTTTACTCAGACTTTTCCATCTTATTTCTCTCTCTTTAAAGTTCAAGCTTTTTCCTCTCTATACAAGTTTTATCTCTTATTTAAATTTATTTTCTACCGTATTTTTACTATAGGACCATACCTCTTACACACATGCATATACCTCTTATGGGAGAAGGTAACTTTTAACAATTTTATTCTTTTCATTTCCCATAATCACACACTCATTCACACATTCATGCCATGTGAATCACATCTTGTCAGTTCAACCTTATGGATTTAACCTCATCGATACCACCTTGTGCATTCAACTGAGCTCCAACATACATACATCTTATATACCCTTTGAATAAAAGTCCTTAAACACACGACCATGAAAATACCCATGCATAATAAATCATCTCTCATATGTTCTATTCCTACAGTTGCTTTGTACAACAAGGCAATTAATTTTTTTCATAATAGATCCACAAAGTTTATGGAAACCAGTATTTTTCTTAGCCAATTTCCTTGTTAGCTTGCAGTTTGTGGTAACCAACAATAATCAATGACCCTATTATTTTGGTATTAAAGTTAATAAAAGAATCACAAATAAGAGAGTTTTTACTTTTTTATCACATGTTTCATTGTCTTTATGTTGTCAAGGTACACCAGCAAATTCATAATAATAATTGGAAATTTGATCCAGGCTGCATGAGTCTTCCTCAGCCTCCTCAATTTATGTAAGAAAGAATTTTTCTGTTCATGCAAACTGTCAGCTCTTATCTTTAATGCTTGTTTTACAACAACAGTGGAAGCTTTCTTTTCTCTAAGTGCCAGAATTTTCCTAGGATTGGGACTTAAACTATCAATGCCTATGGAAGAATCTGAAGACCCAACACTTGCTTTGGTGCATGAACTAAAGTTGGGAGCAATCCATGCTCTGTTTCATCTAGTCACTAAATGGGTTCATTAGTATTTAAAGCATCAATTGAGATCTTATGTTTGGTTCTGCTATGGTTGAGGGAACACAGATATATGAGCCTTCTATTAAATACTTCTAGCCTGTCCTAGAGGTTGCCATCCTTATTAATGTAGTCACACTGTTCACAAAGGCTTTGTCTATCTTTCCACAGGTATTGGTTATGCTCATTTCCCAAAACTCTATGTTTTTTTTTGTACAAAAGAAGAAAAATGGATAAAATGGCAGTAGAAAGCATTGAATAAAAGTCCATTAAACTTTTGTGTTAGCTAAATTACTGTGAGATTTTAATAGAGATTTCCAGGTAAGGAAGACCCAGTATGAAATAGTAACCAGAATTTACATTCTGCTAAATTTTTGTAATAATTCAAACAATTTAAACACATACAAAGAGTTTTTATAAAAATTAAGCATAATCCCTTATGTGACAGATTGTTCCTTTTTAGCCTAACTTTTAAGTCTTTTTGAACTTAAGTCATTGAAAGTAGTTTTAATTCTTATTATGAAGTTGATTATGAATATGAGTCCATTATACCTTAGCAGGTGTTGAGGAGACAAAAGTTGCAAGACTGGCCCTATATGAACCTGTGGTGAATGCTACTGCATTTTATTTGTAAGCTATGTTCAGTGTTAGGCGTCCATTGGTTGGTCAAAATGAGACAGAGACTTTTGACAGCTCAGTACAATGCACTCTCACCATGTATCAGTCCTGCTGTCAAATCTAGGATATTTCTGCTGTTTATCAAAACAACGGCCTTCCCCCAAAATCCAGAATTTAAAGTAATTTTCAATGTAATGTTAAAAGTTAAGATAAAGTAATAGGCTACAAGGAGAGTAAATCTTCAAAACAATGAAGTAAGAATGTTTGAAAACATAGGGCTGACTAGTCTCTCAACTTTAAATGAACAAACATTTGCTAAGTAGTTCCCAAATCTGATATGTTATATCTCTAGTGCTTTAAGAAAAGGTAAGGCAACTGCAAAATCAAACACTACTGTGCACTTAAACCTTTCCTTCAAAATTTGAAATGAGATGGAAATACCAATGGAGTAGTAGGACTGGATGTCTGTCTTTTAGAAGTCTGGTTGTAGGAAAGTATTTAGGCTTTCTACTTTCTACACTTTCTACTAAGTGTTAGTAAGTTGTCTACTTAGTGTTAAATCAGCTCAAAGCCTCTAACTTCACAGCTATGTCATTTATATTCACAGAGGTATGATTTATATTCAGTTCACATAATGGTACACCTAGTAGTCAAGCTCAGACCAATCTCTAAATCTTTCTTACATGGATTATGGACTTCGCTGTGTGCAAAATTGAATAAGAGCTAAAGCTTGTATTACGTATCCTTTCTCCAACTTCAAGACTCCACACAAACATTATACAGGCTTTCTGACTCTCCTACATGCCCCTGATGTAGTGTAGTTTTCTTTTAATACTTAAATTTCTCCCGCTTTAAGTTTTATTTTTGCTATGGACAACTCCATGAAGGTTGCCCACTAAGGTAAATACATCAGAACTGCCCCATGACTTTCTTCCTCAGGGCTTAAAATAACCCAGCAAACACCGTAGTGGGATTTGACCTCATAGCTGCTTTTCAGATGGCTACCATAGCAATTTAGTCTTGCATTTCATTTCTGATGCTCAGTCCACTGACGGCTAAGTAGGGACTTTTCAAATTTAGTGTTAACAACAAAATACTGTCCAGTGGAAGGAAGGTATAAAAACTTAGTGCTGAAATGTCATCTAGGTATCATTCTGATAAGTGATGGATTCCATTGCTTCAATGCATATAGTTGTACAGTGAAAGCACTTTAAAATTTCAATCATGAAGCTCACTTTTAAAACCAGAAGTGTTTTACTTGGAATTTACTCAGTGCCTACCATATGCTGGGCACTAAATAAGGCAGTGGGGATCTGGTATCCCCAAATAAGAGACACAATACTGGGCTGGGCTAGGAAGACTTGTCTGCAATACCTTACTTGAGCATATAGAACATGACCTAGAAATAATAGAATACATGATTTTAGTTGGTAAAAAGGAGATTTGTCTCTTACAGTTTTCTCTTAGTTCATCAAGAATTGTTTTGCTGTGATTCCAAAGCAACCATTTAATCAAGCTATTTTACATAAAGTTTGTCAGGTTTCTAAAGTATAGAAATTAGTTAAACTTGTTTTCTCCTGATATAAGCAATTTAAAAGTCTTCTGATAATTATATAGTGACTTCTAAAATTGTTTTATTTGGGTTTAAATAAACAGGAGCCTGAGATACTTGCAGAGAATGTAACAAAATCAGTATGAGTTCTGAAATGTTCTCCTAAACCAGTGGTTCTCAACATACCTACTGATGTGACCCTTTAATACAGTTCATCATGAAGTAGTGATGCACAACCATAAAACTATTTTAGTTACTACTTCATTTTTTACTACAATTTTACTACTGCTATGAACTGTAACATGAATATCTAAGATGTTATGGTCCTAGGTGAAAGGGTCTTCGACACTCAGAGGGGTCACAACCCACAGATTGAGAATCACTGTAAACTATTCATGTAGACAGATCATTCTTTGTGTAGACATGAAGTCTTAATGGAGGCAGTATCACCTCTCATTTCAATACATAGGGACAGGTGTACCTTAGAACTACAGTGCATAATAAGATTTTACTGAAGACTGTTGAATTTTTAACATTCCTGGGCCATGTCTTTAAAGTAGTTGTAAACTGAATTTTTTGACTGTTTTTAACAAAAGATTTTTAATGGGAAAGCATCCTAGAACTTAACATTTTTTTCTTGTTTCTATGTCCTTGCAGTCCTTGTTGAAGTTGAAAACTAGTAGAGTAGGAAATTACAGTCATAGACATTAACATATTTGCGGAAAGAATAGAGTAGACAAATACAACTTGAGTAAATATTTTCAATCAGGAATTCTAGGCTATGTTGACCGAGTTATATTGCAAAAGAATTTAGATCCTAGCTTTTTTTATTAAGATCTTTATGAACCATTGCACAATTTCATCTTAACATACACACTAGTACTGTGAGGAGTATCAAAAGTTACAGTTTGTACAAATTCATCATATTTTGTTTCTATTAATTTTTCTTCTAACCATTTTCCCAAAAATAATACATATTTGTGAATATTGTTTGTAGTCAATAAAAATTAACTGAAGTCATCTCTTTTTGTTGAAAAGTAGTGATTTCTTGATAATGGTGTAGTCTTTTGTAAAACCCATAAGTTACTTTACATGTGAATTCATGCTTAATAATTTCTATGCAATACTGTATATCATTATTTTTGCGTTGAAAAAATGAACAGTTATACCCAATAGTTTTAAAATTATGATGAAGGATGAAAACTATTTCTAAAGAAGTTCATTAGTTTTCAAAGAATAGTTACTAATTAGCTTCAGATTCATGGTTTTGTTTTATAGTTTGAAGTGTCTGTTTGGGATGGTGGTATGCATTTTACATGAATTTAGAACGAATAAACTTCTCTTCATAAGCACCATTTTCAGACCCACACTGGTCCAATGAGCTGATTGGCTACACATTGTTTTATCTCCAGGTCTCCAATTCTACTGACCCATGTTTTGATGTTGAAAATACTTCTTCTCTTTGGAGTACTAATTTATTTTGCTGTTTAGTTATTATAGTTTGATTTTTCTTTTCTTTTATTTTAATTGATCTTTTTCTTGTATAATACATCCTGATCCCAGCCTCACCTTCTTCCATTCCACCTAGCTTCCCACCCCATCTCTGCTCTTCCACAGATCCACCCTACAGGCTCCCCTCCCTCTTCTTCTCAGAAAAGAACAGACCTACCAGGTTAACACTCAATCAAGGCTTAACAAAATGAAGAAGACCAGGCACAGGCCCTACATCAAGGTTTTACTAGCCCACCTAGGAGGGAAAAAAGTATCCAAAGGGCAAGCAAAAGTTTCAGAGAACCCCCTGCACTTCAACTTTTAGGGGTTTTATAAGAACAATGAGTCAGCCAACCTTAAGATGTGACATGTTTACCTGGAATTCATTTCAACTTTTTTTGTGTAGTGTAATCTGAAAGACATATGCTTTGTACATTGAGGTTTTCTCTTCTTTCTTTCCTCTTTTCTTTTCTTTGTTTCTTGGTTTGTTTGTTTCTTTTTTTCTTTCTTTCGTGTGGGACATATGCAATTTGAATCAGTTGTATTTTTTTTCCATTCTTTAGTTGTGCTGACCTTGAGAATGTTGGCCACATTAAAGATTAATATGAAAATGACCATTTTTAAAAAATAAAATTAACTTTCAAATATTTTGGGGGTATGTACTTTAAGGTGATCTGAAATTTGAATATTTTTTATCATGAACTTTACTGCTGCTAATCACTGTAGTGTAATAAAAACCGTTATGTTGATCAGAGAAAAGAATAAATAATAATAATAATTAATAATAATAATAATAATAATAATAATATAATGATGCAGAGAAGGAGGGTTGGAGGATGAGAGGCAGAGGCAGAAGGGAGGTAAAGGAAGACAGGTGGAGGAGGAGGAACAGGATAAGGAAGAGGAGCAGAAGAAGGAGGAATAGGAGGCAAAGAGAAGAAAGAAAGAAAAAGGAAGAAAAAGAAGAAACTTACTGGGAGTTTATAGCTTCACGAGGGTCAGGTTCCACTATTCTTGCATTTGGTGAGCATGGCGGCAAGCAGGCAGGCGGGACACTAGAACAGTATCTGAGAGCTCACATCTTGATCTACAAGCCAAGAGTACTAAGTGGGAAAATTGTGGGCTTTTGAAACTTCAAAGCCTATCCCGCTCCTAGTGACACATCTCTTCCAAAAAGGCCATGCATCCTACTCCTTCCCAAATAGTTCCACCAACTGAGGACCCTGAGATCAAACACATGAGCCTATGGTCACCATCTATCTCTGTCCTTCTTATTCTCTACTCCCTTATTCTCTCTCTCTCTGTGAATCTCTCTCTCTCTCCCCCTCTCCCTTACTCTATCTAAATAAGCCAGTATTTACTGAAAGGATACAAAGTGACAGGAACTGAAAACTAGGAAGGTACAAAGAAACACCCTTGAGTTGGTGTAATGAATAGCCATAGGCATAATATAAAGCAGGATTTATAGTACAGACAAGAATATATTTCTGACTGTGCCAATTAGTTTGCTATGCATAGAATATCTTAACAGTTAAACTTAATCTACAGACACATGATTGCAGTGATTTCTTTCTTAATAGTTTTTAAAATGCAAAGCAAGCTTTTAAATACACGTTCTGATGATGGTTCTCTCTCCACATGCTCCTAAACACCCATTTCACACCCTTCGTTTCTCTCTCTCATAAGAGTATGAACAAGCAACTGAAACATAATAAAATAAGATAGAGTAAAATCAAACAAACTACGAAAGGACAAAAAAAAGGAAAACTAAACAGCCATAGTGAGGAAATAACAAAAACTAGAAATGCCTAGAGACACTAAAAAATTATAAATAGACAGAGAAACATAAGGAAAAGTAACATGTATCCAAAAAAAGCCCACACTAAGCATTTTGATAAAAACCCTCCAAAAATAACACTGAGTTTGTATATTGTTGGCTGCGTTGTCCTGGGCATGGGGCCTGGTCTTAAATGTGTTTCCTTCACACTGCTATACTCTGTCAGAGAAAACTATTTTTCCTTTTTCAATCAGTTTCATTTGGAGATTGCTTCTGCTTTAGGCTTTGGCATGAGGGCTTGTGTCCCCTTCCTCTCTCAGCACTAGGAACTCATCTGGCTTAGACCTGTCCGGGCCTCGTGTATGCTCCCACAGTCTCGATGATTTCATCAAGATTTCATTCCTGTTGTGATTTGAAAGCCTTGTTTCCTTAATGTCTTCCATCTCTACTGTGTCTTATAAACTTTCTTCCTCTCCTGAGCCCTGAGATGAGGGATTTGATGGGGACATCCCATTTAGTGCCAAGTGCTCCAATGTCTGTCACATTCTTCACATTTTCCAATTGTTTCTTTGTGTTTGTTCCCCTCTTCTAAAGCAGTAAGCTTCTGTGATGATTTCTGAGAAGTTGACCTATGGATACAGCAGAATGGGCATAGTAGTCAGTTACTTGCTATACTTCTTTAGGAGTGTTGGTTTTTTACCTAGGTCCATGAACCCCCTTGGATAAGGTATTGGTTCACCTGGACAGTGACTGGGATGGAGTCCATCTTTTGGAATGCTCCTTAAATCCAATCAGAGAAGGGTTGGGTGTTCCGGCAACTTTTGCAACACATTTGTACCATGGTATCATTTAGGCACATCACCATTGAAGATCTCAGGGTTTACAGATCTTTTGGGTCAGTGTGTTTTTCCTATGGTAGTGTTCAGAGTACCTTACAGTACTATGAACAATAGTCAGTAGGCCTGAAGGCTCTAGGTAGGCACCAGCTTGACTTCTTCATGTACAGTAGTTGAATAGGTGTTTTCTCGAGCAATATGTCCTTACCATCAGTTTGTAGAGAGCCACAAATGAACTTGGAATTAGCCAAGATTGTTCTACAGTTACCATGAGACTCCTATGGCCAACTACTCAATTAGATGTAAGGCATTCCTGACAAGGAGGGCTTCACTTCGTAGTGAGAGTTGCCTACTTGTGGTATCTTTCCCATATTATTTGGATATTTTGCTAAATTTAGAATATATATATATATATATATATATATATATATATATATATATATATATATATTGCATACATAGGCTGTTTCATAGATAGATAAAATCCTGTACCTCCTTTAAGAATATTTTTCTCTTCTCTAATTAATTGTACACAAAGTAGGATCAGAGATGAGCTATGCTACTTATGGACATTAAGGAAATAGTACTCATACTGTCTCCTTCCCCAAACTTTGTCTTTCTAAGTTGAGTGGTATCAGAAGATGGAACTTTCCTGCCTTAAACATGGGAAAGAAAATAAGCATATTGATAAAAACCACACTTCATGGAAGCTCTCGAGTCAAGGTATTAGAATGGTGGATTTAATACTTTGTGATATTTACCCACTATCCAATAGATTATCAAGACTGATACACAGTATGATTTTAAAGACAGTTCTAGTAGATCTTGTCAAAATGCAATCGTTGGAAGCATTCCTTCAGTGAAGGTTCTCACTTATCCGAAGCAGGAATTCTTTGGAATTGATTCTAAGATGTGGGAATCAAGTAAGAGAGCTGGGAAGTTCCATAGCATGGGGAAGTTAGGCTCATCTCAGGCTCTCATATCACTGTAAACATGTGGACCACCTCCTCTCAATTTGATGTAGGTTACTTTCCAGGGCAGATCAGGTGTTCTGTCATGAACAAGTCCTATCAAGCTGAAGAGGAGGGAGATCTTCCAACATTTACGCTGTGATGGGTAGTTGTGTCTAGTGGAGTCTCCACTGTGCTGACTTTGGCAGCAAAACAGGACATTGCAAGTGGAATATTATCCAGTCAGGAAATTTGTTCCATGTGATTTCTAGAGTGTTTAGCAGTCCATGTGCAAAGCTGGCTCTAGTGTGCAGTAGTGATCCTTGAATCATTAACACTCAAGGCTGGATCTGGTGTCTAGCATGTGGGCCTTAAAACTTTAATCCAAATATTGGACCATATTCTTCCACTTGTTCTCTAAGTCTCTAGTTTTCTGAGAATGATTCTCACTCACACAACCTGTAAAGCCATCATTTGTGTCTTTCAAAGCACTTAGATAAGATGAAATCCACAGAGCATTGTCATCAAACTACATACACACAAAAAATAAGGATGAGTTCTCAAGAATGATTGAAATACCAATTAGCCAAAATTAGTAAAGAAGGGAAGGTGATGATTATGTCATCCTTTGGAATAAATGAATATTTGCCTGATAAAACAAGTTAAAGGCAGTTAAATGAATAAAAATCTCCAACCCCATCAATAATGAAGCCACCAGAGGGTGCTGTGACTCTTTTCAGGGTTCAGGGACACCATGTGGTTCAAATTCACTGGCCCCAACCAGTACAGTTGAACATGGCCCCCTGCAGTGACACACCACCTTCTTCTTCTCATGAGGTGATCCTCAGTACAGGGCAGAGGGCCTCCCTGGATCTGTCTCTCAGTGAGTAACTGCTCTCAGGGCAGAGCACCTTGTGATGGATGGCAGTTAACAGCCCATGTTTCCATAATTTACAGTGGAAAGAGCTCACAGGCAGAAACAATCTTGATTGTGAGAAGCAACAGAATTTCACATAGCAACTCAGAATCACAAAACTTAGAAATTAGACTCTGGTTGTTTCAATAGAAGCAATGATCAGGTGAGCTGCAAAATGAATATCCCTTTGCCATAGTGACTATGCGCCTTGTAACGAGCAGTGTAAGGCAGTCTGTGTTTACTGAAAACTGATGAACAAGGACCAATTCGTAAAAGGAGCCTTGGAAGAGAAGAGATGCCATTGGATCTTGGTTTAGCGATCAGTAGCTGCATCTTCTGTAGCATGGAAGACACCCTTAAGCAGACCTTCACCTTGTCTCAGCAGGCATGATCTCCTAGAGTTTTCCAACACATAAATCAACCTCCATTCTCCTAAGTGTATGTGAGCTGAGCATCATCACTAAGGCTGAGGGATGAGCTGAAACAATCAGGAAGGAAACACATCTGAAGGAAAGGTCCTGGGTCTGTATCATGGAGAAGATAGAATGAATCCTCAGGCAGGGCCACCACACTGTCTGGGTCGTGGTGCCTGTCCCTTATGCAGTGAACTCTGCCCATCACCCTTTTCTTTCCTCAAGTCATATGTAGGAATGTGCACATTGCCCCCTAGGACCAGCTGTACATTGGAACATATGTAATGGACTCTACTTCATTTATATTCATACTGTTTGCAGGTTCCCTCTGCCAAGCTGTGCTGACTCAGCTGCCCTCATTGTTTGTCTTCTGGAGAATCAGCCTCACCAACTTGTAACTCTTAGTGCCTTCAGTGTGGGAGCTCTGCTTCTCTCTTTCCAGTAGAATTCAGGGTCACTCTGAAATCTCTCATAGAATCACACACACTTGATTCTATCTCATGTCTCTGAGGCCTAGACACTTGTTTGTATACCAAGATCCCTGAAACATTGCAAGTGTGTTGCTCACTACTGGAATATAGCCTGTGTTTGAGTCTAATTGTTACTGATCCCAGACTCATGTGAATGGAACCAACAACTAGTCATCACAAAGTTCCAGTTGATAAAAAGGGAGGGAGAAATCATGGCTTCACATACCCTGTGTCTTTTACCTGTCCTCCACTGGAACACTTCCTAGGTTTATCTACAATAGCATTAAAAACTCCATGAACAAGTATAGAGAAACAAAAATACTTCCCTTTAACAAAAGATGCACCATAGATTCCCTAGAAGGCCCTGGATGATTTGACAATCAGTCCAAGGGCACATTCCATTTTGTCTGACATTATTATCATGAGTGTCTACTCTTGGCATCATTGCTAACAGTGAGCAGTAGAAGCCAGACCTGATGACTCACACAGCAAAGCCCCCACTGTATTTCTTCAGGGCTCAGCTTCATGCTCCCCTTTCTTTGCTGTCAGGCTCAACACTGTCACTAAATCTCTCAGCACAACCACATCTTTGCATGTTTTACTGTGCTAAATATCCTATCTGAAGCCAAGCCAGGCTCTTGAGACCTCAGCATGAAGCCACTCCAAGGTTGACCTCCCCATGGCTCAGATGTAGTTCCCTTCACAGAATCTTCTGAAACCACTCAAATACAAGGTGGTAGAATTTTTCCTGTACCAAGGTGTCAAGTCCCTAGATGTGCATTTCCTCAACCCTGTGAAGGCTGGAACCTGGGTCAGGGCCTATCTGTGTCCACCCCCAAGTCAAATCTGACTCCCAAATCACTTAGTACTGGAAGTTCTGTCACCTCCATGCTTTGTTCTCTTGCAGTCCTCTCCTGTTGATCTGTCCTGTAGCCATTTTCCTTCTGCATTCAACTCTGATTTTCTCCTCTGCATTTTTGTTTCATTGCTCCATGAGAGTTAGCTTTGACTTTCATGGGAAGAGATCTCCATCTTTGTAATATCATGTAGTTCTCTTCTGAAATAAGAATTTCTAAACACTTACCAGGGTGATTCCAAAACTCATGTATATGTTTTTGTGATGATGTACAATATCTTCAAATTAAAGACCTGTTGTTAATAGCATTTTAGGAATCACATTATTGTTATGTAGTTAAAAAAGTTTAGTGAGCAGGAATTTCAAAATATATACCCATATATCGAACAAGGTATGGCAATTGCATGCATATAATTTATACGTAAAATGTGAACTTACACTCTGAAATAACAATCTCCAAATCCCTACCAAAGTGATAGGAATACTTATTTATATGTTTTGTTTATATGCATTTGGCCTTTCTAGTTTCTGTTGAGGACATCACTATGTAGGCAGACTATGTTTTCCTTGCTACTTCACACACAATTGGGTTATCTAAATCATAAACAATTTGGCCTTCTGTTAGTACCTCCATGTGTTCGTGCATGAAGAGACAATTCATTTCTCTTGAAAACAATCTTAAAGCAAATAGAAAAGTGAAGTTAACTTTCAAATGGACTGCCTTTCAAATGCTTGCTGTCTCCAGCAGTGCATCAGAGATTTCTTTGCTTTATAACCTGGCCACCTTCTGCTCTTGTCTTTCCATTCACCAGTTCATTCTTGTGCTTGATCAATGCGACAGCACAGTGTTCTGATATTGCAGAGTTAGACTCATTATAGTGTACACATTCATCGTATGTGAAATGACAAGTGTGATGAAAAACAAAGTACAAGGAGCTTCCATCCATACCTGACTAACTGTGGATTCTTTAACTACTATGCCTATTTATCCCAATCTATCCATTTACAAAAATGAATAGCATATATAAATGATATTTCTGTGAGACCAAGTTTTCCACTGTTCATGGAATTTTATGTACATTTAGAGAATTTTCTACATTCACAAACCTTAATTATATCTTCTTCATTTTAGTCTTGAAAAGGTAATTTTAAATCATATACACATAAATACATACAATCTGATTCTTAATTAGTCCTTTGTTTAATATGTATAATTTAATGTAATGCATGTTTATCTTAGGACTCACCAAAACAAGTAACAGGAATATGTTTTAAATGTAAAAGGTATCAAATACACAATTTATTCAAATTTAGGAATGAAAATATCATATTATTTCCTTCATACACTATTATAGACCAGTTTAATTTTTGGCTAGTTACTAGAATTTTTTCCAATTTTTTTCTTGAGTCATACAGATACTTTTCATTTTTTGGCAGTCATATTGTATCTATTCTTTATATTTATTCTTATTACATTACTTTTAAAATTTATTTTTAAAAATTTATGTGTATATTTGTGTGTATATTCAAGTGTGTGGGTGTCATAGGAGGTCTGAAGATGCATACAATTCATTAGGGTTGGAATTACAAAATTTTCAATTTGATCTGTCAGACACAGGTGCCTGGAACCAAAAGGGAATCCTCTGCAAAAGCAGCAAGCAATCTTTATTGCTGAGGTGACTCTCCAAAACTCCTAATAAATTCTTACCCAGAAACAGTGATGAATTATTACAACTAGTCTTCTAAAGGAAAAGAAGAGGTTGCCTGTCAAACAAGGCACTGTTTCTCTATGCAAAAGTAAAAACTGGGTTACCACTGTCTTACTTGACAATTAAGAGTCTTGTTTTAGGGGACAATTCATGTTCCACTCAAACTCCAGAGAGTACCTAGGGGACTTCCGAAATGGTCTCACTGTTGGCAGGAGGAGGATGTAGCAGTGCCACACCAGATGGTAGGACATGGATGCATTGAGGAGTGATATGGTCAAGCACATGCCTATTGCTCCTCACCTCCTCTGCTGTTTCCATTCACTTTCAAGTTCTGTTTTCCTGCCACTTGGGGGAGCCCACACCCTCCTTGTGTTCAGTCTCCCAATTTCTCAGTCAGATCAAGTCAGAAAAAGGGAGGGGCTTATACTTCCCCAGGAAGAGAGGAATTTGCATGGAGCCAGCCTGCACTTAGAATCCAGGGTCAGATAAAAGGGTGCCTAGCTAGAGTCTGTAAACTGGACTCAAGACATCTAATCTTGCAGTTTTCGCCATGACTTGGGCTCCACTACTACTCCTCTTCCTTGATCACTTAACAGGTAAGTGGATTTAAGGAATTCTGACGGGGTAATCATTTGTCATTTATGACTAATGGCTCATTAACTTTCCTGTGAATGTGGTTGCCTTGTCCTTACTGATTTTATTATTTTCTTTTTGCAGGGTCATGTGCCCAGTTCCAACTGACTCAGCCCAGCTCTGTGTCAGGGTCTCTAGGGAGCACAGTCTCCATCTCCTGCAGGGGCAGCGCTAGTAACATTGGTAGCTACTATGTGCACTGGTACCAGCAGCACATGGGAAGCTCCCCAAAAAATGTGATCTATGAAAATAACAAAAGACCATCTGGGGTTCCTGATCGGTTCTCTGGATCCAAAGACAGATCCTCCAACTCAGCCCTTCTGACCATCACGAATGTGCAGAGTGACGATGAGGCTAGCTACTTCTGTCAGTCTGGTGATAGTAGTGGTGCCACAGTGCTGAGAACTTATGAGGAAGTGAGACAAAAACTCCCAAGAGCACCAGCAATAAAATCATTTGTGAAAATAAATATTGTTATTTCATTTCGGCTTTAAAGTACTGGTACTGGGGTTGCTAAGTCATAGTTTTCTGAAAATTCACTGCAAGAATCTACTTTTTCCTTCCACATAAAGATGACTATTCACTTCATATATTATTATAAAATCCATGGAGTAGATATAAAACAAGAATTTTGGAGGACAGTACCTTTGACATTCGCTGTCAGAGTCTTTCTTCCATATGTGAGGTGTTTAGCATTATCTTTGACCAAGAGTTACTTGCATATTTTTAAATTTTCTTCATTTATGACAAAAGCATCTCTTTATATTGCAAAATTTAACAGCAATATGGGGAATGCCACACTGTGTAAAGCTATTCATTTTAAGGAGTTGTTCTAAGTTAGTAAGAAGCTCTTGGCTTTGAATCTTTCTTACCTAATTAAGCCATGATGAAAAGGATTTATCTCCCCAACTGATTAGCAAATGTAGCAGTAAACTGAAACTATTATTTTGATGTGAGGGTCACAATCTTTGAGTACAAATCCTGGGTTGTCCCCCTCTATGGAAGACCCTACCAATATCTATGATGTAAAGTTAAGAGCAGACCTAATGTCCATGTAAGAGTTTTAATCTACATACAATGGATTGGCAAATGTCATAGAGCTCTTCCCCTCCAGAAAGTATAGTTCATCAGTAAAGCTCTAAACCAAAATAATGAAAGATGGCAATGTATGCTCAGTGAGAGAACCAAAAGTTACCAGAATTCCTATATTATTTAGTTTTATATACGTAAAATTATACAGAAGTTCCAATTTCACATCAGAAGGATAAGCCTTGTTTGAACTCAAAGTGCAGCATTGTTGAGGGTGAGTTCAATGATAGTGAGAAGGGAAACAGAAATTGAGTTAACTTTATGATAAGTGTTGATGGTTTCCAAACTCCTTAAGGGTAGGAAGTTGACAAGTTGCAGATGAGATTTTTCTAGCATCATATACTTCACTTGATTTTATAAAATAAATTATGAAGAACAATATACTTGGTTCGGGTTCTGTGAATTTGTCTGCTGTAATATCATTTCTTGCAATGTCTAGCAATGATCCCACAATTTCTCATTCTGTTTCTGACCATCAGCACTTGATGAGATGAGCAGCATTTTCAAAGTCACAACTATTAGAAGATTAGTGACTTGATGTGTGTCTTGAGATGATCAAGCACAGAGGACCAGGAAATGACCCCATCGAAGTACTGAAATGTGTGTTTATCTCTATCAGCTACTTAGAGAGTGTTTCAAAAGTTCGCACAAAGCTGAGAAAGTAGTTATTTTCCTGAAGCATGATGTGGGATGACTGCATCTGTTAGGAAACCCTGGGACTCAGATGTAGCCTGTTGAGCCCAGGTCATGTGAAATTCTCATTGTCCCTTGCTTCTCAATTAAGTAGAAATGCTGCATCGCTAAGATGTGCTTGCTGTTTGCAGAGTTTGTGAATCACTTGGATATCACTGGAACATGTAGGAGACACCAATGACTATACTTAACTCATTATGCATTTCAGACATATCTCTGCCCAACCAATTAACTTTTTTCACCTTGCCTTTTTGACGCTAATCCCACCTTTCTGCTCAACATTCTTGGTGTCAAAGAAAACAAGGAGTCTAGCATTCTTCTGTTGTACCTTCACTCACACAGCCCACAGATGCCTCTGTATATCCAACTGTGTAATGTTTACAGGCTGAGACAAGGGTCTCAGTATGTGTCTGTAGTGATAAAGTCCTCCAGATAGAATGGAAAGGTACTGGTCATCAACAATGTTGTCAGTTATCCTACAGCTTGGCATCAGCAGCTGAGATATTTCCCCAAACTCCCAAAATTTAAGAAGATCCAGGAATGCTTAGGGCACACAAATAAATCCCTGGGTCCTGGACATGCAATCTGACCTCTCTGGCTATCTCTGGACTCCATCTTGAGGACAAAACTATTTACTACTATTTATTACAGCACAACAAAATTGATGCATGAATTTCATTAGAGATTCATGGGGATCTGAGAAAAACAATCCATGAGAATTCTTGTTCTTTTTATTTCACTGTGCAACACTTTTATTGCAAGAACATGTGAATGTTTTTATGATGTATTTGAAAGAATTAGAAGGTCTTATTTAAGCTGCACCCCGCACGATTTATGGATCAATAAAGAGAGTCAATCTTGTATTGAGTGATTCATGGTATGTTTAACTGAAGCTCATTTTTAAACTCATGTGTATCTCTTTCTTTATGTATTTTATGCAGATTGAGAAAATAATAAAGTAGTCTACCTGTGCTTGCTTATCCTCTGGTTTATTTTACTAATGGAATAAAAACAGCAAGTGCCTGGGATAGATGGACCACTGATTCAGCAAATTTCTTATTCATAGTCTTTCATGTATATTTCGATTTTCTGGGTTATTAACTATTACTGTATGTATTATTCCCTTTCTGATATCTCTCACATCTCTATGGCATAGACAATGAGCTTTTCCAGGGAAGAGTGAGAAAAGTAATAAGTGTAAGTTGAGGCTATAAAGAAAAGAGTGGAATTTGTTAGATAAAACATTCTATGAATTATGTAAAGTCATTTCTAATCTTGCTTTCAAGACAGTGAAGAAAAAGGGTAATGATGAGTTTAGGATCAGCATGCAGATAGAACAGAGTCTTGGAGAAGAATTGTGCGTGCTGTTAGAGCAAAGGACACAGCTAAGGTGACTCTACTCTCTATTCTCAGATTTGGATAAGGTAACAAAGGGCATCATGAACAGGCAGTGGGACCCTGGATTGGTTAAATACTCATGATCCACTTTGATGGTTATATAAAAGGTAAATGATAAATATGAAGAAGATTCAATGAAAGACAGAAGTAAAATTATAATAAAAATCCCTACTTTGTTCCCTGGTGTGCATCCAGATTGCTGATACAGTGTTTGTGGTATAAAGGTTCTGATGACAGATGATACTCAGGCACTGATGGAGTCTCTGCAGGTATAAAGAAAATTTGGAAAGTAGCGATGGCTATCCTCCTAGGTGGGCAACTGTGGGAAGGTATTATAGTTTCATTTGAAGAGAGAGTAGAGTTTGAGAGGAGGAAAGACAAAACAGGAGTAGGGAAAGGAACAGTGTGTAGGAGAGGAAGGATTTTAAAACACAGAACAGAGTGTGTGAGAGTCCATTGAGATGGCATAGGCCTTAGCTAGGACTGTGGAGTGAGTCCAAATGTAGAGAACATGAATCAATTTTAAAGGCAGAGAGCTCAAGATAACCTGCAATGTACTCTCAGGTAATTGTAGAAATAACTTTAGAGACAGAACTATAGAGACAAAGACCCTTCCCTGCATTGCCCTCTCTGGTAAACTAAAAGTATGTTGAATGTGTGGTAAGAGGCAGTCTAAAGAACTTTTGGCATGAGAAGAAAAATTGCTTTGAGTCATAATATGCATTGAGACACTTGTCTGAGTCGGGGTCACCACCTCACCCAGGCTCTTATTAGAGAAAGTCTTAGTAGAGCTTCTACAGAGGAGAATGTATACACTGCAGTCAGTGTATAGAGAAATGAAGGTGCAGTGCTTCATGTCCTGCCATGAGCCTGGAAAGCAGAAGCACCTGTTGCCTCTAGAGGGAGGTGTCTCCCATTCTGTCTGGTCCCATGAGATAGGGAGAACTGAAGAAATAATAATTGCCACTGGTCTACAAACCACACACTCTGGTTGTTGGGAAAGATACACAAATACGTATAGCAGCATCATCACACAAAAGCACATTTTTTTTTGTGTGGCATCAATGGAAGTAACAGTAGGACAGACTAGTAACAGTCATCCAGGCTCTAAATACCTGCCTGCACAAATGAAAATTTGTGGATGAAAAGCATCTTGCTTTTTGTATTTGATACAAACACAACACAGTAAAAGTCAGCATTTGGAAAGGAATCTGTGGAGTGTCACATTAGATTTTATAGTTTCAGTATCAAATACATTTTAGGTATTAATCTAAGACACAAATAAAAATTTTCATGATGGAATTAGAGCTAGAAAAACATTCCTTGTGTTCTCTCTCATAACTCCTGCTTCTTCCTGTGTTCTCTCCTCCCTCTTCTCCATTGTATTGGCTGGTCTTGTTCTTTATTCTTTAGGTTATACTCTAACAGCATGTATATTTGATTATGGATCCACAAATAGTATGACTAGATTCCATGCATGAAAAAACATAAGGATTGTCTCTCTCTCTGATATATGGTGATTTTGCTTAATATTGTATATTCTATGCCTACCCATTTTACATCAAATATTCAATTTCATTTTCTTTAGTGCTAAATATTATTTGCATGTATGGTTCTGTGTGTGCATGTATATATATATATATATATATATATATATATATATATATATATATATAAACATGCCAGATTTTCACTATCCATTCCTCTGTTGACAAACAACTGTGCTGACTTCAATTAGTTGCTACAGTGAATAAGAAAGCCATAAACGTGGGATGCAAATATCTATATTGTAGGGTATGGAGTTCCCTGAGTGTGTGCTCAGGAGTATAAGATCTGAGTCATATGGTAATTCTACTTATATTTTTGGAAATCTCAAACTGATTTCCATAATATCTGAATTATTTGTAAGCTCAGTTGTGAATAAGGGTTTCTTCCTCTCCTTGTTGTCTCCAATATTATGGCCATATTTGATGACAGTCATTCTAATGGGTGAAGTAGTATCTCAAAGAAGTTTAAATTTGCTTTTCCGCAGTGACTAGAACTATTGAACATTTTAAATTATAGGTGGTGTTAATTTATATTTCTGTTTTTCAAAACTGTTTTTTCACCTTATTTGATAATTGTTTGGCAGTTTTATATCATTGTTTTTACAATTTTTAATTTTATTTTTATATGACTCTTTTATTAATAATTTAAGTTTCATACAATGTATCTCATTTATACCCTCTTCTCATTTCTCCCTGTTCCACAATCCCACCCCTTTGCCTCAAAAAAGAAAGTTATTAAAAAAAACACCTCAAACTTCAAAAACAAAATCATAAAGAAATAAAAAAGAAAATTAAGTCAAGGTTGTATGGCAGGAGCATGGATGCTGGGCTTCACAATGGTCTTTGGAGGGAGAAAGTTTCTCTGTTTGTGTTCTTTGACCTGGTCCATACAAGCCCGAGGTGAGGCATGAGGGAGTTTGACCTGGGGTTTGCCCTCATTGTTCAAACACAGACACCAAGCAGGCTTCCTCTTATCTTGCAAACACTAGGGAGTCTCACAGACCTTCCAACATCCCACAAGGGCCAGGATGTCCTGAAGACACCAGGGTATCCCACAGGCATCCAGACATCCCATTGGCACCAGGACTTCCACCCAGACTGCAGGGAATCCCACAGACTCCTGGGCATCCAGAAGGCCGAAGACCAACACACAGGCATCTGGATACCACACAGGTACCTGGAGATCCAGAAGGTAATTGACCTTCTAGTAGGAACCAGGGCTTCTGACATGGCCTTGGACTTCTTACAGGCATCTTGCAGTCAACAGATCCTCCCTCAGGCACCAGGCACCCAACTCTAGAGCCAGGCTGGAGGTAATCTGGATGATGGCTGGGCATCATTCAGGGAGTGGGCCTACCCACTGTCACCCAGACATTTCACAGGTATTAGGACATCCACAGGCAAAAGGACATCCCACCGGCACCAAAACATCCCACAAAACCCCAGGGATTCCCTCACTCACCTAGGCCTTCTTCATGCATCTGGCCCTCCCATTCAGACCCACAGGGATCTGGTCCCCCTGCAGGCACCACATCATCTCATAGACATCCATATGTCACATAAGCACCAGGACTTCATGCAGGCACTAAGCAGCTGGCCAGAACAAGTGCCCTATGGAGCCAGGCTCAAGCATACATGAACTCTGCTGGTGTCAGCAATGCAGAAAGATCTCTACTTGCTCTGATCCACATGAGTTTTTTGAGGTTTCTGATATTTCTTTCAAATTCTTTCAAAGGGAGGAGACCCAACCCCAATATGGAGCCTTTTTCAGTAATGATATCTTGCTGAACAGCTCAGTACCTGCTGTACACAAGCTTCCCTGCAGATGTGCTGCTTCCCCAGCCTCTGCTTCCCAAGCCATGTGGGAGGAAATGCTGTTCCATTTCTCCATATTGATCTGTCTGGGACACCCTGTCTTTCCAATCACTAAGGACCTGGCACCAGTGTATCATCTCCTGTTCAACATAACTGTGAGGGACCTTGGATGTCCTGATTCAGGATCCTGAAAGGGGAGCTCTGGGTCCCTGACAGACCTTCTTGTGGCCTGCCTCCATCCCTTCACTGGTATTTAAAGTCTGCAAGACATTGAAATTTTTAAGTATCAGTCCCTGAGTGGATTGTTAGGTGGTAGTGATTTTTCTTCCACTCAGTGGATTATTTACTCTTCTGTTTCCTTTGTCACACAGATTATTTTTCTCATGTAATTTCTCTGCTGACATTTGCAGTTGGGTCCTGTACTGTTAGTGTTCTGTACAAAAAGTTACTGTCTTCTCCAATACTTTGATGGGCATCTCCTGTGTGTTCCGTTTAAAATTTCATTGTTTTACAATTTAATTTAAAGTGTTTGATACATTTTGAATTGGTTATTGAACAAGATGTTAACAAGATTTTAATCTAATTTCTTCCTCTTCAAGTAGATATCCTGTTGTCAGCATAATTTTTATACGTTGATTTTCTTTCATACCGCTTCGCTGAAATATTTTATCTCTCCTTCCAATTTCTTTCCTGTTCCTTCAGTTGTCTATGCTCTCTCTAATCCTCTAACATATTGCATAGGTATGGAGAGAATGGACAACTTTGTGTTCTTCCAGATTTCAGTGGAATTGCTTTGAGTTTCCATTTATGTTGATATTGGCTATGGTCTTTCTGTAAATGACCTTTGTAATGATTAGGCATAAACTTCATACACTTAATCTCATCAGAATTTTCCTCATGAAGGTATGTTGGATATATTCCAAAGCCTTTTATGTAACTAATAAGATGACCATGCTGTTTTGTTGTTTCTTGTTGTTGTTATTGTTTAATTGTTTAGTATCCATTTTAGTATCCATTCTGTTAGTCTATGTCTTTTTCTTAGGAATTGAGACCATTGATACTGAGAGATATAACTGACTATTGACTGTTGATTTCTGTTATTTTGTTATTGTTGTTGTTGCTGCTACTGGTGCTGGTAGGTGTGTGTGTGTGAGTGTGTGTGTGTGTGTATGTGTGTGTGTGTGTGAACTTCTGTGAGTACTTTCATTGTTTTATTTTACTTTCCTGAAATTATTTATTCCTTATGCTTTCATCTTTAGAGTAAACCTCCTTAGGTCAGGGCTGGGTTTGTGAATAAATTTAGCTACAACATGGTGTATCTCATTTTCTCCATCAATGGTGATTGAAAACTTTACTGGGTCTGGCGTCTGTGGTCTCTTAGTGTCTGCAGCACATCTTTCCCTGTCCTTCTGCATTTTTAGAGTGTCCATTGTGAAGTCAGGTGTAATTCTGTTAGTTCTGTCCTTATATGATTCTTGGTGCTCCTTTCCAGCTTGTAATATTCTTTTTGTTTTATATGTTTGTTGTTTATATTATTATATACTGAGGGGACTTTCTTTTCTGGTGCAACCTAAGTATTGTTATGTTTGTGTCTTGTACCTCGATATGTATTTTCTTCTTAGGTTGCAAATTTTTTTCTTTTATGAATTTGTGGAAAATGTTTTGTGAGCCTTTAAACTGGGATTCTTCTCTTTCCTATATTCATATCATTCTAAAACTTGCTCTTTTGATAGTTGCTCTAATTTCCTTATTTTTTATATCAGGATTTTTTAATTTAAAATTTTCTTTAACTCGTATCCATTTTGTTTACTGTACCTTCAATGCCCGAGATTGTCTGTCCCATCTTTTGTATTCTGTTGATGTAGCTTGCTATGTAGTTCCAGTTCAAATTCCTAAGTGTATGATTTCCAGCTTTTGCTCTCTTTGTGTTTCTTTAATGTGTCTATTTCCTTTTATAAGTCTTGAACATTTTTATTCATTTAATTCTAATGCTTGTCTTTTCCTGAATTTTTAAGGTCCTTATTAATTTTCTATTTACATTGGCTGTTTTGTAAGCACTTTTCTAATGCTTCAGCTATGTTGGAATATTAAGGGCCTACTCTAATATGGTTGTTCACTTCTAGTGGAGGCATTATGCCCTGGTAGTTATTGATTATGTTGTTAAACTGGGGTCTAGTCTTCTCAAACTGGAATGATTATAGGTCTGTGTGCTGATCTCTGGATTTGTCTTTGTATGGGTGGATATTTTTTCCTTGCTTTCTGATTCCTCTTTGATTTCACCTAGTGTCATGGCTGTGATTTTCCTGGTAGGAATGTTTTCCTATGTAACTGTGCTGTAAATTATTATCCTGGGGAAGCTTTCTGGTCCACCTCAGGAGCCACTAGTGGGCTGCAAGTCAGGAAACCACATGTCAGGAATGTGGGTCTACAGAGGACCAATTAGTCTTAGACTGGAGATCTGTGAGCTGACAAGAATGCTTTTAAAGTATTCTAGAGTGTGTTGTCATTGGAACATTTCAGGTTATTGTAGCAAGTGTGGTTACACTTATAGGAAAAATATATAAAACATATAAACGTAGAAAAAAGCAGGGGAGATTGTTTGATACCCATGGATGAAGGTCATTAGGTAAGACTGAGATATTGAAGTAGCTCTATTTCCCAAAGTAGGAAACTTCCTATGCTTTTGGTCAAGAGGTAAAGAATGGTCAGTGCCCAGGTGGAAACAGGAAGCTCTGCCAGATCATTTATCAAAATAAAACAAACCTGAATGACATGTACCTGGGCTCACTGTATAAATGAGCTCCGTATAAAATGTTGATTGTGGACAGGGAATATCTTTTAAAGGAAAACCCATCCATGACAAATGTTTTTTTCTGCAGCATAAAGTATGGGATATAAGACTGAGATAGACACATCCATATTAGTTAGGTGATAATTATGTAATTTTGCCATTCTCCATTGGAAAACAATATGACAGGTGTCGCAGACAGCTCCAGAACCCCAGTGATGGGCACCAGGGGACAAAAGCGTTTTAAAGATTTCCTAGGACCACAGACATGGAGATTGAGTTTACAGGACACATCCCTGTGTCCATCAGCAGGATGTCAGTTGAATAATAAAGGTGAGTTTTGAGTCTTGAAAGGAAAAGTTGGTGTCTGTCACAAGGGGAGGAAGAATGAAAACAAGCAGTAAGGAGTTTTTTCTGTGAACCCTGGACCTTTATGAGACACCAGTGTGGGAAGTGGGCATATCTGCATGGGAGGTTTGGTCCATCTAAGACTGAAGCTAAGGGGATAACGTTCTTGGTATCCAGGCTCAGTGAGCATCTAAAGGGCAGGATGGTCACCTTCAGCATGGACTGGATTCCCCTCCTCATTGTCCTCACTCTCTGCACAAGTATGCTGTGGGCAATGGTCAGGAAGATCACATCTGCTAAGCTCCAACCTGCCTCACCCCAGCCTTCCCTTCAGGAATTATTCACTTTCCTCCTTCCCAAATCTTTAACTCATATCCGTGTTTCCAGGGTCTCTTTCTCAGCCTGGGTTGACTCAGCCACCATCTGCTTCATCTTCTCTGGATATGCCGTCACACTTACCTGCACCCTGAGGAGTGGCTGTATTAAGTATATTGTGGACTGGTACCAACAAAGCCCAGAGAATAGGGTCTGTTTTAATGCAAGTGGACCCTAATGGCATTGTAGAATCCAAGAGAAGTGGAATTCCTGAAAGTTTCTCAGGCTCTGCCTCTGGGCAGGATTGATACCTGACCATCCAGAATGTCCAGGATGAGGATGAGAATGTCTACTACTGTGGATCAGATCATGGCAGTGGATGCAACTATGTGGAACCCAGTGTCAAAGACAATAAGGAAATGAGACAAAAACCTGACTGGGCTTCCCTGTGCTCACAGGTTTCCATGTTCTCTGGACTAAGAATCTTCAGAGCTCCCTGATGTCAACTAATCCTTTCTATTTTGAGGATATTTTGTAAATTGAATTCATATTTAATATTTCCCTTTGCATAAATATTTCAGGATTGATTGAATTATTTGAATTAATATATGAACACTTGTAGCTATTTCCACTCACCAGTTTCCTGGAGTTTTCTTGAACAAGTTATAGATATAATCCAAGTTAATTCAGGGTGCAACTCCTGTTGTTGTCTGCTATGACTTTCCCCCACATTAATCAGTTGTGAGTGTTCCATATAGCATTGAGCATTGCATATTAACATATAGATTATTAAACTTGGTCCTAATCCAAAATGTCACACATACAGAAATAGTCATGGATCATTCCATTCACCTCACATCACCTTTATGTGCAAAGAGGAGTCAGTGCTGAGTTTGGGTGGTGTTCCATAGTCATGTATAATGGGGAAGTGTGGAATGGCTCCACACCTTTGCAAAGAGTCTTGCCTTTTTTCACAAGGGGGATTTGACTGTGTTCAGGAGAGAATCTTCCAGTAGAATTTGCAGTGCTTCTATGACAGTAAATACCTACATTTCTAACTCATTCAATTAAAGAATCAATCTTCAATAATTTCAGACCCAATTCAGAATGTGACTGTGTGTGTGTGTGTGTGTGTGTGTGTGTGTGTGTGTGTGTATGTGTGTGCTATGTGTGGAAAAATGGCCACTGTGATGAGTAGTTTCTATAGATTCATATAAAAAAAAGTAGTAGAAACTGCTAATCTATATAAAGGATGGAAATCACAGGGATGGAGCAGAAGCTTTATCAAATCCAGAGTAAAATGGAATCCTTCATGGTCAAATAAACTGAAGGATTCCCAGACATGAGTGGATTTAAGTTAACATTTTTCACCTATGATCTTTGAAGCTGATCACTTAAATAAAAGATAAAAACACACAATCAGTGTACACCAATTATCAGACACCTCTATCATAGTACCTTCAAAAACTTACAATGGGGAAGATCATGAATAAAGAAGGGTATGTGTGTGAGCTTGGTATACATTAAAGATGTTTGTGCATTGATAAATTAAAGGAGGAAAAGCATTCAATTGCTGTCTGAGAATATATTTGCAAGTCAAATTACAATGATTATTATTATTGATGTTGTTGTTGTTATTTTTGTTTTATTTTTTATCATGATAGGTTCTTGCTTTGTTTACCAGACTTGTGAGAACATACAATCCATCTGTCTTCTTCTGTCTTAAAGTACTGAGTTCTGGGATGACAGATGCATTCCACATGTTTGGCTATTGGTCTGGATTTAGTTCTTCAGAAAGATTTCCTATATGAAGCCTGAATTTCCTTAATATCTTTAATTACAAGTTAGGCTGGGATGGTACTGTTTCTAAGTGCTAATGTTGGTGACTATTCTGTTTGAGGACCTTGGATTCAATTGCCAGAATAAAAATAAACAAACAAACAAACAAACAAATAAATAAATAAGTAAATCGAGAGATCCCTAAGGGCATCCAGAGGGATTTTTAGAGGATGTGGCAGGTGGTTTATTCTTTTCCTCCCATTGCTCTTTTTGTGTTTTTCTGTATTTATTTAATGGGTTTATTAATTTCCTATTTAAGGACCTCTATTCCCACATGTGGTTTTAAAGTCTTTTCTTTGTGCTTCAGATATGTTAGAATATTCAGAGCCTGTTGTGTTAGGATTGCTGGCCTCTTGTGTAGACTTATTTCCCTAGCTCTTTTTAACTGTGTTTTTCATCTGGTATTAAGGAATCTGAGATTTTAATGATTTAAGGTACAGGTGTTGATTTATGGTTTTAGGTGTTGGCTGGGTATTTTGTACTTTGGTGTCTGTTTCCTCTCTAGATTTTAGGAGAGTGTGATGGCTATGTGTTTCCTGGTAGTAAATTTTATGTGGACCTGATAGATGTGACCACTGAGTTTTCAGGTAAAATATGTTTGGGGGTATTATGAGTTCACACATATAGATGAAGATAGGCTAGGGGTCTGAAGGATTCAAAGAATGAAGGAAAGCTGTATGTTTGAACAGGATCTTGTTATCTAGTCTCCAAGAATGTGAGTAGACAGTAAAGAAAGGTCATCTTAGAAGGTCTGCTATAGCTCTGGGAATGAGACTGGTGTTGGATCTTGAGGAGAGGAGGGAGTGGTGAACATCTTCAGTTAGCTTACCTGTTTCCCTCTCTTGCTCAGCTGCTGCGTTCCCAGGGAATGCTTGATGTTATTTGAGGAGACTGGGTTAATGGGATGAGTTGGGAGACAGAATGTAAGAGGAGAAGATATTTATGAGCCCTTGTGGTACAGTCAGAAGGGAAAAGTAAACTTCCCTAGGATTTCTGCTACAAGCTGAGGATAAGAGTGAGGGAGAACTGGAGGAGCAGAAGGAGAGGTGAAGGTCAGCAGTAGCATACCTGCTCTCCTGGCAGAAGTGGCTTCTGGATTAGCAAGGAGTGTTTGCTGGAATTGGGGGCTAGGAGGGAGCTTAGTAGAAGACCTGTAGAATCTACCTGAAAATGCTGTTGGTGGATATTGACACAGGTGTTCTGCTTCATAGATGTGGAAGATGGGAGGATGGAGCTAGGGTAAGAGAAGTAAAAAAGTATGGAGTCAGCCTACCTGAAACACTGGCAGGATTTACATCTGTTCTTTTAGGTGCAATTGTTCTACTGATAGTACAAAATTTTCCACTTATAAAAATACGTGTGTGTGTGTGTGTGTGTGTGTTCACGTGTGTGCTGTGAAGTCTGTCATATGTACTAAGTTACCTGTGGTGACCCGAAGAGGGTATTGGATCCCTTGGGTGTGGAGTTATAGAATTTGTAAGTCGTCCATGTTGTTACTAGTAATCAAATTTGGGCCATCTGAAGAAAAGCAAACAAGTACTAAGCCATCTCTAGCCCTTGATTCCCACATCTTAAAGCACACTCTAGTCTGAATCATTAGCTTTCCAAGACAGAGTGGGCACAGAGTTCTGTCACTGTCCCTGAGTGGTGTCTTTACTTACAACCATCAGATCTCTCCTCCAACATTCTACTGTCTTCCTGTCTCCCACATGCCCTTATTTAAAGCAGTTTTCTTTGAATAATTTCCCTCAATTCATTTTTATTTTTGCTAAGGACAACTCCATGAAGGTTGCCCACATAGGTGAGTACATCAAAACTACCCTATGACTTTCTTCCTGAGAGTTTAAAATAATCCAACAGACACCAGAATGGAATTTGTCCTAGCCCATGGCCAATACAGATAATTAATCTTGAACTGTTTGAGTTCATCTCTGTTGCACAGTCATAAGTAGGAATTTCCATGTTTGGGTGAATGACAGAACACTGAAGTGTAGAACTTAAATGTCATCTAGATATTATTTTGGTGAGCAATGGATTCCATTGTTATTATTAATACACTCTTAAGGGGAAAAGCCCTTTAATGTGTCAATTATAAATCTCAATTTTAAAACCAGTATTTTGTAACTCAGTATTTATTCAAGGCCTGTCATATGCTGGACACTATACAAGGAATTAGGGACCTGGTATCCCTAAATAAGACCCACAATCGTTGGGCAGCGGGTAGATAGAAATGTCTGCAATACCTTAGTAGGGCTTAGGGCACATGGCCTAGAAATAATGGAATACATGATTTTAGTTTGCAAAGAGATGTTTGGTATCTTAAAGTTTTATCCTAGTTCAGCAAGAACTATTTTGCTATGAGGGCAAGGCAAACATTAAATTAAGCTACTTTACATATAATTTATATCAGTTTTCTGAAAGAATAGAAATTAGGTAATCTAGTTTTCTTTTGCTATAAGCAATTGAAAACACTTATGGAAATTAAATGTTGACTTCTAAAATTGTTTTGTTTTGGTATAATTAAACAGGATCCTGAGCTTATTTGCAGAACAGGGAGCAAAGTCAGTACGATTTCTGAAATGTTCCCCTAAACAAGTGGTTCTCCATGTCCTTAATGCTGATACTTCAGGGACTAAGACTTTCTCATCCATGAGTTTTTATTAGATGTATGATATGAGGAATGGGTCTGCTATGGAGAGTGTCTCAGAGCCAGAGATCACTTGGTTGTATACATAGCAATACACAACTATTGCATTTGTAGGCACATCTTGCATTGGAAGTTTGGTATTGTAGTTTATATGATTCTCATTTAGGAAAGTCTAACTCCACTTTTTCTCCCCCAGCTTCCTGTATTATACATCTGACATTATGAAATCCCCTCAGCAATGGGAGGATGCCTCCAGCTTAATTTCAGTTTAATTTCTCTGTTTCTTGAACCAAAGATGTGTAGTATTTCTAGTACAGATTTTTATCAAGCAATTATGGTGTACAAACAAGAGGAGAGAGAAGAACCTGTTCTGTTTTGGGAGATTCTAGGGCCTCCAAGAGCCCATGATATTCATGATGAGTCATCTTATATATGGCACTGGGATTTGGCCCTAACTAGCTCTTAGATTCAGTATTACTAATTATGTAGGTTAACACAGTATGTCTCCATGTTTATTTTTCCTATGTCCTTCAAATTACTTAAACAGGCTATCCCTTATTTCTCATTTCCTATCTCTCTGCCATATCCTTGCTGAAACTCTCCTTCCCCAGTGTTTTACCATCTCTGTTTTATACAATCTAACTTCACATAACTCCCTTGCTTCTTGAAGGACCACCTGGCTGAGTGAGCTTCTTGGTTTTTATACATATTCTAAATCAAACACATAAATCTAAAGATTTGAACGTTAAGTACACCTATGTGAGGGAATATGTGACATTTGTTTTTCTGGGCCTCAGGTATCCCACCTAGTATTTTTTCCCAGGCTTACTCATTCATTGTTAAATAATTACCCTTTGTTAGTGCTGAATGGAATTCTATTGTGTAAATTTTCCACATTTTGACTTTTCATGAATTTGGTGATATACATCTAGATTGATTCCTTCCTTATCTAATTTTAACAGATTACCAGTGAACATGGCTGACCATCTCTCCAATAGGCTACAGATTTCTTTGAGTATATGGCTAGGAATAGTATAAATGCATCATAGGTAGTTCCATTTCTAATGTTTATGATGTGTGTGAATGTGTGTGTGTGTTGTGTGTGTGTAAATGTAATTGTGTGAGAATGCACGTGGTGCCATAAAAATACTGTGAGTATCATTCCTCAGACCTCAGATTTCCCTTTCCTTCTTCTTTTTGAGGCAAGATGGCTAAGGGGCTGTAATGTACCAAGGGTGCTAATCTGTCTAAGAGAATGCAAGGGATCCATCTGCCTCTGACCCCCAAGATTTGGGATTACAAGCTCTACCACCTTATCCTTGCAAGGCAAATACTTTACCAACTGTGAGGTCTCCTTGTGCATTCTCAATTTGAGATAAATTCAGTATTATCGGTTTGTTGAACTGTAATCCAGTTTTAAAGAGTAAGTAATTTATGTGCTGTAAGAAAGTGTCAAGAGAACCTGGACTGACAATGCTCCCCACGAGGAAATCACAAAACAAAACAAAACAAATTTGTACCAAGCAGGAGAATCATTCTTTTAAATGTTTTGTCTGGGAAATACAACTGAATGAAAGAACAAAATAGAATATTGATATAGCTTTTGTTTATCTTCCAGGGTATTAGTGTTGGGTCCTACTTCTGAAGACAATGACTACTTTGGATACAGGACAATTACTTGATATGGGTCTGGCCCTATAATCATGATACCACTAAATACTATACATACTTCCAGGGGAGGGAATCAATTAATCAGCCCCATCCAGGTGCATAATTTATTAACCATGACAAGGACCATGTTGGCAAGATATCCATAAAGGTATGATAAGTGGCACTCAGACATTGGTGGCAACGAACAGCTCTCTAATATGACTTAAGGCCCATGCAACAGGAGGGAAATCATGTCTGGTACCTCAACCCATGCTCAGGCTATCTCCATTCAAGTGGTACTCTTTCAAATTCCTATTAGTTACTGGGATTCTTCTATATTTCTAGCTTTTTAAGAAATCACGACACAGCTGTGATTTCACAGATCTACCAACAGGGAATAAACATTCCTGTTTCTCTACATCCTCAGTAGCCCTTGTTGTCACTTGATTTTTTGATAGTGACCATTCTGATGAGAGTGAGGTAGACTCTCAAATTGGTTTTAATCTGCCTTTCCCTTGTGGCTAATGATGTCAAGCGCTTTTAGAAATCTTTACTAACTGTTTGAATTTGTTGCTCTGAGAATTCTGTGTTCAGATCAATGGGCTTTAAAACTTGATTGTTGATGTTTAGTTTTTTGAGTTCTTTGTAGATTCTAGATATTAACCCTCTACTGGAAGAGCATCAGGCAAAGATTTTCTCTCATTCTGTGGACTGCCTGTTTATTTGACTGACGATATCTACACTCTACTGAAGTGTTTTCATTTCATGAGATCCCACTTGATGGTTTAATTTCCTATGCTACCAGATTCTTATTAAAAAAGACCTTGTCTATGCCTATTTATTTGAGGAGTATTCCACCTTTTTCCTCTTGCAGTTTCACCTCATCCAATCTTAGGTTAAGGTTCTAGGTCCATATGGAGTTTAAGACTGGGGAGGGAAAGATATAAAAATCTACTTTTCTTGCTTTTTTATATCTATTTTTTTCAAATACTCTTTTATGAAGATATTGTCTTTTCTCTGGAATTTATATCATACATCAGCCAGGTGTTTGAATGCACTTCTATTTGGATAGTGTACCCTATCCTATGGATCTAGGTGTCTGGTTTTGTACCAGCACCATGCTGTTTTCATTACTCTGGCTTTGTATTACAAGTTGAAATCAGGCATGAGAATGTCACCCACCCAGCCTTAATATTCTCTTTTTCAAATTGTCTTGGCTCTCCTTTGACTTTCGTGGTTCTCTTTTTGGGTTGCTTTTTCCCTATAAATGTTGAGAATATCCTTCAAATTTTGACTGTGATTGCCTTAAATGTGCAGACTCCTTCTGGTAAGATAGACCAGTTTGACACCATTAATACATCTGATTCATTAGTATAGGAGGTCTTTCTCTCTTCTATTGTTTTCTTCAACCTCTGTCCTTACTGTATTAAACCTTTAAAAAGAGGTCTTTGGTTTTTTTGCTAGGCTTATTTCTAGGTAATGTGTGTGTGTGTGTGTGTGTGTGTGTGTGTATGTATGTGTGTGTGTGTGTGAATCAATCAGCTGTCAGAGTTTCCAAATGAAAATTTTAGGGTAACTTAAGTATACAATCATATTATCTGCATATAGAGATATTTTGACTTCTTTCTTTCCTATTTGTATCCCACTGATCCCATTTAGTTGCTGTATTGATCTAGCTAAGACATCAAATATTTTATTGTATAGGTATGGATAGAGTGGACAGATTTTTTTGTTCCTGATTTTAGTAGAAGTGCTTTTGGTTTCCCTCCATTTAGGCTGAAGTTGGTTTTGAGCTTCCTGTAAATTGTCTATTATTTTTAGGGATATTTCTTGTATCCCAGATCCCTCTAGGACTTTTTTCATGAAGAGATTTTACATATTTTCAGAAGATTTTTGTGAGTCTAATGAAGTGATTGTTGGCTTTGTCTCAGAGACTTTTCTTATGGTGGATTACATTTATCAATTTACATATGTTGAACCATCCTGTGTCTCTGAGATGGAGCCTACTTTATCACCATGGTTGATCTTTGTGTTCTTAGATTTAGTTTGCAAGTTCTGTTTTGAGAATATTTGCTTTATGGTCATAAAAGAAATATTTGCTTCTATGTTCTGTAATTTTCTTTCTTGGGCCTTTACGTGGTTAGGTTTCAGAGAAATTGGCTTCATTAAAGGAACTGGGTAATGTTTCTTTTGTTTATATTTTGTGAAATAATTTGATGAGTGTTGGCATAAATTCTTCCCTGAAAGTCTGGAAGAAATCCATACAAAGACCTGATGGACTTGTATGTGTGTGTGAGAGAGAAAGATAGGGGTCTTAGTTACCACTTTTACTGCACTTTGTATCTATTCATGTCTCTGTTTCTATTTCATTGTTTTCACACCCGAGTTCGATTATTCCTTGCTGTATACTTATTTTAGATCTTTTTATCTTCTTTTGTTTTAGAGCTTCCCGGGATGCAGTTAAGTTAGAAATATGAGATCTCTTCAGTTTTATTATGTAGATAGTTAGTGCTACGAACTTGCCTCTTAGATCCTGTGCTTTCTAAGAAATTTATTTTTAGGTATACAGAAAATAATTGTTTTATGCACTGTTGGGTGAGGATAGATTAGGCCTTGGCATTTAGTATTGTCTGCAGGGGTTGCATTTCTATGGGGGTTGTTTAATTGCTTATGATCTGCATGTGGTATCTACAGAACACCTAAGAAGTTCTGAAGGAACAAAAAAAACCAGTGCTGAGATGCTTAGGTTTCCACTGTGGATAGAGTATGACACTGGTCAGGACAATGGTTCTGTCTGCTGAGGTCTAGCAGAGTTTACATCTGTGAATATGTCTCCTTGTCTTCTTTGAAAGACTTCACAGCAGCAAACAAATGGTGCACAAATGTGGGACAGAATATCATATGAGCTAATTCAAATTGAAGACAAGGAAGAAGAGAAAGAAACTCCAGACCTCTCAGAGTATGGTAAAGTATGCTCAGGAAAGCCAGCAAAGGATCAAGATTAAGGTATTCATTGAAGGTTCCCAAAGGAAGAGGAGAGACAGGAAATGAGCCTCTATGAAGAGACAAGTCTGTGAAATTAATAAATAAATGAGGAAAAAAACCCCAAGATGAGATCCACAGATTGGAGGCCCTTAGAAATAAAGGATTCAGCTGGGAGTGGAAAGAATCAATGTTCTTACTCCTTTTCCTGATCATGGGGCCTCCACTCCCTACCACCTCTGGTGGTAGCATACTGCTTCATGAGCTGAGTTTTCTGATAGCTTTTTTTGTGTGTGTGTGAAGGTCAAGATCATCTGTTTGAGGTCTGTGATGAAGAGTACATATTAGCGTATAATGGTGGTGTAAACAAAGCCAAACTGCCAGAATGTTTCAGCCAGAGATTCTTCTCACTGGTCCATGACATCCTGCTGTTGTAGAAGCTGCAACTTTAGTTCCAAACGATGCGTAGTTTAACTGACCATTTTTTATTTTCTGGAAACATGCCTACAAGAGGTCCTGTAAGACACATTTGCTATGATGATGAGAACTGCACCATATGAGGGAACCCTTACTACAGACAAAGTGACCAGTTATTTTTCCATAAAACGAGAATCTATCTTAAAATCTAGAAAGTATTTCCTCAGAGTCAGCACACAGAAAGTGTCTTCTAGAACTGGTGAGGTTGTATCTCATGGCTGGTAATTGAACTTGGTACTGTAAATGTCACCCAGGTGTTACTGGTTTTAAAGGAATGAAGGGGTCATGGAGAGCAGCTGAACTTTGTCACTGTTAGAGTCCAGGAGAGGACATTGGTAAAAGTGTAGCCTCAGTGTTATTGAAGGCCCAGAATGAAGGAGTCATTTAAAAATGTTGAGGCTTGGCATCATGCAGAGGGCCCAGGAGAGGGTATTTGCAAAGTTGCAGCCTGAGTAGCAGTTGAAGGCTCAGATTGAAGAGGTCATATAATGAAGTTGAAGCTTGGCACCATAAAAGAGCCCAGCAGAGGCTATTGGTGAAAGTGTAGCCCAGGTGCAGCAAGGAACCCCAGCAGTTTTGAGATGGCAGTATTATGGGATGACCATCAAGGAACAGCAGCAGCAGTGGTGTGGAGCCATCCAGAACCTGGAGGACAAACTGTGTGTGCTACAGAGGGCAGATCTAGATCTAAGCCCTTTGTAGGAGCTTAGAAGATTGAGAGTGAATTCCAGATAATTGGACACTGATAATGTTTTCTGCTGTCCTAAGACATTTTGAAAAGCTTTTTAAATATTTGGCTTCATTTGGTCCTGTGCATTAGTAACCTTCATGATTGTTACTCTTGTTTTTGGTTTAGCTTGTGTAGTGTTAAATTATGTTGTAGAAATAAAGGTAAAGCAATTTTTAACACAGAAAAATCAGTTTTTGATTGAGTCATATAGAAAAGGAGAATTATTGCAGAAGTTTATTTTTAGTTGTATATAAAATGTGTTTTGCACTGTTAGCTGAGAGGAGCCTAGTCCTGGCCATTTAGTATTGTCTGCCTTTATTGAATTTCTGGGGGGCTTCTTTAATTGCTTATGATCTGCATATGATATCAGTAGAACCCCTAAGGAGTTCTGAGAGAATAGAAACACCTGAGCTGAAACACTCAGATTCACTGTCGATCAAGTATGGTGCTGGACAGGATGGTATTTCCCTGTGCTGAGGTCTGGCAGGGCTTGCATGTCTGAGCATGCTTCCTTGTCTCTCTCAGTGAGCGATCCAGCAGCTTACTGCTACACTGTGACATATGTTTGGTCACATTAGGTTTTCACTTTCATTTCATTTTAATCTTTTTTCATTTATTTCTTAATTTTTGTTTTATCCCATTTTTTATTCAATAGCTAGTTTCCCAGTTTCCATGTGTCTGTAAACTTTTTGTTGTTGATATCCAGTTTTAATCTGTGATGGTCAGATAGGATGCAGACTATCATTTAATTATTCTGATATCTGTTGAACTTGCTTTGTGTCCAGGTAAGAGTTCAATTTGATAAAAGTGCCATTAACTGCTAAGAAGAAGGTATATTCCTTTTTGTTTGGGTTGAAATGTTTGTACACATCTGTTTTATCCATTGGCTTATGAGGATCAATACTTGATTTTAGCTGTAGTACTGTTTTTTCTATGAGCACGAATTCCCTTTAGTTTAAATCATAGATGTTTAAAATTGAAATATCATCTTGGTGAATTTTTCCTTTGTACTGTCTTTCCCTCCCTCTTTTGATTAGTTTTGATTTGCAAGCTATTTTATACTAAAATGGATAAACCAGTCTGTTTCTTACTTCCATTTGCTTTGAATATCATTTTCCATGCTGTTCCTCTGAGATGTTACCTCTCCTTGAGGTGAAGGTGTGTTTCATGAGCAGCAGAAGGATGGATCCTGTTTTCAAATCTATTTTGTTAATATGTGTCATTTTGGGGTATTTGAGAGCATTGGTGTGTAGAGTTATCACTGAGCAGTGTTGTTCCTGCGTCCTGTTGTTTTGCTGGTATGGTGTAGATTTGTCGACTCCTTTTTGATAGCTGGTCTGAGATTGTTCCTTTTGTTTTTTTGGGTGTGGTTCACCTCTTTAGGTTGAAGTTTTACTTCAAGTGTCTTCTGTGAGGCTGGATATACAGATAGATACTGGTTAAATTTAGTTTCAGCATGGAATTTCTTATTTTCTCCCTCTATTGTAATTTAAATTTGCTGTGCATTGTAGTATGTGCTGCTGTAATCTCTTAGAGTCTATAAAACGTCTGCCCAGACCTTCTGAATTTTACATCCCACATTGAGAAGTCAGGTGTTACTCTAATAGATCTGTCTGTATATGATATTTACTCTTTTTCTTTTGCCGCTTTGCACATTATTTCTTTTAGTGTTTGGATTATTATGTGCCAAGGGGAATTTCTTCTATGGTTCTGTTTATATCTTGTTCTGCATGCTTCTGCTTGTACCTTGATAGGGACCTTGTTCTTTAGGTTAGGAAATTTTTCTTTTTGATTTTGTTGAAAATATTTTCCATACATTTGTCCTTTGGTTTCCAGAAGGAGACTGCCTCCAGTGTATGTGGGTGTGACAAAGGGATTGAATGCTCAGGGAAGGCAGTAAGAGAAGATCTCAGAGAAAAGGAAGAGGCCAGGGCAGGTAGCCTGCTACATAGCTGGGGATAAGACTGGGAATTTGGAATTGTTAGATGGCAAGGAGTGTGAAGTTCACTTGCCCCTTTCCCTGGTGGGTCTGGCAAGTGGGATTCCAGGTAGAGAGTGTCTCTAGTGTTCTTGTCATTGAGTAATGGCATTAACGATATCTCCTGGGTGTGAAAAACTATACACCAGAACAAACAGTCTTGATTTAGATTTAGATATGAGACTCTGGATTTGTGGGTTCAGACAGTGATTATGAGTAGCCGAATAGACCTTGGCACTGGATTGTGAGTTGCTATGGGTCCTTTACCAACAGGGGGTGCTGTGGGACTTCCACTCACTCAAAGAGGCAGTCCCTTGAGGTGTCCCTGAGCTCACTAAGGATACTCAGCAGTGATGTCAGGTCTTGGCAAAACTCATGGAGAAAGGAGCTTAGTCTTAGCTAGTGATTCCTCCCAGGACTCTTGCAATAGTGAAAGTCTAACTGTATGTTTCATCTGCTCCAGGCTGTCATGTGAGCTGAGCTGCATGCCAGGGCTCAAGAAGACCCTTGGCAGGCACAATGTAAACATATGTAAAGTAACTGTTGAAGAAGTTTAATTTTTGTTATGTATAAAATAAATGTTTTGTGCACTCTTGGGAGAAGGGATGACTAGGTCATGGAATTTTTTATTATCTGCAATGGTTGGATTCATGTGGGCGATGCTTGCTTGCTCATGATCTGCATGTTCACTCAGTAGAACACCTGAGGAGGTCTGTATCAATAGAAACACTTGAGCAGAGATGCTCAGGGTTCCACTGTCCTGTATGGTGCCTGCTATGATAGTGGTTCCTGCTGTTGAAGTCTGGAAGGGTTTGCAGCAATGAATATGTCTAGTTTTCATCCTTGGTAAGATGTCACAGCAGCCTAAGAGTTTCAGGAACAGCCACTTCTCTGCCCACAGGGACTAGGAGGCCAGGGCAGCCTAGACTCCTTTGGAGATAAGTTGCCTGTATCCACTTATTTTATCTTGTACTTCTTTCTCATTACAGAGGTAGGGACATGTCTCAGAGCTCTGTGTTTCTCTTAGGTATATCAGCCTCTTAACCACAGATCACTACTATACTTTACCATACTACCTCATGCATTATCTGTTAATATCTAACCCTGCAATAAACCTTTCCCAATCTACCATCATCCCTCTGCATCTCTGGTAACTTCTCCCTGACCACGTGTCACTGAGCATAAAAGTCAGTCCTGACAGCTATAGAATAAAATGGTGCTAATAAGTCTTACATCCATTTCCTAATAACTCCTCGGTTACCTCTGAGTCAATATGGGAAATATTACATTGTATTCTTTTCTGTCAAATGCTGTAAGATACACCTTGTCATTATCCCTCCCCCAAGACTGCTGAACTATATAACTCGCTTTCTCTATCCCTAGATGTCCCTTTCTAAATGCTCACTTTTCTTCAAGTTTTAAAAGTATTTGCCTAGCCATATGTAACCAACGTCATTTCAATGTTATAAAAAGGAATGTCTATCCATCCAGTGACCTGCTCTCCCCTCTGCCTCTTTACTATTCAGACTACCTTTCCAAACTAGCCAACTGGAAATACACTGTGACCTCAGCTAATGAGAACAACCATTCATACCCTGAGTTAGCAATAAAGGTTGAGGCCATATTGTCCAGGTGTGCTTGCTTTGCCAGTTCTGTGAGCATCATCAGCCCTTCTAATCAGAAGTATAGTTACTTCACTGAGCTGCTTTAATGAGAGTGGTGGTCTCTTTCTTTGTGACCTTGAAACCATTTCTAATAGTCTTCTGCTGTTTCTAAGCCTCTAGATATGCCTCAGGAAGTACCGATATTCTACACACATTTTAGTGGTGGCCTGAGGACTGGGAGGATTCTGAATAGCACATCCAGGTCAGGCACAGCTGCTTTTATCACAGTGACAGAAACAGGAGAAGCAGTGCAGGAAACTCTGCTTCTGGAACTTGCTCCTTCTCCACATCTGCAACTGCTTGTGTTTTCACTCATGTCTTTGGAAGCAGCTTATGCTCACAGTATCTTGTGGATACTATATTGCATTCAATGATTCTAAATGCTCATAAAATTATGAACAAAGCAGACGCAAATATCTACAACTAGTCTTTACTACATCTGAATGCTGCCCATTGAGCCAGCTCCTTAAAGGTCAGCCTCTCCCGCCGGCATTGTTCTCTTAAATGTAGGAGTATCAGTCTGTGCTTTGTGCCTTACAGACAGGAAGTGAATCTGTAAAGCTCTGAATTCTGATTTGAATCACATGCTCCCACATTCTCACATCACAAAGTGATTAGTATATAGATCACTCCATGCAGATCCTCAGATCTGCTTTATTCCTAAGTCATTGTCCATGACCTACTTTGTATTCTACACCTTCACCTCCTTCATCAACTCAGATCCAGTGGATCCCTGTCACACCTCTAGGCCCTGTCCCATTTTACCTTTCCCCAGCTCCCTGCTATTGGCTTATAACAGCCACATGCAAGTGCATTCTGCTAGGTCATTGCTGCCCAAGTTCATCCTAGGACATCTCTCAGAGCTGAGTGTCTGATGTCAGAGGAAACAATAGGCAGAAATGTGTTAAATATCTCTTGAATAAAGTGTCATGTTACCCTGGATTTCACACATACCATCTTGGCATATTGCCTAGTTTGCAGTCTGCTTAACCCCTGCAGCGACTGCATTGGTACTTTATCTCCTTTCTAGGCCCTGCTTTGTCATCAACTGTGAATTGTATTCAAGTCTGTTTCCTTTCTGTAAGCCCCTATTTACACATAGCATCTTGAACCACTCTCCCATTAAAGGTGAGGGAATCCCTTACTCTGAATTGCACACACTGACAGATACATTTGTTTCTGCTTCAGACTTTTGGTCCTACACTCTCCTGGGTTGATTGCATGTGTGCTGTTCTTGCCTGTCCACATCCATCAGAGAAATGTATCACTGATGGCTCCACTCAAACACATCACAACACTCCCTGTAGTTTGCCTTTCATGTGTCTGAAATATAAGGTCACGAAAACATAGCAGATGTGATATGTTGAATAATCAATTGTGAAAGATGTGAAAGATGGTGGTTGTGCTAGGAGCAAGAGGAGTGTTCTGAGGCTTCCTCTGGGTTGTCTGCAGGACAGTTGTCTGCATGTGGTAATCATAACTGACATGGAGTCCTATGAATGAGACCTCTACTTTTTGTGAGGAATCAGCAACTGCTCTACTGTGAAAGGGGTCCTTGCCTATATGACTGACCGTGTTGCCACCTGCTGTTTATTCCACGGGAAGAAGTAATTGACTTCAACTGGCTTGCTGTCTCAAAAACTCACACTGTGAATCAACAGCTAGGAGGAGTTAATGAAAGCTCATTTGCATGAATATGCTCTCTTCTTCTGTGAGGTCCCTGGGAATGAGATAAGAGAGAACTGAGTCTGCTCAGACCTAAGTCCTGGTCTAGAAGAATCCGTGCCTACCATGGAGTGGACACTTCTCTTCTTCATGCTTCTATCTTGCAGTACAGGTAGGGCAGGACTAGGAGGCCTGGGACAGACCCTACACTTTGTCATTCCCTCCTGGTTCAGGTCCCCTGGTTGACTCCTAGCTCTGCTGTTCACTGTGGTGTCTTCTTTTGCAGGTTGCTTTTCACAGTCTACATTGATGCAACCACCCTCCGCCTCTGCACCTCTTAAATCAACTGCCAAACTCACCTGCACCCTGAAGAGTGGCATCAGTGTGGGTAGTAAAAGCATTAGCTGGTACCAGCAAATGCAGGGGAGCCCTCCTCGGTTTTTACTATACTACTACTCAGATTCAAGCAAGCAGCTGGGGCCTGGAGTCTCCAATAGAGTCTCTGGATCCAAAGATACCTCAAAAAATGAGGCTGCTTTGCACATCTCTGAGCTACAATCAGATGATGAGGCTATGTATTACTGTGCCATCTGGGAAACTAATGCTTTACACAGTGAGACAGGCAGATGAGGAAGTAGCCAAAAACTGCTCCTCGTGATAAAATCAGTTCTGCTTTTTGTTACCTTATAATATTTATACACTAGTAAAGTAAAATATAAAGAAAAAGTTTGCACATAAAGATTGTTCCATGACTTTACCAAATAAGAGAGACAAAAGTATCAAGCAAAGTAACAAAGAAAGCTCTCAAACCTACGCTATCACATTGCAGTTGACAAGAAATGCTGCTGAAGATGAGTGGGAGGGCAAAGCTTCCTTCACTCTTCTTGGGCTGGCAAGCTGGTACAGCCATTCTGGAAATCAGGGTGGAGAATTTTCAACAAGCCTAATGTGGATTTATTGTAGGACTAGGTGATAACTCTCCTTATCATAAGCAGAAAGGACTTGCTATCCTGACACCGAAGCACCTGTTTATTCATATCCTCTGCAATCTATTCACAAGAGCTGGGAAATGGAAGCAGTAGCTGTCTTTCACCTTTACTGGTTAAGGAATGATGAACAGTTCTATTCAGCCATAAAGAAAAGTGAAATCTGCAAGTAGATGGATGGAACTGGAAATATAGTTATTGCAAGTCACAGAACGACAGATATCTCATGTGATCTCTTGTATGTAGATCCTACATTCAAATCTAGGTGTGAATGTATAACATGGAGTAACTATAGAAGACAGGAAAGTAGAAAGGGAGTATTGTGAGAAGAGGAGATAGCTTTAAAGAGGGAAATAGTAGGACACAGGTGCTATGCGAAAAATTATACATTTGAGAGCTTAACTAGGGAAGAGTACAGTAATGCATAGGAAGAGGAAAGGGCGCAAATGTAACACTAAGGATGACTGGGGAAACTCCAGCAAAACCTATAAGTTTATATGTTTACTTTAAAATACACAGAAGCAGCTATACTGTGTTAAGGAAGTTATTCCACATAGTGGGACAGTGTACTCCCTGGACCTATACATTAGAAAATGAAAAACAAAAGCAAGCACCCCAGTGCCAGCCATGAAAAACCTCCTCTTGAGTTGTTGCTGAGTGTGGTCCAAGAGGCCTCCAAAATAATTATAGCTATAGGCATGGCTTTTGATTACCAACCAGAACATCACAGTAAGATCCTATTGCTGCAGACACCATACCCTATGTCCATCAAAGTATCATTATCTGGACACTGTCTCCCTGAGGGCTCACTTTCACAATGCAGGGAGGGACTATGCAAGGGAATTTGTTACTATTTGGTCTACCCAGATAAAAAGGTTGAAAACTACACACTAGGCCTAGGCACTACATCCCTAAGAGTGTCACAGAGGCCCATGCATTTTGTGGAAATGCACTACCTAATTGGACATAAAACCAGCCCAGCTGGAAGGAACTCAAATGTTGAAATATGAAACTAGCCAAAAACTTATGGGTAGAGATGCCATAAACAGCAATGGTTCCAACCTCCTAATGTTGTGACTCCTTAGTAAGGTTCCTCATGTTGTAGTAACTTCCAACGATAAAATTATTTTCATTGCAACTTTCTAGCTATGATTTCAATATGGTTGTGAAGTATAATGCAAATATCTGATATGCAGATTGTTTTAGAGACTCCTGAGAAAAGGTCATTCAACCTATAAAGCAGACATGATACACCGGTTGAGATTTGCTCTCCTAGAGGAAAATTGATACTATCTACTACCCTTTTACTAAAGTATGTTTTATTGTGTCTTGACGTGGATTCTGTATTAGAGAATACCTGGCTTTATTTAGGGAGTTTGAATGTGTTCATTCCATTTCTTTTTTAATTTCTGATAATTTAAGGATTGGTTTCAGTTCTTTTAAGTCTGTTAGAATTCTGCTTTGGATCCAACTGGATCTGAGGTCTTTATAATTGTAAGACTTTTGTTACTTTTTCAACTTCCTTATTTCTAATAGTATGTTATGGATCCCTTCATGGCTTACTTTCTGTAGTGCAGATATGTCTAGTAATTTATCCATTTCTATTAAGTTTTCAAGTTTTATAGAATTTTGATTCTTTTTAAATCTTGAGTTTTTAAAAAATTATTACTTGAAATTATAATTATATCATGTCCCTCCTCCCTTTCCTCTTCCACAACTCTTCCATATAATCCTCCTTGTTCTCTTTCAAATTGTGGCCTTTTATCTCATTGTTATATACATGCATGCATAAACATATACAGATACCACTCCTCAGTCTATATAGTGTTAGTTGTAAGTGTGTTTTCAGGGTTGACCATTTGGTATTGGATAACCGATTAGTGTGCTCTTCCATGGGAAGAGTATGACCCCTTTTTTCTGCATTCTTTAGTTGACATAGTTCTTTGTTTACAGTTGAGGCCTTGGGTGTTCCCAACTCCAGACATGATGGTGAACATCATAGGAACATATAGGAACAACTCCTGATGTACTTGGAGATACAATCTCACAAAAAAAATTTGTGACTCTCTGTCCTGTACATTATTTGACTCCCCTATTATTCAATATTCCATGAGGTGTGAGAGTATTTTGTAGATGTATCCATTGGGACTGGGCTCCACAAATCTGCATTTTGATTTATTGTATTTTTCTGTAGTGGTCACCATCTGCAACAAAGAGAAATTTCTTTGAAATTTGAAAAACCATACTTTTCCCTGGGTATAAAGACAAATGTTTAACAATTGTTGTTACAGATTGCGCTGGTTTCATAAATTAGTGGTTGTAGATTGTCCTCTAATAATCATGATTTCATTAGTACTCAGTAGTTACCTAGGCTTTCCATACCAGGCATGGTATACCTCTTGTTGAGCCTGGTCTAAGTCCAATTAGGGCACTTCTGGTTAACACTAAGCTAGGTGTGCCATTGGTGTGCCTGTAGGGTTATCACACCACACTGGTAATTGTTCTGTTTCATAGGCATCATACCTGGGTAGGACAGTTGGTTGCATCCTTCCTTTGAAGCTTACATGATACTTTCTGATAACATGGAATTAATCATCAAGAAGGTAATGTTCAAGTCAGTCCAGCTATGGGGTTTCTGGGACCACTTTCTAAAGTGCATGCTATCTTTAATGATATAGACGTAACATCCATCTCTTGATATAACTAAGAGCAATAACAATAATTTTTATGTTTTAGGAATCTCATGACAGCCCTTGCCAACAACTCAAAAGCAGGCTTCTAATGTCTGTTCTTGATTTTATTTGTAGGTGGCCTTTAGGTCATGGAAAGTGCTTCATATGTCCAGATGATGATAGATGTTCATTATATATATATATATATATATATATATATATATATATATATATATATATATATATAATTTTTGGTTTAACCATCACATCCTTCCCCTGTACTTACCTCTCTCTAATTCTTTAAGAAGCTTCACTTTTCCCAGGCCCCTACCAGATCACTTGTATCTACTACTTTGTGTTACCCTCCTCCCACATTTACTGTATATACTCTCCGTCTCCCTCCAGTAGGAGCTGCCATTTTCCATTTCCCCGTAGATCACTTTTACCCTGACATTCCCTTTCTATTGCTATTGAACCCTCCTGATCCTGACAATGGTCGCATTTTATTTTCCAGTACATGTAGTTACATCTGCAGATTCAGGAGTTTCCAGTAAAGGAGAACTTGTGATATTTTTCTTTCTGTGACTATGTTCCCTCATACAATAAAATCTTTTCTAGTTCTCATTTACCAGAAAAGTTCATGGTTTTATTTTTCTATACAGATAAATAGTATTCCATAGTATATATGTACTTCATTTTCATTATTCATTCATCCATTGTAGGACATTTGGTTGTTTCTATTTCCCACCTATTGTGAACAGAGCAGCAGTGAACAGGGCAGAACAAGTATCTGTGGAGTAAGATGTGGGGTCTATGGGCATATGCCAAGGAGTGGTATACCTTGGTAGATTATTTATTAGATTTTTGAAAATTCTTCAGAGTGACTTCTACAGAAACTGCACCTGTTTGCAATCCCACTGACATTTAAAGTGTGTTTAGCTCCCAGCAATAAAGTCCTTCATGCACCTACCAGATGGCCCACTAGTCTCTATTATATGATAACTTTTACATTCCAAAGTCCCAAAGTCTTCCACATTCATAAAAGCAAAGCAACAGCCATCTAACCAGACCAGACCACACCAAACACAAAGTAGATGTGTAGGTCTATCAGCAGCAAGAGCTCATTTTCTGGTAACCCCTTCTGTCTTAGTTATTTTATCTATTGGTATGATAAGACACCATGACCAAGGCAAATCATAGAAGAAAGAATTGGTGGCAGCTGAGGTAGTTAAGGAAGTCCCTGGCCGCCTGGAGTACTGCTCCAGCCATGTCTGAACCTTGAGTCAGCACTGCACAGGCCTGAAAGTTGCAAAGGAAGCCTGAGGTACCCAGATGGGGAGAGAGGTCTTTCAAAATGACTGAATATAAATTTGTGGTCACTGTAGCTGCTGGTGAAGGCTAGAGTGCCTCAGTGACACAGATAACTCATAACCACCTTGTGAATGAGTATGATCCTATGTTAGAGCACTCCTACAGGAACACAAGTAGTAATTGAGGGAGAAACTTGTCTCTTGGATATTCATGACACAACAGGTCAAGAGGAGTACATTGCAATGAGGGACCAGTACTGAAGACTGGGGAGGGATTAATTTGTGTATTTTCTATAAAGAATGCTAAATAATTCACTATTATAGAGAAAAAAATTAAGAATGAGAGACCCTGAATATGTATCTGTGGCCCCAAGAGGGAATAAATGTGATTTGCCTTCTAGAACAATAAACACATTACAGGCTCTGTACTTAGTAAGAAATGATGGAATTCCACTTATTGAAATCTCAACAAAGACAAGACAGGGTACTGATGATGCCTTTTGTACATTAATTTGAGAAATTAAAAACATAGAAAAAAGAGCAAAGACGGTACAGAGAAGAAAATGACCAATTGCATAATTATATAATACAACTTCTACTCATGAAGTCATACCTAAGAAAATATGATTGTGTTTATATATACTGCTGTAAATTATTAGCATTGTTTTAACATTTTTCTGTGTGCAAATTGTCAGTTTTAACCTTTATAGCTTTTATCTTTAATGCTTCTTCAAAAATAATGTGGAAATCTTTTCTCTAAATGCCAGCATTTCCCTGCATTTTGGATTTACACTAACAATGCCTGTGGAAGAGCCTGAAGACCCAAGACTTTGCTTTGTTGAATGAAGTTTATTTCTTATTAATTCTCATATTAAATGTGAATATTGGTTTGAACCAGTGTAACAAATGTTTTGATAAATTCATGCTCTGTATCATCTAGTCGCTAATTGGGTTCATTCGTAATTACAGCTTCAGTTGTGAACTTACAGTTGGTTCTACTTAGGCTATGGCATCACAGATATGTCTTTCCCCTTGATTCATGTTTAGCATGTCCTAGAGTTTGCCACACTTCTTAAGTGTGTTTAGACTATTCACAAGGCTTTCTCTGTCTTTCCACTGCGATTAGTCATGGTCACTTCCAAAAATAGTATTTTTTTTTCAGAAATGAGGAAAACATAGGTAAAATGTTGGTAGAAATTATTGAATAAATGTCTATTAAATATATAAGATAGATAAGATACATACCATAAGATTTCTTATAGCTATTCAAGGTAAGAAAAACCCTGTATGAAATAGTAACCATGTGGGTATACTTATATACTAGTACATTTTTGTAATAATTCAAAAAAATTTGAAACATATAAAAAGTTTTCATAAAAATTAAGACCAGTCCCCTTGTGTCATGTTGTTCCTTTTCAGCCTAGCTTGAAAGTGATTTTTCCGCTTACATCATTGAAAGTAGTTTTACATCTCATCAGGCAGTTGAAGATTACCTTAGCTTACCAGGTGTGGAGGAGATCAAATTTGCAAATCTGGCAACTGATACCTATTTATTATGGCATTACATTCCTTTTTGAAGTTGAAACCAGTGCTAAATTCTAATTTTAGGCACTAACATGTGTGGAACGAATGGACAGACAGATATGATTTGTGTAAACATTTTCAATCAGGCATTCCTGGCCCTATTGACGGAGTCACACTTCATAGGAATTTAGATCCTAACTGTTTAGGTTTTCGAGACCTTTGGCACCATTGCATAATTTCATCCTAACACACATATAAGTTCTGTGGGGAATTTTAAAAGTACAGTTTGCACAAACTCAACTATTTTGTATTCCCATTGTGTAAACGTAATACATTGTTTCTATCCATTCATCTTGTGGTTGAATTCTAGGCTGCTTCCACTTTCTAGCTACCAAGAACAGAGCAGGAATAAACATGGTTGACCTGGAGTCTCTGTAGTAGGATGAAAGGATCTTTGGTACATGGCAAAGAGTAGTTCTGCTGGATCTTGATGTAGATCTAGTCCCAGTAACTGAGGGACCCTCACACTGCTTTAATAGTAGCTGTGTAGTTTGCATTTCCACTAGCAATGGGTGAATGCTCTCCTTGCTACACATGCTATCTTCATCAGCTGTCATTTGTTTTATTGATTTTGGTGGCCATCTCACTCAAGCAACCACGCATATGTACTCCAGGATAAACACACATAACATATGATTTAATCTACCACCCACATATCAATGAAATACATGGCATTTGTCTTCTTGTCTTTCTGACCCAAATAAGTATAATTTTTCCCAGTTCCATTAATTGGCTTGCACAGGTCGTGATTTTAATATATAGCTGAGTCATATTCCATTTTTACATGTATAACATGTTTATTAACTAGGAATCAGCTACCAGACAGGTAGGTTTATTTAATTACAAATTAATTGCATATAGGAGCCAGTGAACATGGATGTTTAAATACATTTGTAGGATTATATAAATTCCTTGGGGTATACACAGGAATGGTGTAGCTAGGATGCATGGTAGTCCTGTTCTTTCTAGCCTCCTCAGGACTGATTTCTCCAGAGTCTGCACTACATTTATACCCACTAACTGTGTATACAAGTTTCTCTTTCCCCACAGCCATTCCAGCATTTGTTGTCATTTGTATTCCTGATGATGGGCACTCTGACTAGAGTGAGATGAACTCTTCAGGTGGTTTAGTTTGTGTTTCCCTGACATCTAAGGATGCTGAACAGTTGCTTTAAAATGCTTACTCCCATGTTTATCTTCTTTTGAGGAATTTCTGCTCATGCAAACACTCATTCTATTGGTTTATCTATTTTCTTGGTGTTTGTTTTCTCTGCTTAAATACTATGGACACTATTCTGACATATACACAGCTGGCAACGATTTTGTTCTCATTTGCTGGGTTTCCTGTTCACTCACTTCATAGCATCGTGGAAAAAATTTCTTGGCATGAACTCTTTATTCTAATGTACTCACACCCTCCCCATGGCTAAGTTATTAGCTAGCTAAGACTCAGAGCTATTATGTAGTAAGTCAGGACCAACATTCCAAATTTTAGGAAGATATAGAGAAGCTAGGGATGAAAGGATTATATCTCAACCTAACAAACAATACTTTATACTCAACAGTATGTCAAATGGATGGAAAGTTTAAAGCATTCCCACAAATATCAAGAGCAAGAGTAGGGTGTCCAGACTCCTATTCCTATTCAATTTAAAACTTAAAGTGTTAGATAAAGCAGTAAGACAAGAGAAGGCAATCAAACAATTTAGAAATAAGAAAAGAAGTGAAGTTATCTCTGTTTGCGTATGATGTGATTCTTTTTACTGGAGACCCTAAATATTCCACAAAAATTTTAGAGATGATAAATAATTTCAGCAAAGGAAATGATTCAACATGAACACAAACCAGTAGCCTTTCTAAGCACCAATTGCAAACACTGAAATTTTAAGAGATTTGTGCGAGGGATCCAGCATTTTCCACAAATGGGTACATGAAAACTCTACTCAGGAGGGAGTACGAGTGCAGGAAAAATGAGGAATGAACAACAGAGTAGTTCATTCTTTTATGGGACCCAAAGGAATGGCAAACATGATCACGCTTTAAAATGACACAGGGAACATGCTTTAGAAATAAAAAGCAGGACAGTTTTTAATGGGGGAAATAAGAGATACATTTTAAGAAAAGAGGGGGGGAAGAGACAGAGGCTGACAATGTGCTTTACCAGTGAAAAACCCCACACCAGGAAGAGAAGGAGGGAGAGACTGACAATGTACACCACCAGGGGAGAACCATGAGGGAGAAAAAAAGGGGGCAGGGGAGAAAAGCTGCACTGCTCTGGCAAAAAAACTTTAAAAAGCCAAGTACAGTTTTTTGGTATGCAAATGTTGGTGAGGCCTTCAGAGGAACTGGTTTGATATGCAGACTTAGTCAATGGTAGAAGTTGATCACATCTAGGGAGGAGCCTGGTGTCCTTCCTCCTGGGACCTACAAACTTCAAGGTAATCTTGTTTGCTATGAAAGAACATTTGACACAATAACCCCTAATTGGTTGAATGTTACTGTTAGCTAAATAATATCTCCATCTGCCTCAAACAGAGCAGGGTGCCATGTAGGCAAAGAAGGTTTTTATTTTATGGTTTTTAGCTCTTTGGTGCGTATTTATTTTTTCCTCTATCTAGGCTCCTTTTGCTTCTATCTGTTAAAGGCTTGTCTCTTCCTGGGAGGACCAACATCCATTCCAAGAATAGCCTTTAATATGTACTATCAGTATGAATAGGTAACTTTACTCATGTCAGGACTTAGAAGCCCCCAAGATATTTTGCAATGACAATTCATTTTGAGTAAAAAATGGCTGCTTTCCCTTCTCAGCTAACACCAGCCAGCTAAGGTATTACTAGGCCATGCAGACATAATGAAAGGCTTTTGTCACCATTACTGCAAAGGGGAGAAAGGGGTAAAATGGCTGGTAAGACAAAATTCCTGGCCAGGGAGTCTGGCACCTTGTCCACAGACTTCAACCATGTTGCCAGGGTATTGGGACTCCCATCAGATTGGGAAAATAATTCATTTATCATTAGACAGAAAAACAAGACAGAGAGACAGAAACATAAAAACACACACACACACACACACACACACACACACACGGAATAAGCCTAGCTGAGGAGATGTTTGACTATAGGAGACACCTGCCATCATCATGTTGACTTCAGTTTACATCTGACTGCAATTCTTGGTCCCTAAATGAGGCTGTGATAAGAATCCTTGAATTTGTACTGAGACAGTCCTTGTCAAAAGACCCACCTGCCAATTGGATCATTGTTTCTCTACATCTGGGTTGTTTCACAGGTAGATGAAACTCTGTATGTCCTTGAAGTGTATTTTACCCTACTCTAATTAGTTGTGACCAAACTGAGATCAGAGATGGCCTGTTCAAATTACAGACATTGGGGTAAACAGGTAGTTCTCATACTGTCTCCTTCCATGTTCTTGTTTCCCTGAGCAGAGTGATCTCCTATGCTAAGATTTTATTGAACTCAACATGGGAAGGGAAACGGGGGTATTGCTAATAATATGCCATGTGCAGAGGGTAAGTTCTGGAGTGTAGATATTAGACTTTAATTCTTTATCGTATTTTACAATATCAAAAAGATTACCAAGCCTGATATACAGTAAACCTTTAAAGACTAGTGGTCCAGTAGATTTTGTCAAAGTGTAATGGTAAAAATAAATACCAAAGACTTCCTTCAGTGAAGGCCTCCAATTCTCCAAAGAAGGAATTCATCAGAATTGATTCTAATAGAAGGGAATCAAGTAAAAGTGTTGGAAACTCCAGAGCATGGGGAAGTTAGTCTCCTCTCAGACTATCATCAGATTGTTAACAAAAGGACCTTGTCCCCTCAATTTGATGTTTATTATTTTTTAGGGCAGATAATGTGTTATGTCAAAGAGAAGTTCTATCGAGTTTAAGAGGAAGAAGATCTTCCAACCTTAGTCTGATGTGGGTTAATGTCTCTAATGGAGTTTCCCACAATGGTGACTTTTGGAAACAATGTTGTACAATGCATCTGGAATATTATTTAACCAGGATTTCCATATAACATGGTTTTGTGGAAATTTAGAGAGTCCATGCACAAGGCTGCCTGTAGCATCCAGTAGTAGCTCTTAAAACAATAACACACAAGGCTACTCCTTGTGTCCAACACATGGTCCTTAAAAAAATCAATCCCAAAAATTGGGCCAACCTGTATAGGTTTCTCAAAAATGAATGCATTCTTTAGTTATGAAAACCATTATTCATGACTCTCTAAGTACCAAGATAAGGTTACATCCACAGAGTATTAAAATAAAATTACAAAGAAATAGGGATGATTTCTCCAAATGAGAGAAATACATATAAAGTCCCCAAGAAAGTAAGGAAGGGATGATGATGATTATGAGTCAGCCTCAGGGATAAATATAGGGTTGCCTGATAAAATGAGTGAACAGTGGTAAATGAAGGAAACCCTCCATCCCCGGGAACAATGAAGACACCAGAGGGTGCTTTGACCCTTCTCAGAGTTTTCAGAGACCTTAAGTGGTTCAAGTTCACTGGCCCCTGTTCAGTTGTTCACTGGCCCCTAACAGTGTCATAGCAGCTGCTTCCTCCCATGGGAGGTTCCACAGAGCAGAGCACAGGGCCTCTCTGGATGTGCCTCTCACAGTGTAACTGCTTTCAGGGCTGAGCACCAGGTGGTAGAAGGCAGATAACAGCTTGTTGTTTAAATAACTGACAGAACTCTAAGGGAAGAGTACTCTTGGCTATGAGAAGCTACAGAATCACACACAGCATTTCAGTGTCAGACAATTTAGAAATTTGACTATGGTTACTTCATTAGAGTCAGAGATATGGTGAGCTGTAAATTGAACATAACCTCTTGGCCCATGGCGACTGTGTGCTTTGTCAATAGTAGGGTGCACTGAGAAGCAGTCTGAGTATACAGTAATCCCATAAATATGGACCATTTCCTCAATGGGGTCTTGGTATAGAAGAGATGATCATTTCTCATTGTTTTGGCATCAGTAGCTGCATTGACTCTTGCATGGAAGTCTCTGTTAAGCAGACCTTCACTTTATCTCAGCAGGCACTTCCTCCTGGGGTCTGCAGTGCATAAAGAACCTCCATTCTCCTAGCTATGTGTGATCTGAGCATCATGACTAAGACTGAAGGAAGACCAGAAGCAATCATGGATGGAAACACATTTGCAAGAGAGGCTCTGTGTTAAAGACTCTGGATTAAGGAAGGGCTATAGAATGAGTCTGGAGGCAGAGCTTCCCCACTGTCAGGGGTAGGATCCCTGTATCTCATGCTGTGAACTCTACACTTTCTCCTGTGCCAGTGACTACACTACCATGTCAGTGAAAGTGTCTGCTTGCCAAGGCTCCAGCTATTGTGCTGCCAGGAGGTCATTGCCTGTCTCCTCTCCTTTCTGCTGTACTGCTGCTGTTAGTCTTATTGGTCATGGTGTCTGTTTTGCTTATGGGAAAAACTGGAGATCATCTTTAATTCAGCTCTTAGTAACTGGGAAAGGGACACATTTTAGAAAACAAAAGACATGGTGATTCTAGCATTAAAAGTAAATAGCAATCTTACTGACACTCAATTCCAGGAAGTTGGAATTAAATGTGAAAATTGTCCCATGTCTAATACGTGATAAATACACAGTGAACGAGGGAATTGTATGATGAATTATTCCTGGCATAGAAAGCACTGATTCCCCAGGTAAGACAGGGTCCAAGGAGCCTGGGTTGTCTATGAGAAAAAGAATATAGCTGTTAATGCTAAAGAAGTATATGATTGGAGTGAGGATAGAGAAGGGGAAGAAATGGAAGAACTAGAGAAAGTTTAAAAGTCTATGAATACAAAAATTTCTTTCTCGTACCCTTTTTCCCTTCTGTCTTTTGATATCTGTTGAAACCACAAGCAGGGCACCCAGTGAACTGTCGGTGAACCATTGTGTTGGAGGTTTTCTGAGAACAGGTTGATAACAAAACAATTTTCATACAATGAAATGTATGATCAGTGTACCAACTGCAGAAAACCAGAGAAAAAGTAACCACGTGATTTCCCTATGTAACTCTGAATGATCTATACCTAATTTTTATGAATTGTTAGAATTACCTGTTTTATTTGTAACCTCAAGATGCCAACTGGAGGCTGACCCCCAGGTATGTGGTTATCTTCTGTGAATGTAAAGTAAAACATACTTAAAGTAGTGATAATTGAGAAAAATTTCTATGTAATGTATGTCTTTCGCTATACCTGAATGATTTTGAGCAAGTTCTTTACATAGTAAAGGACTGGAGTGATCTTGGCCAAGTGAGAAAGCACTAGTGAATTCCCTGCCTGAATCATTTGCCTGCTTATTCTTTAATAAAGCACACTTCCACTTTCTTTTTCCTCACTGATCCATTCATCCCTTCCTTTCCTTTGGTCTGCCCAAACCCTTCCTTTTGCCGAGGCTAGACTCTGGCACTCTTGATTTCCCCTCAAATCACAAATAGGAATGTGTATCAGCAGATCTCAAGTCCTACTCCACATTGCCCACCTGAACCAGCCATCTATGAGAATGTCTATTCTGGTCTCTTCTGCATTTAATCTCACACCATTAGCAGGTTCCCTCTGCTGAACTCTGCTGACTCACATGCATCACTGTTTGTCTTCAGGAACAACTGCCACACTTGCCTGCATCACGAGCAGTGGCTTCAGTGTGTAAACTCAGCTTCACTACTGCCAGTAGTATTTAAGACCACTCTGAAATCTCCTACAGAATCACACAGACTTGAATTTATCTTATTCTCTGGGGCCCCAGCCACTTGTTGTGTCCAACGATTTCTGAGTAATCAAAAGAGTGTTGCTCATTCCTGGAATGCAGCCCATGGGTGAGGCTGACTACTACTGTTCTCAAACCCTGTTGAGGCCCATGAATATCCCTGATGCTGGATGGAGTCTGCTGACAAGGTTCCAGATTCTCTGGCCAGGGAATATTTGGTTCCTCAGCTAGTTTACCCCCATTCTTTGCTGTAATGGTGACGAAAGCCTTTCATCAATATTAATAATGTCTACATGGCCTGCCCAAGCTGCCTGCTGTTGGCTGAGAAAGGATTGCAGCCATTTTACTTGAAAACCTTGCAGGCCTTTAAGACCGGGCATGTGCGGGAGCTCCCTATGCATACTGCTAGCATATCATAAAAGCCATCCCTGGGGTGGGGGTTGGTACTCCCAGGAAGAGATAGATAAGTCTTTACCTGACAGAAGCTAAAAGGAAAATTAGCACACCTGGAACATGAATCCGCCCAAAAGAACTGAATTCAGCCCACAGGAGCATTCAACCTTTATCAGGTCATTGTGTCAAATGTTCTTTGAAATAACCTCAAAGTTTGTAGATCCCAGGAGGAAGGACACTGGCTCTATCCTAGACTGATACCTTCGAGTCATGATGGCTCCTGCTGAGATGGGACTGGCATCTGCTTGTGACTAACTTCTGTATATCAAACTCCTTCCAACAGCCAACTGACATCTGCATACCAAAAACTGCATTGGTCTTTTAAGCTACAGGAAAGGCTTTTTTTTCTGTGGTAATCTCTTTTGACGTGACCTTCCCCTGGCAATGTTCATTGTCAGTCTATCTCTCTTTCTCTCTCATCCTTTTTCTCTTCTTAATATGTATACTGTTAATTATTTTATTACTAACGCTCCTGACTTTTATTTTTAAAGTGCGATGATGCATGTCATTTTTTGGGTCCCATAGAAGAATGAACTACTGTGTTCTTTTGTTATAACTTTTACTGTTTATTCTACATTGTGGAGACTGAGGAACCCTCATGAGGAGTAGAGCTGGACTCGACCACTGCAAAACACACCTTAATAGACGGAAAAAATATTTATCACAATGCTTCAATTAATAATAAAGGAGAGAAAATGTGGTTTCGTACACCCTGTGTCTCTTGCCTGTCCTTCACTGGCATACTTTCTAGGGGCATCTGCAATAGCATTGAAGACTCCATGACCAAGTGCAAAGAAACAAAAATGTTTTTTTATAGCCAAAGGTACACTAGGGCTTCCCTAGAAGGCACAGGAAGACTTGATATTCAATCCAAGAACACGTGTCCTTTTTTCTGAATTCATTAACTTGAGTGTCTTCTATTGTCAGCACTGCTAATTGTTGAGGGAACCAGCATTTCCCACAAATGTGTTCACGGAAACTCTACGCAGGAGGAAGTACAAGTGCAGGAAAAATGAGGAATGACAAACAGGGTAATTCGTTATTTTATGGGACCCGAGGAAATGACACCCAGGATCGCACTTTAAAATGACACTTGGAACATGCTTTAGAAGTAAAACACAGGAGTGTTTTTCATAGGGAATTAACAGTATACATATTAAGAGAAGAGAGGGGCAAGACAGAGAGACTGACAATGCAATGCACCTTGTCAGTGGATAAACCACACCAAGAAAAGAAGGAGGGAGAGATTTACAATATACATTACCAGGGAAAGGGGCCACACCAGAAAGAGAGAAAATTGCTCTGGGAAGAGGTTTAAAAAGCCAAATAGTTTTTTGGTATGCAGATGTTGCTCAGGCCTTCAGAGGTTTCATATGTAGATGCAGTCACGCCCAGGGTGGGGCCTGGGTGTCCTTCCTCCTGCAACTTATCTTGTTTGCTAAGAAAGAACATTTGACTAAATAGTGTTAGCTGAATGTCTCCATCTGCCTCAAACAGAGCATGTAGGCAAAGAAGGTTTTTATTTTATAGTTTTTAGCTGTTTGGTGCATATTTATTTTTTCTCTTTCTAGGCTCCTTTTGCTTCTATCTGTTACAATCAATGTGAATAGGTAGCTTTACACATGCCAGGACTTAGAAGCCTGCAAGATATTTTACAAAGACAATTACTTTTGAGTAAAAAATGGCCACTTCTCCTTCTCAGCTAACACCAGCCAGCTAAGGTATTACTAGGCCATGCAGACATAATGAAAGACTTTTGTCACCACTACAGCAAAGAGGAGAAAGGGCTGGTAAGCTTAAATTCCCAGCCAGGGAGTCTGGAACCTTGTTGACAGGCTTTAACCTCCTTGCCAGGGTTTTGGGGCTCCAGCAGCTAATAGTGAGCAACAAAGCCAGACATGATGACCCACACAGCAGAGGCCCCACTGTATTTCTTCAGGACCCAAGTTCATGATCCCCTTTCCTTTGCTGTCAGGCTCATCACTGCCACTAACTGTCTCAGCACAACCACTTCTCTGTCCATGTTTTACTGTGTTAAATATCCTGTCTTAAGCCAAGCCAGGCTCTGAGACTTCAGCATGGAGCCACTCCCCTCTTGGCCTCCCATGGCTCAGATGTAGTTTCCTGTTGTGGGATATTTTATAGTTATGAATAATATTCCTGTAAGCTTTCCTTAGTAGCATGTAAAGTATTCCTTCTTACCTGTAAACAATGGAATGGCTACCCAGTTCTCCATATGAATAGGACATTCCTTAACTTTAAGGCAGATGAATGTCAGGCTCCATTCATTTGTATACTGGAAGGCTGGGTGGAGACAGGGAGGATTTGGAATGAAAAAGCACCTAGGGCTGGGGAAAGGGGAAGAAACAGGAGGAGAATCAGGAGGGAGAAACATGGAATGAAGTCTCTGCCTAGCCACCCAGGTATTGAATCCCTGAGACCTGACATGGCTTGCAATTAATGAAAATCATTGAGAAAATTCAATAATGGACTCATATTAAAACATTGAATGTAATTTAACAGTTTCCTTCTCAGAAAATTCTGGATCCACCCAGGCCCAAGTAGTAAAGTCATTCCTGCATTAAGGGGTGGCTAGATGTGCAATGTCTCATCATATGAAGGTTGGAAACAGGCTCATGGATTAGCTGTGTCCATGCACTAGTCAGGTCTGATTCACAAATCACTAAGTTCTTGGAGCTCTGTCATCTCCATGTTTTGCCCACATGCAGTCCTCTCCTGTTTACCTGCCCTGTATCCATTTCCTTTCTTGATTTAACCCTGCTTTTTCCTCTGCATCTAAGTTTCATTGTTCAAGGAGAGAGTCAGATCTGTTTTTCATGGGAAGGGCCTTTATCTGTTTCCCTGGCTATTAGTCAGTGCTTGTCTGCCTTCTGGTCCAGATCAGAATGAAAATGCCTTACTACACATGCTGACACACTAGAAATATTTCTTATATTACATGGAGCCAGAAACAAAAGTTAAGATATTTGCATTACTGTTCTCTTTGGTTAACCATATTTCTTCCAATAATGTTTTGTGAAGAAGTTCAATATTTTTAACTTGAAGGCTTGGCGTAAATATCGTTTTAGGATTACATTATAGTTATATACTTAAAACAAGTTTAGTAAGCAGGAACTTTCGTTAAATATATACCCATGCTTGGGCCCATGGTTGGCAAGTACACACACATGCAATTTATATATAAGATATGTACTTACACACTGCATGTACTTACAAATCTCCAAATCCCTAACGAAGTGATTACAGAATTCATTTGTATATTTGTGTGTGTGCACTTTGTTCTTTCTAGTATCTGTGCAGGACATCATTATGAAGACAAATTATGGTTTCTTTGTTACTCTGCACACATTTTGGTTATCTGAATCATGAATAATTATGCCTTAATTTATTATTTCCATCTGTGCGTGCATGAAGATATTTTTCATCTCTCATGAATAGAATGATACAGCAAATGGACAAGTGAAGCCAAATCTAAACTATCCTATAAATTGCTTGCTATATCCAGTAGTGCATCAGAGATCTGTTTGCTTTATCACCTGGCCACCAATCTGCTCTTGTCGTTCCATTCAGCAATCCATTGAACAGTCCATTCTTGTGCTTGTGTGGAGAGGCATCATGATGATTTGATTTTGCAGTTAAACACATTATATTCTAGACATTTAATTTTATTCTATGAAATGACATGTCTGATGAAAAAACAAGTACAAGTCTCTCTCCTGTGCTTGCCTTACTGTGAGCTCTTTAATTAATGAGCTTCTTTCTTCTTATTCATCTCTTTACATTGGCCTGCATATCCCTTAGGAAAAGGTCCCGTCTTTAGTTTTACTTCTAGTATCTTCTGTGGATTTAGACATTTAGACAGAAATTGCTTAAGTGTCATTCCATCATGGAAAGTTTTATCTTCTCCCTCTATTGCAATGTAAAGTTTTGCTGTTTATAGTAGTGTAGGCTGACAGCTGCCATGTTGTAGAATATGGAAAATATCAGCTGGGCATTTCTAAGTTTTACATTCTCCATTGAGAAGTCAGGTGTTATTCTTACCAGTCTACTTTGTATGTGATTTGATCTTTTTTCCTTGCAGCTTTGAACAGTCACAATTTTTGTGTTTTGATTATTATGTGCCAAGGGGAATTCCTTCTCAGGTTCTATTTATTTCTTGTTCTATATGCTTCCTTTAGATTGAAAGGTATCTATTCTTTATATTAGGAAATTTTTCTTCTATGATTTTGTTGAAAGTTTGTTCTATGCATTTTCTCTTGTGTTTTCCAGAGAGAGAGACTGCCTCAGTGTATGTGGCTTTGACAAAGAGATGGGATGTTCTAGGATGACAGTAAGAGTAGTAGAATCCAGTTGGACTTTGAGCTCTCTGGAGTGTGAGTTGCTATGGGTCCTTGGCTAACTGGGTGCACAGTGGAACTGTGGAATGATACCACTTCCATGCACTCAAGGAAGCCAGCCTTAGTGCTCACCCTGAGCTTACTGAGGAGATTCATCAGAGATGTTCTTCTGGCCTGGCCAAGTTCATGGAGAAAGGGCCTTTTTCTTAGCAAGTGATTCCTCCCAGGACCTTCTCTACAGTGAAAGTCTAACTGTATCTGTCTTTGGCTGTCATATGAGCTGAGCTCCATCATAGGTGTTCAGGAACAGCCTTGACAGACACAGAAGAAACATATAAGGAGGAAAGATCACTTCTCTGCAGATGGGAGACAGGAGACCTGGGCTACCTAGAGTATCTGTGGATATAAGTGCTCTCTGTCCACTTAATTTCTCTTATACTGCTTCTTTCTTATTGTAGAGGTGGGGACAGGCCTCAGAGCTGTGGTTACCTTAGCTATATCATCCTTTTACCACAGATCACCAGAACACTTTACCACAGCACCTCACCTATAATGTCTTAGTATTTAATGCTGCAATAAATCTTCCCCAATCCACCATCTTCCCTCTGTATCTCCAGTAAATTTGCCTGACTCACTAGACCTTTGAGCATTGAAATCAGTCCAGGCTATTACACACAATGGTGCTAACAAAAGTCAGCCATCCATCCCCAATATCTCCTTGGCTACTCAATTAAGAACCAGTCCTCTGAGACATATTAAATTCTCTTCTTTTCTGTCAAATACTATAAATCAAACCTCAATATTCTCTCCTCTGTCACTACTGAGCACTGTATTAATTGCTTCCTCTATCCCTACATGTCCCTTTCTAAATGCCCACTTCTGCTCAAGTTTAGAAGTGTTTGACATATGGCTATATGTAACCAACTTTCGTTTATGGTGAAAGAAAAAAGAATGATTGTCAATCCAGTGACCTGCAATTCTATCAGCCTCCTTTACTGTTCACACTGCTTTTCTAAACTGGCCATCTGGGAAGTTTGACCCCAGCTAATGAGAACAGACAACTTCGTCTTTATGTTGGGGACAAAGATGGAGGCCACATCGTCCAGGTGCACTTGCTCTGCCCTTTCTGTGATCACCTGCCCTTCTGATCAGAAGTAAAGTTGCTATGCCAAGATGCTTTAATGGGAGTGAGGACCTCATTCTCTGTGTCCCTGAGACTATTTATAAATGTCTCTAGCTTTTTCTAACAAGGAAAACCTGCCTTGGGAGTATCAGTGTTGTACCCACCATTGAGTGGTGGCCTGAGGACTCAGAGGCATCTGACTATCTCATTGAAGCCGGGCACTTGTGTTTCTCACAGTGACAGACAGGAAAAGCATTTCAGGAAACTCTGCCTCTTAGGCCTTACTCCTTCTCCACATCTGCAACAACTTGTGTCTACACTGATGCCTTTAGAAGCAGCTTCTGCTTACAGTATCTTTTAGATTACATTCAATGATTCTAAAAGGACATACAATTATAAATAAAACAGGCAACCATTGCTACCCATTGAACCAATTATTTAAAATAAGAGCAGCCTGTGGAGTTGATATTATTCTCTTAAACATAGGAATATCAGTCTCTACTTGGTGCATTGCTGACAGAAAATGAATCTGTGAAGCTCTAAGAATCTGAATTGACTCACGTGTACCCATATTCTCATATTGCAATGTGATTGATACATAACTGACTCCAAGCAGATCCTCAGACATGTCTTACTTTCTAAGTCATTATCCATGGCCCATTTTTTTTCTGTACCATCAGCTCCTGTCCCAACTCAGGTCCAGTAGATTCCTGTTTTACCTCTAGGACCTGTCCCATTTCAGCCTTTCCCAAGCTCTCTGCTTCTGGGTTATTCAAGCCACATGCAAGTGTATTCTGCAAGCTCCTTGAAGTGAAGTTCAGCCTCACTTCTCTTAGTGTGAGGGTCTAATGCCAGAGGAAATCAAGACAGAGCTGTGTTAAATATCTCTTACACACCTTATACATGGCTCATCCCTACGCCACCTCCCCATTTCACCCTTTCGCCTTCTATGTAAAGTCATATTGGCATCTTGTTCCTGGTTCATGGACTCAGTTTCAGCCTTCTACAGCTCCGTTTGTATTCCAAAATACTTATGATGACACCAGTCCTCAAATATCTTGATTTGCTTTGAACCACACAAGCTGGGAGAGGTGTCCGAAGCCCTATTTACCAAGTTTACTGAGCACATGCAACGTGGAAACTACTCTTCTCCAGGCTCACATGGTTCCAAAAATAAGGTTGAGACATTTTCAGTGATTACTAAGTCACACAAATTCATAGGCATGGAGACAGATCCTGATTAATAAAGGAGGTGTGTAGGCTCTAGCACATTAGCTCTCTTTACAAATGGCAAAAGAGGAGTACTTGGGGGAGCCTCAAAGCCATGATACATATCCCTTATTTTGGGAACCACTCACTTACTGATTCAGAATATAGTCACTTGAAGAATTTCCAGAAAGGCAATTAGAATTACCTACTTTCTAATTGCAAGGTTGAATTACAAGGGCACAGCTACAAACAGAAACAGCTCAGTGTGCAATATATCACACCTATATATTCAGTGTCCAAATTTGAAGTATTAACTCATGAACTTCTGGCATCAAATGGTGTGGACATCTACATTTCTCTGGCTCCACCTTCCAGAGTGCACATACTTATCTCATAGGCTCAGTCAGAATTGAGAGCCCCAGTGGTTTCTGCTGCATGTAATACATCGTCTGTACCTATGTCTGCTGTACCTCCATTATTGATAACCTATCGAAGAAATTGTGTTGTGCTTTGGAAACTCAGATCCTGCAGCAGCTTCTTAAACTTCACCTAATAAAAACTAGTCCACCTTGCTCTCAACTCATGCCAGGATCTGCTCTCAGCTGAAAGAATTATTCAGGCCAGGTCCATGAGAGAAATAGTACAATGTATTCTTTTCATAAGGGCTATGAATCTATGAGATACCAAATGGGTAAGGACAGAGTCTAATGGAGATTTTGCTGACTATAACCCATCTGTAGACAAAAGAAGATACATAGAAACATCTCCAGATCTTTGTCTTCCTCTCCAGAGCATCCTCTGAGCGTTTTACAACATGAGCATGGGCACTTGTATCCTCTTCTTCATTAGAAAGAGGTAGGTTTTATTCAGATTATCATTTATTCTTATTGATGTGAGATGTGAATCTTTATATCCCATGACCTTAATGAATTCATAATACTATATTTCCAATGTAAAATCTAATGTTCAAAGGCTTACTTTCTTGAGAAAATGTTTCCCATGACATTCTAAAAAACAAAACCAGTAAAGTTAATGCAAATAGGTAGAAGGAAAAGCAGACAGGAAGCTGAGCCCCACCCACAGACAGGCTCCTGCCAGTTTCTTCCTGTTCCCATAAGCCTACCTTCAGATGCCTCCGTTTACCTATTTAAAGCTCAAGGGTCTAAGAGTCATGTGTGGAATGAGGAAGATATAGAGAGGAGAAGCCTTCACCTTGGATCTTTTCGAGATGTAATGAGGGTGTTACTCCCAAGACACACAAGTCTGTCAGTTCCTTTGGATTCTGTTTACCATGTCTCTTTACTGAAGAGAGTGGCAGCACAAGCCTTTGCCTTGGTTCGCAAGGTTGAAATCACTTCAACCCTGGTCAACCAGAGCCCATGCTCCTCTTAGTATGGAAGGAAGTCTTGGAGTGCCATGTTTGTCATAGCCAATTCCACGTTCTTCTCTGGAATTTAGGTCAAGCATATTATCGTAATTCTAGGTCATCTCAAATTACACATGGGAGAAACCAAGGCATGTAAATGGGGTGCTGGTAGTTTTTTAAGGAATTGCCAAATTCATTCTCTGAATGACTGGGATATAAGAGGATCAAATTATGGAGAAGGAGAAAGTAAGAGCTTTATACATTTAGGATGGGAGGAGAATGGAAACTCCATTGCTGGCTTAGGTACTTTATTGGATGCCTGGGTTCTCCTTTTTCCCTGGTGGTTCTCTACTGATACTTGCCCCTCAATCTTCCAACTATTTCTTTTCAAAGAGATCTAGGACTAAGAAGGGACCACCTCAGAGCGCTCACTTTTACTTTTCTTGTTTACCCATGTTTCTTTCACCCTCCTTTTAATTTCTTCCCTGGAAGAAATCATTTCAACCCATGTTGAAATACTCATGCCCATTAGGGGGCAGAGATGGGCTGACCATGAGAGGACAGTGTTATTGGCAGGACCAAGTCATTCAGAAAGTCTACTTCCTTCCACACACTTGCACATGTAGTAACAGCATTGAAGCATGTTACCCAAAAGCTACCCTGTGGCTTACTTCTTGCTCATTGGTCTCATCGGACACAGGAGTAGTGAAGTCACAACCCTGCTTTATACTTCTTCCTTTTCCTGATGACTGCCTGGGAAAAATATTTCTACCAGCAAAATAAGTTCTGAATCTTGTAGACAATATCTACTTAGAATAGCCAAAAAACTCAGAAATTAAACATTTTCAACTTCAACAAACTGGTGTCAGCAATTACATTTAGAAATCTTCACTAATAGGTTCTCCCAGCAATAAAATCCTCAAATGTTAGACAAGAAACTCCTTAGAACGGAAGTTGAACATTTCAGAAGCTACATTTTTACTGTTTCTTTTGTATGTTTGCAGCACATGGTAATGTATATATCGACTGTGTGCGTGTATATGTGTGTGTTTGTTGTCTCTCTACGAATGTGCATCAGTCATATCTAAAGTCTGCATACAAATTATAATACATAAAGTAAACTTAGTAAATTTCCTCCTTAAACAAAACTATAAAAATCAACACCAAAGGATTATTAGCATGCTGCTACAAAACCACCTGATTAATGAACACAAAAGAAAATGTTTACTCAAATTATTACCAACTCAGTTGAAAATTATTCTGAGAATTATTCACAGAAACCACTAAGAGAGATCAGGATACAGTTTTGTGTTCTCTATATCATGATGTTCTAAACTTTGGGGAAATGTAGAATCACAATGATCTGGTCCATGTATCCAATGTGACAATTAAGAGCAAAATCTACAAGTTTTCAGTATCATGTATCCTAAAAGCTATGGGAGGAAATGCAGTCACTGGTCAGCGTGCCATGACACTGCATGCTCTCTAGTAGCCTGCAATGGCAGCATGGTCCTTCAAAGATGAAGCATAACCTAGTTGCCAGTCCCTCTTAGGAACTACACAGGATTATACTTTCTCTAGGTTTGACATTGTGGTGGACTACCGCTGCTCTGGCTTATTCTTCAATATGAGAAACCTAAGCCATTCAACATTGCTTCTCAGTTCCTGCTCAGACATTCACGTTGGGGATTTTTTAATTTTATCATTATAGTTTCTTGCATTTTATTATTTATTTATTTTTATTTTATTTTTGCCTCATGATGCTTTGATGTGCTATAGACTATCTGTAAGCACATTACAGAGATACTTACAGCATCCAGGTTCTGGTTGTTAATTATAGCATTTTGATTACTAATTATCAAATTGTAATTTCTGAAGTTTCCTTCATCTACAACATTTATAATTGCTATTTCATGCTAGACAATATTTTTCACTGTTTTCAGAATTTTGTGCACATTTAGAGAATTTTCCACATCCACAAACCTTCATCTTCATTTTAATCTTTAGACCTTAATTTAAAATTCTGCACATGTAAAAATCATTTAATCTGAAGCTAAGGTAGACCTCTGCATTATATGTATAATAGAATGTAACAAAATGTTTATCTTGGGACTCGCAAAAAAAATGTCAGAAATAATTTTTTAAATGTAAAATGTGTGAAACTCACAAATTATTCACAACTTAGGAATGAACAAATCATATTATTTTCATATACAGAATTGTAGAATAGTTTTTTAGTTATGTTTTGCAAGTTACAAGAATAATTTTTCCTAACAATTTCTTGATTCTCACAGATAAAATTTTTCCATTTTTTGGGCAGTTATATTGTAGTTACTTTTATACTTAATACATTATTTTAAAATTTTTTTATTAAAAATTTGTGTGTATGTTTTCTTTTACCATTTTTTGGCAGTTATATTGAAGCTACTCTTTATACTCATCCTTAATACATTATTTTTAATTTTATTATTACAAATTTATGTGTATGTTTGTGTGTATATTCAAGTGTGTGGGCGTCGGAAGAGGCCAAAAGATGCATCCAATCCATTCGAGCTGGAATTACAAAATGTTCAGTCTGAAATGTCAGACACAGATGCTTGGAAAGAATACGAAATCCATTGCAAGAGTAGCAAATAATTTTTAGTACTGAGATGACTCTCCAAAACTCCTAATGTACTATTACTCAGAAATGATGTTGAATTATAACAACTAGTCTTCTACAGGAAAAGAAGAGAGTGTCTGTCAAAACAGGCATTGTTTCTCTGTTGTATTAGGGGACTAGTCATGTTCCACTCAGACTCCAGAGAGTATCTATTGAACTTCCCAAATGGTCTCACAGTTGACAGGAGAAGGATGTAGATTTGGCACAGCAGATGGCAGGACATGGATGCATTGAGGAGTGATATGGTCAAGCACCTGCCTATTGCTCGCCACCTCCTCTGCTGTTTCCCTTCACTTTCAGGTTTTGCTTTCCTGCCACTTGGTGGAGCCAACATCCTCCCTGTGTGCAGTCTCTCCATTTCTCAGTCAGATCAAGTCAGAAAAAGGGAGGGGCTTATACTTTCCCAGGAAGAGAGGAATTTGCATGGAGCCAGACTGCACTTAGAATCCAGGGTCAGATAAAAGGGTGCCTAGCTAGAGTCTGTACACTGGACTCAAGACATCTAATCTTGCAGTTTTCACCATGACTTGGGCTCCACTACTACTCCTCTTCCTTGATCACTTAACAGGTGAGTGGACTGAAGGAATTCCGGGGGAGCAACTGTTTGTCATTTGGGAATTTTGGCTAATTAACTTTCATGTGAATGTGGTTGCCATGTCCTTACTGATTTTATTATTTTCTTTTGCAGGGTCATATGCCCAGTTCAAACTGACTCAGCCCAGCTCTGTCTCAGGGTCTCTAGGAAGCACAGTCTCCATCGCCTGCAGGCACAGCACAGGTAACATTGAGGACAGATATGTGCACTGGTACCAGCAGTACATGGGAAGCTCTCCGACAAATGTGATCTATGAAGATAACCAAAGGCCATCTGGGGTTCCTGATCGGTTCTCTGGCTCCATTGACAGTTCATCCAACTCAGCCCTTCTGACCATCACGAATGTGCAGAGTGATGATGAGGCTAGCTACTTCTGTCAGTCCTCTGATAGTAGCTATAGTGCCACAGTGCTGAGAACTTATGAGGAAGTGAGACAAAAACTCCTCAGAGCACCAGCAGTAAAATCATTTCTGAAAATAAATATTGTTATTTCATTTCTGCTTTAAGTACTCCAACTGTGGGGTTGCTAAGTCATAGTTTCCTCCAAATTCACTGCAAGAATCTCCTTTTTCCTGCCACAAAAAGATGACTATCCACTTCATACATTTCTTTTAAATCCATGGAGTTCTCTTAATCCATGATTAAAAACAAGAATTTTGGAGGACAGTACTTTTGACATCTGTTGTTAGAGTCTTTCTTCCATATGTGAGGTCTTTAACATCATTTTGACCAAGAGTTACTTGCATACTTTTAAATTTTCTTCCATTATGACAAAACCATCTCTTTATATTCCTAAATGTAACAGCAATATGGGGAATGCCATACTGTGTAAAGCTATTCATTTTAAGGATTTGTTCTAAGTTAGTAAGAAGCTCATGCCTTTGAATCTTGCTTACATAATTAAGCCATGAGGAAAATATCTCCCCAACTGTTAAGTAAATATAGCACTGAACTGAAGCTATTATTTTGATGATAGTGTCACAATCTTTTGAGTACAAATCCTGGGTTGTCTACTTCTATAGAAGACCCTACCATTTCTACAGTGTAAAGTTAAGGGCGGAACTAGTGTCCATGTAAGAGTTTAATCTACATACAGCGGACAGGCTAATGTCATAGAGCTCTTCCCTTCTAGAAACTGTTGTTCATCTGTAAAGCTCTAAACCAGTGTAATGAAAGATGACAATATATGCTCAGTGGGAGAAAGAAACGTTATTAAGATTTATACACAAAAAAATTATACAGAAGTTCTAAATTCACATCAGAAGGATAAGTAGTGATACTCAAAGTGCATCTTTGTTGAGGGTGAGTTCAATGATAGTGAGAAGGGAAACAGAAATTGAGTTAACTTTATGATAAGTGTTGGTTATTTCCAAACTCCCTAGGGGTAGGAAGTTCACAAGTTGCAGATGAGATTTTTCTAACATTACTTACTTCATTTGATTTTATAAACTGAATTGTGAAGAACAATATACATGGTGCAGGTTTTGGGAATATGTCTGCTGTAATATCATTTCTAGCAATGTCTAGCAGTGATCCGTCAATTCCTCATGCCATCTCTGACCATCAGCACGTGATGAGATGAGCAGCATTGTCAACGTCACAACTATTAGAAGATTAGTGACTTGATGTGTGTCTTGAGATGACCAAGCACAGAGGATCAGGAAATGACACCATTGAAGTACTGAAATGTGTGTTTATCTCTAGCAGCTACTTAGAAAATATTTCAAAAGTTTGCAAAAAGCTGAGAAAATAGTTCTTTTCCTGAAGCATGATATGGGATGACTGCATTTGTTAGGAAGCCCTGGGACTCAGATGTAGCCTGTTTAGCCTGTTGAGCCCAGCTGATGTGAAGTTCTCATTGTCCCTTGCTTCTCATTTACATAGAGATGCTGCATCGCTCAGATGTTGCTAGTAGTTTGTAGAGAGAATGACTCACTTGGCTATCATTAGAACATGTAGGTGACACCAATGACTATACTTGACTCATTATGTATGTCAGGCATATCTCTGCCCAACCAATTACTTTTTTCACCTTATCTTTTTAACCCTACTTCCCTCTTTCTGCACATGTGAAGGCCAAAGTTATTGGGTATCAAAGACAACAAGGACTCTAGCCTTCTTCTTCTGTACCCTTCACTCACACAGCCCATAGCTGCCTCTCTGTATCCAACTATCTAATGTTTACAGGCTGAGACAAGATTCTAGGTATGTGTCTGTAGTGATAAAGTCCTCCAGAGAGAATGGAAAGGAATTGGACAGCAACAATACTGTCATTTAAAGCACATCTTGGCAACAGCAGCTGAGATATGTCTCCAAACTCCCAATATTCAAGAAGATCCAGGAGAACTCAGGGCAGACAGACATTCCCTGGGTCTTGATCTTACAATCTGACCTCTCTGACAATCTCTGGACTCCAACTTGAGGACAATTCTATTTATTACTATTTATCACAGCACAACAAAATCGATGCATGGATATCATTAGAGATTCATGGGGAGCTAAGGAAAGCCATCCATGAGATTTCTTGTTCTGTTTATTTCACAATGCAACACATTTATTTCAAGAACGTGTGGATGATCTTGTGAAGTATTTGAAAGAATTAGAAGGTCTTGTATAAGCTGAAACCTGCAAGACATATGGCTCAATAAAGAGAGAATCTTTTGTTGCGTGATTCATGGTACATTTAATTGAATCTCAGTTTTAAACCCATTTGAATCTGTTTCTTTGTGTATTTTATGTAGATTGAGAAAATAATAAAGTAGACTACCTGTATTTGTTTATCCTCTGGTTTATTTTACTAATCGAATGAAAAAAACAATTGGCTGGTATAGATGGACCATTGATTCAGTAAATTTCTTACTCAAAGTCTTTCATGTAATTTTTGATTTTCTGGGTTATTAACTCTTACTGTATATATTATTCCCTTTCTGATATCTCTCACATCTCTATGGCATAGAAAATGAGCTTTTCTAGAAAAGAGTGAGAAAAGCACTAAGTGTAAGTTGAGGCTATAAAGAAAAGAGTGAAATTTGTTAGATAAAACATGCAATGAATCATGTAAAAACATGTCTTCTCCTGCTTTCATGACCGTGAAGGAAAAGGGTAAAGATTAGTTTAGAATCAGCATGGAGACAGAACAGGAAGTCTTGGGGAAGAATTCTGTGTGCTGTTAGAGCAAAGGACACAGCTAAGGTGACTCTACTCTCAATTCTCAGATTTTGATAAAATGACACACGGCATCATGCACAGGCAGCGGGACCCTGGTTTGGTTAAATACTGAAGATCCACTTTGATGGTTATATAAAAGGAAAATGAAAAATATAAAGAAGTTTCAATGAAAATAATAAGTAAAATTATAATAAAAATCCCTACTTGGGTCCCTGGTGTTCATCCAGATTGCTGATGTAGTGTTTGTGGTATAAAGGATCTGATGACAGATGGTACTCAGGCACTGATGGAGTCTCTGCAGGAATAAAGAAAGTTTGGAAAGCAGCGATGGCTATCCTCCTAGGTGGGCAACTGTGGGAAGGTATTATAGTTTCATTAGAAGAGAGAGTAGAGTTTGAGAGGAGGAAAGAGAAGACAGAAGTAGGGAAAGGAACAGTGGGTAGGGGAGGAAGGATTTTAACACAGAAGAGTGAGTGAGAATCCATGGAGTTGGCATAGGTCTTAGCTAGGACTGTGGAGTGAGTCCACATGTAGAGAACAGGAATGAATATTAAAGGCAGAGAGCTCAGGAAAACCTGCAATGTTCTCTCAGGCAATGGTAAAAATCACTCTAGAGACAGAACTACAGAGACAAAGACCTTCCCTGCATTGCCCTCTCTGATAAACTAAAAGTATGTTGAGTGTGTGGTAAGTGTGAGTGTTTGGAATGAGAAGGAAAATTGCTTTGAGTCATAATATGCATTGAGACACCTGTCTGAGTCGGGGTCACCATCTCAGCCAGGCTCTTATTAGAGAAAATCTTACTAGAGCTTCCACAGAGTAGGATGTATACACTGCAGTCAGTGTATAGAGAAATGAAGGTGCAGTGCTACATGTCCTGCCATGAGCCTGGAAAACAGAAGCGCCTGTTGCCTCAAGAGGGAGGTGACTCCCACTCTGTCTAGTCCCAAGAGATAGGGAGACCAGAAGAAGTAATAAGAATTGCCACTGGTCCACAAACCAGACACTCTGGTTATTGGGAGACAAACACAAATATCTATAGCAGCGCCATCACACAAAAGCACCTCTTTTTGGGTGGCAACAGTGGAAGTAACAGTAGGACAGACTAGTAACAGTCATCCAGGCTCTAAATACCTGCCTGCACAAATGATCATTTGTGGATGAAAAGCATCTTGCTTTTTTATTTGATACAAATTCAACACAGTGAAAGTCAGCATTTGGATGGAATCTGAGGAGTGTCACATTAGATTTTTTACTTTCAGTATCAATTACATTTTAGGTATTAATCTAAGACCCAAACAAAAATTTTCATGATGGAATTAGAGCTAGAAAAACATTCCTTTTTTCTCTCTCATAACTCATGCTACTGCCTGTGTTCTCTCCTCCCTTTTCTCCTTTGATTTAGCTGGTCTTGTTCTTTATTCTTTAGGTTATGCTCTACCAGTATGCTCATTTCTTTATGGATACACAAATAGTATTGACTAGATTCCATGCATGATAAAAAACATAAGGAATTTTTCTCTCTCTGATATATTGTGATTTGGTCAATATTATATATTCTATGCTTACCCATTTTACTACAAATATTCAATTTCAATTTCTTTAGGGCTAAATATTATTTTTATGTGTGGTTCTGTATATATATATATATATATATATATATATATATATATATATGTATATATATATATGCTAGATTTTCACTATCCATTCCTCTGTTGAGAGACAACTGTGCTGGCTTCAATTAGTTGCTACAGTGAGTAAAGCAGCCATAAATGTGGGATGCAAATATCTATATTGTAGGGTATGGAGTTCTCTGAGTGTGCGCTCAGGAGTATAAGATCTGGGTCATATGGTATTTCTACTTTTATGTTTGGAAATCTCAAACTGATTTCCATAATATCTGAATTATTTGTAAGCTCAGTTGTGAATAAGGGTTTCTTCCTCTCCTCATTGTCTCCAACATTACGGCCATATTTGTGGATGACAGCCATTCTAATGGGTGAGGTAGTATCTCAAAAAAGTTTAAATTTCCTTTTCCCCAGTGACCAGAATATTGAAAATTTTAAAATATAGGCAACATTCATTTATATTTTTGTTTTTAGAAACTGTTTTTGCAGCTTTTTGATACTTGTTGTTTGGCAGATTTATTTCACTGTTTTATTTTTACAATTTTTATTTTATTTTTATGTGATATTTTTATTAATAATTTGAGTTTCAAACAATGTATCTCGTGAACACCCTCTTCCCATTTCTCCCTGTTCCACAACCCCAACCCTGTGCCTTCAAAAAAGAAAGTAATAAACCTCAAAAACAAAATCATAAAGAAATAAAAAAGAAAATTAAGTCAAAGTTGTATGGGCAGAAGCATGGATGCTGGGCTTCACAACGGTCTTTGGAGGGAGAAAGCTTCTCTGTTTGTGTCCTTTGACCTCGCCCATACAAGCCTGAGCTGAGGCATGACAGAGTTTGACCGGGGGTTTGCCCTCACTGTTCAAACACAGACGCCAAGCAGGATTCCTCTTATCTTGCAAGCACTGGTGTAACCTCAGAGACTGCCCCAAAATCCCACAGGGGCCAGTACTTCCTGCAGGCACCAGGGTATCCCAGAGGCATCCAGATATCCCATTAGCACCAGGAATTCTTCCCACACTTCAGGGAATCCCAGACTCCTGGGCATCCAGAAGGTCCAAGGCCAACACACAGGCATCTGGATACCACACAGGTACCTGGAGATCCAAAAGTTATTTGGCCCTACAGTAGGAACCTTGGCCTCCAACATGCCCTTGGACTCCTGACAGGCACCTAGGCATCCAGCAGTCACCAAGTCCTCCCACAGGCACCAGGCACCCCACCGCCTAGCCAGGCTGGAGGTCATCTGGATGATGGCCGGGCATCAATCAGGGAGTGGGCCTACGCACTGTCACCCACACATTTCACAGCGATTAGGACATCCACAAGCAACAGTACATCCCACTGGTATCAAAACCACCCACAGACCCCCAGAGATCCCCTCACTCACTTAGGCCTTCTTCATACATCTGGCCCTCCGATTCAGACCCACAGGGATCTGTTCCCCCTGCAGGCACCACATCATCTCACAGGCATCCATGTGTCACCTAAGCACCAGGACTTCATGCAGGCACTAAAGAGTCTGCCAGAACAAGTGCCGGATGGAGCCAGGCTCAAGCACCCAGTGAACTCTGCTGGTGTCAGTAATGCAGACAGATCTCTATTTGTTCTAGTCGACGTGAGTTTTTTGAGGTTTCTGAGATTTCTTTCAAATTCTTTCAAAGGAAGAAGACCTAACCCCAATGTTGAACCTTTTTCTGTAGGAATATCTTGCTGAGTAGCTCAGGATCTGTTGCACACAGGCTTCCCTACAGATGTGCTGCTTCCCCAGCCTCTGCTCCCCATTCCATGTGGCAGGAAATGCTGTTTCATTTCTCCATATTGATCTGTCTGGACCACCTTGTCTTTCCAATCACTGAGGATTCCCATGTCCTTGAACCAGGCACCAATTTATCGTCTCCTGTTCCCCATACCTGTGAGGGACCTTGGACCCTCAGGTATCTTGAAAGACGGTTGGCACTGGAGCTCTGTGTCCCTGACAGACCTTCTTGTGCCCTGCCTCCATCCCGCCACTGGTATTTAAAGTCTGCAATACATTGAAATTTTTAGGTCTCAGTCCCTGTGTGGATGGTTAGGTGTTAGTGATTTTTCTTTCACTCAGTGGATTGTTTACTCTTCTAAATGTATCCTTTGTCATACAGATTATTTTTTTCATGTATTTTCTCTGCTTATATTTGCGATTAGGTCCTGTACTATTGGTGTTCTCTACAAGAAGTTATTGGCTTCTCCAATACTTTGATGGACATCTCCTGTGCTTTCTATTTAAAATTTCATTATTTTACGATTTAATTTAAAGTCTTTGATAGATTTCGAATTGATTCTTGAACATGAAGAAAGATATTAATCTAATTTCTTCCTCTGCAAGTAGATATCCTGTTGTCAGCATGATTTTTATATGTTGATTTTGTTTCCGGCTGCTTTGCTGAAAGTGTTTATCTCTCCTCTAGTTTCTTTCTTGTTCCTTCAGTTGTCTATTGCTCTCTCTAAGACTTCAAGTAACATATTGCATAGATATTTAGAGAACAGACAACTTTGTGTTCTTCCAGATTTCAGCGGTATTGCTTTGAGTTTCCATTTATGTTGATATTGGTTATGGTCTTTCTGTAAGTGACCTTTGTAATGATGAGGCATAAGCTTCATAGACCTAACCTCATCAGAATTGTCATCATGAAGTTCTGTTTGATTTTTTCCAAAGCCTTTTATGCCACTATTAAGATGACCATGTTTTTTTGTTGTTGTTTGTTGTTGTTATTGTGTTGTATCCATTTTAGTATCAATTCTGTTAGTCTATCATTTTTTCTTGGGGAATTGAGACCATTGATGCTGAGAGATATCACTGACCATTGACTGTTGATTTCTGTTATTTTGTTATTGTTGTTGTTGCTGCTACTGGTGCTGGTATGTGTGTGTGTGTGTGTGTGTGTGTGTGTACTTTTGTGAGTACTTTAATTATTCTACTTTACTTCTCTGAAATTATTCATTCCTTATTCTTTCATCTTTATAGTAAACCTCCTTAGGTTAGGGCTGGGTTTGTGAATAAATTTAGCTACAACATGGAGTATCTCATTTTCTCCATCAGTGGTGATTGAAAACTTTACTGGGTCTGGCGTCTGTGGTCTCTTAGAGTCTGCAGCACATCTTTCCATGACCTTCTGTATTTTTAGAGTCCCCATTGTGTTAGATCTGTCCTTATATGATACTTGGTGCTACTTTCCAGCTTGTAATATTCTTTTTGTTTTATATGATTGTTGTCTTTATTATTATATACTGATGGGACTTTCATTTTTGGTGAAACCTAATTATTGTTCTGTTTGTGTCTTGTTCCTCGAAAGATATTTTCTCCTTTCGTTAAAAATTTTTTCTTCTATGATTTTGTGGAAAATATTTTGTGAGGCTTTAAATTGGGATTCTTCTCTTTCCTATATTCACATTATTCTAAGACTCTGCCTTTTCTTAATTGCTCTAATTTCCTTATGTTTTGCAACAGGATTTTTTAATTTAAAATTTTCTTTAATCAGTGTCCATTTTGTTTACTGTTCCTTCAATGCCCCAGATTCTCTGTCCCATCTTTTGTATTCTGTAGGTGTAGTTTGCTATGTAGTTCAAGCTCAAATTCCTAAGTTTATGATTTCCATCTTTTGCTTGCTCTGTGTTTCTTTAATGTGTCTATTTCTTTTTATAAGTCTTGAACAGTTTTATTCATTTAATTCCAATGTCTTATTATGTTTTCCTGGATTTTTAAGGACCTTATTAATTTTCTACTTACATTGGCTGTTTTTTAAGCCCTTTTGTAGTGCTCCAGCTATGTTGGAATATTCAGGTTCTACTGTAGTATGGTTGTTCATTCCCAGTGGAGACATGATGCCCTGATAGTTATTGATTATGTTGTTAAACTGGGGTCTAGGCTTCTGAAACTGGAATGATTATAGATCTGTGTGCTGAGTTCTTGATTTGTCTTAATATGGGTGGATATTTTGTTCCTTGCTTTCTGCTTCCTCTTTGATTTTACTACAGCGTCATGGCTGTGATTTTCCTGGTAGGAATTTATTCCTATGTACCTGTGCTCTAAATCATTATCCTGGGGAAGCTTTCTGTTCCACCCCAAGATCCACTAGTGGGCTCCAAGGCAGGAAACCACATGTGAGGAATGTGGGTCTGCAGAGCACCAATTAGTCTTAGATTGGAGATCTGTGAGCTGACAAGAATGCTTTTAAAGTATTCTAGAGAGTGTTGTCATTGGAACATCTCAGGTGATTGAAGCAAGTGTGGTTACATTTATAGGAAAAATATATAAAATGTATAAATGTTTGAAAACCAGGGGTGATTATTTGGTATCCAGAGATGAGGGCCATTAGTTAAGACTGAGATATTAGAGTAGCTCTATTTCCAAAAGTAGGAAACTTCCTATGTTTTTGGTCAAGAGGTGAACAATGGTCAGTGCCCAGGTGGAAACAGGAAGCTCTGCCAGGATCATTTATCAAAAGAAAACAAACCTGATTGACATGTGCCTGGGCTCATTGTCTAAGAGTCAAAGTTCTGCAAGGGCAGCTTCTGCGTAAGATGTGGTTTATAGAAAAAGAGGAAGACACCTTATCACAAAATGTGCTCAACCCTAGGCTTTCAACTCTGGCATTCAGATAAGCAACAACCAAGTCATATTATTGCCAATGACTTTCTGTGAAGCAGGCAGTATTTACTATTTAGCTGGATTTTGCCAGGGGTAAGCAAGTAAGGATTATTCAAAATTGTCCTCCTGTCAAGGTGAGAATTCCAGAGTTCAAAGCTTGCTTTGACCCACTCTTAGCTCTAGGACAGCCCCACAGACCTGACAGGTGTTGCCCCTGGGTGTTCCTTGTAAAATGTGTTTCCAGGTACTGGGTATTAACACTTACAGATGTGGCTAGTGGTCTGGAGGGTATCTCAGGACAGAGAAGTACAGAGAATTTTTAACTAACAACTGATTGTTTGGTCAATCTGAATGTGCTTAGACAGTTAAGAGAGGTTACCCAGAAGGTCTGCTATAGCTCTACGACTGAAATTTGTGGATTTGGATCTATGTGGCCTTAAGGAACAGTCTATGCAGCTGGGAAGCTCCCCTGCTCCCTGGGAAGCTGAGAGGAAAGGACACTCTGCCAGCTCCTTCTCTTTCAGCCCTGGAGAGATTCAAGCTAAATATTATAAGTTACCTGCTTCTCAGAAACAAAAGGAACATGCTTGTCTACACTGCAGCTGGATCCATTCATTGATTAGATGCCTTTCTTTGACATCTGGAGCCTGCTCTGCCCGGTGCTAATGAGACTCCTTCACCTGGAGTACCAGGACCCTGCCACCTCTGGGAAAAAGATATAAACAGGGGAAATCCTGCCAATAAAGGAGTTCGGCTTCAACCAGAAATGGCTCCCTAGGCTTTCTTTCGCACCTCTTCCGAATCTCAGGCCTCAATGAACAGGGCCCATGAGAAAGTCCATGAAACCCACGCCATGGTCCTTGAGTGTTTTCCTGCTGCCCAAACCCAAGCTCTGCCCTCCTGGCCATAGGGTGGAAACCCAGTTGCCACAGGTCAGACACCAGAGGTGTGCGGGGAAACCAGTTTATTCTGCACCAGGAGCAAGCAAAAGTTTCAGAGAACCCCTGCACTCCAACATTTAGGAATTTTACAAGACAATAAGTCAGCCAATCTTAAGACGTAACATGCTTACCTGGAATTCATTTCAACTTTTTTTTTTATAGTTCACATGCTTTATGCATTGCAGTTATTGTTTTCCTTTTTATTCTCTTTTTTTTTTCTTTATTTCTTTGGTTGTTTGTTTCTTTCTTTTCTTTCTTTCTTGTGGGACATATGCAATTTCAATCAGTTGTATTTTTTCCATTCTTTAGTTGTGCTGACCTTGAGAATGTTGGCCACATTAAAGATTAATATAAAAATGACCATATTAAAAATAGAATTAACTTTTAATTCTTTTTTGCAGTATGTGCTTTGAGGTGATCTGAAATTTGAAATAATTTTATCATGAACTATATTGCTCCTCATCACCATAATGTAATAAAAACAGTTATGTTGACCAGAGGAAAGAATAGTAATAATAACAATAATAATAATAATAAGGCAGAGGATGAAGGTTGGAAGAGGAGAGGTAGAGGAGGAGGGGAAATGGAGGAAGACAGGTGGAGGAGGAGGAACAGGAGAAGGAAGAGGAAGCAGACGAAGGAGGAGGAGACAAAGAGGGGAAAGAAAGAAAAAAAGAAGAAAGAGAAGGAACTTACTGGGAGGTTATAGATTCACGAGGTCAGGTTCCACTATTCTTGCATTGGTGAGCATGGCGGCAAGCAGGCAGGCAGGCAGACATGACACTAGAATAGCATCTGAGAGCTGGCATCTTGATCTCCAAGCAAAGCGTGCTGAGTGGGAAAAGTGTGGGCTTTTGAAACTTCAAAGGCTATCCAGCTCCTAGTGACACATCTCTTCCAACAAGACCATGCATCCTAATCCTTCCCAAATAGTTCCACCAACTGAGGACCTGTGATCAAACACATGAGCCTGTGGTCACCATCTATCTCTGTCCCTCTTAGTCTCTACTCCCTCATTCTCTCTCTCAGCTTCTCTCTCTCTCTGTATCTCTCTCTCTCTCTCCCTCTCCCTTACTCAATCTAATTAAGCCAGTATTTATTGAAAGGATACAAAGTGACAGACACTGAAAACTAGGAAGGTACAAAGAAACACTCTTGAGTTGGTGTAATGAATAGCCATAGGCATAATATAAAGCAGGATTTATAGTACAGACAAGAATATATTTCTGACTGTGCCAATTAGTTTGCTATACATAGAATATCTTAACAGTTAAACTATATATACAGACACATGATTGCAGTGAGTGCTTTTTTAATAGTTTTTAAATTTCAAAATAAACTTTGTAATACACATGATGATGGTTCTCCCTCCACATGCTACTACCCACCCATTTCACACCCTTCGTTTTCTGTCTCATTAAAATGTGAACAAGAAACTGAAACATAATAAAATTAGAGTAAAATCACACAAACAATGAAAGGACAAAAAAAAAAGGAAAAAGAAACAGCCATAGGGGGGAAATAATAAAAACGAGAAATGCATAGAGACACTAAAAGAAATTGTAAATAGACAGAGATACATAAGGAAAAGTTACATGAATCCTAAAAATGCCCAAACAAAACATTTTGAAAAAAAATGCTCCAAAATACTGAGTTTGTTTTTTGTTAGCTGTGTTTTCTGGGCATGGGGCCTGGTCTTAAATGTGTTTTCTATACACTGTTATACTGTTTGAGAAAACTATTTTCTCTTTTTCAATCAGTTTCATTTGGAGATTACTTCTGCTTTAGGCTTTGGCATGAGGGCTTGTGTCTCCTTCCCCTCTCAGCACTAGGAGCTCATCTGGCTTAGACCTGTCTGGGCCTCGTGTATGCTTCCTGTCTTGATGATTTCATCAAGATTTCATTCCTGTTGTTTTGAAAGCCTTGTTTCCATAGAGTCTTCAATTTCTACTGGGTCTTACAAAATTTCTTCCTCTTCTGAGCCCTGAGATGAGGGATTTTATGGGGACATCCCATTTAGTGCCAAGTGCTCCAATGTCTGTCACATTCTTCACATTTTCCAAATGTTTCTTTGTGTTTGTTCCCCTCTTCTAAAGCAGTAAGCTTCTGTGATGATTTCTGAGAAGTTGATCTATGTATATAGCAGAATGGTCATAGTAGTCATGTACTTGTTATTCTTGTTTAGGAGTGTTAGTTTTTCACCTAGGTCCATGAACTCCCTTGGCTAAGGTATTGGTTCACCTGGACAGTGACTGGGATGGATTCCAGCTTTTGGGGTGCTCCTTAAATCCAATCAGAGAAGGGTTGGGTGTTTCTGCAACTTTTGCAACACATTTGCACCATGATATCATTTAGGCAGGTCACCATTGGAGATCTCAGAGTTTGCACATATTTGGGTTGGTGTGTTTTTCTTATGGTTGTGTTCAGAGTACCTTTCAGTACTATGAACAATAGTCAGTAAGTCTGAAGTCTCTAGGTAGGCACCAGCTTGACGTCTTCATGTTCAATAGTTGTATAGGTGTTTTCTCCAGCAATATGTCCTTACCATCAGTTTGTAGACAACCACAAATGAACTTGGAATTAGCCAAGATTGTTCTACAGTTACCATGAGACTTCTATGGCCAACTACTAAATTAGATATAAGGCATTCCTGACAAGGAAGGCTTCACTTCGTAGTGAGAGTTGCCTACTTGTGGTATCTATCCCATATTATTTGGATAGTCTGCTAAATTCAGAATATATATGTATATACATACATACATAGGCTATTTAATAGATAGATAAAATCCTGTACCTCCTTTAAGCATATTTTTCTCTTCTCTAAATAATTGTACACAAAGTAGGATCAGAGATGAGCTATGCTACTTATGAACTTTAAGGAAATAGTATTAATATGATGGATTTAATACTTTGTGATATTTATCCACTATCCATGAGAATATCAAGACTGATACACAGTAAGACTTTAAAGACAGATCTAACAGATTTTGGCAAAATGCAGTGGTTATTTGTGTTCCATCAGTGAAGGTTCTCACTGATCCGAAGCAGGAATTCATTTGAATTGATTCTAAGATGTGGGAATCAAGTAAGAGAGATGGGAAGTTCCATAGCATGGGGAAGTTAGGCTCATCTCAGGCTCTCATATCACTGTAAACATGTGGACCACCTCCTCTCAATTTGATGTAGGTTATTTTCTTGGGCAGATCAGGTGTTCTGTCATGAACAAGTCCTATCAAGCTGAAGAGGAGGGAGATCTTCTATTATTTACTCTGAGATGGGTTGTTGTGTCTACTGGAGTCTCCACTGTGCTGACTTTGGCAGCAAAACAGGACATTGCAAGTGGAATATTGGCCATTCAGGAAATTTGTTCCATGTGATTTCTGGAGTGTTTAGCAGTCCATGTGCAAATCTGGCTCCAGTGTCTAGCAGTGATCCTTAAATCATAAACACTGTAGGCTGGCTCTAGTGTCTAATATGTGGGCCTTAAAACATTAATACAAACATTGGATCATATTCTTCAACTTAAGTCTCTAGTTTTCTAAGACTGATTCTCACTCACACAAACTGAAACCATGATTTGTGTCTTTCAAAGCACTTAGATAAGATGAAATCCACAGAGCATTGACATCAAACTACATACACACAAAAACAATAAGGATGAGTTCTCAAAAATGGGAGAGATACCTATTAGCCAAAATTAGTAAAGAAGGGAAGGTAATGATTATGTCATCCTTTGGAATAAATGTATGGTTGCCAGATAAAATAAGTTAAAGGCAGTTAAAGAGTAAAAACCTCCAACCCCATGAATAATGAAGCCACCAGAGGGTGCTGTGACCCTTTTCAGAGTTCAGGAACTTCAAAATGCTTCAAATTCACAGACCCCACCCAGTGCAGTTGCACATGCCCCCCTGCAGTGACACAACAGCTTCTTCTTCTCATGAGGTGATCCTCAGTACAGGGCAGAGGGCCTCCCTGGATCTGTCTCTCACAGTGTAACTGCTCTCTGGGCAGAGCAAATTGTGATAGAAGGCAGTTAACAGCCCATGTTTCCATAATTTACAGTGGCAAGAGCTCACAGGCAGGAACAATCTTGGTTTGAGAAGCAACAGAATTACACATAGCAACTCAGAATCACAAAACTTAGAAATTAGACTCTGGTTGTTTCAACTGAAGCAAAGATCAGCTGAGCTGCACACGAATACCTCTTTGCCATAGTGACTATATGCCTAGTAATGAGCAGTGTAAGGCATTCTGTGTTTACTGAAAACTGATAAACAAGGACCATTTCCTCAAAGGAGCCTTGGAAGAGAAGAGATGTCATTTGCTCTCTGTTTAGGGATAAGTACCTTCATCTTCTCTAGCATGGAAGACACCGTTAAGCAGACCTTCACCTTGTCTCAGCAGGCATGATCTCCTGGAGTTTCCCAACACATAAATCAATCTCTATTCTCCTAAGTGTGTGTGAGCTGAGCATCAACACTAAGGCTGAGTGATGAGCTGAAGATATCATGGATGGAAACACATCTGCAGCAAAGGCCTTGTGTCTGTATCATGGAGAGGATAGAATGAATCCTCAGGCAGGGTCACCCTACTGTCAGGGTCATGGTCTCTGTCACTCATGCAGAGAACTCTGCCCTTCCTCCTTGTCTTTCCTCAAGTCATACATAGGAATGTGCATCAACAGATCACACTGCCTACTAGGACCAGCAGTACATTGGAACATCTATAATGGACTCTATTTCACTTATATTCATACTGTTTGCAGGTTTCCTCTGCAAACAGCCGTGCTGACTCAGCTGTCCTTACTGTTTGTCTTCTGGAGAATCAGCCACACCAATTTGTAAGTCTTAGTGGCTTCACTGTGGGAGCTCTGCTTCTCTCTTTCCAGTAGAATTCAAAGTCACTCTGAAATCTCTTGTAGAATCACACACACTTGAATTTATATCATGGCTCTGGGACCTAGACACTTGTTTGTATACAAAGATCCCTGAAACATTAGAAGTGTGGTGCTCACTACTGGAATGTAGCCTGTGTTTTAGTCTAATTGTTCCTGTTCCCAGACTCATGTGAATGGAACCAACAAACATTCATCACAAAGTTCCAGTTGATAAAAAGGGAGAGAAAAATCATGGTTTCACATACCCTGAGTCTTCTACTTGTCCTCCACTGGCACACATCCTCGGTTTATCTACAGTAGCATTAAAAACTCCATGAAGAAGTTTAGAGAAACAAAAATACTTCTGTATAACAAAAGATACACCACAGATTCCCTAGAAGGCCCCGGATGATTTGACAATCAGTCCAAGGGCACATGGCATTTTGTCTGATATTATCATGAGTGTCTATTTTTGGCAACATTGCTAACAGTGAGCAGTAAAAGCCAGACCTGATGACTCACACAGCAAAGCCCCCACTGTATTTCTTCAGGGCTCAGCTTCATGATCCCTTTCTTTGCTGTCAGGCTCAGCACTGTCACTAACTGTCTCAACACAAGCACATCTTTGTCCATATTTTACTGTGCTAAATATCCTATCTTAAGCCAAGCCAGGCTCTGAGACCTCAGCATGCAGCCACTCCACTTTTGACCTCCCCATGCCTCAGATGTAGTTCCCTTCACAGAATCTTCTGAAACCACTCAAATACAAGGTGGTAGAATTTTTCCTGTACCAAGGAGTCAATTCTCTAGATGTGCATTTCCTGAATCCTGTGAAGGCTGGAACCTGGGTCAGGGCCTATCTGTGTCCACACTCAAGTCAAATCTAACTCCAAAATCACTGAGTACTGGAAGCTCCATCACCTACATATTTTGTTTTCTTGCAGTCCTCTCCTGTTGATCTGTCCTGTAGCCATTTTCCTTCTGGATTCAACTCTGATTTTTTCCTCTGCATCTTGGTTTCATTGCTCCATAAGAGTTAGCTCTGATTTTCCTGGGAAGAGTCCTTTTCTATTTCAATGGCTTCCAGTCAGTGAAATCATGCCTCAAGGCCCACATAAGAATGAAAAAGCCTGACTTCAAGTGTTTAAATCTTGGAAATTATTCATATATCATATGGAACCAGGAACAAATGGCAAGAGATTTGCATTATTGTTCCCTTTTGATAACCCCATCTCTATCAAAAATAGAAAAAAATGTGAAGAAGTTGAATATTCTTAAAATAGGTCTTGGTGTTAATATCACTTTGGAAATTACATTAGTTTTATATGTTTACAACAAGTTTATTAAGAAATTTTTATAAAATATATACCAGTGTTACACAAAAAGTTTGGCTAGTATATGCACATAAAATTTATATATAAGACATATTTTGTGGTATGTAAGCATACATACCCACACAGACACACACACACACACACACACACACAGACACAAATTAACAAAATGAAAAATTAAATCCTCTCTATTACCCAACAGTTCTCACATGTGCATTCATCCCATAAAGCTTGGACCCAGCCATATTCATTGTTGCTTGAAATCGCACCCCATCTTTCTAAAGTCATGTACTTCTCTTCTGAATTAGCAATTTCTGAACACTTACCAAGGTAATTTCACAACTCATTTATATGTTTTTGTGATGATGTACAATATATTCAAATTTAAGACCTGTTTTTGATAGCATTTTAGGAATCACATTATTGTTATGTAGTTAAAAGAGTTTAGCGAGCAGGAATTTCAAAATATATACCCATATATAGGAAAAGGTATGGCAATTGCACGCATATAATTTATACGTAAAATGTGAACTTACACTCTGAATAATAACCTCCAAATCCCTACCAAAGTGACATGAATACTTATTGATTTGTGTATATGCATTTGGCCTTTCGAGTTCCTGTACAGGACATCACTATGTAGGCAGACTATGTTTTCCTTGTTACTTCACACACAATTGGATTATCTAAATCATAAACAATTTGGCCTCATGTTAATACTTCCATATGTTCATGCATGAAGAGACAACTCATTTCTCTTGAAAAGAATCTTAAAGCAAATGGAAAAGTGAAGTTAACTTTAAAATGGACTGTCTTTAAAATGCTTGCTGTCTCCAGCAGTGCGTCAGAGATTCCTTTGCTTTATAACCTGGACACCTTCTGCTCTTGTTTTTCAATTCACCAATTCATTCTTGTGCTTGTTCAATGCGACAACACAGTGTTCTGATATTGCAGAGTTAGACTCATTATAGTGTACACATTCATCTCATGTGAAATGACAGGTGTGATGAAAAACAAAGTACAAGGAGCTTCCATCCATACCTGACTAACTGTGGATTCTTTAACTACTATGCCTATTTATCCCAATCTATCCCTCTACATAAATTTATAACATATGTAAATGATATTTCCTGTGAGACCAAGTTTTCCACTGTTTTCAGAATTTTGTACACATTTAGGGAATGTTCTACATTCACAAACCTTAATTATATCCTCTTCATTTTAGTCTTGAAAAGTTAATTTTAAATTATATACACATAAATGCATATAATCTGATGCTTAATTAGTCCTTTGTTTAATATGTATAATATAATGTAATGCATGTTTATCTTAGGACTCACAAAAACAAGTGACTGGAATATTTTTTAAATGTAAAAGGTATCAAATTCACAATTCATTCACAACTTAGGAATGAAAATATCATATTATTTCCTTCATACACTAATATAGACTAGTTTAATTTTTTGCCAGTTACTAGAATTTTTTCCAAATTTTTTCTTGAGTCATACAGATATTTTTCATGTTTTGGCAGTTATACTGTAGCTAATCTTTATACTTATTCTTATTACATTATTTTAAAAATTTATTAATAAAAATTTATGTGTATATTTTTGTGGGTATTCAAGTGTGAGGGTGTCATAGGAGGCCACAAAATGCATCCAATTCATTAGAGTTGGAATTACAAAATGTTCAGTCTGAACTGTCAGACACAGGTGCCTGGAACCAAAATGAAATCCTCTGCAAAAGCAGCAAGCAATCTTTAGTGCTGAGATGACTCTCCAAAACTCCTAATAAATTCTTACCCAGAAACGATAATGAATTATAACAACTAGTCTTCTAAAGGAAAAGAAGAGGTTGCCTGTCAAACAAGGCACTGTTTCTCTATGCAAAAGTTAACACTGTGTTACCACTGGCTTACTTGACACTTAGAGTCTTGTTTTAGGGGATAACTCAATGTTCCACTCAAGCAACAGAGAGATTCAAGGGGACTTCTCAAATGGTCTCACTGTTGGCAGGAGGAGGATGTACCAGTGGCGCACCAGATGGCAGGACATGGATGCATTGAGGAGTGATATGGTCAAGCACCTGCCTAGATCTCCCCACCTCCTCTGCTGTTTCCATTCACTTTCAAGTTTTGCTTTCCTGCCACTTGGTGGAGCCCACATCCTCCCTGTGTGCAGTCTCTCCATTTCTCAGTTAGATCAAGTCAGAAAAAGGGAGGGGCTTATACTTCCCCAGGAAGAGAGGAATTTGCATGGAGCCAGCCTGCACTTAGAATCCAGGGTCAGATAAAAGGGTGCCTAGTTAGAGTCTGTACACTGGACTCAAGACATCTAATCTTGGAGTTTTCGCCATGACTTGGGCTCCACTACTACTCCTCTTCCTTCATCACTTAACAGGTGAGTGGATTTAAGGAATTCTGAGGGGGTAATCATTTGTCATTTGGGAATTTTGGCTCATTAACTGTCCTGTGAATGTGGTTGCCTTGTCCTTACTGATTTTATTATTTTCTTTTTGCAGGGTCAGGTGCCCAGTTCAAACTGACTCAGCCCAGCTCTGTGTCAGGGTCTCTAGGGAGCACAGTGTCCATCTCCTGCAGGCGCAGCACTGGTAACATTGGTAGCTACGATGTGCACTGGTACCAGCAGCACATGGGAAGCTCCCCGAAAAATGTGATCTATGAAGATAACAAAAGACCATCTGGGGTTCCTGATCGGTTCTCTGGCTCCATTGACAGATCCTCCAACTCAGCCGTTCTGACCATCACGAATGTGCAGAGTGACGATGAGGCTGACTACTTCTGTCAGTCCTATGATAGTAGCTATAGTGCCACAGTGCTGAGAACTTATGAGGAAGTGAGACAAAAACTCCCCAAAGCACCAGCAATAAACTCATTTCTGAAAATAAATATTGTTATTTCATTTCTCCTTTAAAGTACTTGAGCTGGGGTTTCTAAGTCATAGTTTCCTCCAATTTCACTGCAAGAAATTTCTTTTTCCTTCTAGATAAAGATGACTATCTGCTTCATATATTTCTGTTAGATCCATGGAGTTGATATGATTAAAAACAAGAATTTTGAAGGACAGTACTCTTGACATTTGGTGTTTAGTCTTTCTTCCATATGTGAGGTGTTTAGCATCATCTTTGACCACGAGTCATTTGCAGATTTTTAAATTTTCTTCCATTATGACAAAACCATCTCTTTCTATTGCTAAATATAACAGCAATATGGGGGATGCCACACTGTGTAAAGCTATTGATTTTTGAAGAACAGTATACTTGGTGTGGGTTTTGTGAATTTGTCTGCTGTAATATCATTTCTTGCAATGCCTAGCAGTGATCCCTCAATTACTTATTCCATCTCTGACCATCAGCACGTGATGAGATGAGCAGCATCGTCAAAGTCACAGCTATTAGAAGATTAGTGTCTTGATGTGTGTCTTGAGATGATCAGGTACAGAGGACCAGGAAATGACTCCACTGAAGTACTGAAATGTGTGCATGTCAGACATATCTCTGCCCAACCAATTGTCTTTTTTCACCTTGCCTTTTTGATGCTACTCCTCCTTTCGGCACATGTGAAGCCCAACATTCTTGGTGTCAAAGACAACAAGGACTCTAGCATTCTTCTGCTGTACCTTCACTCACACAGACAATAGCTGCCTCTGTAAATCTAATTGTCTAATGTTTACATGCTGAGACAATTTCTAAATATTTGTCTGTTCTGATAAAGTCCTCCAGATAGAATGGAAAGGTACTGGACAGAAACAATATTGTCAATTATAGCACAGGTTGGCAACAGCAGCTGAGATATGTCCCCAAACTCCCAACATTCAAGAAGATCCAGGAGTGCTCAGGGCACACAAAAAAATACCGGAGTTCTTGTCATGCAATCTGACCTCTCTGGCTATCTCTAGACTCCATGTTGAGGACAACAGTATTTACTACTTTTGATTACAGCACAACAAAATGGATGCATGAATTTCATTATAGATTCATGGGGATCTGAGAAAAAGAATCCATGAGATTTCTTGTTCTTTTTATTTCATTGTGCAACACATTTTTTGCAAGAACCTGCGAATGATTTCATGATGTATTTGAAAGAATTAGAAGGCCTTGTTTAAGCTGCAAGCTGCACGATATATGGATCAATAAAGAGTCAACCTTGTGTTGAGTGATTCATGGTATATTTAATTGAAACTTTGTTTTAAACTCATACGTATGTGTTTCTTTGTGTATTTTATGCAGATTGAGAAAATAATAAAGTAAATTACCTGTGTTTGCTTATCCTCTGGTTTATTTCACTAATGGAATGAAAACAAGAAGTGCCTATGATAGATGGACCACTGATTCAGCAAATTACTTATTCATAGTTTTTCATGTAATTTTTGATTTTCTGGGTTATTAATTATTACTGTATGTATTATTCCCTTTCTGATATTTCTCACATCTCTATGGCATAGACAATGAACTTTTCCAGGTAAAAGTGAGAAAAGCATTAGTGTAAGTTGAGGCTATAAAGAAAGGAGTGGAATTTGTTAGGTAAAACATGCTATGGATTATGTAAAATCATTTCTATTCCTGCTTTCAAGACAGTGAAGAAAAGGGGTAAAGATTAGTTTAGGGTCAGCATGGAGATAGAACAGGAAGTCTCAGAGAAGAATTGTGTGTGCTGTTAGAGCAAAGGACACAGCTTCCATATCAGAGATCATGGCTTTTCTTTCCTCCATGCCTATGTTTCTTAAATTCTCTTTCATTTCCCATTTCAGAGATTGACACAGCCTGGTCTCAGGGGAGGGTGTGTTGACTCCTGTAGCTGATTTATGCTAAGAGTACTGGAGTCTAGGTAATATCTAACTAAAATAGAGAGGATCCTGGGACTGGTCCATGGTGTTGTTGTGGACACTAAGTCTGGGGCTCAATCGGCAAGGTCATCTGCAGAATCAGGGAAGCAGACCAAGTGGAAAGGAGAATGCCAGAGACCATGACAGTGCAACCTCCAATGGTAGAGTAACCATTCCCAGGAATGTCTCACATGGTAGCATTCAGTCCAAGGTTAGTTTTGATAATGATGAACCGAGGATATGCATTCAGGCACTGTTAGAGCTGTTGAAGTGTCTAGAATCATAACGTAAGGTCCTCACAGATGGCTTCTCCAGAGGGAGAGAGAAAATTTAACCACCTTTTGAGTTTTTGGTTAAATCAATAGTGGATTACTCTCTTTTAGCTGCTGATCAGCGCTGCTGTTTTGTATTGACCGAAGCTATGATGTCCGATCATGTGAGCTGCAATTTCTTACCAATGTGGGAAAACACACAATAAAAATAGATGCAAAATAGCATTTCATAGTGTTCTATGCAATGTGCTGGGAGTGTGAGCACTTAAACAAATAAAGAAAGAGTCCTATTACCCACTCCATGGATATACTTTCCTGAAAATTAGGAGAAACTTCCCTCCCCATTTTTTACTCTCAAGGCCATTTATGATCTTGTCCTCTAGTGTCACTTGGGCGTGAGAAGAACTGATGTTTCCCTAACTATTCTTTTTTTTAAATGAATTTTTTTTAATCTATGTGAGGACACCTCTAGCTTGACTGTATCTTTTCTTGGAAGCACAAAAGAAAAACAATTTCTGCATTGAAAATGCAGAATATGCACAACATTCTGTGCACAATGTGCACAAATATGCACAATCCTCTTTGTAGACTTAACCCTATATATGGACCATGGATCTCCAACACCTCCATAAAAAGGAGAACAGTTATAGAACTTTCTAGAAATGTTCCCAAGTCTTGGGACTTACTGGGCTTAAAGGGCAACTCTCCATTCTTATCTGTCACTAAATCAATACACAACCCAACTATGGTATATAGAATACTCAGAAGGCCAGGCTTTCAATCTGGTACTTTTAACTGCTGTGCAATATTTAGATAAAGCTTGGAAAAACCCAACCCTTTTTGAAATTTGAATTTTTAAGTCAATCCTTTTCATTGCTAAGAGATAAGCCAGTGATTTAAACAGAAGTTTAACATCAGTGTATTGAACTTGAACCTACACATACCCCATGTCAGTTTCTCGATTCTTGTCTTAGAGACACAATAAAATTACAAATGAGCAATCAATAAGCCCAAGGTGATGATATCTCCTAAAATGGCACAGCTGATATCATGGCAGCTATTTGACTTGGAAGATGGTGTTATATAAGAGCTCCAAAATAAAATATTGTTGAACCCAGACAGCATACATAAAAAATTAATATTACTTGTGTGCATACTGATAAACTCTAAGGCTTTGTAAGTCTTCAGGCAAATGTTACAGAATACACAAGGCAGTCTCCCCATAGTGCACAGAGTGATCTACTGTGACAGTACTTTGAATGTGAATGAGCTTGAGTATTAGGTACACAATAGACATGTGCTCCTCTGTACAACTGAACCTAGTGGTTTACATTAGAAAACTGACTTGCTTTTGATCCTAGTGACACTAACTGGTACAAAACCTTTGTTTTCCTTATAACCAGTACAGATTTGTCCAGATGAAAACTATCTATTGGTTTGTGCATTGGGAATAGGGACTGGTGAATTTAGATTCTGTAAACTTTATAGGGTCATTGGGTGAGTAGCAATAAACACCCAGGATCAAAGAAGATCAAGCTATTAGAACCTACATTTGCCAATGTTTAACTGAAGACCTTGTGTAGGATTGGGATGTTCAAATGCTTGAACATCTAAAAAACACTCTGTAGTCTTTAGGCTCTAATAACTGGAAAGCTTTGTGAACCTAGATAAGTAAAAATTCTCCCATCACCGCCCAGTGTTTGAGAAATCATCTTGGAGTCTGTGAGTCTTGGGGTCACTTTTTCTCACTGAAATGGTATAGAGGAGGAGTGTTTGAAATATTGAGCAAGTGCTGCCCATGTTCTACACTCATTCCCTAACACACCTGGGTGGGTATATTTAGTTTGTCAACAGGGAGCAGCAAGTTCAGTAGAGTCAATCTAAGGAAAAGGATGGACGTAGGAATCGTACTCCCACACCTTACACATGGCTCATCCTTATACCACCTCCCCGTTTCATCCTATCACCTTCCATGTAGAGTCATACTGGCATCTTGTTCCTGGTTCAGGGACTCAGTTTCAGCCTTCTCCAGCTCCATTTGTATTCCAAAATACTTATAATGACACCAGCCCTCAAATATCATAATTTGACATGAACCAAACAAGCTGGGAGAGGTGTTAGAAGCCCCATTTATGAAGTTTTCTGAGCACATGCAACGTGGAAACTGCTCTTCTCCAGGCTCACATGATTCCAAAGGTAAAGTTTAGACATTTTCAGTGATCAGTAGGTCTAACAAATTCATAGGGTTGGATTCAGAGCCTGATTAAGAAAGGAGGTAGGTAGGCTCCAGCATATTAGCTCCCCTTACTAATGGCATAAGAGGTGTACTTGGGGGAGCCCCAAAGCCATGATAAATATCCCTTATTTGGGAAACCACCCACATATGGATCCAGAATACAGTCACTTGAAGAATTTCTAGAAAGGCAATTAGAATTACATACTTTCTAATTGCAAGGTTGAATTACAAGGGCACAGCTGTGAACAGAAATAGCTCAATGTTCAATATTTCACACCTATAGCTTCAGTGTCTACATTTCAATGATTAATTCATGAACTTCTGGGATCCAAAGGGTGTGGACATCTACATTTCTCTGGCTCCACCTTCCACCGTGCCCATAGCTTATCTCATAGGCTCAGTCAGAATTAAGAGCCCCAGTGGTTTCTCCTGACATATAATACATCATCTGTACCTATGATTGCTGTGCCTCCATTAGAGATAACCTTTTATTGAAATTGTGTTGTGCTTTGGGAACTCAGATCCTGCAGCAGTTTCTTAAAATTCACCTAATAAAAACTAGTCCACCTTGCTCTCAACTCATGCCAGAATCTGATCTCAGCAGAAGAGAATTATTCAGGCCAGGTCCATGAGAGAAATAGTACAATGTATTCTTTTCATAATGGCTATGAATCTAAGAGATCCCAAATGGGTAAGGACACAGTCTAATCGAGCTTTTGCTGACTATAACCCATCTGTAGACAAAAGAAGGTACATTGAAACATCTCCAGATCTTTTTTGTCTTCCTCTCCAGAGCATCCTCTGAGCATTTTCCATCATGAGCATGGGTACTTGTGTCCTCTGCCTCATTAGAAAGAGGTAGGTTTTATTCAGATTATCATTTATTCTTATTTACGTGAGATGTGAATCTTTATACACCATGACCTTAATGAATTCATAATATTGTATTTCCAATGTAAAATGTAATGATCAAATGCTGACTCTCTGGGGAAAATGTTTCCTATGAGATTCTAAAAAACAAAACCAGTAAAGTTAATGCAAAATAGATAGAAGGAAAAGCAGCCAGCAAGGTTCGCCCCTCCCACAAACAGGCTCCTGCCATTTTCTTCCTGTTTCCATAAACCTACCTTCAGATGCCTCCGTTTACCTACTTAAAGCATAAGGGTCTATGAGTCATGTGTGGAATGAGGAAGATATAGAAGAGGAGAAGCCTTCACCTTGGATCTTTTTGAGGTGTACTGAGGGGGTACCTCCCAGGACACACAAGCTTGTCAGTTCCTTGGGATCCTGTTTACCATGTCTCTTTACTGAAGAGAGTGGCAGCACAAGCCTTTGCCTTGGTTCGCAATGTTGAAATTACCTTCAACCCTGGTCAACCAGAGCCCTAGCTCCTCTTCTCCATATTTCACATGGGGATATGGGCTGACCGAGGTTCCCACCATGTAGTTGTGTGTCTCTTAGTATGGAAGCAAGTCTTGGAGTGCCATGTAAGTCATAGCCAATTCCAAGTTCTTCTCTGGAATTTAGTTCAAGTGTATTACCTTGACTCTAGGTCATCTCAAATTACACATGGGAGAAATCAAGGTATGTAAATGGGGTGCTGGTTGTTGTTTAAGGAATTGCCAAAATCATTCTCTGGATTACTGGGATATCATAGGATCAAATTGTAGAGAAGGTGAAAGAAAGAGCTTTATACATTTAGGACAGGAGGAGAATGGAAACCCCATTGCTGGCTTAGGTACTTTATAGGATGCCTGGATCCTCCCTTTTCCCTGTTGGTTCTCTACTGATACTTGCCCCTGGATCTTCCAACTGTTTCTTTTCAAAGAGTTCTAGGACCAAGAAGAGACCACCTCAGAGTGCCAGGTTTTACTTTCCTTCTTAACCCATGTTTCTTTCACCCCCCTTTAAATTCCTTCCCTTGAAGAAATCATTTCATCCCATGTTGAAATACTCATGCCCATTAGGGGGCAGAGATGGGCTGACCATGAGATGACAGTGTTATTGGCAAGACCAAGTTATTCAGAAAATACTACTTCCTTCCACACACTTGCACATGTAGTAACAGCATTGAAGCATGTTACCCAAAAGCTACCCTGTGGCCTACTTCCTGCTCATTGGTCTCATCGGACACAGGAGTAGTGAAGTCACAGCCCTGCTTTATACTTCTTCCTTTTCCTGATGAGTGTCTGGGAAAAATATTTCTACCAGCAAAATAAGTTCTGAATTTTGTAGACAATACCTACTTAGAATAGCCAAAACACTCAATGGTAATGTATATTCTGACTGTGTGAATGTGTATGTGTGGGTGTGTATGAGTCTATATGTGTTTGTTTGTCTGTATCTCTCTGTGCATGCATCAGTCATATCTCAAGTCTGCTTACAAATTATAACACATACCGTAAACTTAGTAAAATTCCTCCTTAAACAAAACTATAAAAATCAACACCAAAGGATTATTAGCATGCTGCTACAAAACCACCTCTTTAATGAACACAGAACTAAATGTTTACTCAAATTATTACCAACTGTATTGTACATTAACCTGAGATTCATTCACAGAAACCACTAAGAGAGATCAGGATACAGTTTTGTGTTCTCTATATCATGATGTTCCTAAACTTTGGGGGAAGGTAGAATTACAATGATCTGGTCCATGTATCCAACATGACAATTATGGGCAAAACCTACAAATTTTCAGTATCATGTATCCTAAAAGCTATGGGAGGAAATGCAGTCACTGGACAGCATGCCATGACACTGCATGCTCTCTAGTAGCCTGCCATGGCAGCATGGTCCTTCAAAGATGAAGCATAACCTAGTTGCCAGCCCCTCTTAGGAGCTGCACAGGATTATACTTTCTCTAGCTTTGACATTGTGGTGGACTCCCGCTTCTCTGGCTTATTCTTCAGTATGAGAACCCTAAGCCATTCAACATTGCTTCTCAGTTCCTGCTCATACATTCACGTTGGGGATTTTTTAATTTTATCATTATAGTTTCTTGCATTTTATTATTTATTTATTTTTATTTTATTTTTGCCTCATGATGCTTTGATGTGCTATAGACCATCTGTAAGCACATTACAGAGATACTTACAGCATCCAGGTTTTGTTTGTTAATTATAGCATTTTGATTACTAATTATCAAATTGTAATTTCTGAAGTTTCCTTCATCTACAACATTTATAATTGCTATTTCATGCTAGACAATATTTTTCACTGTTTTCAGCATTTTGTGCACATTTAGAGAATTTTCCACATCCACAAACCTGCATCTTCATTTTAATCTTTAAACCTTAATTTCAAATTCTTCACATGTAAAAATCATTTAATCTGAAGCTAATGTAGACCTTTGCTAAAATGTATAATAGAATGTAACAAAATGTTTATCTTGGGACTCGCAAAAAAAAATGTCAGAAATAATTTTTTAAATGTAAAATGTGTGAAACTCACAAATTATTCACAACTTAGGAATGAACAAATCATATTATTTTCATATACAGAATTGTAGAATAGTTTTTCAGTTACGTTTTGCAAGTTACAAGAATAATTTTTTCCTAACAATTTCTTGAGTCTCACAGATAATATTTTTCCATTTTTTGGGCAGTTATATTGTAGTTACTTTTATACTTAATACATTATTTTAAAATTTTTTTATTAAAAATTTGTGTGTATGTTCCTTTTACCATTTTTTGGCAGTTATATTGAAGCTATGCTTTATACTCATCCTTAATACATTATTTTTAATTTTATTATTACAAATTTATGTGTATGTTTGTGTGTATATTCAAGTGTGTGGGTGTCGGAGGAGGCCAAAAGATGCATCCAATCCATACGAGCTGGAATTGCAAAATGTTCAGTCTGAAATGTCAGACACAGATGCTTGGAAACAATATAAATCCTCTGCAAGAGCAGCATGCAATTTTTAGTGCTGAGATGACTCTCCAAAACTCCTGATATATTATTACTCAGAAATGATGATGAATTCAACAACTAGTCTTCTAGAGGAAAAGAAGAGGGTGTCTGTCAAACCAGGCACTGTTTCTCTGTTGTATTAGGGGCCCACTCATGTTCCACTCAGACTCCAGAGAGTATCTAGGGGACTTCCCAAATGGTCTCACTGTTGGCAGGAGGAGGTTGTAGCAGTGGCACACCATATGGCAAGACATGGATGCACTGAGGAGTGATATGGTCAAGCACATGCCTAGTTCTCCCCACCTCCTCTGCTGTTTCCCTTCACTTTCAGGTTTTGCTTTCCTGCCACTTGGGGGAGCCCACATCCTCCCTGTGTGCAGTCTCTCCATTTCTCAGTTAGATCAAGTCAGAAAAAGGGAGGGGCTTATACTTCCCCAGGAAGAGAGGAATTTGCATGGAGCCAGCCTGCACTTAGAATCCAGGGTCAGATAAAAGGGTGCCTAGCTCTAGTCTGTACACTGGACTCAAGGCATCTAATCTTGGAGTTTTCGCCATGACTTGGGCACCACTATTACTACTCTTCCTTGATCACTTAACAGGTAAGTGGATTTAAGGAATTCTGAGGGGGTGATCATTTGTCATTTGGGAATTTTGGCTCATTAACTATCCTGTGAATGTGGTTGCCTTGTCCTAACTGGTTTTTATTATTTTCTTTTTGCAGGGTCATGTGCCCAGTTCAAACTGACTCAGCCCAGCTCTGTGTCAGGGTCTCTAGGGAGCACAGTCTCCATCTCCTGCAGGCGCAGCACTGGTAACATTGGTAGCAACTATGTGCACTGGTACCAGCAGCACATGGGAAGCTCCCCAACAAATGTGATCTATGAAGATAACAAAAGACCATCTGGGGTTCCTGATCGGTTCTCTGGCTCCATTGACAGTTCATCCAACTCAGCCGTTCTGACCATCACGAATGTGCAGAGTGACGATGAGGCTGACTACTTCTGTCAGTCCTATGATAGTAGCTATAGTGCCACAGTGCTGAGAACTTATGAGGAAGTGAGACAAAAACTCCTCAGAGCACCAGCAATAAAATCATTTCTGAAAATAAATATTGTTATTTCATTTCTGCTTTAAGTACTCCAACTGTGGGGTTGCTAAGTCATAGTTTCCTCCAAATTCACTGCAAGAATCTCCTTTTTCTTGCCACAAAAAGATGACTATCCACTTCATACATTTCTTTTAAATCCATGGAGTTCTCTTAATCCATGATTAAAAACAAGAATTTTGGAGGACAGTACTTTTGACATCTGGTGTTAGAGTCTTTCTTCCATATGTGAGGTCTTTAACATCAATTTGACCAAGAGTTACTTGCATACTTTTAAATTTTCTTCCATTATGACAAAACCATCTCTTTATATTCCTAAATGTAACAGCAATATGGGGAATGCCACACTGTGTAAAGCTATTCATTTTAAGGAGTTGTTCTAAGTTAGTAAGAAGCTCATGCCTTTGAATCTTGCTTACATAATTAAGCCATGAGGAAAATATCTTCCCAACTGTTAAGTAAATATAGCACTGAACTGAAGCTATTATTTTGATGATAGTGTCACAATCTTTTGAGTACAAATCCTGGGTTGTCTACTTCTATAGAAGACCCTACCATTTCTACAGTGTAAAGTTAAGGGCGGAACTAGTGTCCATGTAAGAGTTTAATCTACATACAGTGGACAGGCTAATGTCATAGAGCTCTTCCCTTCTAGAAACTGTTGTTCATCTGTAAAGCTCTAAACCAGAGTAATGAAAGATGACAATATATGCTCAGTGGGAGAAAGAAACGTTATTAAGATTTATACACAAAAAAATTATACAGAAGTTCTAAATTCACATCAGAAGGATAAGTAGTGATACTCAAAGTGCATCTTTGTTGAGGGTGAGTTCAATGATAGTGAGAAGGGAAACAGAAATTGAGTTAACTTTATGATAAGTGTTGGTTATTTCCAAACTCCCTAGGGGTAGGAAGTTCACAAGTTGCAGATGAGATTTTTCTAACATTACTTACTTCATTTGATTTTATAAACTGAATTGTGAAGAACAATATACATGGTGCAGGTTTTGGGAATATGTCTGCTGTAATATCATTTCTAGCAATGTCTAGCAGTGATCTGTCAATTCCTCATGCCATCTCTGACCATCAGCACGTGATGAGATGAGCAGCATTGTCAACGTCACAACTATTAGAAGATTAGTGACTTGATGTGTGTCTTGAGATGACCAAGCACAGAGGATCAGGAAATGACACCATTGAAGTACTGAAATGTGTGTTTATCTCTAGCAGCTACTTAGAAAATATTTCAAAAGTTCGCACAAAGCTGAGAAAATAGTTCTTTTCCTGAAGCATGATATGGGATGACTGCATTTGTTAGGAAGCCCTGGGACTCAGATGTAGCCTGTTTAGCCTGTTGAGCCCAGCTGATGTGAAATTCTATTTGTCCCTTGCTTCTCATTTACATAGAGATGCTGCATCGCTCAGATGTTGCTAGTAGTTTGTAGAGAGAATGACTCACTTGGCTATCATTAGAACATGTAGGCGACACCAATGACTATACTTGACTCATTATGCATGTCAGGCATATCTCTGCCCAACCAATTACTTTTTTCACCTTATCTTTTTAACCCTACTTCCCTCTTTCTGCACATGTGAAGGCCAAAGTTATTGGGTATCAAAGATAACAAGGACTCTAGCATTCTTCTTCTGTACCCTTCACTCACACAGCCCATAGCTGCCTCTCTGTATCCAACTATCTAATATTTACAGGCTGAGACAAGATTCTAGGTATGTGTCTGTAGTGATAAAGTCCTCCAGAGAGAATGGAAAGGAATTGGACAGCAACAATACTGCCATTTAAAGCACATCTTGGCAACAGCAGCTGAGATATGTCTCCAAACTCCCAATATTCAAGAAGATCCAGGAGAACTCAGGGCAGACAGACATTCCCTGGGTCTTGGTCTTACAATCTGACCTCTTTGACAATCTCTGGACTCCAACTTGAGGACAATTCTATTTATTACTATTTATCACAGCACAACAAAATCGATGCATGGATTTCATTAGAGATTCATGGGGAGCTAAGGAAAACCATCCATGAGATTTCTTGTTCTGTTTATTTCACAATGCAACACACTTATTTCAAGAACGTGTGGATGATCTTGTGAAGTATTTGAAAGAATTAGAAGGTCTTGTATAAGCTGAAACCTGCAAGACATATGGCTCAATAAAGAGAGAATCTTTTGTTGCGTGATTCATGGTACATTTAATTGAATCTCAGTTTTAAACCCATTTGAATCTGTTTCTTTGTGTATTTTATGTAGATTGAGAAAATAATAAAGTAGACTACCTGTATTTGTTTATCCTCTGGTTTATTTTACTAGTCAAATGAAAAAAAACAATTGGCTGGTATAGATGGACCATTGATTCAGTAAATTTCTTACTCAAAGTCTTTCATGTAATTTTTGATTTTCTGGGTTATTAACTCTTACTGTATATATTATTCCCTTTCTGATATCTCTCACATCCCTATGGCATAGAAAATGAGCTTTTCTAGGAAAGAGTGAGAAAAGCACTAAGTGTATGTTGAGGCTATAAAGAAAAGAGTGGAATTTGTTAGATAAAACATGCAATGAATCATGTAAAAACATTTCTTCTCCTGCTTTCATGACAGTGAAGGAAAAGGGTAAAGATTAGTTTAGGATCAGCATGGAGACAGAACAGGAAGTCTTGGGGAAGAATTCTGTGTGCTGTTAGAGCAAAGGACACAGCTAAGATGACTCTACTCTCAATTCTCAGATTTAGATAAAGTGACACAGGGCATCATGCACAGGCAGCAGGACCCTGGTTTGGTTAAATACTGAAGATCCACTTTGATGGTTATATAAAAGGTAAATGAAAAATATAAAGAAGTTTCAATGAAAATAATAAGCAAAATTATAATAAAAATCCCTACTTTGGTCCCTGTTGTGCATCCAGATTGCTGATGTAGTGTTTGTGGTATAAAGGATCTGATGACAGATGGTACTCAGGCACTGATGGAGTCTCTGCAGGAATAAAGAAAGTTTGGAAAGCAGCGATGGATATCCTCCTAGGTGGGCAACCGTGGGAAGGTATTATAGTTTCATTAGAAGAGAGAGTAGAGTTTGAGAGAAAGAAAGAGAAAACAGAAGTAGAGAAAGGAACAGTGGGTAGGGGAGGAAGGATTTTAAAACACAGAAGAGTTAGTGAGAATCCATTGAGATGGCATAGGCCTTATCTAGGACTGTGGAGTGAGTCCACATGTAGAGAACAGAAATCAATATTAAAGGCAGAAAGCTCAAGAAAACCTGCAATGTACACTTAGGCAATGGTAAAAATCACTTTAGAGACAGAACTATACAGGCAAAGACCCTTCTGTATATTGCCATCTCTGATAAACTAAAAGTGTGTTGAGTGTGTGGTAAGTGTGAGTCTTTGGAATGAGAAGGAAAATTGCTTTGAGTCATAATATGCATTGAGACACTTGTCTGAGTCAGGGTCACCACCTCAGCCAGGCTCTTATTAGAGAAAATCTTACTAGAGCTTCCACAGAGGAGGATATATACACTGCAGTCAGTGTATAGAGAAATGAAGGTGCAGTGCTACATGTCCTGCCACAAGCCTGGAAAACGGAAGCGCCTGTTGCCTCAAGAGGGAGGTGACTCCCACTCTGTCTAGTCCCATGAAATAGGGAGACCAGAAGAAGTAATAAGAACTGCCACTGGTCCACAAACCACACACTCTGGTTATTGGGAAAGAAACACAAATATCTATAGCAGCTCCATCACATAAAAGCACCTCTTTTTGGGTGGCATCAACGGAAGTAACAGTAGGACAGACTAGTAACAATCATCCAGGCTCTAAATACCTGCCTGCACAAATGATCATTTGTGGATGAAAATCATCTTACTTTTTATTTGATACAAACACAACACAGTGAAAGTCAGCATTTGGATGGAATCTGTGGAGTGTCACATTAGATTTTTTTACTTTCAGTATCAAATACATTTTAGGTGTTAATCTAAGACCCAAACAAAAATTTTCATGATGGAATTAGAGCTAGAAAAGCATTCCTTTGTTCTCTCTCATAACTCCTGCTACTACCTGTGTTCTCTCCTCCCTCTTCTCCGTTGTATTGGCTGGTCTTGTTCTTTATTCTTTAGGTTATACTCTAACAGCATGTAAATTTCTTTATGGATACACAAATTGTATTGACTAGATTCCATGCATGATAAAAAACATAAGGAATTTTTCTCTTTCTGATATATTGTGATTTTTCTTAATATTATATATTCTATGCATACCCATTTTACTACAAATATTCAATTTCAATTTCTTTAGTGCTTAATATTATTTTTATGTGTGGTTCTGTATATATATATATATATATATATATATATATATATATATATATATATATATAAAAGCTAGATTTTCACTATCCATTCCTCTGTTGACAAACAACTGTGCTGACTTCAATTAGTTGCTACAGTGAATAAAGCAGCCATAAATGTGGGATGCAAATATCTATATTGTAGGGTATGGAGTTCTCTGAGTATGCGCTCAGGAGTATAAGATCTGGGTCATATGGTATTTCTACTTTTATGTTTGGAAATCTCAAACTGATTTCCATAATATCTGAATTATTTGTAAGCTCAGTTGTGAATAAGGGTTTCTTCCTCTCCTCGTTGTCTCCAACATTACGGCCATATTTGTGGATGACAGCCATTCTAATGGGTGAGGTAGTATCTCAAAGAAGTTTACATTTGCTTTTCCCCAGTGACCAGAATATTGAAAATTTTAAAATATAGGCAGCATTCATTTATATTTTTGTTTTTAAAAACTGTTTTTGCAGCTTTTTGATACTTGTTGTTTGGCAGATCTATTTCACTGTTTTATTTTTACAATTTTTTTTATTTTTATGTGATATTTTTATTACTAATTTGAGTTTCAAACAATGTATGTCGTTAACACCCTCTTCCCATTTCTCCCTGTTCCACACCCCCAACCCTGTGCCTTCAAAAAAGAAAGTAATAAACCTCAAAAACAAAATCATAAAGAAATAAAAAAGAAAATTAAGTCAAAGTTGTGTGGGAGGAGCATGGATGCTGGGCTTCACAACGGTCTTTGGAGGGAGAAAGCTTCTCTGTTTGTGTCCTTTGACCTCGCCCATACAAGCCTGAGCTGAGGCATGACAGAGTTTGACCTGGGGTTTGCCCTCACTGTTCAAACACAGGCGCCAAGCAGGATTCTTCTTATCTTGCAAGCACTGGTGTAACCTCAGAGACTTCCCCAAAATCCCATAGGGGCCAGTACTTCCTGCAGGCACCAGGGTATCCCAGAGGCATCCAGACATCCCATTAGCACCAGGAATTCTCCCCACACTTCAGGGAATCCCAGACTCCTGGGCATCAAGAAGGTCCAAGGCCAACACACAGGCATCTGGATACCACACAGGTACCTGGAGATCCAAAAGTTATTTGGCCCTACAGTAGGAACCTTGGCCTCCAACATGCCCTTGGACTCCTGACAGGCACCTAGGCATCCAGCAGTCACCAAGTCCTCCCACAGGCACCAGGCACCCCACCGCCGAGCCAGGCTGGAGGTCATCTGGATGATGGCTGGGCATCAATCAGGGAGTGGGCCTACGCACTGTCACCCACACATTTCACAGCTATTAGGACATCCACAAGCAACAGTACATCCCACTGGTATCAAAACCACCCACATACCCCTAGGCATCCCCTCACTCACTTAGGCCTTCTTCATACATCTGGCCCTCCCATTCAGACCCACAGGGATCTGGTCCCCCTGCAGACACCATATCATCTCACAGGCATCCATGTGTCACCTAAGCACCAGGACTTCATGCAGGCACTAAAGAGTCTGCCAGAATAAGTGCCCGATGGAGCCAGGCTCAAGCACCCAGTGAACTCTGCTGGTGTCAGCAATGCAGACAGATCTCTATTTGTTCTAGTCGAAATGAGTTTTTTGAGGTTTCTGAGATTTCTTTCAAATTCTTTCAAAGGAAGAAGACCCAACCCCAATGTTGAACCTTTTTCTGTAGGGATATCTTGCTGAGTAGCTCAGGATCTGTTGCACACAGGCTTCCCTACAGATGTGCTGCTTCCCCAGCCTCTGCTCCCCATTCCATGTAGCAGGAAATGTTGTTTCATTTCTCCATATTGATCTGTCTGGGCCACCTTGTCTCTCCAATCACTGAGGATTCCCATGTCCTTGAACCAGGCACCAATTTATCATCTCCTGTTCCCCATACCTGTGAGGGACCTTGGACCCTCAGGTATCTTGAAAGAGGGTTGGCAGGGGATCTCTGGGTCCCTGACAGACCTTCTTGTGCCCTGCCTGCATCCCTTCACTGGTATTTAAAGTCTGCAATACATTGAAATTTTTAAGCATCAGTCCCTGTCTGGATGGTTAGGTGGTAGTGATTTTTCTTCCACTCAGTGGATTGTTTACTCTTCTGTTTCCATTGTCACACAGATTATTTTTTTCAAGTATTTTCTCTGCTGATATTTGCGATTAGGTCCTGTACTGTTGGTGTTCTGTAGAAAAAGTTATTGTCTTCTCCAATACTTTGATGGGCATCTCCTGTGCTTTCTGTTTAAAATTTCGTTGTTTCATGATTTAATGTAAAGTCTTTGATAGATTTTGAATTGATTCTTGAACATGATGAAAGATACTAATCTAATTTCTTCCTCTTCAAGTAGATATCCTGTTGTCAGCATGATTTTTATATGTTGATTTTCTTTCATACCACTTCGCTGAAATAGTTTATCTCTCCTTCCAATTTCTTTCCTATTCTTTCAGTTGTCTATGCTCTCTCTAATCCTTAAAGTAACATATTGCACAGATATGGAGAGAATGGACAGCTTTGTATTCTTCCAGATTTCAGTGGAATTGCTTTGAGTTTCCATTTATGTTGATATTGGTTATGGTCTTTTTGTGGTAGTCAAGTTCAGCTCTAATCCACTCGGGGGTCCTTGGCCTCCACGAAGGGTGATAAACAATGAAGTTATGACCAATGAGTGCAGTACCTCACTATTTTATGGGACCCTTTATTTGATACGCTTACTCACTTTAAAGAGACACATAGAGAGCACTTTATGATGATGAGGACACGCAAGAGCGTTTTCTTTAATAATAAAAACAAAGAAAATAGAAGTAAGGTAAGAGAGAAAAGTTAACAATGTGTACACACTGGGAAAAAATTACAAGACTCCCCTCAAATCAGAAAACTGTCCTGACTCAAAAAGCGAAACTGTAACGTCTTATCTAGCAGGTGTTCGGACAGTGTTCATCTCCTCCTAGCTGCAGACTTATAATCTTCAAGGTTAGTTCTAGTGGGTAGCCTTAACACAATAGTCTATTAATGAATAGCTGAATTTTAGGTATGTATGCTTGCTACAAATAAAGGGAGGGCAGGCATTCAGGGGTGAATTATCTATTTGCTATTTCAAGATTGCTAACATACTGTTGAAACTGAGCTTCTGTTCTTGACTATGGCTGTGTCTCTATGGGAAGGTCAGTTACCAAGTATAATTTTTTATATCTCTACAGAAAGCATGAATAGTATTCACACATGCCAAAAAATTTGAAGGCCAGTAAGACTGTTACAATTACTTTGAGATGGCATGGCTCCTCTCCCAGCCAGCCCAGGAATAGATTTGAGTTTAACTATAAGGCCAAAACTAGACAATATTATTGATGAGAGCCTTTTGTCACCATACAGTAAAGATGAGAAAGGGGCAAGGAAGTTGGTGGGCTTCAGATTCCTAGCTAAGGGAAAATCCAGGATCCTTGTCAAGCTGGTTATGTCTACAGCCTGGATATCATCAGCCCCCTACAGTCTTTCTTAAGTGGCCTTTGTAAGATTAGGCATAAACTTCATAGACCTAATCTCATCAGAATTTTCATCATGAAGGTGTGTTGGATTTATTCCAAAGCCTTTTGTGTAACTATTAAGATGACCATGCTGTTTTGTTGTTGTTTCTTTTTGTTATTGTTTTGTATCCATTTTAGTATCCATTCTGTTAGTCTATGTCTTTTTCTTAGGAATCGAGACCATTAATATTGAGAGATATCACTGACCATTGACTGTTGATTTCTGTTATTTTGTTATTGTTGTTGCTGCTACTGGTGCTGTAGGTGTGTGTGTGTGTGAGTGTGTGTGTGTGTGTGTGTGTGAACTTCTGTGAGTACTTTCATTTTTTTAGTTTACTTCTCTGAAATTATTTATTCCTTATGCTTTCATCTTTGTAGTAAACCTCCTTAGGTTAGGGCTGGGTTTGTGAATAAATTTAGCTATAACATGGAGTATCTCATTTTCTCCATCAATGGTGATTGAAAACTTTACTGGGTCTGGCGTCTGTGGTCTCTTAGAGTCTTCAGCACATCTTTCCCTGTCCTTCTGTATTTTTAGAGTCTCCATTGTGAAGTCAGGTGTAATTCTGCTAGTTCTGTCCTCATATGATACTTGGTGCTCCTTTCCAGCCTGTAATATTCTTTTTGTTTTATATGTTTGCTGTTTTTGTTATTATATACTGAGGGGAATTTGTTTTCTGGTGCAACCTAATTATTCTTCTGTTTCCTTCTTTTACTTATATAGGTATTTTCTTCTTAGTTTGAAAATTTTTTCTTAATGATTTTGTGGAAAACATTTTGTGAGCCTTTAAACTGGGATTCTTCTCTTTCCTATATTCACATTATTCTAAGACTTGGTCTTTTCATAGTTGCTCTAATTTCCTTATGCTTTATATCAGGATTTTTTAATTTAAAATTTTCTTTTACCAGTATACATTTTGTTAACTGTACGTTAAATGCCTGACATTCTCTGTCCCATCTTTTGTAGTCTGTTGGTGAAGCTTGCTATGTAGTTCCAGTTCAAATTCCTAAGTTTATGATTTCCATCTTTTGCTTGCTTTGTGTTTCTTTAATGAGTCTATTTCCTTTTATAAGTCTTGAACAGTTTTATTCATTTAATTCCAATGTCTGTTTGTGTTTTCCTGGATTTTAAGGGCCTTATTAATTTCCTGTTTACATTGCTGTTTTTAAGCCCTTTTGTAGTGCTTCAGCTTTGTTGGAATATTCAGGGTCTACTGTAGTATAGTTGTTCACTTCCAGTGGAGACATTATACTCTGGCAGCTATTGATTATGTTGTTAAACTGGGGTCTAGGCTTCTGAAACTGGAATGATTATAGATCTGTGTGCTTAGTTCTGGATTTGTCTTTGTATGGGTGGATGTTTTCTTCCTTGCTTTTTGCTTCCTCTTGGACTTTGTGATAGTGTCATGGCTTGTTTTTCCTGGTAGGATGTTTTTCCTATATACCTGTGCTGTAAATTTTTGTCCTGGGGAAGCTTTCTCATCTACCATGCGAGCCACTGGTGGGCTTCCAGGCAGGTAGCTGCATGTAAGCAGTGTGAGTCTACAGAGTACCCTTCATCTTAGATTGGAGATCTGTGAGCTGATAAGTATGTAAAGGATTCTAGAGAGAGTGTTGTCAGTAGAACATATCAGTTTATTGAAGTAAATGTGGTTACATTTATAGGAAAAATATATAAAATGTATAAATGTATAAAAAAACAAGGGGAGATAGTTTGGTACCCAGGGATGAGGGCCATTAGTTTGACAGGGATATTGGAGTAGCTCTATTTCCCAAAGTAGGAAACTTCCTGTGCTTTTGGTCAAGAGGTAAACAATGGTCACTGCCCAGGTGGAAACAGGAAGCTCTGCCAGGATCATTTATCAAAAGAAAACAAACCTGAATAACATGTGCCTGGGCTCATTGTCTAAGAGTCAAAGTCTTGCAAGGGCAGCTTCTGCATAAGATGTGGTTTCATAGGAAAAGAGGAAGACCCTTATCACAAAATGGGCTGAACCCTAGGCTTCCAACTATGGCATTCAGATAAGCAATAACCAAGTCATATTCTTTGCCAATGATCTTCTGTGAAGCAGGTGGTGTTTACTATTTAGCTAGGTTTTGCCAGGACTAAGCAAGTGAGGAGCAACCAAAATCCTGCTCCTCTCAGGGTGATAATTCCAGGGTTGAAAGCTTGCTTTGACCCACTCTTAGGTCTAGGACAGCCTCACAGACCTGACAGGTGTTGCTCCTGTGTGTTCCTGGTAAAACGTGTTTCCAGGTACTGGGTATTAACACTTAGAGATGAGGCTAGTGGTCTGGAGGGTATCACAGGACAGAGAAGTACAGAGTATCTTTAACTACCACCTGATTGTTTGGTCAATCTGAATGTGCATAGACAGTTAAGAGAGGTTACCCAGAAGGTCTGCTATAGCCCTGGGGCTGAAATTTGTGGATTTGGATCTGTGTGGGCTAAAGGAGCAATCTAAGCGGCTGGGAAGCTCCCCTGCTCCCTGAAAAGGTGAGAGGAAAGGACGCTTAGCAAGCTCCTTCTCTTTTAGCCCTGGAGAGATCCTAGCTAAATATTATAAGTTGCCTGCTTCTCAGAAGCAAAAGGAAAATGCTTGTCTACACTGCAGCTGGATCCATTCATTGATTAGATGCCTTTCTTTCCTGCCTCTGGATCCCGCTCTGCCCCATGCTAATGAGACTCCTTCACCTGGAGTACTGGGACCCTGCCTCCTCTTGGAAAAAGATATAAACAGGGGAAAGCCTGCCAATAAATGAGTTCGGCTTCCACCAGAAATGGCTGCCTAGGCTTTCTTTGGTGCCTCGTCCGAATCTCAGACCGCAATGATCAGGGCCCATGAGAAAGTCCATGAGACCCATGGCCATGGTCCATGAGTGTTTTCCTGCTGCCCAAACCCAAGCTCTGCCCTCTTGGCCAGAGGGTGGAAACCCAGCTGCCATGGGTCAGACACCAGAGGTGTGTGCAGGGAAACCCAGTTTATTCTGCACCAGGAGCAAGCAAAAGTTTCAGAGATCCCCCTGCACTTCAACATTTAGGATTTTACAAGAACAATAAGTCAGTCATTCCTAAGATGTAACATGTTTATCTGGAATTCATTTCAACTTTTTTTTTATATTTCACATGCTTTATACATTTTAGGTTTCTTTTCCTTTTTTCCCTCTCTTTTCTTTTCTTTGTTTCTTTGGTTGTTTGTTTCTTTCTTTTCTTTCTTTCTTTAGGGACATATGCAATTTCAATCAGTTGTATTTTTCCATTCTTTAGTTGTGCTGACCTTGAGAATGTTGGCCACATTAAAGATTAATATAAAAATGACCATTTTTAAAATAGAATTAACTTTTAAATATTTTAGCAGTAGGCGCTTTTAGGTGATCTGAAATTTGAAATAATTTTATCATGAACTATATTGCTCCTCATCACCACAATGTGATAAAATCAGTTATGTTGACCAGAGGAAAGAATAGTAATAATAACAATAATAATAATAATAAGGCAGAGGAGGAAGGTTGGAGGAGGAGAGGTAGAGGAGGAGGGGAAGTGAAGAAGACAGGTGGAGGAGGAGGAACAGGAGAAGGAAGAGGAAGCAGACGAAGGAGGAGGAGACAAAGAGGGGAAAGAAAGAAAAAGAGAAGTAAGAGAAGAAACTTACTAGGAGGTTATGGATTCACGAGGGTCAGGTTCCACTATTCTTGCGTTGGTGAGCATGGCGGCAAGCAGGCAGGCAGGCTTTCATGACACTAGAACAGTATCTGAGAGCTGACATCTTGATCTACAAGCAAGAGTGTTAAGTGGGAAAAGTGTGGGCTTTTGAAACTTCAAAGCCTATCCCGCTCCTAGTGACACATCTCTTCCAACAAGGCCATGCATCCTAATCCTTCCCAAATAGTTTCATCAACTGAGGACCCTGTAATCAAACACATGCGCCTGTGGTCACCATCTATAACTGTCCCTCTTAGTCTCTACTCCCTCATTCTCTCTCTCTGCCTCTCTCTCTCTCTGTATCTATCTCTCTCTCTCCCTTTCCCTTGCCCTACCTAATTAGGCCAGATTTTATTGAAAGGATACAAAGTGACAGGCACTGAAAACTAGGAAGGTACAAAGAAACACCCTTGAGTTGGTGTAATGAATAGCCATAGGCATAATATAAAGCAGGATTTATAGCACAGACAAGAATATGTTTCTGACTGCGCCAATTAGTTTGCTATGCATAGAATATCTTAACAGTTAAACTTAATCTACAGACACATGATTGCAGTGATTGCTTTTTTAATAGTTTTTAAAATTCAAAATAAGCTTTTTAATACATGTTCTGCTGATGGGTCTCCTTCCAAATGCTCCTACCCACTCATTTCACACCCTTCGTTTCTCTCTCTCACTAGAATATGAACAAGCAACTGAAACATAATAAAATAAGATAGAGTAAAATCAAACAAACTAAAAGGACAAAAAAAGGAAAAAGAAACAGCCTAGGGAGTAAATACCAAAAACTAGAAATACATAGAGACTCTAAGAAAAATTATAAACAGACATAGAAATACAAGGAAAAGTAACATGTATCCAAAAAAGGCCCAAACAAAGCATTTTGAAAAAAAACCCTCCAAAAATATCACTGAGTTTGTTTTTTGTTAGCTGTGTTTTCCTGGGCATGGGGCCTGGTCTTAAATGTGTTTTCTATACACTGCTATACTCTGTTGGAGAAAACTATTTTCTCTTTTTCAATCAGTTTCATCTGGAGATTGCTTCTGCTTTAGGCTTTTGGATGAGGGCTTGTGTCTCCATCCCCTCTCAGCACTAGGAGCTCATCTGGCTTAGACCTGTCAGGGCCTTATGCATACATCCCTCGGTCTTGATGATTTCATTTCTGTTGTGCTTTGAAAGTCTTGCTCCCTTAATGTCTTCCATTTCTACTGGGTCTTACAAAATTTCTTCCTCTTCTGAGCCCTGAGATGAGGGATTTGATGGGGACATCCCATTTAGTGCCAAGTGTTCCAATTTCCAATTGTTTCTTTGTGTTTGCTCCCCTCTTCTAAAGCAGTAAGCTTCTGTGATGATTTCTGAGAAGTTGACCTATGGATATAGCAGAATGAGCATAGTAGTCATTTACTTGCTATACTTCTTTAGGAGTGTTGGTTTTTCACCTAGGTCCATGAACCTCCTTGGCTAAGGTATTGGTTCACCTGGACAGTGACTGGGATGGTTCCATCTTTTGGAATGCTCCTTAAATCCAATCAGAGAAGTGTTGGGTGTTTCTTCAACTTTCGCAACACATTTGCACCATGGTAGACAGCTCACCATTGAAGATCTCAGGGTTTGCAGATCTTTTGGGTCAGTATTTTTTTCCTATGGCAGTGTTCAGAGTACCTGACAGTACTATGAACAATAGTCAGTAGGCCTGAAGGCTCTAGGTAGGCACCAGCTTGACTTCTTCATGTTCAATAGTTGTATGGGTGTTTTCTCAAGCAATTTGTCCTTCCCGTCAGTTTGTAGAGAGCCACAAATGAACTTGGAATTATCCAAGGTTGTCCTACAGTTACCATGAGACTCCTATGGCCAACTACTCAATTAGATGCAAGGCATTCCTGACAATGAAGGCTTCACTTTGTAGTGAGAGTTGCCTACGTGTGGTATCTTTCCCATATTATTTGGAATGTTTGCTAAATTTAGAATATATAAATATATATATATATATATATATATATATATATATATATATATACACAAACACACACACATACATACATAGACTGTTTCATAGATGGATAAAATCCTGTACTTCCTTTAACCATATTTTTTTCTTCTCTAATTTATTGTACAAAAGTAGGATCAGAGATGAGATATGCTACGGATGGACATTAAGGAAATAGTACTCATATTATCTCTTTCCCCAAACTTTGTATTCCTGAGTCGAGTGGTATCAGAAGATGGAACTTTTCTTCCTTAAACATGGGAAGGAAAATAAGCATATTGATAAAAACCACACTTCATGGAAGCTCTCGAGTCGAGGTATTAGAATGGTGGATTTAATACTTTGTGATATTTACCCACTATCCAATGGATTATCAAGACTGATACACAGGAAGAGTTTAAAGACAGATCTGGTAGATGTTGGCAAAATGCAGTGGTTAGACGTGTTCCATCAGTGAAGGTTCTCACTTATCCGAAGCAGTAATTCATTTGAATTGATTCTAAGATGTGGGAATCAAGTAAGAGAGATTGGGAAGTTCCATAGCATGGGGAAGTTAGGCTCATCTCAGGCTCTCATATCACTGTAAACATGTGGACCACCTCCTCTCAATTTGATGTAGGTTATTTTCTTGGGCAGATGAGGTGTTCTGTCATGAACAAGTCCTATCAAGCTGAAGACGAGGGAGATCTTCTATTATTTACTCTGAGATGGGTTGTTGTGTCTACTGGAGTCTCCACTGTGCTGACTTTGGCAGCAAAACAGGACATTGCAAGTGGAATATTGTCCATTCAGGAAATTTGTTCCATGTGATTTCTGGAGTGTTTAGCAGTCCATGTGCAAATCTGGCTCCAGTGTCTCGCAGTGATCCTTAAATCATAAACACTGTAGGCTGGCTCGAGTGTCTAATATGTGGGCCTTAAAACATTAACACAAATATTGGATCACATTCTTCAACTTAAGTCTCTAGTTTTCTAAGACTGACTCTCACTCACACAAACTGAAACCATGATTTGTGTCTTTCAAAGCACTTAGATAAGATGAAATCCACAGAGCATTGACATCAAACTACAGACACACAAAACAATAAGGATGAGTTCTCAAGAATGAGAGAAATACCTATTAGCCAAAATTAGTAAAGAAGGGAATGTAATGATTATGTCATCCTTTGGAATAAATGTATATTTGCCTGATAAAATAAGTTAAAGGCAGTTAAATGAATAAAAATCTCCAACCCCATCAATAATGAAGCCACCAGAGTGTGCTGTGACTCTTTTCAGAGTTCAGGGACGTCAAGTGGTACAAATTCACTGGCCCCACCCAGTACAGTTGGATATGGCCCCCTGCAGTGACATATCAGCTTCTTCTTCTCATGAGTTATCCTCAGTACAGGGCAGAGGACCTCCCGGATCTGTCTTTCAGTGAGTAACTGCTCTCAGGGCAGAGCACCTTGTGATGGAAGGCAGTTAACAGCCCATGTTTCCATAATTTACAGTGGCAAGAGCTCACAAGCAGGAACTATCTTGGTTTGAGAGAAGCAACAGAATTACACATAGCAACTCAGAATCACAAAACTTAGAAATTAGACTATGGTTGTTTCAACTGAAGCAAAGATCAGCTGAGCTGCACACGAATACCTCTTTACCATAGTGACTATATGCCTAGTAATGAGCAGTGTAAGGCATTCTGTGTTTACTGAAAACTGATAAACAAGGAACATTTCCTCAAAAGAGCCTTGGAAGAGAAGAGATGTCATTTGCTCTCTGTTTAGGAATCAGTAGCTTCATCTTCTCTAGCATGGAAGACACCATTAAGCAGACCTTCACCTTGTCTCAGCAGGCATGATCTCCTGGAGTTTCCCAACACACAAATCAATCTCCATTCTCCTAAGTGTGTGTGAGCTAAGCATCAACACTAAGGCTGAGGGATGAGCTGAAGCAATCATGGATAGAAACACATCTACAGGAAAGGCCTTGTGTCTGTATCATGGAGAGGATAGAATGAATCCTCAGGCAGGGCCACCCCACTGTCTGGGTCATGGTCCCTGTCACTCATGCAGAGAACTCTGCCCTTCCTCCTTGTCTTTCCTCAAGTCATACATAGGAATGTGCATCAACAGATCACACTGCCTACTAGGACCAGCAGTACATTGGAACATCTATAATGGACTCTATTTCACTTATATTCATACTGTTTGCAGGTTTTCTCTGCCAAGCCGTGCTGACTCAGCTGTCCTTACTGTTTGTCTTCTGGAGAATCAGCCACACCAACTTGTAACTCTTAGTGGCTTCACTGTGGGAGCTCTGCTTATCTCTTTCCAGTAGAATTCAAAGTCACTCTGAAATCTCTTGTAGAATGACACACACTTGAATTTATATCATGGCTCTGGGGCCTAGACACTTTTTTGTATACAAAGATCCCTTAAACATTAGAAGTGTGTTGCTCACTACTGGAATGTAGCCTGAGTTTTAGTCTGATTGTTCCTGTTCCCGGACTCATGTGAATGGAACCAACAAATATTCATCACAAAGTTTCAGTTGATAAAAAGGGAGAGAAAAATCATGGTTTCACATACCCTGAGTCTTCTACTTGTCCTCCACTGGCACACATCATAGGTTTATCTACAGTAGCATTAAAAATTCCATGAAGAAGTTTAGAGAAACAAAAATACTTCTGTATAACAAAAGATACACCAAGGATTCCCTAGAAGGCCCCGGATGATTTGACAATCAGTCCAAGGGCACATGCCATTTTGTCTGATATTATTATCATGAGTGTCTACTTTTGGCATCATTGCTAACAGTGAGCAGTAGAAGCCAGACCTGATGACTCACACAGCAAAGCCCCCACTGTATTTCTTCAGGGCTCAGCTTCATGATCCCTTTCTTTGCTGTCAGGCTCAGCACTGTCACTAACTGTCTCAGCACAAGCACATCTTTGTCCATGTTTTACTGTGCTAAATATCCTATCTTAAGCCAAGCCAGGCTCTGAGACCTCAGCATGCAGCCACTGCACTTTTGACCTCCCCATGGCTCAGATGTAGTTCCCTTCACAGAATCTTCTGAAACCACTCAACTACAAGGTGGTAGAATTTTTCCTGTACCAAGGAGTCAAGTCGCTAGATGTGCATTTCCCCAATCCTGTGAAAGTTGGAACCTGGGTCAGGGCCTATCTGTGTCCACCCTCATGTCAAATCTAACTCCAAAATCACTGAGTACTGGAAGTTCCATCACCTCCATATTTTGTTCTCTTGCAGTCCTCTCCTGTTGATCTGCCCTGTAGCCATTTTCCTTCTGGATTCAACTCTGATTTTTTCCTCTGCATCTTGGTTTCATTGCTCCATGAGAGTTAGCTCTGATTTTCCTGGGAAGAGTCCTTTTCTATTTCAGTGGCTTCCAGTCAGTGAAATCATGCCTCAAGGCCCACATAAGAATGAAAAAGCCTGACTTCAAGTGTTTACATCTTAGAAATTATTCATATATCATATGTAACCAGGAACAAAAGGCAAGAGATTTGCATTATTGTTCCCTTTTGATAACCCTATCTCTATCAAAAATAGCAAAAAAATGTGAAGAAGTTGAATATTCTTAAATTAGGTCTTGGTGTTAATATCACTTTGGAAATTACATTAGTGTTATATATTTAAAAAAAGTTTATTAAGAAGTTTTTATAAAATATATACCAGTGTTACACAAAAAGTTTGGCTAGTATATGCACATAAAATTTATATATAAGACATATTTTGTGGTATGTAAGCATACACACCAACACAGACACACACACACAGACACACTCACACAGACACAATTTAACAAAATGAAACATTAAATCCTCTCTATTACCCACCAATTCTCACATGTGCATTCATCCCATAAAGCTTGGACCCAGCCATATTCATTGTTGCTTGAAATTGCACCCCATCTTTCTAAAGTCATGTACTTCTCTTCTGAATTAGCAATTTCTAAACACTTACCAGGGTAATTTCACAACTCATTTATATGTGTTTGTGATGATGTACAATATCTTCAAATTTAAGACCTGTTTTTGATAGCATTTTAGGAATCACATTATTGTTATGTAGTTAAAAAAGTTTAGCGAGCAGGAATTTCAAAATATATACCCATATACAGGAAAAGGTAAGGCAATTGCATGCATATAATTTATATGTAAAATGTGAACTTACACTCTGAATAATAACCTCCAAATCCCTACCAAAGTGACATGAATACTTATTGATATGCTTTGTGTAGATGCATTTGGCCTTTGTAGTTCCTGTACAGGACATCACTATGTAGGCAGACTATGTTTTCCTTGCTACTTCACACACAATTGGGTTATCTAAATCATAAACAATTTGGCCTCATGTTAATACTTCCATATGTTCATGCATGAAGAGACAATTCATTTCTCTTGAAATGAATCTTAAAGCAAATGGAAAAGTGAAGTTAACTTTAAAATGGACTGCCTTTCAAATGCTTGCTGTCTCCAGCAGTGCATCAGAGATTCCTTTGCTTTATAACCTGGCCACCTTCTGCTCTTGTTTTTCCATTCACCAATTCATTCTTGTGCTTGTTCAATGCGACAACACAGTGTTCTGATATTGCAGAGTTAGACTCATTATAGTATACACATTCATCGTATGTGAAATGACAGGTGTGATGAAAAACAAAGTACAAGGAGCTTCCCATCCATACCTGACTAACTGTGGATTCTTTAACTTCTATGCCTATTTATCCCAATTTATCTCTCTACATAAATCTATAACATATTTAAATGACATTTCCTGTGAGACCAAGTTTTCCACTGTTTACAGAATTTTGTATACATTTAGAGAATTTTCTACATTCACAAACCTTAATTATATCTTCTTCATTTTAGTCTTGAAAAGTTAATTTTAAATTGTATACCCATAAATACATTTAATCTGATGCTTAATTAGTCCTTTGTTTAATATGTATAATTTAATGTAATGTTTATCTTAGGACTCACAAAAACAAGTGACAGGAATATTTTTTAAATGTAAAAGGTATCAAATTCACAATTCATTCACAACTTAGGAATGAAAATATCATATTATTTCCTTCATACACTATTATAGACCAGTTTAACTTTTTGCCAGTTACTAGAATTTTTTCCAAATTCTTTCTTGAGTCCCACAGATATTTTTCATTTTTGGCAGTTATATTGTATCTATTCTTTATACTTATTCTTATTACATTATTTTTAAAATTTATTATTAAAATTTCTCTGTATATTTGTGTGTGTATTCAAGTGTGATGTTGTCGTAGGAATCCACAAGATGCATCCAATTCATTAGAGTTGGAATTACAAAATGTTCAGTTTCAACTGTCAGACCCAGGTGCTTGGAACCAAAATGGAATCCTCTGCAAAAGCAGCAAGCAATCTTTAGTGCTGAGGTGACTCTCCAAAACTCCTAATAAATTCTTATCCAGAAGCAATAATAAATTATAACAACTAGTCTTCTAAAGGAAAAGAAGAGGGTGCCGGTCAAACAAGACACTGTTTCTCTATGCAAAAGTTAACATTGGGTTACCACTGTCTTACTTGACAGAATATTGTTTTAGGGGACAAGTCATGTTCCACTCAAACTCCAGAGAGTATCTACGGGACTTCTCCAATGTCTCACTGCTGGCAGGAGGAGGTTGTAGCATTGGCACACCAGATGGTAGGACATGGATTCATTGAGGAGTGATATGGTCAAGCACCTGCCTAGATCTCCCCACCTCCTCTGCTGTTTCCATTCACTTTCAAGTTTTGCTATCCTGCCACTTGGTGGATCCCACATCCTCCTTGTGTGCAGTCTCTCCATTTCTCAGTCAGATCAAGTCAGAAAAAGGGAGGGGCTTATCCTTCCCCAGGAAGAGAGGAATTTGCATGGAGCCAGCCTGCACTTAGAATCCAGGGTCAGATAAAAGGGTACCTAGCTATAGTCTGTACACTGGACTCAAGACATCTAATCTTGGAGTTTTCGCCATGACTTGGGCTCCACTACTACTCCTCTTCCTTCATCACTTAACAGGTGTGTGGATATAAGGAATTCTGAGGGGGTAATCATTTGTCATTTGGGAATTTTGGCTCATTAACTTTCCTGTGAATGTGGTGGCCTTGTCCTAACTGGTTTTTATTATTTTCTTTTTGCAGGGTCATGTGCCCAGTTCAAACTGACTCAGCCAAGCTCTGTGTCAGGGTCTCTAGGGAGCAGAGTCTCCATCTCCTGCAGGCGCAGCACTGGTAATATTGAGGATCAATATGTGCACTGGTACCAGCAGCACATGGGAAGCTCCCCGAAAAATGTGATCTATGAATATAACAAAAGACCATCTGGGGTTCCTGATCGGTTCTCTGGCTCCATTGACGGATCCTCCAACTCAGCCGTTCTGACCATCACGAACGTGCAGAGTGACGATGAGGCTGACTACTTTTGTCAGTCATATGATAGTAGCAGTAGTTCCACAGTGCTGAAAACTTATGAGGAAGTGAGACAAAAACTCCCCAGAGCACCAGCAATAAACTCATTTCTGAAAATAAATATTGTTATTTCATTTCTCCTTTAAAGTACTTGAACTGGGGTACTCAGTCATAGTTTCCTCCAATTTCACTGTAAGAAATTTCTTTTTCCTTCTAGATAAAGATGACTATCTGCTTCATATATTTCTGTTAGATCCATGGAGTTGATATGATTAAAAACAAGAATTTTGAAGGACAGTACTCTTGACATTTGGTGTTTAGTCTTTCTTCCATATGTGAGGTGTTTACCATCATCTTTGACCATGAGTCACTTGCGTATTTTTAAATTTTCTTCCATTATGACAAAACCATCTCTTTCTATTGCTAAATGTAACAGCAATATGGAGGATGCCACACTGTGTAAAGCTATTGATTTTTGAAGAACAGTATACTTGGTGTGGGTTTTGTGAATTTGTCTGCTGTAATATCATTTCTTGAAATGCCTAGCAGCGATCCCTCCATTACTCATTCCATCTCTGACCATCAGCACGTGATGAGATGAGCAGCATCGTCAAAGTCACAACTATTAGAAGATTAGTGTCTTGATGTGTGTCTTGAGATGATCAGGTACAGAGGACCAGGAAATGACTCCACTGAAGTACTGAAATGTGTGCATGTCAGACATATCTCTGCCCAACCAATTGTCTTTTTTCACCTTGCCTTTTTGATGCTACTCCTCCTTTCGGCACATGTGAAGCCCAACATTCTTGGTGTTAAAGACAACAAGGACTCTAGCATTCTTCTGCTATACCTTCACTCACACAGACAATAGCTGCCTCTGTAAATCTAATTGTCTAATGTTTACACGCTGAGACAATTTCTAAATATTTGTCTGTTCTGATAAAGTCCTCCAGATAGAATGGAAAGGTACTGGACAGAAACAATATTGTCAATTATAGCACAGGTTGGCAACAGCAGCTGAGATATGTCCCCAAACTCCCAACATTCAAGAAGATCCAGGAGTGCTCAGGGCACACAAAAAAATACCGGAGTTCTTGTCATGCAATCTGACCTCTCTGGCTATCTCTAGACTCCATGTTGAGGACAACAGTATTTACTACTTTTGATTACAGCACAACAAAATGGATGCATGAATTTCATTATAGATTCATGGGGATCTGAGAAAAAGAATCCATGAGATTTCTTGTTCTTTTTATTTCATTGTGCAACACATTTTTTGCAAGAACCTGCGAATGATTTCATGATGTATTTGAAAGAATTAGAAGGCCTTGTTTAAGCTGCAAGCTGCACGATATATGGATCAATAAAGAGTCAACCTTGTGTTGAGTGATTCATGGTATATTTAATTGAAACTTTGTTTTAAACTCATACGTATGTGTTTCTTTGTGTATTTTATGCAGATTGAGAAAATAATAAAGTAAATTACCTGTGTTTGCTTATCCTCTGGTTTATTTCACTAATGGAATGAAAACAAGAAGTGCCTATGATAGATGGACCACTGATTCAGCAAATTACTTATTCATAGTTTTTCATGTAATTTTTGATTTTCTGGGTTATTAATTATTACTGTATGTATTATTCCCTTTCTGATATTTCTCACATCTCTATGGCATAGACAATGAACTTTTCCAGGTAAAAGTGAGAAAAGCATTAGTGTAAGTTGAGGCTATAAAGAAAGGAGTGGAATTTGTTAGGTAAAACATGCTATGGATTATGTAAAATCATTTCTATTCCTGCTTTCAAGACAGTGAAGAAAAGGGGTAAAGATTAGTTTAGGGTCAGCATGGAGATAGAACAGGAAGTCTCAGAGAAGAATTGTGTGTGCTGTTAGAGCAAAGGACACAGCTTCCATATCAGAGATCATGGCTTTTCTTTCCTCCATGCCTATGTTTCTTAAATTCTCTTTCATTTCCCATTTCAGAGATTGACACAGCCTGGTCTCAGGGGAGGGTGTGTTGACTCCTGTAGCTGATTTATGCTAAGAGTACTGGAGTCTAGGTAATATCTATCCAAAATAGAGGGGATCCTGGAACTGGCCCATGGTGATGTTGTGGACACTAAGTCTGGGGCTCAATCGGCAAGGTCATCTGCAGAATCAGAGAAGCAGACCAAGTGGAAGGAGAATGCCAGAGACAAGAAGAGTGCAACCTCCAATGGTACAGGAACCATTCCCAGGAATGTCTTACATGGTAGCATTCAGTCCAAGGTTAGTTTTGATAATGATGAACCGAGGATATGCATTCAGGCACTATTAGAGCTGTTGAAGTGTCTAGAATGATAACATAAGGTCCTCACAGATGGCTTCTCCAGAGGGAGAGAGAAAATTTAACCACCTTTTGAGTTTTTGGTTAAATCAATAGTGGATTAGTCTCTTTTAGCTGCTGATCAGCGCTGCTGTTTTGTATTGACCGAAGCTATGATGTCCGATCATGTGAGCTGCATTTTCTTACCAATACGGGAAAAAACACAATAAAAATAGATGCAAAATAGCATTTCATATTGTTCTATGCAATGTGCTGGGAGTGTGAGCACTTAAACAAATAAAGAAACAGTCCTATTACCCACTCCATGGATATACTTTCCTGAAAATTAGGAGAAACTTCCCTCCCCATTTTTTACTCTCGAGGCCATTTATGATCTTGTCCTCTAGTGTCACTTGGGCATGAGAAGAACTGATGTTTCCCTAACTATTCTTCTTTTTAATCAATTTTTTATCTATGTGAGGACAACTCTAGCTTGACTGTATCTTTTCTTGGAAGCACAAAAAAATTTCTGCATTGAAAATGCAGATTATGCACAAAATTCTGTGCACAATGTGCACAAATATGCACAATCTTCTTTGTAGACTTAACCCTATATATGGACCATGGATCTCCAACACCTCCATAAAAAGGAGAACAGTTATAGAACTTTCTAGAAATGTTCCCAAGTCTTGGGACTTATTGTGCTTAAAGAGCAACTCTCCATTCTTATCTGTCACTGCATTAATACACAACCCAACTATGGCATATAGAATACTCAGAAGGCCAGGCTTTCAATCTGGTTACTTTTAACTGCTGTGCAATACTTAGATAAAGCTTGGAAAAACCCAACGATTTTTGAAATTTGAATTTTTAAGTCAATCCTTTTCATTGCTAAGAGATAAGCCAGTGATTTAAACAGAAGTTTAACATCAGTGTATTGAACTTGAACCTACACATACCCCATGTCAGTTTCTCAATTCTTGTCTTAGAGACACAATAAAATTACAAATGAGCAATCAATAAGCCCAAGGTGATGATAGCTCCTAAAACGGCACAGCTGATATCATGGCAGCTATTTGACTTGGAAGATGGTGTTATATAAGAGCTCCATAATAAAATATTGTTGAACCCAGACAGCATACATATAAAATTAATATTACTTGTTTGCATACTGATAAACTCTAAGGCTTTGTAAGTCTTCAGGCAAATGTTACAGAATACACAAGGCAGTCTCCCCATAGTGCACAGAGTGATCTACTGTGACAGTACTTTGAATTTGAATGAGCTTGAGTATTTAGGTACACAATAGACATGTGCTCCTCTGTACAACTGACCCTAGTGGTTTACATTAGAAAACTGACTTGCTCTTGATCCTAGTGACACTAACTGGTACAAAACCTTTGTTTTCCTTATAACCAGTACAGATTTGTCCAGATGAAAATTATCTATTGGTTTGTGCATTGGGAATAGGGATCGGTGAATTTAGATTCTGTAAACTTTATAGGGTCATTGGGTGAGTAGCAATAAACATCCAAGATCAAAGAAGATCAAGCTATTAGGACCTACATTTGCCAATGTCTAACTGAAGACCTTGTGTAGGCTTGGGATGTTCTAATGCTTGACCATGTATAATACACTCTGTAGTCTTTAGGCTCTAATAACTGGAAAGCTCTGTGAACCTAGATAGGTAAAAATTCTCCCCTCCCGGCCAAGTGTATGTGAAATCATCTTGGAGTGCAACAATCTTGGGGTCACTTTTTCCCACTGAAATGATATAGAGGAGGAGAGTTTGAAATCTTGAGCAAGTGCGGCCCGTGTCCTACACTCATTCCCTAATACACTTTGGTGGGTATATTTAGTCTGTCAACAGGGAGCAGCAAGTTCAGTCGAGTCAATCTAAGGAAAGGATGGACTTAGTAATCGTACTCCCACAGCTTACACATGGCTCATCTCTATACCACCTACCAGTTTCACCCTTTCGCCTTCTATGTAGAGTCATACTGGCATCTTATTTCTGGTTCAGGGACTCAGTTTCAGCCTTCTACAGCTCTATTTGTATTCCAAAATACTTCTGATGTCACCAGCCCTCAAATATCTTGATTTGACATGAACCAAACAAGCTGGGAGAGGTGTTAGAAGCCCCATTTACCAAGTTTTCTGTGCACTAGCAACGTGGAAACTGCTCTTCTCCAGGCTCACATGATTCCAAAGGTAAGTTTAAGACAGTTTCAGTGATCAGTAAGTCTCAAAAATTCATAGGGATGGAGACAGATCCTGATGAAGAAAGGAGGTAGGTATACTTCCCAGCACAATAGCTCTCTTTACAAATGGCAAAAGAGATGTACTTGGGGGAGCCCCAAAGCCATGATAAATATCCCTTATTTTGGGAACCACCCACTTATGGATCCAGAATATAGTTGCTTGAAGAATTTCCAGAAAGGCAATTAGAATTACATACTTTCTAATTGTAAGGCTGAATTACAAGGGCACAGCTGCAAACAGAAATAGCTCAATGTTCAATATATCACACCTATATCTTCAGTGACCAAATTTCAAGGATTAACTCATGAACTTCTGGGATCCAAAGGGTGTGGACATCTACATTTCTGTCTCCACCTTCCAGAGTGCACATAGCTTATCTCATGAGCTCACTCAGAATTGAGAGCCCCAGTGGTTTCTGCTGCATTTAATACATCATCTGTACCTATGTCTGCTGTACCTCCATTATTGATAACCTATCGAAGAAATTGTGTTGTGCTTTGGAAACTCAGATCCTGCAGCAGCTTCTTAAACTTCACCTAATAAAAACTAGTCCACCTTGCTCTCAACTCATGCCAGGATTTGCTCTCAGCTGAAGAGAATTATTCAGGCCAGGTCCGTGTGAGAAACAGTACAATGTATTCTTTTCATAATGGCTATTAATCTAAGAGATCCCAAATGGGTAAGGACACAGTCTAATGGAGCTATTGCTGACTCTATCCCATCTGTAGACAAAAGAAGATGCGTTGAAACATCTCCAGATCTTTGTCTTCCTCTCCAGAGCATCCTCTGAGCGATTTACAACATGAGCATGGACACTTGGGTTCTATTCCTCATTAGAAAGAGGTAGGTTTTATTCAAGTTATCATTTATTCTTATTGATGTGAGACGTGAATCTTTATACCCCATGACCTTAATTAATTCTTAATATTATATTTTCAATTAAAATCTAATTTTCAAATGCTGACTCTCTGGAGAAAATGTTTCCCATGAGATTCTGAAAAACAAAAGCAGTAAAGTTCATGCAAAATAGGTAGAAGGAAAAGCAGACAGCAAGCTGAGCCCCACCCACAGACAGGCTCTTGCCATTTTCTTCCTGTTCCCATAAACCTACCTTCAGATGCCTCCGTTTACCTATTTAAAGCTCAAGGGTCTAAGAGTCATGTGTGGAATGAAGAAGATATAGAAGAGGAGAAGACTTCACCTTGGATCTTTTCGAGGTGTACTGAGGGGCTAACTCCCAAGACACACAAGTTTGTCAGTTCCTTTGCCTTAGTCTTTGCCTTAGTCTGCAAGGTTGAAATCACCTTCCACTCTGGTCAACCAGAGTGCAAGGTCTTCTTCTCCATATTTCAGGTGGGGATGTGGGCTGACTGAGGTTCCCACCATGTAGTTGTGTGTCTCTTAGTATGGAAGGAAGTCGTGGAGTGCCATTTTGGTCATAGCCAATTCCACGTTCTTCTCTGGAATTTAGGTCAAGCGTTTTACCTTGACTCTAGGTCATCTCAAATTACACATGGGAGAAACCAAGGCATGTAAATGGGGTGCTGGTAGTTGTTTAAGGAATAGCCAAAATTATTCTCTGGATGACTGAGAAATCATAGGATCAAACTGTGGAGAAAGAGAAAGTAAGAGCTTTATACATTTAGGACAGGAGGAGAATGGAAACTCCATTGCTGGCTTAGGTACTTTATTGGATGCCTGGGTCCTCCTTGCCCTTGGATCTTGCAACTGTTTCTATTCAAAGAGTTCTAGGACCAAGAAGGGACCACCTCAGAGTGCCAGCTTTTACTTTCCTTTTTAACCCATGTTTCTTTCACCCTCCTTTTAATTTCTTCCCTTGAAGAAATCATTTCAACCCATGTTGAAATACTCATGCCCATTAGGGGGCAGAGATGGGCTGACCATGAGACGACAGTGTTATTGGCAGGACCAAGTAGTATTCAGAAAATACTACTTGCTTCCACACACTTGCACATGTAGTAACAGCATTGAAGCATGTTACCCAAAAGCTACCCTGTGGCCTACTTCCTGCTCATTGGTCTCATCGGACACAGGAGTAGTGAAGTCACAGCCCTGCTTTATACTTCTTCCTTTTCCTGATGAGTGTCTGGGAAAAATATTTCTACCAGCAAAATAAGTTCTGAATTTTGTAGACAATACCTACTTAGAATAGCCAAAACACTCAATGGTAATGTATATTCTGACTGTGTGAATGTGTATGTGTGGGTGTGTATGAGTCTATATGTGTTTGTTTGTCTGTATCTCTCTGTGCGTGCATCAGTCATATCTCAAGTCTGCTTACAAATTATAACACATACCGTAAACTTAGTAAATTTCCTCCTTAAACAAAACTATAAAAATCAACACCAAAGGATTATTAGCATGCTACTACAAAACCACCTCATTAATGAACACAGAAGTAAATGTTTACTCAAATTATTACCAACTCAGTTGAAAATTATTCTGAGATTCATTCACAGAAACCACTAAGAGAGATCAGGATACAGTTTTGTGTTCTCTATATCATGATGTTCCTAAACTCTGGGGGAAGGTAGAATTACAATGATCTGGTCCATGTATCCAACGTGACAATTAAGGGCAAAACCTACAAGTTTTCAGTATCATGTATCCTAAAAGCTATGGGAGGAAATGCAGTCACTGGTCAGCACGCCATGACACTGCATGCTCTCTAGTAGTCTGCCATGGCAGCATGGTCCTTAAAAGATGAAGCATAACCTGGTTGCCAGTCTCTCTTAGGAGCTACACAGGATTATACTTTTTCTTGCTTTGACATTGTGGTGGACTCCCGCTGCTCTGGCTTATTCTTCAATATGAGAAACCTAAGCCATTCAACATTGCTTCTCAGTTCCTGCTCAGACATTCACGTTTTGGATTTTTAAAATTATATTGTTATAGTTTATTTTTTTATTTTATTTTATTTTATTTTATTTTATTTTATTTTATTTTATTTTATTTTATTTTTGCCTTATGATGCTTTGATGTGCTATAGACCATGTGTAAGCACATTACAGAGATACTTACAGAATCCAGGTTCTGGCTGTTAATTATAGCATTTTGATTACTAATTATCAAATTGTAATTTCTGAAGTTTCCTTCATCTATAACATTTATAATTGCTATTTCATGTGAGACAATATTTTTCACTGTTTTCAGAATTTTATGCACATTTAGAGAATTTTCCACATCCACAAACCTGAATTATGTCATCTTCATTTTAATCTTTAAAACTTCATTTCAAATTCTGCACATGTAAAAAACATTTAATCTGAAGCTAAGGTAGACCTCTGCATAATATGTATAATAGAATGTAACAAAATGTTTATCTTAGGACTCACAAAAACAAATGACGGAAATAATTTTGAAAATGTAAAATGTGTGAAACTCACAAATTATTCACAACTTAGAAATGAAAAAATCACATTATTGTCTTATACACTATTACAGACAAGTCTTTTAGTTTAATTTTCTCCAGTTACAAGAATAATGTTTTTCTAACAATTCCTTGCGTCCCACAGATACTTTTTTCCATTGTTTACTCTAAATACATTTTTTTAATTTTATTATTCAAAATTTGTGTTTATGTTTCCTTTTTCCAGTTTTTGGCAGTTATATTGAAGCTATGCTTTATACTTTTTCTTAATACATTATTTTTAATTTTATTATTAAGAATTCATGTGTATGTTTGTGTGTATATTCAAGGGTGTGGGCGTCATAGGAGGGAGAAAGATGCATCTAATCCATTAGAGCTGGAATTAGAAAATGTTCAATCTGAACTGTCAGACACAGCTGCTTGGAAAGAATACGAAATCCATTGCAAGAGTAGCAAATAATTTTTAGTACTGAGATGACTCTCCAAAACTCCTAATATACTATTACTCAGAAATGATGTTGAATTATAACAACTAGTCTTCTAGAAGAAAAGAAGAGAGTGTCTTTCAAACCAGGCATTGTTTCTCTGTTGTATTAGGGGACTAGTCATGTTCCACTCAGACTCCAGAGAGTATCTATTGAACTTCCCAAATGGTCTCATGGTTGGCAGGAGAAGGACGTAGATTTGGCACACCAGATGGCAGGACATGGATGCACTGAGGAGTGATATGGTCAAGCACATGCCTAGTGCTCCCCAGCTCCTCTTCTGTTTTCCTTCACTTTCAGGTTTTGCTTTCCTGCCACTTGGTGGAGCCCACATCCTCCGTGTGTGCAGTCTCTCCATTTAGATGTCAGAGCAAGCAAGTAAAAGGGAGGGACTTACACTTCCTCAGGAAGAGAGGAATTTGCATGATGCCAGCCTGCACTTGGAATCCAGTGTCAAATAAAAAGGTACCTAGCTCTAAAGTCTGTACACTGGACTCAAGACATCTAAAGTGCAGTTTTCACCATGACTTGGGCTCCACTACTCCTCCTCTTCCTTGATCATTTAACAGGTGAGTGGACTGATGGAATTCCTGGGGAGCAACTGTTTGTCCTTTGAGACTTTTGGCTCATTAACTTTCCTGTGAATGTGGTTGCCTTGTCCTTACTGACTTTGAATATTTTCTTTTTGCAGGGTCATGTGCCCAGTTCAAACTGACTCAGCCCAGCTCTGTGTCAGGGTCTCTAGGGAGCACAGTCTCCATCTCCTGCAGGCTCAGCACTGGTAACATTGGTAGCTACTATGTGCACTGGTACCAGCAGCACATGGGAAGCTCCCCGACAAATGTGATCTATGACGATAACAAAAGACCATCTGGAGTTCCTGATTGGTTCTCTGGCTCCATTGATGGATCCTCCAACTCAGCCCTTCTGACCATCACGAATGTGCAGAGTGACGATGAGGCTAGCTACTTTTGTCAGTCCTCTGATGGTAGCTATAGTTCCACAGTGCTGAGAACTTATGAGGAAGTGAGACAAAAACTCCTCAGAGCACCAGCAATAAAATCATTTCTGAAAATAAATATTGCTATTTCATTTCTGCTTTAAAGTACTGGAACTGGGGTTGGTAAGTCATAGTTTCCTCTAAATTCACTGCAAGAATCTACCTTTTCCTTCCACATAAAGATGAATATCCACTTCATACATTTCTATTAAATTCATGAGGTAGATATGATTAAAAACAAGATTTTGAAGGATAGTACTTTTGACATTTGGTGTCAGAGTCTTTCTTCCGTATGTGATGTGTTTAGCATCATCTTTGACCAAGAGTCACTTGCATATTTTTAAATTTGCTTCCATTATGATGAAACCATCTCTTTAAATTGGTAAATGTAACAGTAATATGGGGAATGACACACTGGGTAAAGCTATTCATTTTAAGGAGTTATTCTAAGTTAGAAAGTAGCTCTTGGCTTTGAATCTTGCTTACCTAATTAAGCCATGAGGAAAAGGATTTATCACCCCAACTGATAATCAAATATAGCACTGAACTGAAGCTATTATTTTGATGAGAGGGTCACAATATTTCGAGTACAACTCCTGAGTTTTACACCTCTTTAGAAGACCCTATCAATTTCTACAGTGTTAAGTTAAAGGCAGACCTTGTGTCCATGTAAGAGTTTTAATCTACATACAGTGGATTGGCAAATACCCAAGAGTTCTTCTCTTCCAGAAACTATTGTTCATCAGCAAAGCTATAAACCAGAATAATGAAAGATGACAATGTATGCTCAGTGAGAGAACCAAAGAGTACCAGGGTTCCTTTATGATTTATTTTTATATACGTAAAATTATACAGAAGTTCTAACTTCACATCAGAAGGATAAGCAGTGATTAAACTCAAAGTGCATCATTGTTCAATTATAGTGAGAAGGGAAACAGAAATTGAGTTAGCTTTATGATAAGTGTTGATGGTTTCCAAATCCCTTAGGGGTAGGAAGTTGACAAGGGTCTAAGTACCTGTCTGAAGTGATAAAGTCCTCCAGATAGACAGGAAAGGTACTGGACAGGAACAATACTGTCAGATAAAGCACAGCTTGGCAACTGCAGTTGAGATATATCCCCAAACTCCCAATATTCAAGGAGATCCAGGAGCACTCAGGGTACACAAACAATCCCTGGGTCCTGGTCATGCAATCTGACCTCTCTGGCTATCTCTCGACTCCATCTTGAGGACAATATGATTTATTATTATTTATTACTGCACAACAAAATTGATGCATGAGTTTCATTAGAGATTCACAGGGAACTGAGGAAAACAATCCGTGAGATTTCTTGTTCTGTTTATTTCACTGTGCAATACACTTATTGCAAGAACGTGTGGATGATCTTGTGAAGTATTTGAAAGAATTCTAAGTTCTTGTTTAAGCTGCAACCTGCAGGACATATGGCTCAATAAATAAAGAATCTTGTGTTGAGTGACTCATGGTACATTTAATTGAAGCTCAGTTTTAAACCCATTTGTAACTGTTTCTTTGTGTATTTTATGCAGATTGAGAAAATAATAAAGTAGACAACCTGTGTTGCTTATCCTATGGTTTAATTTACTAATGGAATGAGTGCCTGTGATACATGGTCCACTGATTCAGCAAATTTCCAATTCATAGTCTCTCATGTAATTTTTTGACTTTCTGGGTTATTAACTATTACTGTATCTATTATTCCCTTTCTGATATCTCTCACATATCTATGGCATAGATAATGAGATTTTCTAGGGAAGAATGAGAATAGCACTAAGTGTAAATTGAGGCTATAAAGAAAGGAGTGTAATTTGTTAGGTAAAACATGCAATGAACTATGTAAAATCATTTCTTCTCCTGCTTTCTTGACAGTGAAGAAAAAGGGTAAAGATTAGTTTAGGATCAGCATGGAGACAGAACAGGAAGTCTTGGGGAAGAATTCTGTGTGCTGTTAGAGCAAAGGACACAGCTAAGATGACTCTACTCTCAATTCTCAGATTTAGATAAAGTGACACAGGGCATCATGCACAGGCAGCAGTATCCTGGTTTGGTTAAATACTGAAGATCCACTTTGATGGTTATATAAAAGGTAAATGAAAAATATGAAGAAGTTTCAATGAAAGAAAAAAGAAAAATTATAATAAAAATCACATCATTGGTCCCTGTTGTGCATCCAGATGGCTAATACAGTGTTTGTGGTATAAAGGATCTGATGACAGATAATACTCAGGCAATGATGGAGTCTCTGCAGTAATAAAGAAAGTTTGGAAAGCAGCCATCCTCCTAGGTAGGAAAATGTGGGAAGGTATTATAGTTTCATAGAAGAGAGAGTAGAGTTTGAGAGGAGGAAAGAGAAGACAGAAGCAGGGAAAGGAACAGTGGGTAGTGGAGGAAAGATTTTAAAACACAGAACAGAGTGAGTGAGAATCCATTGAGGTCACATAGGCCCTAGCTAGGACTGTGGAGTGAGTCCACATGTAGAGAACAGGAATGAATATTAAAAGCAGAGAGCTCAAGAAAACCTGAAATGTTCTCTCAGGCAATGGTAAAAATCACTTTAGAGACAGAACTATAGAGACAAAGACCCTTCCCTGCATTGCCCTCTCTGATAAACTAAAAGTGTATTGAGTGTGTGCTAAGAGGCAGTCTAAAGAATTTTTGGCATGTGAGGGAAAATTGCTTTGAGTCATAATATGCATTGAGACACTTGTCTGAGTCGGGGTCACCACCTCACCCAGCCTCTCATTAGAGAAAATCTTAGTAGAGCTTCCACAGAGGAGGATGTATACACTGCAGTCAGTGTATAGAGAAATGAAGGTGCAGTGCTACATGTCCTGCCACAATCCATGAAAACAGAAGTGCCTGCTGCATGGAAGAGGTAGATGGCTCCTACTCTGTCTAGTCCCAAGAGATAGGAAGACCAGAAGGAATAAAAAGATTTGCCACTGGTTCACAAACCACACACTCTGGTTGTTGGGAAAGCTACACAAATATCTATAGCAACTCCATGACACAAAAGTACTTCTGTTTGGGTGGCATCAACCGAAGTAACAGTAGGACAGACTAGTAACAATCATCCAGGCTCTAAATACCTGCCTGCACAAATGACCATTTGTGGATGAAAAGCATCGTGCTTTTTGTATTTGATACAAACACAACACAGTAAAAGTCAGCATTTGGAAAGGAATCTGAGGAGTGTCACATTAGATTTTATAGTTTCAGGATTAAATACATATTAGGTATTAATCTAAGACCCAAATAAAAATTTTCATGATGGAATTAGAGCTAGAAAAACATTTCTTGCGTTCCCTCTCATAACTCCTGCCACTACTTGTGTTCTCTCCTCCAACTTCTCCTTTGATTTAGCTGGTCTTGTTCTTTATTCTTTAGGTTATACTCTACCTGCATGGTCATCTTTTTATTGATACACAAATAGTATTGACTAGATTCCATGCATTATACAAAACATAAGGATTTATTCTCTCTCTGATATATTGTGATTGTGCTTAATGTTATATATTCTACGCTTACTCATTTTACTGCAAATATTCAATTTCATTTACTTTAGTGCTAAATATTATTTTTATGTGTGGTTCTGTGTATATATATATATATATATCAGGTTTTCACTATCCATTCCTCTGTTGACAGACAACTGTGCTGACTTCTGTTAGTTGCTACAGTGAATAAAGCAGCCATAAACGTGGTGTGCAAATATCTATATTGTAGGGTATGGAGTTCCCTGAGTGTGTGCTCAGAAGTATAAGATCTGGGTCATATGGTATTTCTACTTTTATTTTTGGAAATCTCAAACTGATTTCCATAATATCTGAATTACGTGTAAGCTCAGTTGTGAATAGGGGTTTCTTCCTCTCCTTGTTGTCTCCAACATTATGGCCATATTTGTTGATGACAGTCATTCTAATGGGTGAGGTAGTATCTAAAAGAAGTTTACATTTGCTTTTCCCCAGTGACCAGAACTATTGAACATTTTAAAATATAGGTAGTGTTCATTTATATTTCTCTTTTTCGAAACTGTGTTTGCAGCTTATTTGATACTTGGTGTTTGGCAGTTTTATTTGACTGTTTTATTTTTACAACTTTTATTTTATTTTTATATGATACTTTTATTAATAATTTAAGTTTCATAAAATATATCTCATTAACACCCTCTTCCCATTTCTCCCTGTTCCACACTCCCACCCCTGAGCCTTCAGAAAAGAAAATTATTAAAAGAAAAACATCAAAAGCAAAATCATAAAGAAATAAAAAAGAATAAAGAAAATTAAGTCAAGGTTGTATGGCAGGAGCATGGATGCTGGACTTCACAATGGTCTTTACAGGGAGAAAGTTTCTCTGATTGTCTACTTTGACCTGGCCCATACAAGCCCGAGGTGAGGCATGACAGAATTTGACCTGGGGTTTGCCCTCACTGTTCAAACACAGACACCAAGCAGGCTTCCTCTTATCTTGCAAGCACAGAACTCCTAACATCCCACAGGGGCCAGGACATCCTGAAGGCACCAGGGTATCCGACAGGCATCCAGACATCCCATTGGCACCAGGAATTCCCCCCAGACTCCAGGGAATCCCAGACTCCTGGGCATCCAGAAGGCCCAAGGCCAACACACAGGCATCTGTATACCACACAGGTACCTGGAGATCCAGAAGTTATTCAGCCCTCCAATAGGAACCTGGGCCACCTACATGCCTTTGGACTTCTGACAGGCACCCAGGCATCGTGCAGTCACCAGATCCTCCCAGAGGCACTAGGCACCCCACCCATGAGCCAGGCTGGAGGTAATCTGGATGACGGCTGGCATCGTTCAGGGAATGGGAGTACTCACTGTCACCCAGACTTTTCACAGGGATTGGGACATCCACAGGCAACAGGACATCCCACCAGCATCAAAACCTCCCACAGACCACAAGGGTTCCCCTCAATCACCTGGGCCTTCTTCAGGCATCTGGCCCTCCAATTGGGACCCAAAGAGATCTGGTCCTCTGCAGGTACCACATCATCTCAGAGGCATCCATATGTCTCCTAAGCACCAGGACTTCATGCAGGCACTAAAGAGTCTGCCAGAACAAGTGTCCCATGGAGCCAGGCTGAAGCACCCAGTGAACTCTGCTGGTGTCAGCAATGCAGACAGATCTCTATTTGTTCTGGTTCACATGTGTTCTTTGATGTTTCTGAGATTTCTTCCAAATTCTTTCAAAGGGAGGAGACCCACCCCCAATATCGAGCCTTTTTCAGCAGGGATATCTTGCTGAGTAGCTCAGGTCCTGCTATACGCAGGCTTCCGTGCAAATGTGCTGCTTCCCAACCTCTGCTCCCCATGCCATGTGGCAGGAAATGTTGTTTCATTTCTCCATATTGATCTGTCTGGACCACCTTGTCTTTCCAATCACTGAGGATTCCCATGTCCTTGAACTTGGCACCAATGTATATCATCTCCTGTTCCCATACCTGTGAGGTACCTTGGACCCTCAGGCATCTTGAAAGATGGTTGGCAGTGGAGCTCTGTGTCCCTGACAGACCTTCTTGTGCCCTGCCTCCATCCCGCCACTGGTATTTAAAGTCTTCAATACATTGAAATTTTTAGGTCTCAGTCCCTGTCTGGATGGTTAGGTAGTAGTGATTTTTCTTCCACTCAGTGGATTGTTTACTCTTCTAAATGTATCCTTTGTCATACAGATTATTTTTTTCATGTGTTTTCTCTGCTTATATTTGCGATTAGGTCCTGTACTATTGGTGTTCTCTACAAGAAGTTATTGGCTTCTCCAATACTTTGATGGGCATCTCCTGTGCTTTCCGTTTAAAATTTCATTATTTTACGATTTAATTTAAAGTCTTTGATAGATTTTGAATTGATTCTTGAACATGAAGAAAGATATTAATCTAATTTCTTCCTCTGCAAGTAGATATCCTGTTGTCAGCATGATTTTTATATGTTGATTTTATTTCCTACTGCTTTGCTGAAAGTGTTTATCTCTCCTCTAGTTTCTTTCCTGTTCCTTCAGTTGCCTATTGCTCTCTCTAAGACTTCAAGTAACGTATTGCATAGATATTTAGAGAACGGACAACTTTATGTTCTTCCAGATTTCAGTTGAATTGCTTTGAGTTTCCATTTATGTTGATATTGGCTATGGTCTTTCTGTAAGTGACCTTTGTAATGATGAGGCATAAGCTTCATAGACCTAATCTCATCAGAATTTTCATCATGAAGTTCTGTTTGATTGTTTCCAAAGCCTTTTATGCCACTATTAAGATGGTCATGTTTTTTTGTTGTTGTTTGTTGTTGTTATTGTTTTGTATCCATTTTAGTATCCATTCTGTTAGTCTATGTCTTTTTCTTGGGGAATCGAGACCATTGATACTGAGAGATATCACTGACCATTGACTGTTGATTTCTGTTATTTTGTTGTTGTTGTTGCTGCTACTGGTGCTGTAGTGTGTGTGTGTGTGTGTGTGTGTGTGTGTGTGTGTGTGTGTGTTTGTGTGTGAGTGTGTGTGTGTGTGTAGATTTGTGAGTACTTTAATTATTCTATTTTACTTTTCTGAAATTATTTATTCCTTATGCTTTCATCTTTACAGTAAACCTCCTTAGGTTAGGGCTGGGTTTGTGAATAAATTTAGCTATAACATGGAGTATCTCATTTTCTCCATCAATGGTGATTGAAAACTTTACTGGGTCTGGCATCTGTGGTCTCTTAGAGTCTGCAGCACATCTTTCCCTGACCTTCTGTATTTTTAGAGTCTCCATTGTGAAGTCAGGTGTAATTCTGTTAGTTCTGTCCTTATATGATACTTGGTCCTCCTTTCCAGCTTGTAATATTCTTTTTGTTTTATATGTTTGTTGTCTTTATTATTATATACTGATGGGACTTTCATTTTTGGTACAATCTAATTATTGTTCTGTTTGTGTGTTGTACCTCGAAAGATATTTTCTCCTTTTGTTAAAAATTTTTTCTTCTATGGTTTTGTGGAAAATATTTTGTGAGGCTTTAAATTGGGATTCTTCTCTTTCCTATATTCACATTATTCTAAGACTCTGCCTTTTCTTAATTGCTCTAATTTCCTTATGTTTTGCAACAGGATTTTTTAATTTAAAATTTTCTTTAACCAGTGTCCATTTTGTTTACTGTTCCTTCAATGCCCGAGATTCTCTGTCCAATCTTTTGTATTCTGTAGGTGTAGCTTGCTATGTAGTTCAAGCTCAAATTCCTAAGTTTATGATTTCCATCTTTTGCTTGCTCTGTGTTTCTTTAATGTGTCTATTTCCTCTTATAAGTCTTGAACAGTTTTATTCATTTAATTCCAATGTCTTATTATGTTTTCCTTGATTTTTAAGCGCCTTATTAATTTTCTATTTACATTGGCTGTTTTTTAAGCCCTTTTGTAGTGCTCCAGCTATGTTGGAATATTCAGGTTCTACTGAGTATGGTTGTTCATTTCCAGTGGAGACATGATGCCCTGGTAGTTATTGATTATGTTGTTAAACTGGGGTCTAGGCTTCTGAAACTGGAATGATTATAGATCTGTGTGCTGAGTTCTTGATTTGTCTTAATATGGGTGGATATTTTGTTCCTTGCTTTCTGCTTCCTCTTTGATTTTACTACAGTGTCATGGCTGTGATTTTCCTGGTAGGAATTTCTTCCTGTGTACGTGTGCTGTAAATTATTATCCTGGGGAAGCTTTCTGGTCCACCCCAAGATCCACTAGTGGGCTCCAAGTCAGGAAACCACATGTGAGGAATGTGGGTCTGCAGAGCACCAATTGGTCTTAGATTGGAGATCTGTGAGCTGACAAGAATGCTTTTAAAGTGTTCTAGAGAGTGTTGTCATTGGAACAGCTCAGGTGATTGAAGCAAGTGTGGTTACATTTATAGGAAAAATATATAAAATGTATAAATGTATAAAAAACCATGGTAGATTGTTTGGTACCCAGGGATGAGGGCCATTAGTTTGACAGGGATATTGGAGTAGCTCTATTTCCCAAAGTAGGAAACTTCCTATGTTTTTGGTCAAGAGGTAAACAATGGTCACTGCCCAGGTGGAAACAGGAAAGTCTGCCAGGATCATTTATCAAAAGAAAACAAACCTGAATAACATGTGCCTGGGCTCATTGTCTAAGAGTCAAAGTTCTGCAAGGGCAGCTTTGCGTAAGATGTGGTTTCATAGAAAAAGAGGAAGACACCTTATCACAAAATGTGCTCAACCCTAGGCTTCCAACTATGGCATTCAGATAAGCAACAACCAAGTCGTATTCTTTGCCAATGACTTTCTGTGAAGCAGGCAGTATTTACTATTTAGCTGGGTTTTGCCAGGGGTAAGCAAGTAAGGATTATTCAAAATCCTCCTCCTGTCAAGGTGAGAATTCCAGGGTTCAAAGCTTGCTTTGACCCACTCTTAGGTCTAGGACAGCCCCACAGACCTGACAGGTGTTGCCCCTGGGTGTTCCTGGTAAAATGTGTTTCCAGGTACTGGGTATTAACACTTACAGATGAGGCTAGTGGTCTGGAGGGTATCTCAGGACAGAGAAGTACAGAGTATCTTTAACTACCACCTGATTGTTTGGTCAATCTGAATGTGCATAGACAGTTAAGAGAGGTTACCCAGAAGGTCTGCTATAGCCCTGGGGTGAAATTTGTGGATTTGGATCTGTGTGGGCTAAAGGAGCAGTCTAAGCGGCTGGGAAGCTCCCCTGCTCCCTGAAAAGGTGAGAGGAAAGGACGCTCAGCAAGCTCCTTCTCTTTCAGCCCTGGAGAGATCCAAGGTAAATATTATAAGTTCTCTGCTTCTCAGAAACAAAAAGAACATGCTTGTCTACACTGCTGCTGGATCCATTCATTGATAAGATGCCTTTCTTTCCTGCCTCTGGATCCCGCTCTGCCCCATGCTAATGAGACTCCTTCACCTGGAGTACTGGGACCCTGCCTCCTCTTGGAAAAAGATATAAACAGGGGAAAGCCTGCCAATAAAGGAGTTCGGCTTCCACCAGAAATGACTCCCTTGGCTTTCTTTGGTGGCTCATCTGAATCTCAGGCCTCAATGAACAGGGCCCATGAGAAAGTCCATGAGACCCACGCCATGGTCCCTGAGTGTTTTCCTGCTGCCCAAACCCAAGCTCTGCCCTCTTGGCCAGAGGGTGGAAACCCAGTTGCCATAGGTCAGACACCAGAGGTGTGGACAGGGAAACCAGGTTTATTCTGCACAAGGAGCAAGCAAAAATTTCAGAGATCCCCCTGCACTCCAACATTTAGGAATTTTACAAGAACAATAAGTCAGCCATTCCTAAGATGTAACATGTTTACCTGGAATTCATTTCAACTTTTTTTTTAATAGTTCACATGATTTATACATAGTAGTTTTTTTTCCTTTTTTTTCTCTGTTTTTTGGTAGTTTCTTTCTTTCTTTTCTTTCTTTCTTGTGGGACATATACAATTTCAATCAGTTATATTTTTTCCATTCTTTAGTTGTGCTGACCTTGAGAATGTTGGCCACATTAAAGATTAATATTAAAATGACCATTTAAAAATAGAATTAACTTTTAAATCTTTTTGCAGTAGGTGCTTTCAGGTGATCTGAAATTTGAAATAATTTTATCATGAATGATATTGCTCCTCATCATCATAATGTAATAAAAACAGTTATGTTGACCAGAGGAAAGATTAGTAATAATAACAATAATAATAATAATAAGGCAGAGGAGGAAGGTTGGAAGAGGAGATGTAGAGGAGGAGGGGAAATGGAGAAGACAGGTGGAGGAGGAACAGGAGAAGGAAGAGGAAGCAGACGAAGGAGGAGGAGACAAAGAGGGGAAAGAAAGAAAAAAAGAAGAAAGAGAAGGAATTTACTGGGAGGTTATGGATTCACGAGGGTCGGTTCCACTATTCTTGCTTTGGTGAGCATGGCGGCAAGCAGGCAGGCAGGCAGACATGACACTAGAACAGTATCTGAGAGCTGACATCTTGATCTACAAGCAAAGCGTGCTGAGTGGGAAAAGTGTGGGCTTTTGAAACTTCAAAGCCCATCCAGCTCCTAGTGACACATCTCTTCCAACAAGACCATGCATCCTAATCCTTCCCAAATAGTTCCACCAACTGAGGACCTGTGATCAAACACATGAGCCTGTGGTCACCATCTATCTCTGTCCCTCTTAGTCTCTACTCCCTCATTCTCTCTCTCAGCTTCAAACTCTCTCTGTATCTCTCTCTCTCTCTCTCTCTCTCTCTCTCTCTCTCTCTCTCTCTCCCTCTCCCTTACTCTATCTAATTAAGCCAGTATTTATTGAAAGGATACAAAGTGACAGGCACTGAAAACTAGGAAGGTACAAAGAAACACTTGAGTTGGTATAATGAATAGCCATAGGCATAATATAAAGCAGGATTTATAGTACAGACAAGAATATATTTCTGACTGTGCCAATTACTTTGCTATACATAGAATATCTTAACAGTTAAACTATATATACAGACACATGATTGCAGTGAGTGGTTTTTTAATAGTTTTTAAATTTCAAAATAAACTTTGTAATACACGTCCTGATGATGGTTCTCCCTCCACATGCTCCTACCCACCCATTTCACACCCTTCGTTGTCTGTCTCATTAAAATGTGAACAAGAAACTGAAACATAATAAAATTAGAGTAAAATCACACAAACAATGAAAGGACAAAAAAAAGGAAAAAGAAACAGCCATAGGGGGGAAATAACAAAAACTAGAAATGCATAGAGACACTAAGAAAAATTGTAAATAGACAGAGATACATAAGGAAAAGTTACATGAATACTAAAAATGCCCAAACAAAACATTTTGAAAAAAAATGCTCCAAAATACTGAGTTTGTTTTTTATTAGCTGTGTTTTCTGGGCATGGGGCCTGGTCTTAAATGTGTTTTCTATACGCTGTTATACTGTTTGAGAAAACTATTTTCTCTTTTTCAATCAGTTTCATTTGGAGATTACTTCTGCTTTAGGCTTTGGCATGAGGGCTTGTGTCTCCTTCCCCTCTCAGCACTAGGAGCTCATCTGGCTTAGACCTGTCTGGGCCTCGTGTATGCTTCCTGTCTTGATGATTTCATCAAGATTTCATTCCTGTTGTTTTGAAAGCCTTGTTTCTTTAATGTCTTCAATTTCTACTGGGGTCTTACAAAATTTCTTCCTCTTCTGAGCCCTGAGATGAGGGATTTTATGGGGACATCGCATTTAGTGCCAAGTGCTCCAATGTCTGTCACATTCTTCACATTTTCCAACTGTTTCTTTGTGTTTGTTCCCCTCTTCTAAAGCAGTAAGCTTCTGTGATGACTTCTGAGAAGTTGATCTACGGATACAGCAGAATGGGCATAGTAGTCATGTACTTGTCATTCTTCTTTAGGCGTGTTGGTTTTTCACCTAGGTCCATGAACTCCCTTGGCTAAGGTATTGGTTCACCTGGACAGTGACTGGGATGGATTCCAGCTTTTGGAGTGCTCCTTAAATCCAATCACTGAAGGGTTGGGTGTTTCTGCAACTTTTGCAACACATTTGCACCATGATATCATTTAGGCAGGTCACCATTGGAGATCTCAGAGTTTGCACATCTTTGGGTTGGTGTGTTTTTCTTATGGTTGTGTTCAGAGTACCTTACAGTACTATGAACAATAGTCAGTAAGTCTGAAGTCTCTAGGTAGGCACCAGCTTGACGTCTTCATGTTCAATAGTTGTATAGATGTTTTCTCCAGCAATATATCCTTACCATCAGTTTGTAGACAGCCACAAATGAACTTGGAATTAGCCAAGATTATTCTACAGTTACCATGAGAATTCTATGGCCAACTACTAAATTAGATGTAATGCATTCCTGACAAGGAAGGCTTCACTTCGTAGTGAGAGTTGCCTACTTGTGGTATCTATCCCATATTATTTGGATAGTCTGCTAAATTCAGAATATATATATATATATATATATATATATATATATATATATATATATATATATATATATACACATACATACATAGGCTATTTAATAGATAAAATCCTGTACCTCCTTTAAGCATATTTTTCTCTTCACTAATTAATTGTACACAAAGTAGGATCAGAGATGAGCTATGCTACTTATGAACTTTAAGGAAATAGTATTAATATGATGGATTTAATACTTTGTGATATTTATCCACTATCCATGAGAATATCAAGACTGATACACAGTAAGACTTTAAAGACAGATCTAACAGATTTTGGCAAAATGCAGTGGTTATTTGTGTTCCATCAGTGAAGGTTCTCACTGATCCGAAGCAGGAATTCATTTGAATTGATTCTAAGATGTGGGAATCAAGTAAGAGAGATGGGAAGTTCCATAGCATGGGGAAGTTAGGCTCATCTCAGGCTCTCATATCACTGTAAACATGTGGACCACCTCCTCTCAATTTGATGTAGGTTATTTTCTTGGGCAGATCAGGTGTTCTGTCATGAACAAGTCCTATCAAGCTGAAGAGGAGGGAGATCTTCTATTATTTACTCTGAGATGGGTTGTTGTGTCTACTGGAGTCTCCACTGTGCTGACTTTGGCAGCAAAACAGGACATTGCAAGTGGAATATTGTCCATCCAGGAAATTTGTTCCGTGTGATTTCTGGAGTGTTTAGCAGTCCATGTGCAAATCTGGCTCCAGTGTCTCGCAGTGATCCTTAAATCATAAACACTGTAGGCTGGCTCTAGTGTCTAATATGTGGGCCTTAAAACATTAATACAAACATTGAATCATATTCTTCAACTTAAGTCTCTAGTTTTCTAAGACTGATTCTCACTCACACAAACTGAAACCATGATTTGTGTCTTTCAAAGCACTTAGATAAGATGAAATCCACAGAGCATTGACATCAAACTACATACACACAAAAACAATAAGGATGAGTTCTCAAGAATGAGAGAGATACCTATTAGCCAAAATTAGTAAAGAAGGGAAGGTAATGATTATGTCATCCTTTGGAATAAATGTATGGTTGCCAGATAAAATAAGTTAAAGGCAGTTAAAGAGTAAAAACCTCCAACCCCATGAATAATGAAGCCACCAGAGGGTGCTGTGACCCTTTTCAGAGTTCAGGAACTTCAAAATGGTTCAAATTCACAGACCCCACCCAGTGCAGTTGCACATGCCCCCCTGCAGTGACACAACAGCTTCTTCTTCTCATGAGGTGATCCTCAGTACAGGGCAGAGGGCCTCCCTGGATCTGTCTCTCACAGTGTAACTGCTCTCTGGGCAGAGCAAATTGTGATAGAAGGCAGTTAACAGCCCATGTTTCCATAATTTACAGTGGCAAGAGCTCACAGGCAGGAACAATCTTGGTTTGAGAAGCAACAGAATTACACATAGCAACTCAGAATCACAAAACTTAGAAATTAGACTCTGGTTGTTTCAACTGAAGCAAAGATCAGCTGAGCTGCACACGAATACCTCTTTGCCATAGTGACTATATGCCTAGTAATGAGCAGTGTAAGGCATTCTGTGTTTACTGAAAACTGATAAACAAGGACCATTTCCTCAAAGGAGCCTTGGAAGAGAAGAGATGTCATTTGCTCTCTGTTTAGGGATAAGTACCTTCATCTTCTCTAGCATGGAAGACACCGTTAAGCAGACCTTCACCTTGTCTCAGCAGGCATGATCTCCTGGAGTTTCCCAACACATAAATCAATCTCCATTCTCCTAAGTGTGTGTGAGCTGAGCATCAACACTAAGGCTGAGTGATGAGCTGAAGATATCATGGATGGAAACACATCTGCAGCAAAGGCCTTGTGTCTGTATCATGGAGAGGATAGAATGAATCCTCAGGCAGGGTCACCCTACTGTCAGGGTCATGGTCTCTGTCACTCATGCAGAGAACTCTGCCCTTCCTCCTTGTCTTTCCTCAAGTCATACATAGGAATGTGCATCAACAGATCACACTGCCTACTAGGACCAGTAGTACATTGGAACATCTATAATGGACTCTATTTCACTTATATTCATACTGTTTGCAGGTTTCCTCTGCAAACAGCCGTGCTGACTCAGCTGTCCTTACTGTTTGTCTTCTGGAGAATCAGCCACACCAACTTGTAAGTCTTAGTGGCTTCACTGTGGGAGCTCTGCTTCTCTCTTTCCAGTAGAATTCAAAGTCACTCTGAAATCTCTTGTAGAATCACACACACTTGAATTTATATCATGGCTCTGGGACCTAGACACTTGTTTGTATACAAAGATCCCTGAAACATTAGAAGTGTGGTGCTCACTACTGGAATGTAGCCTGTGTTTTAGTCTAATTGTTCCTGTTCCCAGACTCATGTGAATGGAACCAACAAACATTCATCACAAAGTTCCAGTTGATAAAAAGGGAGAGAAAAATCATGGTTTCACATACCCTGAGTCTTCTACTTGTCCTCCACTGGCACACATCCTAGGTTTATCTACAGTAGCATTAAAAACTCCATGAAGAAGTCCAAGGGCACATGGCATTTTGTCTGATATTATCATGAGTGTCTATTTTTGGCAACATTGCTAACAGTGAGCAGTAAAAGCCAGACCTGATGACTCACACAGCAAAGCCCCCACTGTATTTCTTCAGGGCTCAGCTTCATGATCCCTTTCTTTGCTGTCAGGCTCAGCACTGTCACTAACTGTCTCAACACAAGCACATCTTTGTCCATATTTTACTGTGCTAAATATCCTATCTTAAGCCAAGCCAGGCTCTGAGACCTCAGCATGCAGCCACTCCACTTTTGACCTCCCCATGCCTCAGATGTAGTTCCCTTCACAGAATCTTCTGAAACCACTCAAATACAAGGTGGTAGAATTTTTCCTGTACCAAGGAGTCAATTCTCTAGATGTGCATTTCCTGAATCCTGTGAAGGCTGGAACCTGGGTCAGGGCCTATCTGTGTCCACCCCCAAGTCAAATCTGACTCCCAAATCACTGAGTACTGGAAGTTCTGTCACCTCCATATTTTGTTTTCTTGCAGTCCCCTCTTGTTGATCTGTCCTGTAGCTATTTTCCTTCTGGATTCAACTCTGATTTTTTCCTCTGCATCTTGGTTTCATTGCTCCATAAGAGTTAGCTCTGATTTTCCTGGGAAGAGTCCTTTTCTATTTCAATGGCTTCCAGTCAGTGAAATCATGCCTCAAGGCCCACATAAGAATGAAAAAGCCTGACTTCAAGTGTTTAAATCTTAGAAATTATTCATATATCATATGGAACCAGGAACAAATGGCAAGAGATTTGCATTATTATTCCCTTTTGATAACCCTATCTCTATCAAAAATAGAAAAAAATGTGAAGAAGTTGAATATTCTTAAATTAGGTCTTGGTGTTAATGCCACTTTGGAAATTACATTAGTGTTCTATATTTAAAAAAAGTTTATTAAGAAATTTTTATAAAATATATACCAGTGTTACACAAAAAGTTTGGCTAGTATATGCACATAAAATTTATATATAAGACATATTTTGTGGTATGTAAGCTTACATACCCACACAGACACACACACACAGACACACAGACACAGACACATACAGACACAATTTAACAAAATGAAAAATTAAATCCTCTCTATTACCCACCAATTCTCACATGTGCATTCATCCCATAAAGCTTGGATCCAGCCATATTCATTGTTGCTTGAAATTGCACCCCATCTTTCTAAAGTCATGTACTTCTCTTCTGAATTAGCAATTTCTAAACACTTACCAGGGTAATTTCACAACTCATTTATATGTTTTTGTGATGATGTACAATATCTTCAAATTTAAGACCTGTTTTTGATAGCATTTTAGGAATCACATTATTGTTATGTAGTTAAAAATGTTTAGCGAGCAGGAATTTCAAAATATATACCCATATATAGGAAAAGGTATGGCAATTGCACGCATATAATTTATACGTAAAATGTGAACTTACACTCTGAATAATAACCTCCAAATCCCTACCAAAGTGACATGAATACTTATTGATTTGTGTATATGCATTTGGCCTTTCGAGTTCCTGTACAGGACATCACTATGTAGGCAGACTATGTTTTCCTTGTTACTTCACACACAAGTGGGTTATCAAAATCATAAACAATTTGGCCTTATGTTAAAACTTCCATATGTTCATGCATGAAGAGACAACTCATTTCTCTTGAAAAGAATCTTAAAACAAATGGAAAAGTGAAGTTAACTTTAAAATGGACTGCCTTTCAAATGCTTGCTGTCTCCAGCAGTGCGTCAGAGATTCCTTTGCTTTATAACCTGGCCACCTTCTGCTCTTGTCTTTCCATTCACCAATTCATTCTTGTGCTTGATCAATGCGACAACACAGTGTTCTGATATTGCAGAGTTAGACTCATTATAGTGTACACATTCATCTCATGTGAAATGACAGGTGTGATGAAAAACAAAGTACAAGGAGCTTCCATCCATACCTTACTAACTGTGGATTCTTTAACTACTAAGCCTATTTATCCCAACCTATCCCTCTACATAAATCTATAACATATGTAAATGATATTTCCTGTGAGACCAAGTTTTCCACTGTTTTCAGAATTTTGTACACATTTAGGGAATGATCTACATTCACAAACCTTAATTATATCCTCTTCATTTTAGTCTTGAAAAGTTAATTTTAAATTATATACACATAAATACGTTTAATCTGATGCTTAATTAATCCTTTGTTTAATATGTATAATATAATGTAATGCATGTTTATCTTAGGACTCACAAAAACAAGTGACTGGAATATTTTTTAAATGTAAAAGGTATCAAATTCACAATTCATTCACAACTTAGGAATGAAAATATCATATTATTTCCTTCATACACTAATATAGACTAGTTTAATTTTTTGCCAGTTACTAGAATTTTTTCCAAATTTTTTCTTGAGTCATACAGATATTTTTCATTTTTTGGCAGTTATACTGTAGCTTTTCTTTATACTTATTCTTATTACATTATTTTAAAAATTTATTAATAAAAATTTATGTGTATATTTTTGTGGGTATTCAAGTGTGAGGTTGTCATAGGAGGCCACAAGATGCATCCAATTCATTAGAGTTGGAATTACAAAATGTTCAGTCTGAACTGTCAGACACAGGTGCTTGGAACCAAAATGAAATCCTCTGCAAAAGCAGCAAGCAATCTTTAGTGCTGAGATGACTCTCCAAAACTCCTAATAAATTCTTACCCAGAAACGATAATGAATTATAACAACTAGTCTTCTAAAGGAAAAGAAGAGGTTGCCTGTCAAACAAGGCACTGTTTCTCTATGCAAAAGTTAACACTGTGTTACCACTGTCTTACTTGACACTTAGAGTCTTGTTTTAGGGGATGACTCATGTTCCACTCAAGCACCAGAGAGATTCTAGGGGACTTCTCAAATGGTCTCAGTGTTGGCAGGAGGAGGATGTACCAGTGGCACACCAGATGGTAGGGCATGGATTCATTGAGGAGTGATATGGTCAAGCACCTGCCTAGATCTCCCCACCTCCTCTGCTGTTTCCATTCACTTTCAAGTTTTGCTATCCTGCCACTTGGTGGAGCCCACATCCTCCTTGTGTGCAGTCTCTCCATTTCTCAGTCAGATCAAGTCAGAAAAAGGGAGGGGCATATCCTTCCCCAGGAAGAGAGGAATTTGCATGGAGCCAGCCTGCACTTAGAATCCAGGGTCAGATAAAAGGGTGCCTAGTTAGAGTCTGTACACTGGACTCAAGACATCTAATCTTGGAGTTTTCGCCATGACTTGGGCTCCACTACTACTCCTCTTCCTTCATCACTTAACAGGTGTGTGGATATAAGGAATACTGAGGGGGTAATCATTTGTCATTTGGGAATTTTGGCTCATTACCTTTCCTGTGAATGTGGTTGCCTTGTCCTAACTGGTTTTTATTATTTTCTTTTTGCAGGGTCATGTGCCCAGTTCAAACTGACTCAGCCCAGCTCTGTGTCAGGGTCTCTAGGGAGCACAGTCTCCATCTCCTGCAGGCGTAGCACTGGTAACATTGAGGACAAGTATGTGAGCTGGTAACAGCAGCACATGGGAAGCCCCCCAATAACTGTGATCTATGAAGATAACAAAAGACCATCTGGGGTTCCTGATCGATTCTCTGGCAACATTGACAGATCCTCCAACTCAGCCCTTCTGACCATCACTAATGTGCAGAGTGATGATGAGGCTGACTACTTCTGTCAGTCCTATGATAGTAGCACTAGTTCCACAGTGCTGAAAACTTATGAGGAAGTGAGACAAAAACTCCCCAGAGCACCAGCAATAAACTCATTTCTGAAAAAAAATATTGTTATTTCATTTCTCCTTTAAAGTACTTGAACTGGGGTACTCAGTCATAGTTTCCTCCAATTTCACTGCAAGAAATTTCTTTTTCCTTCTAGATAAAGATGACTATCTGCTTCATATATTTCTGTTAGATCCATGGAGTTGATATGATTAAAAACAAGAATTTTGAAGGACAGTACTCTTGACATTTGGTGTTTAGTCTTTCTTCCACATGTGAGGTGTTTAGCATCATCTTTGACCATGAGTCATTTGCAGATTTTTAAATTTTCTTCCATTATGACAAAACCATCTCTTTCTATTGCTAAATATAACAGCAATATGGGGGATGCCACACTGTGTAAAGCTATTGATTTTTGAAGAACAGTATACTTGGTGTGGGTTTTGTGAATTTGTCTGCTGTAATATCATTTCTTGCAATGCCTAGTAGTGATCCCTCAATTACTTATTCCATCTCTGACCATCAGCACGTGATGAGATGAGCAGCATCGTCAAAGTGACAACTATTAGAAGATTAGTGTCTTGATGTGTGTCTTGAGATGATCAGGTACAGAGGACCAGGAAATGACTCCACTGAAGTACTGAAATGTGTGCATGTCAGACATATCTCTGCCCAACCAATTGTCTTTTTTCACCTTGCCTTTTTGACGCTACTCCTCCTTTCGGCACATGTGAAGCCCAACATTCTTGGTGTCAAAGACAACAAGGACTCTAGCATTCTTCTGCTGTACCTTCACTCACACAGACAATAGCTGCCTCTGTAAATCTAATTGTCTAATGTTTACACGCTGAGACAATTTCTAAATATTTGTCTGTTCTGATAAAGTCCTCCAGATAGAATGGAAAGGTACTGGACAGAAACAATATTGTCAATTATAGCACAGGTTGGCAACAGCAGCTGAGATATGTCCCCAAACTCCCAACATTCAAGAAGATCCAGGAGTGCTCAGGGCACACAAAAAAATACCGGAGTTCTTGTCATGCAATCTGACCTCTCTGGCTATCTCTAGACTCCATGTTGAGGACAACAGTATTTACTACTTTTGATTACAGCACAACAAAATGGATGCATGAATTTCATTATAGATTCATGGGGATCTGAGAAAAAGAATCCATGAGATTTCTTGTTCTTTTTATTTCATTGTGCAACACATTTTTTGCAAGAACCTGCGAATGATTTCATGATGTATTTGAAAGAATTAGAAGGCCTTGTTTAAGCTGCAAGCTGCATGATATATGGATCAATAAAGAGTCAATCTTGTGTTGAGTGATTCATGGTACATTTAATTGAAACTCTGTTTTAAACTCATATGTATGTGTTTCTTTGTGTATTTTATGCAGATTGAGAAAATAATAAAGTTGACTACCTGTGTTTGCTTATCCTCTGGTTTATTTTACTAATGGAATGAAAACAAGAAATGCCTGTGATAGATGGACCACTGATTCAGCAAATTTCCAATTCATAGTCTCTCATGTAATTTTTTGATTTTCTGGGTTATTAATTATTACTGTATGTATTATTCCCTTTCTGATATCTCTCACATCTCTATGGCATAGACAATGAACTTTTCCAGGTAAAAGTGAGAAAAGCACTAAGTGTAAGTTGAGGCTATAATGAAAGGAGTGGAATTTGTTAGGTAAAATATGCTATGAATTATGTAAAATAATTTCTATTCCTGCTTTCAAGACAGTGAAGAAAAGGGGTAAAGATTCGTTTAGGATCAGCATGGAGATAGAATAGGAAGTCTCAGAGAAGAATTTTGTGTGGTGTTAGAGCAAAGGACACAGCTTCCATATCAGAGATCATGGCTTTTCTTTCCTCCATGCCTATGTTTCTTAAATTCTCTTTCATTTCCCATCTCAGAGATTGACACAGCCTGGTCTCAGGGGAGGGTGTGTTGATTCCTGTAGCTGATTTATGCTAAGAGTACTGGAGTCTAGGTAATATCTAACTAAAATAGAGGGGATCCTGGGACTGGCCCATGGTGATGTTGTGGACATTAAGTCTGGGGCTCAATCAGCAGGGTCATCTGCAGAATCAGAGAAGCAGACCAAGTGGAAAGGAGAATGCCAGAGACCATGACAGTGCAACCTCCAATGGTAGAGTAACCATTCCCAGGAATGTCTCACATGGTAGCATTCAGTCCAAGGTTAGTTTTGATAATGATGAACCGAGGATATGCATTCAGGCACTATTAGAGCTGTTGAAGTGTCTAGAATTGTAATATAAGGTCCTCACAGATGGCTTCTCGAGAGGGAGAGAGAAAATTTAACTACCTTTTGAGTTTTTGGTTAAATCAATAGTGGATTAGTCTCTTTTGGCTGAAGATCATCCCTGTTATTTTGAATTGACCGAAGCTATGATGTCTGTTCATGTGAGCTGCATTTTCTTATCAATGTGAGAAAAACACACAATAAAAAATAGATGCAAAATAGCATTTCATATTGTTCTATTCAATGTGCTGGGAGTGTGAGCACTTAAACAAATAATGAAACAGACCTGTTACCCACTCCATGGATATACTTTCCTGAAAATTAGGAGAAACTTCCCTCCCCATTTTTTACTCTCAAGACCATTTATGATCTTGTCCTCTAATGTCAGTTGGGCATGAGAAAAATCAATATTTCCTTAACTATTCTTTTTTTTAAATCAATTTATTTTATCTATTTGAGGACAACTCTAGCTTGACTGTATCTTTTCTTGGAAGCACAAAAGAAAAAAAAATTCTGCATTGAAAATGGAGAATATGCACAACATTCTGTGCACAATGTGCACAAATATGCACAATCCTCTTTGTAGACTTAACCCTATATATGGACCATGGATCTCCTACACCTCCATAAAAACGAGAACAGTTATAGAACTTTCTAGAAATGTTCCCAAGTCTTAGGACTTATTGGGCTTAAAGGGCAACTCTCCATTCTTATCTGTCACTGCATTAATACACAACCCAACTATGGCATATAGAATACTCAGAAGGCCAGGCTTTCAATCTGGTACTTTTAACTGCTATGCAATATTTAGATAAAGCTTGGAAAAACCCAATGATTTTTGAAATTTGAATTTTTAAGTCAATCCTTTTCATTGCTAAGAGATAAGCCACTGATTTAAACAGAAGTTTAACATCAGTGTATTGAACTTGAACCTACACATACCCCATGTCAGTTTCTCAATTCTTGTCTTAGAGACACAATAAAATTACAAATGAGCAATCAATAAGCCCAAGGTGATGATATCTCCTAAAACGGCACAGCTGATATCATGGCAGCTATTTGACTTGGAAGATGGTGTTATATAAGAGCTCCAAAATAAAATATTGTTGAACCCAGACAGCATACATAAAAAATTAATATTACTTGTGTGCATACTGATAAACGCTAAGGCTTTGTAAGTCTTCAGGCAAATGTTACAGAATACACAAGGCAGTCTCCCCATAGTACACAGAGTGATCTACTGTGACAGTACTTTGGATTTGAATGAGCTTGAGTATTTAGGTACACAATAGACATGTGCTCCTCTGTACAACTGACCCTAGTGGTTTACATTAGAAAACTGACTTGCTCTTGATCCTAGTGACACTAACTGGTACAAAACCTTTGTTTTCCTTATAACCAGTACAGATTTGTCCAGATGAAAATTATCTATTGGTTTGTGCATTGGGAATAGGGATCGGTGAATTTAGATTCTGTAAACTTTATAGGGTCATTGGGTGAGTAGCAATAAACATCCAAGATCAAAGAAGATCAAGCTATTAGACCTACATTTGCCAATGTCTAACTGAAGACCTTGTGTAGGCTTGGGATGTTCTAATGCTTGACCATCTATAATACACTCTGTAGTCTTTAGGCTCTAATAACTGGAAATCTCTGTGAACCTAGATAGGTAAAAATTCTCCCCTCCCGGCCCAGTGTTTGAGAAATCATCTTGGAGTGCAACAATCTTGGGGTCACTTGTTCCCACTGAAATGATATAGAGGAGGAGAGTTTGAAATCTTGAGCAAGTGGTGCCCATGTCCTACACTCATTCCCTAATACACCTGGGTGGGTATATTTAGTCTGTCAACAGGGAGCAGCAAGTTCAGTCGAATCAATCTAAGGAAAAGGATGGCCTTAGGAATCGTACTCCGACACCTTATACATGGCTCATCCTTATACCACCTCCCCGTTTCACCCTTTCACCTTCCATGTAGAGTCATACTGGCATCTTGTTTCTGGTTCAGGGGCTCAGTTTCAGCCTTCTACAGCTCCATTTGTATTCCAAAATACTTCTGATGTCACCAGCCCTCAAATATCTTGATTTGACATGAACCAAACAAGCTGGGAGAGGTTGTAGAAGCCCCATTTACCAAGTTTTCTGTGCACTAGCAACGTGGAAACTGCTCCACTCCAGGCTCACATGATTCCAAAGGTAAATTTAAGACAGTTTCAGTGATCAGTAAGTCTCAAAAATTCATAGAGATGGAGACAGATCCTGATGAAGAAAGGAGGTAGGTATGCTCCAGCACAATAGCTCTCTTTACAAATGGCAAAATAGTTGTACTTGGGGGAGCCCCAAAGCCATGATAAATATCCCTTATTTTGGGAACCACCCACTTATGGATCCAGAATATAGTCGCTTGAAGAATTTCCAGAAAGGCAATTAGAATTACATACTTTCTAATTGCAAGGCTGAATTACAAGGGCACAGCTGCAAACAGAAATAGCTCAGTGTGCAATATATCACACCTATATCTTCAGTGAGCAAATTTCAAGGATTAACTCAGGAACTTCTGGGATCCAAAGGGTGTGGACATCTACATTTCTCTGTCTCCATGTTCCAGAGTGCGCATAGCTTATCTCATAAGCTCACTCAGAATTGAGAGCCCCAGTGATTTCTGCTGCATGTAATACATCATCTGTACCTATGTCTGCTGTGCCTCCATTATTGATAACCTATCGAAGAAATTGTGTTGTGCTCTGGAAACTTAGATCCTGCAGCAGCTTCTTAAACTTCACCTAATAAAAACTAGTCCACCTTGCTCTCAACTCATGCCAGGATCTGCTCTCAGCTGAAGAGAATTATTCAGGCCAGGTCCGTGTGAGAAACAGTACAATGTATTCTTTTCATAATGGCTATTAATCTAAGAGATCCCAAATGGGTAAGGACACAGTCTAATGGAGCTATTGCTGACTCTATCCCATCTGTAGACAAAAGAAGATACATTGAAACATCTCCAGATCTTTGTCTTCCTCTCCAGAGCATCCTCTGAGCGATTTACAACATGAGCATGGGCACTTGGGTTCTATTCCTCATTAGAAAGAGGTAGGTTTTATTCAGGTTATCATTTATTCTTATTGATGTGAGATGTGAATCTTTATGCCCCATGACCTTAATTAATTCTTAATATTATATTTTCAATTAAAATCTAATTTTCAAATGCTGACTCTCTGGAGAAAATATTTCCCATGAGATTCTAAAACACAAAAGCAGTAAAGTTCATGCAAAATAGGTAGAATGAAAAGCAGACAGCAAGCTGAGCCCCACCCACAGACAGACTCTTGCCATTTTCTTCCTGTTCTCATAAGCCTATGTTCAATGCCTCTGTTTACCTATTTAAAGGGGTCTAAGAGCCATGTGTGTAATGAGGAAGATATAGAAGAGGAGAAGACTTCACCTTTGATCTTTTCGAGGTGTATTGAGGGGGTAAATCCCAAGACACACAAGTTTGTCAGTTCCTTGGGATCCTGTTTAACATGACTCTTTACTGAAGAGTTGTAGCACAAGCCTTTGCCTTGGTTCACAAGGTTGAAATCACCTTCAACCCTGGTCAACCAGAGCCCAAGCTCCTCTTCTCCATATTTCAGGAGAGGATGTGGGCTGACTGAGGTTCCCACCATGTAGCTGTGTGTCTCTTAGTATGGAAGTAAGTCTTGGAGTGCCATGCTGGTCATAGCCAATTCCAAGTTCTTCTCTGGAATTTAGGTCAAGTACATGACCTTGAATCTAGATTATCTCAAATTACACATGGGAGAAACTAAAGCATGTAAATGGAGTGCTGGTAGTTGTTTAAGTGTGGGACCTCTGGGGCTGGAGACCAGTCAAAGCTGCAGAAAGGTGCCTTGCCCCTGCCAAGAGGGCTTGTAGGACGCTTTGCTAGCTCCTTCTCTCTCAGTCCTGGAGGGACCCAAATTGCTCACAGGAGCAAAAACGAAAACAACCTGGCAGATGCTTGTCTGCCCTGTGTCGAATTATGCACCTTCCTCTGTCTTTGCAAAGACCATGAGGCCAGGTGCCTGCCCTGCCCATGGCTAATCAGACTTCCCCACCTGGAGTACCGGAACCCTGCCTTCTCTGGGGAAAGATATTTAAACAGGGAAAATCCTGCCAATAAACAAGATCATGATCCATCAGATTTGTATCATGAGGCTTCTTTGCATCTCGTCCCTATTCTCAGGCCACGGTTGGTCAGCATCCGTGAGAAATCAATGGAGACTCACACCCGGTCCCAGAGCATTTTCCTGCTGCTCAAACCTGGGCACTTGCACTCCTAGCCAAAGAGCCAGGCCTGGGCCAGAGTGTGCGGGGAGACTCAGCCACCATGGCTGATGGGCAGTTCAAGCACGCAGACTTGGGTAGAAATCAACATTTAAGGAATTGTCAAAATCATTCTCTGAACAACTGGGATATCAGAGGATCAAATGGTGGAGAAGGAGAATGTAAGAGCTTTATACATTTAGGATGGGAGGAGAATGGAAACCCCATTGCTGGCTTAGGTACTTTATAGGAAGCCAGGGTCCTCCATTTTCCCTGTTGTTTCTCTATTGATACTTGCCCCTGGATTTTCCAGCTATTTCTATTCAAAGAGTTCTAGGACCAAGAAGGGACCACCTCAGAATGCCCACTTTTACTTTCCTTGTTTACCCATGTTTCTTTCGCCCTCCTTTTAATTCCTTCCCTGGAAGAAATCATTTCATCCCATGTTGAAATACTCATGCCCATTAGGGGGCAGAGATGGGCTGACCGGGAGAGGACAGTGTTATTGGAAGGACCAAGTCATTCAGAAAGTACTGCTTCCTTCCACACACTTGCACATGTAGTAACAGCATTGAAGCATGTTACCCAAAAGCTACCCTGTGGCCTACTTCCTGCTCATTGGTCTCATTGGACACAGGAGTAGTGAAGTCACAGCCCTGCTTTATACTTCTTCCTTTTCCTGATGAGTGTCTGGGAAAAATTTTCTACCAGCAAAATAAGTTCTGAATTTTGTAGACAATACCTACTTAGAATAGACAAAACACTCAAAAATTAAACATTTTCAACTTCAACAAACTGGTCTCAGCAATTACATTTAGAAATCTTCAATAATAGGTTCTCCCAGCATTACAAATCCTCAAATGGTAGACAAGAAACTCCTTAGAATGGAAGTTGAACATTTCAGAAGCTACATTTTTATTGTTTCTTCTGTATGTTTGCAGCAGATGGTAAAGTATATATCGACTGTGTGAGAGTGTATGTGTGGGTGTGTATGAGTCTATATGTGTGTGTTTGTCTGTCTATGTGTGTGCACCATTCAAATTGATGTCTGCATACAAATTATAACACATAATGTAAACTTAATAAATTTCCTCCTTAAACAAAACTATAGAATTCAACACCAAAGGATTATTAGCATGCTGCTACAAAACCACCTCATTAATGAACACAAAAGAAAATGTTTACTCAAATTATTACCAACTGTATTGTACATTAACCTGAGAATTATTCACAGAAACCAATAAGAGAGATCAGGTACAGTTTTGTGTTCTCTATATCATGATGTTCCTAAATTTTCATGGAGAGTAGAATTACAAAAATCTGGTCCATGGATCCAATGTGACAATTAAGAGCAAAGCCTACAGGTTTTCAGTATCATGTATCCTAAAAGCTATGGGAGGAAATGCAGTCACTGGTCAGCATGCCATGACACTGCATGCTCTCTAGTAGTCTGCCATGGCAGCATGGTCCTTCAAAGATGAAGCATAACCTAGTTGCCAGTCCCTCTTAGGAGCTACACAGGATTATACTTTTTCTTGCTTTGACATTGTGCTGTACTCCCGCTGCTCTGGCTTATTCTTCAATATGAGAAATCTAAGCCATTCAACATTGCTTCTCAGTTCCTGCTCAGACATTCACGTTTGGAATTTTTAAAATTATACTATTATAGTTTATTTTATTATTTTATTTTATTTTATTTTATTTTATTTTATTTTATTTTATTTTATTTTATTTTATTTTATTTTATTTTATTTTTGCCTAATGATGCTTTGATGTGCTATAGACCATGTGTAAGCACATTACAGAGATACTTACAGCATCCGGGTTCTGGCTGTTAATTATAGCATTTTGATTACTAATTATCAAATTGTAATTTGTGAAGTTTCCTTCATCTATAACATATATAATTGCTATTTCATGTGAGACAATATTTTTCACTGTTTTCAGAATTTTATGCACATTTAGAGAATTTTCCACATTCACGAACCTTAATTATGTCATCTTCATTTTAGTCTTTAAAACTTAATTTCAAATTCTGCACATGTAAAAAACATTTAATCTGAACCTAAGGTAGACCTTTGGTTAATATGCATAATAGAATGTAACAAAATGTTTATTTTAGGACTCGCAAAAACAAATGACAGAAATATTTTTATTGTAAAATGTGTGAAACTCACCATTAATTCACAACACAGGAATGAAAAAAATCATATTATTTTCCTTATACACTATTATAGACTGGTCTTTCACTTTAATTTTTTGCCAGTTACAAGTAGAATTTCTTCCAAGTTCTTTCTTCAGTCCAACAGATACTTTTTCCATTTTGGGGGCAGTTATACTGAAGCTACTCTTTATATTTATTCTTAATACATTACTTTTAAATTTTATTATTAAAAATTTATGTGTATGTTTGTGTGTATATTCAACTGTGCATGTGTTGTAGGAGGCCAGCAGATGCATCTAATCCATTAGAGCTTGAATTACAAAGTGTTCAGTCTGAATTGTCAGAAACAGATGCCTGGAACCAAAATGAAATCCTCTGCAAGAGCAGCAAGCAATTTTTTGTGCTGAGATGACTCTCCAAAATTCCTAATAAATTACTACTCAGAAATGATGATGAATTAGAGAAAAAGAAGAGGATGCCTATCAAACCAGGCACTGTTTCTCTATGCAAATGTAACACTGGGTTACCACTGTCTTACTTGACACTTAGAGAATTGTACTAGGGACAATTCATATTCCACTCAGACTCCAGATAAGGACTATGGGACTTCCCAAATGGTCTCACTGTTGGCAGGAGGAGGATGTAGATTTGGCACACCAGATGGCAGGACATGGATGCATTTGAGGAGTGATAGTGTCAAGCACCTTCCTAGTTCTCCCCACCTCCTCTGCTGTTTCCCTTCACTTTCAGGTTTTGCTTTCCTGCCACTTGGGGGAGCCCACATCCTCCCTGTGTGCAGTCTCTCCGTTTCTCAGTCAGATCAAGTCAGAAAAAGGGAGGGTCTTGTACTTCCCCAAAAAGAGAGGAATTTGCATGGAGCCAGCCTGCAATTAGAATCCAGGGTCAGATAAAAGGATACCTAACTCTTGTCGGTACACTGGACTCAGTACGTCTAATCTTGCAGTTTTCGCCATGACTTGGGCTCCACTACTCCTCCTCTTCTTCTTTGATCACTTAACAGGTGAGTGGATTTAAGGAATTCTGGGGGAGCAACTGTTTGTCATTTCAGACTTTTGGCTCATTAACTTTCCAGTGAATGTGGTTGCCTTGTCCTTACTGACTTTTATTAATTTCTTTTTGCAGGGTCATGTGCCCAGTTCAAACTGACTCAGCCCAGCTCTGTGTCAGGGTCTCTAGGGAGCACAATCTCCATCCCCTGCAGGCACAGCACTGGTAACATTGGTAGCTACTATGTGCACTGGTACCAGCAGCACATGGGAAGCTCCCCAACAAATGTAATCTATAAAGATAACCAAAGACCATCTGGGGTTCCTGATCGGTTCTCTGGCTCCATTGACAGATCCTCCAACTCAGCGGTTCTGACCATCACTAATGTGCAGAGTGACGATGAGGCTGACTACTTCTGTCAGTCTGGTGATAGTAGTGGTGCCACAGTGCTGAGAACTTACGGTGAAGTGACACAAAATCCCTCAGAGCACCAGGAATGAAATCATTTGTGTAAATAAATATTGTTATTTCATTTCTCCTTCAAAGTACTGGAACTGGGTTTGGTAAGTCATAATTTCCTCTAACTTCAAAGCAAGAATATATTTTACTTCCATAGAAAGATGACTATCCACTTCATACATTTCTGTTAAATCCATGGAGTTCTGTTAATCCATGAGTAAAAACAAGAATTTGGAGGACAGTCCTTTTGACATTTGCTGTCAGAGTCTTTCTTCCATATGTGAGGTGTTTAGCATCATCTTTGACCAAGAGTCACTTGCATATTTTTAAATTTTCTTCCATTATGAGAAAACCATCTCTTTATATTGCTAAATGTAACAGTAATATGGGGAATGCCATACTGTGTAAAGCTATTCATTTTAAGGAGTTATTCTAAGTTACTAAGAAGCTCCTGGCTTTGAATGTTGCTTACATAATTAAGCCATGAGGAAAAGGATTTATCTCCCCAACTTCTAAGGAAATATAGCACTGAATTGAAGCTATTTTTTGATGAGAGAGTCATAGTCTTTTGAGGACAAATCCTGGGTTTTATCCACCTGTGTAGAAGACCCTACCAAGTTCTACATTGTAAAGTTATGGGCACATCTAGTGCCCATGTAAATATTTTAGTCTATATTCAATGGATATGCTAATGTCATAGAGCTCTTCCCTTCCAGAAACTATTGTTCATCTGTAAAGCTCTGAAGAGTACTAGAATAATGAATGATGTATGTTCATCAGAGAACCAAAGAGTACCAGAATTTCTATATTATTAAGAAATATACCCATAAAATTATACAGAAGTTCTAAATTAACATCAGAAGGATAAGTAGTGATTGAACTCGAAGTGTATCATTGTTGATAATGAGTGCAAAGATAGTGAGAAGGGAAACAAAAACATTTCAAAGTGAAACTGAGTAAACTTTATGGTAAGTGTTGATGGTTTCCAAACTCCTTAGTGGTTCAAAATTGACAAGTTGTGGATGAGATTTTTCTAGCATCGCATACTTCACTTGATTTTATAAAATGAATTGTGAAGAACAATATACTTGGTTTGGGTTTTGTGAATTTGTCTGTATCATTTCCTGTAACGTCTAGCAGTGTTCCTTCAGTTTCTCTTGCCATCTCTAACCATCAGCACATGATGAGATGAGCAGCACCATCAATGTCACAACTGATAGAAATATAGGTTAATCAGAAGATGTGTGTCTTGAGAGGTCAAGTACAGAGGACCACGATAGGACTCCATTGAAGTACTGAAATGTGTATTTATCCCTATCAGCTACTTAAAGAGTCCTTCAAAATCTTGTACAAAGCTGAGAAAGTACTTATTTTCCTGAAGCAGGATGTGAGATGACTGCATCTGTCAGGAAGCCCTGGATCTCAGATGTACCTGTTTAGCCTGTTGAGCCCAGGTGATGTGAAATTCTCATTGTCCCTTGCTTCTCAATTAAGTAGAGAGGCTTCCTGGCTCAGATGTGCTAGAGGTTTGTAGAGGGAAAGACACACTTGGATATCACTGGAACTTGTAGGAGACACCAATGAGTATGCTTGACTCTTCTTATGCATGTCAGTCATGTCTCTGCCTAACCATTTGCCTTTTTTCACCCTACTCCCCACTTTCTGCACATGTGAAGCCCAACATTATTGGTGTCAAAGACAGCAAGGACCCTAACATTCTTCTGCTGTTCCCTTCACTCACACAACCCATAGGTGCCTCTGTGTATCCAACTATCTAATGTTTACAGGGTGAGACAAGGGTCTAAGCAAGTGTCTGTAGTGATAAAATCTTCCAGAAAGAAGGAAATGGTACTGGACAGCAACAATACAGTCAGTTAAAACACTACTTGACACCACACCTGAGATATGTCCCCAAATTCCCAATATTAAAGAAGATTCAGCAGCCCTCAGGGCACACAGACATTCCCTGGGTCCTGGTCATGCAATCTGACCTCTCTGGCTATCTCTGGACTCCATTATGAGGATTGATGCATGCATCAATTACTATTAGAGATTCATGGGGAGCTGAGAAAAACAATCCATGAAATTTCTTTATTTATTTCACTGTGCAACACATTTATTGCAAGAATGAGTGGATAATTTCATTGATGTATTTGAATTAATTAGAAGGTCTAGTTTAAGCTGCAACCTGCAGGACATACAGCTCAATAAAAAGAGTGAATCTCTTGTGGAGTTATTCATCATAGATTTAATTGAATCTCAGTTGTAAACTCATTTGTATTTGTTTGTGTATTTTATGCAGATTGAGAAAATAATAAAGTAGTCTACCTGTGTTTGCTTATCCTCTGGTTTATTTTACTAACAGAATGAAAATAAAAAGTGTCTGGGAGAGATGGGCCACTGATTCACCAAATTTCTTCCTCATAGTCTTTCGGTTTCATGTAATTTTTTTTTTGTTTTCTGGGTTATTAACTATTACTATATGTATTATTTACTCCCTTTCTGATATCTCTCACATCACTATGGCATAGATAATGAGCTTTTCCAGGTAAGAGTGAGAAAAGCACTAAATGTAAGTTGAGGCTATAATGAAAAAAGTGGAATTAGTGAGGTAAAACATGCAATGAATTATGTAAAATCATTTCTTCTGCTGCATTCATGACAGTGAAGAAAAAGGATAAAGATTAGTTTAGGATCAGCATAGAGGCAGAAAAGGAAGACTTGGAAAAGAATTGTGTGTGCTGACAGAGGACAGCTAATATGATTCTACACCCTATTCTCAGATTTGGATAAAGTCGCACAGGGCATCACGCACAGGCAGCGGGACTCTGGTTTGATTAAATACTGAATACCGATTTTGATGATTATATAAAAGGTAAAAGGAAAAATGGAGAAGTTTCAATGAAAGAAAAAGTAAAATTACAATAAAAATCATTACTTTGGTCCCTGTTGTGCATCCAGATGGCTGATGTATTGTCTGTGGTATAAAGGATCTGATGGTAGATGGTACTCAGGCATTGATGGAATCTCTGCAGGAATAAAGAAAGTTTGGAAAGCAGCCATCCTCCTAGGTGGGCAACTGTGAGAAGGTATTATAGTTTCGTTAGAAGAGAGAGTAGAGTTTGAGAGAAAGAAAGAGAAGACAGGAGTAGGGAAAGGAACAGTGGGTAGGGGAGGAAAGATTTTAAAACACAGAACAGAGTTAGTGAATCCTAAGGCATAGGCCTTATCTAGGACTATGGAGTGAGTTCACATATAGAGAACAGGAATGAATATTAAAAGCAGAGAGCTCAAGAAAACCTGCAATGTACTCTCAGGCAATGGAAAAATCACTTCAGAGACAGAACTATACAGACAAAGACCCTTCCCTGCATTGCCCTCTCTGATAAACTAAAAGTATGTTGAGTGTGTGCTAAGAGGCAGTCTAAAGAATTTTTGGCATGAGAGGGAAAATTGCTTTGAGTCATAGTATGCATTGAGACACTTGTCTGAGTCGGGGTCACCACCTCACCCAGGCTCTCATTAGAGAAAGTCTTACTAGAGCTTCCATAGAGGAGGATGTATACACTGCAGTCAGTGTATAGAGAATGAAGGTGCAGAGCTACAGTGTCCTGCCACAAGCCTGGAAAACGGAAGTGCCTGCTGCCTGCAAGAGGGAGGAGGCTCCCACTCTGTCTAGTCCCAAGAGATAGGAAGACCAGAAGGAGTAATGAGAACTGCCTCTAGTCCACAAACCATACTCTCTGCTTGTTGGGGAAGCTACACAAATATCTATAGCAGCTCCCTCACTCAAAGGCACCTCTTTTTGGGTGGCATCAACTGAAATAACAGTCTGATAGACTAGTAACAATCATCCAGGCTCTAAATACCTGCCTGCACAAATGATCATTTGTGGATGAAAAGCATCTTGCTTTCTTTATTTGATACAAGCTCAACACAGTAAAAGTCAGCATTTGGAATGGAAGCTGTATAGTGTCAATTTAGATTTTATACTTTCAATATCAAATACATTTTAGGTACTAATCCAACACCCAAACAAAAATTTTCATTATGGAATTAGAAGTAGGAAAACATTCCTTGTGTTCTCTTTCATAACTCCTGCCACTCCCCGTGATCTCTCTTCCCACTTCTGCTTTGATTTAGCTGGACTTGTTCTTTTTTCTTTAGGTTATACTCTACCACCATGTATATTTTTATGGATACACAAATAGTATTGGCTAGATTCCATATATGATAAAAAATATAAGGATTTTTTTCTCTCTGATATATTGTGATTTTGCTTAATATTATATATTCTATTCCTACCTATTTTACTGCAAATATTCAATTTCATTTTTCTTTAGTGATAAATATTATTTATATGTGTGATTCTGTGTGTGCATGTATACACCCACATACACACACATATGTATATCAGATTTTCGCTATCCATTCCTCTGTTGACAAACAACTGTGCTGACTTCTGTTAGTTGCTACAGTGAATAAAGCAGCCATAATCGTGGTGTGCAAATATCTATATTGTAGGGTATGGAGTTCTCTTAGTATGTGCTCAGGAGTATAAGATCTGGGTCATATGCTAGTTCTATTTTTATTTTTGGAAATCTCAAACTGATTTCCATAATGTCTGAATTACTTGTAGCACAAATGTGAATAAGGGTTTCTTCCTCTCCTTGTGGTCGCCAACATTATGGCCATATTTGTTGATGACAGCCATAGTAATGTGTAAGGTAGTAGCTCAAAGAAGTTTAAGTTTGCCTTTCCCAATGACCAGAACTGTTGAACATTTTAAAATATAGGTAATATTCATTTATATTTCTGTTTTTCAAAACTGTTTTTGCACCTCATTTGATACTTGTTGTTTGGCAGTTTTATTTTACTGTTTTATTTTTACAATTTTAATTTTATTTTTATATGATATTCTTATTAATAATTTAAGTTTCATACAATGCATCTCATTAACACCCTCTTCCCATTTCTCCCTGTTCCACACTCCCACCTCTATGCCCTCAAAAAGGAAAGTTAAAAAAACCTCAAAAACAAAATCATAAAGAAATAAAAAAGAAAATTAAGTCAAGGTTGTATGACAGGAGTGTGGATGCTGGCCTTCACACGGTCTTTGGAAGCAGAGAGCTGCTCTGATTGTGTACTTTGACCTGGCCCATACAAGCCCGAGATGAGTCATGACAGAGTTTGATCTGGCATTGGACCTCACTGTTCAAACACAGACATTGAGCTCCAGGATATCTTGCAAGCACTGGGGCATCCCACAGACCCCCCAACATTCCAAAGTACCAGGACATCCTGAAGGCACCAGGATATCCCACAGGCATCCAGACATCCCATTGGCACCAGGAATTCTCCCCATACTTCAGGGAATCCCAGACTCCTGGGCATCAAGAAGGCCCAAGGCCAACACACAGGCATCTGGATACCACACAGGTACCTGGAGATCCATTAGTTTTTTGGCCCTCCCTAGTCACCAGGGCCTCCTACATGCCCTTCTTCTCATGGCAACCAGGCATCCTGCAGTTACCATATTCTCCCATGGGCTCCAGGCACCCCATCTCCCAGCGAGGCTCTAGGAAATCTGGATGATGGCTGGGCATCAGTCAATCAGTGGTCGTACCCATTGTCATCCAGACATTTCACAGGGATTAGGACATCCCACAGGCATCAGAACTGTCCAAAGGCTCCAGGGTTTCCCTAAGTCACCTAGGTCTTCTTCATGCATCTGGCCCTCCCACTCAGACCCACCGGGATCTGGTCCCCATGCAGGCTCCTCATCATCTCACAGGCACTCATATGTTACATAAGCACCAGGACTTCATGTAGGCACTAAACAGCCTACCAGAACAAGTGTCCCATGGAGCCAGGGTCAACAGCCCAGTGAACTCTGCTGTGTCAGCAAAACAGACAGATCTCTATTTATTCTGGTCCACATGAGTTTTTTGAGGTTTCTGAGATTTCTTTCAAAGGTGGAGACCCAACTCCAATATGGAGTCTTCTTCAGCAGGGATATCTTGCTGAACAGCTCAGGATCTCAGTGATCCTGATGTCTCACAATCAGGGTCACTACTTGTTTGGGCTCTGATTGTCACACATACAGCCAGCCCCCTTACCACCATCCATTTTGCTTCCTTGGCCTTTGTGTTTGCAGAACTTGATGTCACTGCAGTCTGAGATCTCCACTGTCCCACCTAGGAGAGTACTAGTCATAGCAGCTACTGCCTCAGGAGTAGTAGAATTGGCCTGGTTTGCTGGGAAAAGGCTTGCAAGGTCTATTTGGCACCATCAGAGAGGTCTCTTGTGTGAATACACAGTCCAGGAGATGAGATACTCCACAGCTTGGCTATCTAGTTGTTGCTCTATAGCAGGGTGATCCTGTGGCTTGGCAGTTAGTTTAGGAACAGGTCCTGGTCCAGCTCCATAGTGCTCCATGGTACTACATCCCATCCTGCACTTAGCTTCTATTCTTTGTTCCTGATGGAACCTCAGTGTATGCTTTACCTTCACCCCATCAGGGAGAGCAATATGAGTGGCAGTCATGGCCACTAGAGTGGTGGAACTGGCCTGGAAGAGAGTGGGGAGGGTAAGATGGCATGGATGGTAATAGCTAATCCACAGATTGCTGGCTCAGCTTTAGGGAAGAAAACATCAGGCAGGGCCCTGGGAGGTCTAGGGAGGTCTTTGGTCAGAGGGCTGGGAGCCACAGGAAACTGAATTTCCGTGAGACTGTTGTCAGTGGAGCATCTCAGTTTATTGAAGCAAGGGTGGTAACATTTATAGTGGAAAAGAAAATGGATGGTCCTTGGCACCCAGGGACAGGGGACATTGGTTAAGACAGAGAAACTGGAGTAGCCCCATTTGCATGATGGGGGCTCATTGTCATTCTGATGGTCAAAGTCCTAGAAAAGACTCTCTTTCATAAGGTATACAGGGAAAGAGGAAGACACCTTATCAGAAAATGGGCTCAACCTTAGAACTTCCGCTATAGCAGTCAGACAAGCACCAAACAGGCCACATTCCTTTGACAGTGACCTGCTGTGAAGCAGGTAGCATTTAGAATTTAGCTGGGTTTTGTCAGGGCTATGAAAAAGAGGAGCAGACAAATGCTTTCCGATCTCAGGGTAAGAATCTGGTGTTCCGAGCATGCTTCAGCCTCCTCTTAGCTCTAGGACAGCCCCACAGGAAGGTCTGTTGGCAGTCTGAGAATCTACCCATCCACTGTCTCCTCTGGGTGTGCACTCATGCGTCTCCATCACCACCCCATCTCCTAGTGGCACTTGCCACCATTCCCATTTGCTTGGTCCCAGAATTTGCCTCTCCTCTCAGTGTGCTTTCTGCTTTCAGAGAATGGCAGCTATAGCCTGGTCGGTTGCAGTAAGGTGTCCCATTTGTGACCTTTGCCTGTGGCATTCCAAAGTACCCCTCCATCTCAGGTACACCCAGTTCCCTTCTCCTCCATCCTGTTGATGGCTTTGTCTCTGGGTCACTATCATCCATTTGACTTTATATGGGTGAATATTTTGTTCCTTGCTTTCTGCTTCCTCTTGGACTTTACTAGAGTGTCATGGCTGTGTTTTTCCTGGTAGGAATTTCTTCCTGTGTACTTGTGCTGTAAATTATTATCCTGGGGAAGCTTTCTAGTCCACCCTAGGAGCCACTGGTAGGCTTCCAAGAGGGAAACTGCATGTCAGGAGTGTGGGTCTACAGAGTGCCCATTGGTATTAGATTGGAGATCTGTGAGCTGACAAGAATGTAAAGGATTCCAGAGAGAGTGTTGTCAGTGGAACATCTCAGGTTATTGACACAAGTGTGGTTATATTTATAGGAAAAAATATATAAAATATATAAACGTATAAAAAAGGGGGAGATTGTTTGATATCCAGGGACAGGGGCCATTGTTTAAGACAGGGATATTGGAGCTCATTGTATAAGGGACATAGCCATGCAAGGGGACCTTCTGGGTAAGGTGTGTTCCCATAGGGAAAAGAGGAAAACACCTTATCAGAAAATGGGCTCATACCTAGGTTCCAGCTATGGAGTTCAGATAAGCACCAACCAAGCCATATTTCTTTTCCAATAACCTTCTATGAAGGAGGCAGTAGGCATAAGCAAGTGATGAGCAACTGAACTCCTGCTCCTCTCAGGGTGAGAATTCCAGGATTCAAAGCATGCTATGACCCACTTTTAGCTTTAGGGCAGCCCCACAGACTCGACAGGTGTGGCCCTGGGGTGTTCTTGGTAAAAATGTGTTTCCAGGTACTGGGTGTTAACACTTACAGATGAGGCTAGTGGTCTGGAGGGTATCACGGGACAGAGAAGCACAGAGTATTTTTAACTACCACCTGATTGTTTAATCAACTTGAATGCATATAAACAGTTAAGAGAGGTTACCCCAGAAGGTCTGCTATAGCTTTGTAGCTGAAATTTGTGTATTTGGATCTGAAGAAACATCAGGAGAGTAAGAATTATGGAGAGCCTACCTGCTTCTCTGGCAGCAGTCTATTCATTGGTTTGAATTTTTTCTTTTAGATATTCATTAAAGAACCTAGGTCCATTTGCCTTTTTAATACTTGTATTTTTTCTTTCTACTTCTTGTTTGTTTGTTTTTCCATTTGTAATGAACCCAGGGAGTTGAGAAGTACACAAGTTTATCCTACCAGAAACCCATCAATGTTTACCAATATGCCCTTGCAGACTACTCTGGTAGGAAATCGTCTTTCTATATTTCCAGCAGATTTTGTTTGTAAGAAAGCCTTGCCATGAAGGGAATCACTGAAATTTAGAGTGAATTCTGTGTACTGTTCCAAATGAAAAACAACCAGTAGATTGAGGCAGTATAGAAAGCTTTCCAAAAGTAGGAAACTCTCTATGTTTTTGGTCAAGAGGTAAACAATGGTCAGTGCCCAGGTGAAAACAGGAAGCTCTACCAGGATGATTTATCAAAGGGATACAAACCTGAATGACATGTGCCTGGGCATTTTAAGAAGTCAGGTAGCTTTCAGCTGAGGACATAAAGACCATTTTCTACATCTTTGGTTAAAATTGAACATGCAAAGAAGCTTCATGGCCTCAGGAGGTCTAGGTCAGAAATGACACCTAGACCTCAGAAGGTGCACAATATCATTTTGTTGGCCAGGAGAAGAGGAACAAATTTGCATGAAAATCAAGAGTTCATCTCAGTCTTCTGGAAATTGATGAAAATAATGGAGACATACTCATGTTTCATTCAGCAGATGTCTGAGGTGTCTGAACCAACGGCCTGGACTTCAATCTTCTTTCTTGTTCATTATCAGGTCAGGAGGGTCCCCAACACCCTGATCCTCAGCTTAGAAAAACAGTGTTACATTCATGTGCCAAAATTGTCTTCCTGTTTTCCTTTTCCCAAAACACAGTAAGTTTCTTCAGGTTTCATAACATCACTTAATGATTTGTCAAGATACCCTATGACTTTGCCTCACTGGGAGCTTCAGCCAAGTGCACATGCACTTTTCATATGTTATTGCCTGACTCCAGTGTCTTCCAGGAAAACTTCTTGATCTGTCATATGTCTGGACAGGACCCTTGAAGGCTTTAGGGTCACTTTGGGGCTGATCACTATGTAAGCATCTCCAGCATCTAGCCTGAGGTGGAATCTGACTATACATATGGTGTAGAGAGCATTTTAGACATGTTTGGGTAAACTCAGTGATCTAAATAATTGAGAAATTGAGTCTTGTGTTTCCTCTCTTGTTATATTGGATGTGCCAAGTAAAAGCAGAATCTCTCAGTTTAAGCACTATACATCTGACATAGTCAGGGAGAAAGTGTGCATTTCCTGAACAGTATACCATGATACTCCAGTCTGCCACAACAGCATACATGACCGTGGTGCTTCAAAAGTGAAGAATTCTCTATGAGTTCATTCGTGCATCAATCCTGTTATGTCTGGAAGGCACTGGTTCCTTGGTGTCTTCTATGGTCACTGAATCCCAACATCTTTTTACTTGCTCTTCTTGAATCACAAGATGTTAAGTTGTTCTAAAAAAAGAATGTTGGCTGTATCAAATTATCAAAAAATGTTGGATATTTCTTATTTCCTCCTCAAGGGCAAAGTGTGAAATAAATAACACCAGCATGTTATTTTACTGCAGCTGAAACCACCAGGGATATTAATGACTCTAGTAGATGTGTTTTTCTGAGGTCACAGGGATGTAATTTTTCCTTGGAACGTGAGACTTTCAACAGTGTAGACTGAAAGTGTGGATTTTGAAAATTAAGGAGGCTTAACTGAACAAAGTCTTTGTGAAGCATACTGTACTTCCCATACCGAATTTGGTTTATTATGCCCAAGAAGCAGCAGAAATATTGGACATTACTGTGACAAGAGAAACCAGAATAAGACAACACAAGCAAACAAACAGAATAGAAAAAGCCAACAAAAAGCAAAAGAATCACATATAGATGCATAGACACACATGTTTGAACACAGGAATCCCTTAAATCCACAAAACCTGAAGCCATAGTATATACTCAAAGGACATGCAAGTTTAAAAAAAGCCCTGACAAAACATTATGGGACAAAGAACCCCCAAAGATGCCATTGAGTTCATTTTCTATTTCTCATCTACTGCTGGGGATGGTTTCTCTCCTTATGTGTGGTTTGTATTCCCAGTGGGACTCCCTTGGAAAAGTTTATTTTTAATTTGTGATTGGTTATCAAGTGGAGATAGCTTCTGGGTTAGGGATTGGGTTTTGTGTTTGTTTCCTCTGAAAATAAGCACCCCATCTTTCTTAGACATTTTTAGGTCCTGGGCATGCTTCCATGGTCCCTTTAATTTCATTTGTGTGTTCGTCCAGTTGTGTTCATAGTCCTTGTTTCCATCCATGTCTTTCTGTCTTTTACTCTCCAGGGTTCCCTGAGCCCAGAGAGGGGAAATTTGATGGAGCTGTACCATTTAGGTCTGAGTGTTCCAAGGTCTCTCACTCTCTGCATTTAGTTCAGTTGTGGGTCTCTGTATTTTTTCTCATTGGTATAGGAGAAAGCTTCTCTGATGAATGCTGAGCAAGACACCAATCTATGAGATATCAGAATGTCATTAGTTGTACTATGGCTGTTTCTTAGCATAACAGTAGTATTTGGTTTTCTTTCTAGGTCACTGGCCTATCTGATCTCAGGTTCTTGGCTCCTTGAGTACTGTCAGGGACAGATTCCATTCAATGGCATCCATTCATCCATTGGTGGATATCTAGGCTATTTCCAATTTCTGGCTGTTATGAATAGAATACCAATAAGCATGGCTGAACAAATATCTCTGTAGTAGGAGGAAATGGCCTTTAGGTATATGCCCAAAAGTATTTTAAAGATGAATCTTGAGGTAGATCTATTACAAGGTCCCTGAGGAATTACAACACTGATGTCCATAATGACTGTACAATTTTACACTCCTGTCAGCAATAGATGAATGTTTCCTTTACTCTCCATCCTATGAGGTGTCTGTTATTCTATTGATCTTGGCAATTCTGGTTGGTACAAGGTGAAGCCTCAAAGTAGATTTTACCTCCATTTCTATATGGAGCTTTTTACAGATACCTTTCGACAGAGCAGAGTAACTGAAGATAAGAGTCATGGGTCTCCCTTTAGTTTAAATGTGGTAGAATAAACAATGTATCTGAAGAGGGCTGCTAATAGCCATGGTTTTTTTTTTACTTTTTACTATTTACTTTTATTTATATATGTATAGACATATTGTCTGCATGTATCTCTGTGGACTATGTATATGCCTGTTGCCTTTGGAGGTCAGCACAGGGCATCAGATTCCCTGGAACTGGAGCTACCAGCAGCTGCTTACTACCATGTGGGTTCTGTGAACCTGGATCCTCCAGAAGAGCAGCCAGTACTCTTAGTCACTGAGCCATCTCCCCAACCCATATAGTCATGTTTTTATGTCACCTCTTAAAGATATATATATATATAGTAACATTTCACTCAGAAGAAAATCAGCACTCCAGGTTGACAATGAAGAATGTAGCAGAGAGCTTTTAAACATGACTACAAGATGCATTATTTTTCTAGAGAGGGCAAACTTCAAAAGCCCATGCCTATGTCATGGGGTGGGAGGAAACAGAGGAGAATTTCGCTGTAAAATGTACTAGCAAGTAGATCATTTTGTAAGAGTAGCGTAGGCAAAGCTAGTTAATCAGGAACAAACTACTTGGGTCCTAGGTTAACCTCTGAGCTTCAAGCAATGTTCCACATGGTGAGAGAATATAATGATGATAGCAACCAGGAATAAAGAAACTAAATTCCAAGTAGACCCTTAATATGTGGCGCAATAAGCACTGAATTTGGAACTCTAGAGATCTAAAAGTCACATTGATGCCTCAGGACTAAACACCAAGGGAATGACTCATCTTGTTGAGCATACATAGGCCCATCTTACATAAACAGGTGTTCCTTACAGGAGTGCTGTATCTGACCACATAGGAAATTATTTTACTGGTATTTATGAACTTGGGCAAGCAGTGTCTTCATTGAAATATAACTTTCCTGAACTTGGGTCACCAAGGGGCACATGAAGACTGGGCTTTGACTCTCATACGTGTTTCCTATGTTATCATTTGCCACTTATAAGGTGACTACCTGTGCAGGAGAGAGGCATAGTAACAGACCAGGAACAAATACAAGAAATAAGAAGGACTGTTTGATCAGAGAATAAAACTAAATTGGAGAGGAGGGATTTTCATTTCATTTCCAAAGCTAAGAAATCAAATGTCCATTAACATGAAAATAAAACTGTAAACATGTGTGAGTGTGGGTATTCGTTGAACTAGTGTCACTCCAGCAACCCTAGCAGACAAATGAAGTAAAGAGATGTTTACGTTGGCTTACTGTCCTTAAAGTCCTAGCAAATGATCAGGTGATCCTGTATGTTTAGGGCACCTGTGAGGGTGTTGCATCATGAATAAGTATGTGTGTGTGTGTGAGAGAGAGAGAGAGACAGAGACAGAGAGAGAGACAGAGACAGAGACAACCACATTGTGGTAATACGTTTTTGTGCAAACACTTGAATGACCTCAGGCCCTTTCACCAAGTCCCATTTCCTTTTCAACTTCTTTGACCATATTTATTATTAGAATTTTGATATCATTGTCTCATATAACTTGCAAGTTGCTTTTCTCGGGGACCATTACTATAGACAAACTACATTTTATAGGGAACATACTGTTTTCTTTATGAATCCATGTTTTTTTTTTTTTTTTGACCTAGACATTCTAAGCCATATCGTTGGTATGTGGATATTGTGTTCCTTTTTGCTGAGGTATTTTGTTTGTTTTGTAATTTCTGCTGTATGAGCATGATGTGAGTTAATGTTCAGTCTTGGAGAAACTCTGCATTGACGCTAGAGTAGGATATCAAATGTGGTTCCAGCTCAGGCAGGGCCAGTAGAAGTTTCTGAGTGTAGAGAGCAAGAAAGCCTTGCACACAGAGATGCGCACTGTTGAAGCCAGGAAAGTTAAAAGTACAGCCCACTTCTTCAGTGGAATGAGGTGTTTAGCTGCTCTTCCTGGAATGCCAGCAACAATGTAGTTGTACAACCTGGCAATCCTTTTTTGACTGATGAGACAGGACCTGCCCATGTCTCCCAGAGTGTATGTTTCTACTTATCTAAGACACTTTCCCCCTAAACCTTCAGCAATATATTTTTAGGCCATTAAATCCACCCTTATGAGTGATGTCACTTGTGTTTAAAACAGCCTAACTGACTTCTGTGTTATCATAAGGCCTAGGTCAGTCTTGACATCTACTTTGTCTCAGTCACTCTCCCTCGACCCTTAATCTTGGACACTATCTCTAAGTCAAAAATGCCAATTATCTGCAAGAAAATTTACTGAGTAAATTTTGTAAAGAATCTTTGTAAAGAATCTCAATGTAATCATGTCTTAAATTATTATGCATTTGTAACTGAGTTAATTGTTTTCAGAGAACTCTTCATCCCCAAGATTGTGTGCTTAAATATAGCTAAAGTAAAAAGATTTGGACGAGACTCTAGAAATCTTGGCCCATCCTTGGTTACAATACATCTGTATGAGCCCAGTCTCAATCTTGTTTCTTTATTTCTTTCCCTGCCTGCTGTGAAGTCTTAAGGGAATCACCACATCTGAGCTTGGGAAATGAATTTCTGTAAAGTGAAAATAATCTCACAGCAAACACTTGTCCTCAGGAAATGCAGGGTGAGAAGAATAAATGCATCAGGTAGGGGGTCTTTACCAGAAGGGAGTAATGGTCAGGAGGGTGAAAATGGCTTTTGTACTATGACTGAGCTGTAGCAACTAAACTGTGATCCCATTTAGTTCTGAGACCTATGACATCTCTTATGATCTGCACACTGACCAGCTCTGTGTTAATTGTAATCTACTGCAAAAAGAAGATTCTCTCAAGAGCTTTCTACAATGCACTGGTTTATGAATATAACAATAAGTCAATGTAAGTCATTTTAATGATGTGTCCATTTAGCATAGTTTCGATACTAGGTACTTCCTAAGGGTGTATATGCTATCTAGACAAAGGTTCTCGGACCTGTTGACAGTGAAGAAAGACAGTTTCCATCTTTTGTGGCAAACCTTAAATAGAGCCAAAGAATGGTTGGTCAATTTCAAAACATTCTATACTACTGAACACGAACTGAATATTGACTCTGAATAGTATATGTGTTTTTTAATTGGGTACACATTGTAAATATGTGTACACATCTTGTCAGGCAGATAATTACTATATCTTGAAGAGCTCATAGCTGGGTTAGACTGATGATTACTTTTTTTCTATGGCAGCATGCATTGTACCTTCCAGCACTACAAAAGTTCATAAGTAGGTATGGAGGGTCCAGCTGAATGCTAGCTAGATTTCCCCATGTTTTATGTTAGTGTATTTATTGACTAAATTCTATGTAAGTAGAAATTTACAATGAAAGCTACTTTTTGGTATGAAAGGTTAGTTGATGCCAAACTATTTAGATTACTGATGTTTTAGAGGAAAATTCAAGGGCACAATTGGAGTTCCTGAACTAAACTAACATAAATTGTTAACCACAGAATTATCAGTAATTCTAAAATGGCATTTGATACTTGACAATTTTAAACAAAAGTTATAGAAGTGAAAATTTGAGAGAAGAGTTTCAAACTAGAATGGAGAAAATGTTTGTAAAAAAGTTAAGAGTCATTGACAGTTATCAACAACAACAACTGAATGCACAGAATAGTAATTCATACCAATGGATGTTTAAGCAGTTTAGGCAGTCTCTCTCCTGCAGGTAATCCAGTGCAGGGTAGGAAGGAACTTAGGGATATAGGGAGTCTTTGCTTCTCACTTCTCTGCTTGCCTTATAGGGAGGAATTGAATTCTGACTTCACTGTACCAGTACATGTCCATTGCAGAAGGCAGAGAAGCATTAAGGAGGCATAGGGGGAAATAATTTCATCCCAGAAGCTGTCCTCAAGTGAGCAGGAACAAGTGGAATTGACCAGCTGTGTAAAAGGCAGTACATCAAATCACTCATGTATGTTTTCATTTTTTTCAATATCAGATGTCCAAATATATCAATTTTTCTCCAAATACTGTTTATAGCAACCCTGAAGGACAAATAGATGATGAGCTCTCCCATCATCTGGTCACACAATACCTTCTCACAGTGTGAAGCCTTGAAATGCATGCTCTTGTAGACATAGCCATACATTAGTGTAGTTGACATGGAAAATCATGGTCATGGTGGCCACATGGCTCTTCTGGCATCAAATAGAGAGTCATAGTATAATTAATATTGTTCTGAGGAAGCTAGAGTGACGAAAGGTGAGCTGTTCTGAGAAGAGATAGACAGAGAGAAAGAAGGAGCTGGACAAGCCATAGGCAGGGCCCAGCTTCACTCAGCGGAGTTATTGCCCACCATCTGCGGATTTCCTATAATCACATGCTCCAGTGAACTCACTCCTGCAGTGAATATGGAGTTGTGGCTAGGTCCAGGCTCCGCCATGTCACTTCTTCTCAGGTTATCTCATTTTAAGAAATATAGTTACAGAGCACACATATCCACTAGGCACAGAGACAAATGAGGTGGAGAAGATGTGTTCTATTCAATGTGGCACCATGTGCCTTAATGCTGCAGATGCTTTTTCTCATTGTATGTATACTAGAGATCTCCACTGATAGGAAATTACTACATCTGAGTCTGCAGAACAGTAAAGTGTCAGGATCAAAAGGAGGTATACAATGAAAATTATATCATTTAACATAACTATATTTCCTGTGTAATAAAGTAGGTTCATCTTTCAGACTTTCATATAAAGGACCAATGTATAAAACTCTAATTTGAATACAGGAAATAAGAACAAGAAAAAGAAAGTTGTTTCTTAAAATCTCAGATTATTTCACTCATGTTATACTTAGTTTAAACACCAACCAGAAGAGTTGTGTTTAAAATTAACTCTGGGAAGTCTTTGATCACCCTACCAATAGGCAAGCTGCCTGATGTCTCCTTAGAAAGCTGTAATAAGCCCCAAATGCAGATTGTGGACAGGGAATATCCTTTAAAGGACAACCCATCCATGACAAATGTTTGGGGTCTCCTCCTCGTGATTATTCTGCAGCATAAAGAGTGGAATATAAGACTGAGATGGACACATCCGTATTAGTTAGGTCATGATTAGGAGATTTTGCCATGCTGTGTTGGAAAATCATAGGATAGGGACCACAGATATCTCCAGAACCCCAGTGAGGGGCACCAGAGGAGAAAAGCATTTTGAAAATTTCCTAGGACAACAGAAATGGAGAGTAAGTTTTCAGGACACATCCCTGCATACATCAGCAGGATGTCAGTTGGATAATAAAGGTGAGTTTTGACCTTGAAAGTAAAAGTTGATGTCTGTCACAAGCAGGAGACAGAATGAAAACAAGTAGGATGGAGTTTTCTCTGTGAACCCTGGACTTTTATGAGACACCTGTGTGGAAAATGGGCATATCTGCATGGAAGGAGTGGTTCATCTGAGACTGAAGCTACAGGGATAAGGGGCTTGGAATCCAGGCTCAGTGAGCATCTAAAGGGCAGGATGGTCATCTTCACCATGGCCTGGATTCCTCTCATCATTGTCCTCACTCTCTGCACATGTCTGCTGTGGGCAATGGTCAGGAACACCACTTCTGCTAAACTCCAACCTGCCTCACGCCAGCCTTCCCTTCAGGAATTAATCACTTTTTTCACTACCAGATCTTTAACTCATATCTGTGTTTCCAGAGACTCTTTCTCAGCCTGTGTTGACTCAGCCACCATCTGCTTCATCTTCTCTGTATATGCCATCACACTTACCTGCACCTTGAGCAGTGGCTATGTTAAGTATATTGGGGACTGGTACCAACAAAGCCTAGAGAAGAGGGTCTGTTGTTAACACAAGTGGTCCCTAATGGTAGAATCCATGGGAAGTGGAATTCCTCAAAGAGTCTCAGGCTCTTCCTCTGGGCAGGATTGATACCTAACCATCCAGAATGTCCAGGATGAGGATGAGAATGTCTACTACTGTGGGTCAAATGGCAATGGATGCAACTATGTGTAACCCAGTGATAAAGACAATAAGGATATGAGACAAAACCTTGGCTGGTCTTCCCAGTGCTCACTGGTTCCCATGTTTTCTGGACTAAGAGTCTGCAGAGCTCCCTGATGTTGACTGATCCTTTCTATTTTTGAGGATATTTTGTAAATTGAAGTCACATTTAATATTCCCCTGTGCATATTTTTTCAGGATTGATAGAAATATTTGAATTAATATATGAACACATATGGTTACTTCTATTTATCAGTTTCCTGGAGTTTTCTTGAACAAGTTATAGATAAAACGCAAGTTAATTCTCTAATTTTCTGCTGTGACTTTCCCCCATATTAATCATTTGTGAGTGTTCCATATAGCGTTGAGCATTGAATATTAACATGCAGATTATTAAACTTGATCCTAAACTAAAATTTCACATGAACACAAATTGTCATGGTTCATTTCATTCACCTCACATCACCTTTATGTGCGTAAGGGAGTCAGTGCTGGGCTTAGGTGGTGTTACATAGACATGTATAATGGGGAAGTGTGGAATGGCTCCGGACCTTTGCAAATAGTCCTACCCTTTTTCACAAGGGGAATTTGACGGTGTTGAGGAAAGAATCTTCCAGTAGAATTTGTTTCTAGCTCACCCAATTAAGGAATCAATCTTCAATAATACCAGCCCCAATTCAGGACGTGTGTGTGTGTGTGTGTGTGTGTGTGTGTGTGTGTGTGTGCTATCTGTATGAAAAAATGGCCAATGTGATGACTCAGTTTTTATAGATTCATGTAGTAGTAGAAATTGCTGATCTATATAAAGGATGAAAACGACAGGGATGGAGCAGAAGCTTTATCAAATCCAGAGTACAATGGAATCCTTCATGGTCAGATAAACTAAAGGATTCCCAGACATGAGTGGATTTAGGTTAACATCTTCACCCATGAACATATAAACTGATCACTTAAATAAAAGCTAACAGCACACAATCAGTGCAAACTTGTTATCAGACACCCCACCACAGTACCTTCAAAGACTCACAGAAAAGAACATGAATAAAGAATGCTGTGTTTGTGAGCTTGGTATGCATTAAAGATGATTGTGCACTGATAAATTAAAGGAGAAAAACCACCCAATTGCTTTCTGAGAATATATTTGCAAGTCAGAGTATAATAATTATTATTACTTATCATTATTATTATTATTATTTTGGTTTTATTTTTTGTCATAGTAGGTTCTTGCCTTGTTTCCCAGGCTTGTGAGAACATACATTCTATTTGTCTTCTTCTGTCTTAAACTATTGAGATCTGGGATGACAGATGCATTCCAGATGTCTGGCTATTGGTCTGGATTTAGTTCTTCAAAAAGGATCCAAATATGAAGCTGAATTTACCTAGTATCTTTAATTATAAGTTAGGCTGGGATGGTACTGTTTCTAAGTGCTAACATTAGTGATTATCCTGTTTGAGGACCTTCGATTCAATTGCCAGAATATATATATATATATACAGATATAGATATATAGATATCCTGAAGGGCCTCCAGAGGGATTCTTAGAGGATATGGCAGGAGGTTTATTCTTTTTCTCCTACTGTTCATTTTATGTTTTTCTGGATTTATTTTAATGTTTTTTATTAATTTCCTATTTAAGGACCTCTATGCATACATGTGGTTTTAAAGGCTTTTCTTGTGCTTCAGATATGTTAGAATATTCAGGGCCTGTTGTGTTAGGATGGCTCCGCTCTCATGGAGACATATTGCCCTGGATGTTTTAAATTGTATTTTTCAGCTGGTATTAAGAAATCTGAGATTTCGATGATTTAAAGTATAGGTGCAGATTTATGGTTTTAGGTGTTAGGTGGGCATTTTGTTCTTTGGTGTCTGTTTCCTCTCTAGATTTTAGGAGACTGTGATGGCTGTGTGTTTCATGGTGGTAAATTTTCTGTGGACCTCGTAGATGTGGCCACTGAGTTTTCCAGGTAAAATAAGTTTGGGGGTATTATGAGCTCACACATATAGATGGAGATAGGCTAGGGGTCTGAAGGGTTCAAGGAAGGAAGGAAAGCTGTATGTTGAAACAGGATCTTGTTATCTAGTCTCCTAAGAATGTGTGTAGACAGTGAAGAGAGGTCATCTGAGAAGGTCTGCTATAGCTCTGGGAATGAGACTGCGGTTGGATCTGTAGGAACAGAAGGTGAGAGGCAGGTCTACAGTCAGTCTACCTACATCCCTGGCAGGAGTGGCCTGTGGGTCAGCAGGGAGTGCCTACTAGAATTGGGGAGTAGGATAAAGTAACCAGTTGTAGGTGGGGTGTTATCTGCGAAGGTGTGTGGGTTCCAAAGGAGATGTGGGGAGGGAGAGAAGAAAGGCTGCAGCAGGAGTTCTGTGCAGAGCTAGGAATGATACTGGGAGATTGGATCTAGAGGAGAGGAGGGAGTGGTGAACATGTTCAGTTAGTTTACCTGTTTCCCTGGCCTGCTTAGCTGCTGTGTTCCCAGGGAATGCTTGATGTTATTGGAGACAGGGATAATGGGATGAGTTGGGAGAAGGTATGTAAGAGGAGAAGATATTTAGGAGCCCTAGTGGTACAGTCAGAGAGGAAAAGAAAACTTCCCTAGGATTACTGCTACAAGCTGAGGGTGAGACTGGAGGAGTGGATTTGGAGGAGCTTAAGGAGAGGTGAAGGTCAGCAGTAGCATACCTGCTCTCCTGGCAGAAGTGGCCTCTGGGTTAGCAAGGATTGTTTGCTGGAGTTGGGGTCTGGGAGGGAGCTTATTGGAAGATCTGTAGGATCTACCTGAGATGCTGTGCGTGGATACTGACACAGGTATTCTGCTTCATAGATGTGGGAGACGGGAGGATGGAGCTAGGGGAAGAGAAGGAAAAGTAATACTGTGAAATCAGCCTACATGCTTTACTGGGATAATTTACATTTGTTCTTTTAGGAACAACTGTTCTAAAGAATTGTAATCCCATGACTGATATTACAAAACTTTCCATTTAAAAAATATTTCTAATTAAAAGTGTGTGTGTGTGTGTGTGTGTGTGTGTGTGTGTGTGTGCGCTTGCTGTGAATTCTGCTATATGCACTAAGGTACCTACGGTGACCAAAAGAGTGTATTGGATTCCCTGAATTGGAGTTACCGAATTTGTAAGTCATGCATGTTGGTACCAGTAACCTTACAGTCCCTGATGAATTTGAAAAGCAGTCTAAATTACAGTATTAGACTTCAACATATTTGGGGGAAGAATAGAGCAGACAAATATAACTTCAGTTAATATTTTCAATCAGGAAAACTAGGCTCTGTTCACTGAGTCATAGTGCATAAGAATTTAGAACTTACCGTTTTAGGTTATCGAGACCTTTGCCACCATTGCACAGTGTCATCCTAGCATACATGCAAGTTATGTGAGCAACCAAAAGTTACAGTTTGTACAAGTTCATCTTATTTTACATTCTACTCATTTTTATTCTAGCCATTTTCCAAAGCAATAATGCATACTTAGGAGAATTGTTGTAGATAATAAAAATTAACTAAAATAATCTCAATTTGTTAAAAATAGTGATTTTTTGATAATTATGTAGTCTTTTTTACCTCAAATGTTACCATAAAGGTGAATTTTTACTTATAATTTTTATGTAATACTGTGCATCATGAATTTTGCAATGAAATTGAACAATTATTCCCTGAATGCGTAAAATTCTGTCAAAACATGAAAACTATTTCTAAAGAAGTACATTAGTTTTCAAAGAATAGTTATTCATTAACTTCAGATTCATGGCTTAGTTTTGTAGTTTGAAGTGCCTGTTTGGGATGGGGGTAGGTATTTTAGATGAATTTAGGACAAATAAACTTATCTTCAGAAATGAAAGTTTCAGACCCACCCATGATCTGATGGACTATCTGCTGGTTTCACTCCAGGTCTCGATTCCAGTGTTTCATGTCTTGATGTTGAAAATACTTCTTCACTTTTGACTGCTAATTTCCTTTGCTTTTTAGTTGTTAATAGCTTGATTTTTTCTTTCCTCATTTTAATTTATTTTTTGTAAATGCATCCAGAATCCAGCCTCAACTCTCTACATTTGTCCAAGCTCCCCACCTCATCTCTTCTTTCCCCCAGATCCACTTCAGAGCATGCTCTCCTACTTCCCCTTTGAAGATAGAAGGCCTCCCAGGGCTTACCAATCAAACAGGGCTTAACAAAATGGACAAGACCAGGCATAGACCTGTACATCAAGTACAGGTCCACCTGTACATTTTGTGGACTAGACCACGAAAGAGGGAGAAAACTGTCCCAAGGGCAAGTAAAAATTTAAGAGAACCCCCTGGAGTTTTACAAGAACACCAAGCCAGACAACCTTAAGATAGTTAACATGTTTACCTGGTATTTATTTTAACTATTTTTCTATAGTGTAACCTGAAACACGCATGTCTTGTGCATTGTGATTTTCTCTTCTTTTCATTTCTTTCCTTTTTGTGTGGGACATATGCAATGTGATCCAGTTTTTTTTTTTCATTCTTTGGTTAGGCTGACCCAGAGAATGTTGGCCATATTAAACATTAAATATAAAACTAACCACTTTATTTTTTATTTAAAAGTAATTTTTAAAGATTTATATGAGTATGTGCTGTGAGAGGATCTAAAATTTGTAATAATTTTTATGATGGACTGCTTCTAATTATTGTAATATAATAAAACAGTTATATTGACCAAAGATAGAAGAAGAAGAAGAAGAAGAAGAAGAAGAAGAAGAAGAAGAAGAAGAAGAAGAAGAAGAAGAAGAAGAAGAAGAAGAAGGTGGAGAAGGAGGAGGAGGAGGAGGAGGAGGAGGTGAAGAAGGAAGAGGAGGAGGAGGAGGAGGAGGAGAAGGAGGAGAAGGAGGAGGAGAAGGAGGAGAAGGAGGAGAAGGAAGAGGAAGATGTCGCGCCCGCCTTGACCAGCAAGTAAGATGCCACAACCGGATTCTTCTCATCACCTTTATTGTGAGGAGCACTTCATCATGATGCAGGAGGACCCCAAGCCCCAGGAGCAAGCTGCTTATATACACTGCAGGAATCGTGGTTCCTAATGATAGGCTACCTCTGCAACACCTCATTTGCATATCCGCTTTTGCGGGTTTGTTATGGGTGTGTTACCAAGAGCCAAGCTGTTCTCAACTGTAGCGCATGCGCAAAGCTGTTGTTTACTACTAAGTCGTCCGGAAGCCAGCGCCATCTTAGCATTGTGCTGGATTGGCATCCTACAGGAAGAGGAGGAGGAGGAGGAGGAGAAGGAGGAGAAGGAGGAGAAGGAGGAGAAGAAGGAGGAGGAGGAGGAGAAGAAGGAGGAGAAGGAGGAGAAGGAGGAGAAGGAGGAGAAGAAGGAGAAGGAGGAGGAGGAGGAGAAGAAGGAGGAGAAGGAGGAGAAGGAGGAGAAGAAGGAGAAGGAGGAGGAGGAGGAGAAGAAGGAGGAGAAGGAGGAGGAAGAGGAAGAGGAGGAGAATAAGAATAAGAATAAGAATAAGAAAAGAATAAGAATAAGAATAAGAATAAGAATAAGAATAAGAAGAAGAAGAAGAAGAAGAAGAAGAAGAAGAAGAAGAAGAAGAAGAAGAAGAAGAAGAAGAAGAAGAAGAAATGTATGGGGAACTTACAGTTTCAAAAAAGTTAGAGTCCATTACACTCACAGTGGTGAGCAGTGCAGCAGGCAGGCAGGCATGACACTGGAACAGTATTTGAGATATCACATCTTGGTCTACAAGGAGGAGGCTAAGAGCACTAAGTGGGAAAGGTTTGGGCTTTTGAAATGCAAAGCCTATCCTACTCCCAGTGACACACATGCTCCGACAAAGACATGCATCCCAGTCTCTCCTATATAGTCCACCAACTGAGGACCAAGAGTTCAAATACATGAGCCTATGGCTACCGTTTCTCTCTTTCTCTCTCTCTCTCTCTCACTCTCTCTCTCTTTCTCTCTTGAACTAGTCTAGTATTTATTGAAAGTGACAGACACAAAAAAATAGGAAGGTGGGAAGAAACACTCTTGAGTTGGTACATGAAACAGCCACAGGCAAGATACAAAGTATGGTTTATAGTATAGACAAGCATCTCTCTCTGGTTGTGCCAATCAGTTTGCTATACATGGACTATCTTGACAGTTAAGCCAAATTTACAGGCACATGATTGAGGTTTTTACTTTTTTCAAAACATTTAAAATTCCAGATGGACTTTTTAAATACAATATATTCTGACTATCGTTCCCCTTCCCCATGCTCATACCTACCCATTTCACTCCCTTCCTTTCTCTCTTTCATTAGAATATGGAAAAGCATCTAAAACATAATAAAATAAAAAAAATAATAAAATGAAACAAACCAGAAAGTGACAAAAAAAACCAGGAAAAAAAAGCCAAAGACAAAAGCATAGAAGAAATACATAGAGACACTAAGAAAAATCGTTAGAAAAACAAAACAGAAATAGAAATGCAAGCAAAAGAGTATAGGGACAAAAACCTACACAAAGCATTGTGAGGGGAAGAACATCTTCAAAAATATCCCTGAATTTATTTTGTGTTAGAGATCTTTTGCTAGGCATGAGCCTGGTCTTAATTTTACTTTGTATACACAGCGAGACACTGTTGGAGAAAAGGAATTTTTCTTTTGTGAGAACTTTCATTTGGAGATAGCTTCTGCTTCATACATGTGGTCCTGTGTCTATTTCTCTCAACACTAGGCTCCTAGTCTGGCTTAGACCTGTGCAGGCAGTGTGCATGCTACCACAGTCTCTGTGAGTTTATATTTGCATCTGTCCTGCTGTGTCTGAAGGCCTTTTTCTCTTGATGTCTTCCATCTCTACGAGGTCTTAAAATCTTTCTTCTTCCTCAGAGCCCTGAGGCAAGGGATTTGATGGAGACATCCCATTGAGGACTGTGTGTTCCAAAGTCTCTCATACTCTTCACATTGTCCAATTCTGTGTCCTTGTATTTTTTCTCCTCTTCTTAAGGAGTTAGCTTCTCTGATGATTTTTGAGGAAGCCAGTGGTTATTACAGAATGGGTACACTAGTGATGTAATTGCCCTGCAAGGACATTTCTTTAGTAGTGTTAGATTTTCACCTAAGTCCATGGACTATCTTGTTTCAGGATTTTGGCCACGTGGACTGTGTTTGGGATATGTTCGATTTTATGGAGTGTTCCTTAAGTTCAATCAGAAAAAGAGTTGGTGTTTCCAGAACTTGTGTGCCACAGTTGTACCATGGTAACTTTTAGGCAGATCACCATTGTATATCTCAGGATTTGTAAATGGGCTGGTGTTCACCATTCTCCTATGGCAGTGTACAGAGTATCTTACAGTACTATGAATACTGGTTAGTGGGGCTGAAGGCTCTAGGTAGGCACTGACTTGACTTCTTCACATTCAGTAGTTGTGTAGGAGTTTTCTTCATTAGTATGTCCTTATTATAAATTTGTTGAGAGCCACAAATCTCCTTGGAATTAACCAACATTCTTTAATAGTTCCCATGGGGCTTTTTTGTGCAACAACTCAGCTAGTTTTAACCCATTCTTGTTACTAAAATTTTCATTCGGTAGTGAGAGATGTCTACTTGGGTCTTTCTCTTCCATTTTATTTGCATAATCCAATCAATATAGAATACAAATATTTTAAATGAAGCCTCTTGTGTGTAGCTTCTATATGACCCTTGCTTTTAACTGTTTCTCTGTGCATTCACTCTTTTATCCCCCTCATCCCTCCATATCTCCATTTGTTCTTCCCTTCCATTCCCCAGTCATTCATCCATAATTTTCAATTATATTTCCCATCCTAGAAAGGTCCTTCCATCCCTCCACCATTTATTTACCTAATTTCTGTGGTTAAAAGGATTGTAGCCTGATTGTCAAAGACTAAGAGTAAAACTTTACACGTAACTAGACACTTGCCATATTTGTATTTTTAGGACTGGATTACTTCATTCTGAATGAGTTTTCTAGTTCTATCCATTTCATTTTTTACAAAAATATATGTACAGCTGAGAAATTTCCCATTATGTAAATTAACTGCATTTTATTTATCTATTCATCTCTTCCTAACTGTTTCCAGTTACCATGAATAGAGCTGTAGTAAACATCATTGAGCTATATGTCTGTAGTAGGTTTATCCCTAATAGTAGTACATCTTGATCTTTATGTAGCTATAGTCCCAGTCCCTAAGGAACTGTCACATTGCTTTCCACAGTGGCTGTACAGGTCTACACTCCCACCAACAATAGATGAATGTTCCCCTTATTAAACATCCTCCCTAGCATGAGATGTTATAATTTTTGTTGATCTTGGTGGCCATATCATTCAAGCGACCAAACAAATTGTACTCCAGGATAAATGCAGAAACCATAAGATTTGAATGTAACCCTCACATTTAAAAGAAAATACATGGCAGTTGCTTTTTCTGACCCGAGTGAGCCCACTCAGTGTAATTAATGGTCAATTCCACTGATTTACTTGACTTGTTTATTTTATATTTTGATTTATATGATTTTATTTTTCTTTTATACTTGAGTGATACTTTATTTTATATATACGTAACATTTTTATTTATTCTTTGTCAGTTTCCAGACAGGTAGATTGATTTCATTTCCAACCTATTGCAAATAGGTGGCAATTAACATGAATGTACAAATACATTTGCAATAATATGTAATGTCCTTTGTGTCTGTTCAGGAATGGTATAGTTAGGACACATGCTAGAACTATTTGTCTTCTTTTTGAGCATCCTCAGGACTGATTTCTCTAAAGTCTGCATGACTTTTTACTCCCACCAAGTGTGTACGAGTTTCTCTTAGAGCACATCCATACCAGCATTTGTTGACATTTGTATTCTGGATGATGAACATTCTGACAAGGGTGAGATGACATATTAAAGTGTTTTTACTATGCATTTCTCTGATGGTTAATAATGTTAAACACTTGTTGTAAAGTGGTTCCTAACCATTTGTAGTTTTTCTTTTGAGAAACTTTGGCTCATCCAATAACCCATTTTTAATTAGATTATTTGTTGTCTTGGCTTTTAATGTTCTATATTGAAATGTTCTAGATGCTCTTTTTCTGATACATGTATGACTGGCAAATATTTTCTCTCATCCTGTGGCTGGGTTACATGTTCACTTACTTCATAGCATTGTGGGAACAATACCTTGGCACAGACTCTTTCACTCTAATGTACTCATACCCTCCCTGTGGCTAAGTAATTAGCTGGTTATAGCTCAGAGATGTTATGTATTAAGTGAGGACAAATACCACAAATTTTTAAAAGTTACAGAGAGGCTACAGCTGAAAGGAGTGTAACCCAATGTAACAAATGAAAACACCTATACTTGACATCATGAGGGTGGGTTCTAAGCATTCACAATAGGACGAAGAGCAAGATAAGGGTGTCCATAACCCCACTCCTATTCAATTTAACATCTTAAGCCATAAGACAGGAGACAGAAATAAAGGGAACACAAATAGGAAAAAGAAGAAAAGGTATCTCTGTTTGCAGATTATGTGATTGCTTCCATAAGAGACTCTTAATACTCCACAGGAACATTAGTGCTGATAAATAAATTCAACAAAGTAGATTGATTTAAAATAGAAACAAAGCCAGTAGCCTTTCTATATACCAATGATAAACACTCTGAAGATAATGGGTAAAATAATTCCATCACATCACACACACACACACACACACACACACACACACACACACACACACACACATACACACACAATCTGGGAGCAAAACTATCCAAGGAAATGTGTGACTACAGGAAACATCTACCATAATTTTTCAACTGCATGTTATACCTAATTCCATTTATTAGTCACTAGACAAGGCAGTGATGAATATTCTTGAACATGTACTGAAACAGTCTGTGGCAAAAGAGCCACATATATATCAGGCCATTGTTTGTTGCGGTTTATTTCCAGTTAAGTTTATAATAATTGCTTTGCACACTGGGAAAAGGATGTATAAGTCTTGGTAGATTATATTATTTACAGGTGTTTGCTTTATGTAAATTTGTGATTAAGATGGTTACCTTATTGTGATCTGTACCTGACACTGCTCTCTGGCAGAGTTTTGTAGCAATGAAACAACAGAGGGACTTCTTTCCAGTTCTACTGTCCAGTATGGCCCATCTCATAGCAGGTGGTTTCCTCTGCTGAGGTCTGCCAGGGTTTACAGCTATGAAAATGCCCCTCGTCTTCCTTGCTGAGCCTACATAGTAACTTAACTGCTCCAATGGTGCACCAACATGGTGGGCAGAAATCTAAAAAGGACATAACATTATACAAGCTACATCCAACATGGAGACATTGAAGGACAAAAAGAAACTCCAGACCTCAAATTATCCGGCAGAGTACGATCAGGGCAGTTCCCAGAGGACAGAGATTAAGCAGTGGTGGAAAAGCACCAAGATGTTTCAAAGCAGTGGCTTGTAGCCAAGAAGCTACAGATTTAAAGGGAACAGGTTTTTTTTCCTGAAAACCAGACTCTTTCATAAAATCTGAAAAGTGTTTTCCTAAAATCAGCACAAAAAGGGTGCATTCAAGAAGTAGTCAATGCTGTACCTCATGCTGACACTGAATTCTGTAGTGGAACTTGTTTGGTGGCCATGAAGTGGTCATTGGAGAACAGCTGAGGCTTGGCACTGTGAGAGGCCAGGAGAGGATTTTGGTAAAAGTGCAGCCACAGTGGCAGTTGAAGGCCCAGGACTGAAGTTGTCATGCAAAGAATTTGAGGCTTGGAACATGAAGAGAGCCCAGGAGAAGCTATTGGTAAAAGTGCAGCCCAGTTGCAGCAGAAGACCACAGCATTCTGTAGAATCCAGTACTATGGACTGACGACCAAGTAAAAGTGCAGTGGAATGGAGCCAGCCAAACCGGGAAGACAATCTGTGTGTGCTGCAGAGTTCAGAGCCAGAGAAGTGATTCAAGCCCATCGGAGGAGACCAGAAAATCATGAGTGAATTCCAGATAATTGGACATTGATAAAATTTTTCTACTGTCCAGAGACATTTTTGAAGAAGACTTTGGAATGTTTCAGAACACTTTGAACTCAAACATACTTGTTTAGAAATTTCCATATAAAACCATGATGGACATTGTGAAAAGCTTGGTAGATGTTTGGTTCCATTTAGTCCTGTGCATCCTAGCAAACCTCATGATTGCTCCTCTTCTAAAGAGTTTTGCTGGTGTAGTGTTGTGTCATGTTGTAGAGATAAATCAATTTTGGTTTCTGATTGGCTCATACAGAAAGGGGGAAATATTGCAAAAATTTATTTCCAGTTATGACTATAATTGTTTTGCTCATTGTTGGAGAAAGGACGGTCTAAGGCTTCATAGATTGTATTATTTGCTAGTGTTGGCTTTATGTAAATCTGTGATTTAGAAGGTTAGCTTCTCATGATCTCACCTGAACACTGCTCTCAGCATCCCTTCATATCGACGAAACACCTGAGGATCTTGTGTGTCGATAAAATCCCCTTAGATCTGATGATTGGGCTCCAATGTCCAGTATGGCACCAGCCATGACAGGTGGTTCCCTGTGCTGAGGTATGGAAGGGTTTGCAGCTATGAAAATGTCTCATTATCCTCTTGGTAAACCACACAATAGCCTAACTGCTACATTGTTTCTCAATATCAAGGTTCTTTCATTGGTGGATAAAACCCTGCTTCTCCTAAAAGTTTATTTTCCCCTATTCTAATTAATTGTGCCCAAAGTAGGATCAGAGATGACCTGTACTACATTAAAGTAATAGTTCTCATACTGACTCCTTCCCCAATCTTTGTCTCCCTGCGTAGAGTAATCGCATAAGCTGTAATTTTATTGCCTTCACCATGAGAAGGGAAATAAGCATATTGATCATAACCACACATCATGTAAGCTCTGTCATAAAGGTCTTAGACTGGTGACTTTAATTATTTGTTGTATTTTACCCACTATCAAATGGATCCTCAAGCATACATAGTGAGACTTTAAACACAGATCTAGTAGATTCTGTCAAAACGCAGTGGTTAGAAATGTCAAAGTGTTGCTTCAGTGGGCTCCCACTTCCCCAAGACAGGATTTAGTCAGAATTGATTCTAAGAGGTGAGAACCAAGTAAGAGAATTGGGAAGCTCCAGAACTTGGGGAAGTTAGGTTCCTCTCGGACCCCTAAACCACTGTAAACACATGGGCCTCCTTCTCTCGATTTGATAAGGGTTATTTTCCAGAGCAGACCAGGTGTTCTGTCATGAACAAATCCTGTCAAGTTGAAGGCGGGGGAGACCTTCCAACACTTACTCTGAGGTGGGTTGCTGTGTCTAGTGGAGTCTCATACAATGCTGACTTTGGCAACAATGCTGGACACTGCAAGTGGGCCATTATCCAGTCAAGAAATGTATTCAATGCGATTTCTGGAGCGTTTAGAGGTTCATGTCCAATAATGGTCCTTAAAATATAAGCACACAAGACTGGTTCTGTTGTCCAGTATGTGGCCCTTAAAACATTAATCCCAAATATTGGACCACATTCTTCCACTTTAGTCTTTAGTTTTCTAAGTATGATTCTCACTTATGTAACCTGTATATATGCTGCCAAAAATAAATGAATCCATCCTTTACTCATGGAAAGCATCACTTACGTCTTTCAAAGCACCTAGATAAGGTGAAATTCACAGAGCATTGACATCAAACTACAAAAAAATAGGGGATGATTTCCCAAAAATGATAGAAATACCCATAAGCCAAAATTAGGAAAGAAGGGAAGGTGATGAGTGTGAGTCAGCCTGGGGAATAAATGTAGGGTTGCCTTAGAAGTAAAAAGTGGGTAAATGAAGGAACCCTTCAAACCCTCGGAATAATGAAGCCACAAGAGGGTGCTGTGACTCCTCTCAGAGTTAGGAACATGCATCAGCAGGTCACATTGACCACATGGGCCAGCAATGCGTTGGAGTTTCTACTCTGGTGTCTAAGGCATTTATTCTCATGCTGGTTATAGTTCCCAGTGCCGAGCTGTGCTGACTCAGCTGCCCTCACTGTATCTTCTGGAGCATCAGCCATGCTCACTTGCAGCTCTAGTAGTGGCTTCAGTGTGGGAGCTCTTCATCTCCTATTCCCAGTAGAATTCAAGGCCACTCTGAAATGTCCCACAGGACCACACACACTTGAATATATCTCATGTCTCTGGGGCTCCAACCACTTGACTGCATCCAAAGAGTCCTTAGACATTGCAAGACTGCTGTGTTCACTCCTGGAGTGCAGCCTGTGGGTGATAGGGCTATTAAAGTCCTCAAACTCATATTAATTTACTAACAAACATTCATTACATCACAGAGTTTCAGTTAGTAAAAAGAGATAGAAAAATCATGGTTTCACATACCCTGTGTCTATTACCTGTCCTCCCCTGGTACACGTCCTAGGTGTTTCTACAGTAGTGTTAAAAATTCCATTAACAACTTTTTTCTATAGCAATAGATATACTGCAGAATCCCAAGAAGGCACAGGAGACTTGATAATCAGCCCAAGGGTACATAACGTTTTGTCTGATATCATTTTCATGAATATCTACTATTGTCAACATTGTTAACAGTGAGCAGTAGAAGCAAGGCATGATGACCCACACGGCAGAGTCCCAACTGTATTTCTTCAGCACACCAGCTTCATGATCTCTTTTTCTTTGCTGTCAGGCTCAGCACTGCCACAAACTCTGTCCCCACAACTGCATGTCCGTCCATGTTTTACTATGCTAAATGTCCTGTCTCAAGCCTGGACCAGGCCCTGAGACTTCGGGATGTAGCCCCTTACCTCTTGACCTCCACGTGACTCAGATGTAGTTCCCTTCACAGGAACTTCGGGATCCACTCAACCCCAACGTGGTAGAAATTTTCCTACGCCAGGTTGTGGCTAGATGTGCATTTTGTCAATCCTGTGAAGGCAGGAGCCTGAGTCAGGGCCTATCTGTGTCCATACCAAGTCAAACCTAATTCCCAAATCACTGAGTTCTTGAAACTCTGTCATCTCCATAATTCGCCACACACAGTGCTCTCCAGCTGATCTGCCCTGTAGCCATTTTCCATCCTGATTTAATTCTTATTTTTTCCTCCACAACGTAGCTTCATTGCTCCCTGAGAGAGTTAGCTCTGGCTTCTATGCGAAGAGAACTCCATCTCTTTCCCTGGCTACCAGTCAGTGCTTTCCTGCCTCAAAATCCAGATCAGAAGGAAAAAGTCAGATTCCAAATGATTACATCTTAGAAATTATTCATATATCATATGAAACCAGGAACAAAATGCAAGAGATTTGCATCATTATTTTGTTTAGGTAACTATATTTCTATCAAGAATATTTGTGAAGAAGTTCAGTACTTTTAAATTAAGTCTTGGTGTTAATATAATTTTAGAAATATCTTGCAAGTGCACAAACATATATATATATGTATATATATGTATATATATAGTGTGTATGTATATATAATTTATTTTTGAGTATGTTAGCAGATACATACACACATACATGTATATTTGTATAATATTTAACAAAATCAAAATTTAGATATAGGTAATATATTACCCAGCAGTTCTCACCTCTATATTATCTCATGAAGGTTGGATCCAGTCATCTATTTGGTTGCTTGAAATTGCACTCCATCTTTATAAAAATGTGTACTTCTATTCTGAAATAACAATTTCGAAATACATCCAAACTGGTTTCAAAACTCATTTATTTATCTTTCAAGAGGTTCAATATTTATTTTAATGGCTTGGCATGATATCATTATAGGAATTATATTATTATTGTGTATTTAAAATAATTTTAGGGAGCAGGAATTATAAAACATATATCCATGTGAGGGACAGAGTTCGACAAGTGAACTCGTATAATTTATATACAAAATATGAACTTACACTCTGAAAGAACATACTTTAAAATTCTAGGAAAGTGATTTCAAGACCTATTTATATGTTTGTGTATATGCACTCGCTCCTCTCTAGTTTCTGTGCAGGACATCACTATGTAGACATACCCTGGAATGTTTTTGTTGTTGTTGTTACTTCATACTCAATTGGGTTATCTCAATCATGAATACTTTGGCCTTATGGTAATATTTCCATGCTATCATGTATAAAGATACTTTTCATTTATCTTTGCCAGAATGATAATCCATATGGAAATGTGAAACTAACTCTAAAGTGGACTGCCTTTAAAATGCTTGCTATCTCCAGCGGTACATCAGAGATTCATTTGCTTTAAAATCTTGCCACCTTCTGATCTTATCTTTCCGTTCACCAATCCTTTCTTGTGCATGTGCAATACAGTGTTTTGATCTGGCTGATTTAGACTCATTATAGTACACACATTTACCCTTTCCTACGAAGTTACAAGTTTGATGAAGAATCAAAGTGCAAGGAGCTTTCTCATCCTTACCTTACTAACCACAAGCTCTTTAATTACTGTGCTTCTTTCTCCTTATTCATCTTTCTGCACTGGCCTGTACTTTTCAATGCTCTCACGCTGTAAGTAAGGCAAGACTTGGTGGAGCTTGACTTGCATCTCTGATGTTCCCCTGAGACACTAGGCAGAAGATGTACTTGCTATGGAAAGGAAAGGCAGCTGAAAAGGAACGTTCCTGACCTTTGTTTTTATTAATATATGAGAAGCAATTTGTATTGTCTCAGTAGCTTTCACCTGACAGCTTATGATCACGCATGCAAGAGGAGCTCATTTGCATGAACTGGCTGCCCCAGCCCCCTTGTTAGGAGTTTTAGTGAGCCCTCTGGCACTGCCTTGGGATGATCAGTGTTGTGAAGAACACAGTGGACTGTGAGTCATGGCCTGGACTTCTCTTTTGCTCACACTTGTGGCTCACTGCACAGGTCAGGGGCCTTTTTGATGGGGTAGGTATACAACAGTGTACATCTTGTCTCTGCTTTGCCACTGACCACTGCATATCTAACCTGTTTTCAGGGGCCATTTCCCAGGCTGTTGTGACTCAGGAATCTTCGCTCACAACAACTCCTGGATAGACAGTCACACTCACCTGTGGATCAAGTACTGGAGCTGTGACTACCAATAACTACGCTAACTGGGTCCAACAAAAGCCTTATGAGGAACCCAAAGGTCTGATAGGTAGCACCAGCAGCAGACTCCCAGGTGTTCCTGCCAGATTCTCAGGGTCCCTGCTTGGAGACAAGGCTGCCCTCACCATCACAGGGGCCCAGCCTGAGGATGAGGCTGAGTACTACTGTGCTCTGTGGTACAGCAACCATTTCCACAAAGGCACATGCAGATGAAGAAGTAGAACTCAAATACCCTGGCACAGCTGCATAACTGCCATCTACTCACAGTGTGGCTACATCTCCCCAGGCTGCATTTTTATTTATCTTTTTATTATTAATTATTTATTTACTATTTATCTACTAATATATAGAAGTTTATAACAACTCCTGTTTATGTTCTATTTCAACACATTTTATGATAATGACATTGTGATGACAAGCTTTTTTGACAACTTGGCACAATATAGATTCTCTTGAGAACAGAGTCTCCTTGAGGAGTTTGTCTACGTTGGGATTGTCTGAGGAATTATATTTATTAATTGATGTGTGCAGACCACTGTAGGGGAGAACATTGTTAAGGCAGATTATCTTGGATTATCTGCTTAAGCTTGAAGTCAAGGTGCATGTAAACAAGCAAGTAAGCAAATGATGACATATGTATTACTTTCTCTTGGCTCTTGACCATGTATATCATGTAACAAGATACCTCCAGCTTCCTTTGTCGTGACTTCCCATCAATACTAAACTGTAATTTGGAGCTGTGAATTGAAATGAAATCTTTCTCTCCAAGATGCTTCATAGCATGGAAGTTTATAACAACAACACAAATGAAACTAGGACAGATGCTTTCATAAAAGCCACTTAATCTATCATATGTCAGCCCTCACTGCCAGGACCTTTTCCATGGATTATATGTGGCAACCAACATAGGGCTTGACGCCATGACCCTGAGATAACTGCTCTGTCAACTGAGCTGCTCCACATATCCACCTTCAGATTTAAACATTCATATATGGTTTGTTCTTTTGCTTTCCATGTAAGAATATGCAGGGCATGTACTCTCCTTTACATTTCATTGTGACCAAAAGTACACTTGTGTTAGTGAAAACCACCCTGAGGACTTCCTGTTGGCTGTCATTATAACATTCTATGATAAAAGCATCTATCCAGCATATGTTAAGTGATAATCAGTGCTGAAGATAAATCTATTGCAAACTTAACAGGTAATGTCAATAGGTATATTGTAAAGACTATCTGAAACTCCTGTCAGCAGTGAACCATCTGGTCATCTATTCACAGTGCAACACACTCTATAATTTTCTTTCTGGATGTCATTCTTTTAACAGGGGTGTTTATCGTGGCCTAAAGGATGTCCTTCTTCATTACCTATCACAGACAAAGAATTGAATGGCTGGTAAAGACAGAATTCCAAGCCAAGGAGAAAGGGATATTAAAAGCACTGTACATTAGAGTTGGGTAAGGCCTAAGGCAGGAACTCTATTAGACAGATGGCAGCTTGGATATTTTATAGGGATCCAGGGTTCTCTCCTTTCACATAATGGTCCTGCCTAGATTCCCAAGCTGTGTTTTCCTACAATTTCTCCTCACAGAGACTTCTGAGAAAAAGAAGCTTCAATATCAGGGAGCCTGGCTTCTCTTTCACTGCCTGCTTTTCTTCCTTTAACTCCCTTACACTCCCCATCTCAGAGATTGACAAAGTAACCTCAGGGAGGGATGTTGATTGCTGTAGTTGATTTATGCTGAGATTGGTGGAGTCTAGATGGTATAAGTCCAGAAGAGAGGGGACTTTTATGAAGGTGAATCCTGGGACTGGCCAAGGTGATGTGGTAGGGAGCATATTTGGAGGTGAATCTGCAGGAACATCAGACTAAGTGAAAGGAGAATGCTAGAGGCCATGACATTACAGCCACTAATGATAGAGCAACCATTTCCAGGAATGTCCCACATGGTAGCAATCAGTCCAAGGCTAGTTTTGAATACGATAAACCAAGATTCTACTTTTAGGCATTATTATAGCTATTGGAGTATCTAGAGTCAAAGCATGAGGTCCCTCATACATGACTTCTAGATAAGGAAAGAAGAGATAAAACCTCCATGGTACATTTTAGAGTAAAACTACAGTCTGCTAGTATCTCTTGGCAGCAGATAGGTAGGTGCTGCAGTGTTGAATCAAGACAAGGTCATGACATCCAATTTTCTGGGTTATATTTTTCTTACGAAGAAAAAAACATAATAAAAAAGTTGCATGATAACATCTCATATGTTAATATGTAACACCCTTAAACCACTAAAGAAACATGCCTAGTATCCCACTTCCTGCTTTGTGGTCAAGACCATACAGGTAGCTAAAATTAAACATTATTTTTTAATGTCAAGGCCACTTAAGAATCTGTTTGCCATGCATCAATTGTGCATGAGAGGAAACTCTGGCTCTTCTATCCTTTCTTTGTTTAAGCAGTTTTTGAGTCTATGTGAGGATAGCTCAAGCTTGACTGTGTCCCTGCTTAGAAGCCCAAAAAAATGTCAGCATATTCACCCTCCTCTTTGTAGAGTGGACATTAGTAAAGGACTATGTTGTGTCTCTTCTGGGAGCCAGGTGGGAGGATGCAGCCAGCATTGGGGATTGGGGAGTGCAGCCTACCAGTTCCAGGGGATTGTCTGTCTCCTGAATAGCCCCTTCTGCTGCTGCTGCTGTTGGAATCTGACATGCTGACTGCTATTAAAGACACTTTATCTCTCCTGTGCTACAAAAATTCCATGGGGTCTTCAGTCCCTCACTACTATTCATAACAACAGTGGTGATTTTCTAAAAATGTAATTCATAGTTAATAAATAATAATAAATCAGTTAATAAATCAGTTAAATTGATTCGACTGAAACTCCAGAAAGAATAATTTAAAAAAACATGTATAGTTAAAAATACTATTTTTGCCAGCTACTATGGAGAAAGATACCTGGGTAGAGCAAAACATATTCTTGTCTGCTCAGGACTTGCTAGATCAGGAAGTAAATAGATAGAGAGTACAGTTGCTAGGGTCTATGATTAATAGATGACAGGTGAGTTTCCACATCCTCTGTTAAGTTTAATCAAATTTGATTTTCCTTGTTTTATAATTATTATTATGAATTTGCTGATGTACCTTGAGAACATAAAACAATGTAATTGATATATTTTCTTCTCTATATGATAAAGAAACTTTAATAGAAAAATAAAAGAATGATTAATTATTGTTTGGTTACCATAAGCTACAGCCAAACAAGGAAACTGGCTAAGAGAAAGACTTGGCTTCCATCTATGGGAACAGAACATATGAGAAATGCTTTGTTATGCTTGGATATTTTCATGGTAACCTGCTTAAGGGCTTTTGCTCAAAGGTGTATAAGATGTATGAGTATGGAATCTAAAAAGTTGAATACAAGAGAATGAGCAAGGTGGAATGGACAAGCTGGGATTTACAAAGTTGAATACACAAGGTTGAATGAGTTCACAAGGTTGGATAAATGCACAAGAATGAATCCACAAGGCATGAGCCACAAGGCATCAAGACATCATCCACAAAGTTTCACCCATAAGAGGGTTTGCAAGATATGTCTGTTAAAGGTTATAACAAGATGTAGCTGTATATGAGGTGTGCGTGTGTGCGTGTGTGTGTGTGTGTGTGTGTGTGTGTGTGTGTGTGTGTGTGTGTGTAGGCTTTGCTCCATTCACAAGATGCGTGAATGTGTGAATGACTGTGTGATTATGGGAAATGACAATAATAAGATTGTTGCAGTGTGCCTTTCCCTACAGAGGAGTATGAATGTGTGTGACATTAAATTGAATAGAGAAGAAAAAGCTTGAATTGAATAGAGAGACAAAGGGGAAGGAAAAATTCTAAGTAAAGAGAAAAGTCTTATGCCATCTAGAAAAAAGTATGAATAAACAGAGCTGAGATCTTCATTAGAGAAAATGCGTACATGAGGGTTTCTTTTGCCTACTCCACACCCACCTCCTCAAAGCCCCGGTAGGTCTCCGTGACCTCCGTGAAAAGCAGAACATTTCTACAGTTGTTCCACAGCCTCCTGGGACTAACTTGGACTTGCAGAGACCTTCTCCACTCTAACCTCTCTGACCACATTAATGTAGCCCCCACTATGGTTATTGAGTACCCAGAAGATCAGTCACATCATACTGGTACTTTTAACTGCTGTGCAATATCTAGATAAAGCTTAGGGAAACCCAAAACTTTTTAAACCTTGAATTTTTAAGGCAGTTCTTCTCATTGCTAAGAGAGTAGACCAATAATCTCCTTGATTTAAGGGAAAATATGACATCAATGTATTGAATTTTAACTTTTGAATAACTGATGTAGTTTTTTCATATCTTTGAGACACAATAACATTAACAATTGAACAATCAACAAGCCTAAATGTGATGATATCACAGCAGTTGTTTGGCTTAGAAGATAGTGCTGGATAACAGCACTGTAATAAAATAATGTTGAACCTGGATTGCATACATAATAAATTAATATTACTTGTGTGCATACTGATAAACTCTGAGGCTTATAACACAATCATTATTAAAAACACAGGGCAGTCTTCATGCAATGCACAGAGTGATCTATTCTGATGGTAATTTGGGAGTGATGAGCTTGAGTAGCAGATACACAATAGGCATGTGCTCCTCTATAAAACTGAAGCTAGTGTTTTACACTGAACAAGTGACTTTCTGTTGAACCCAGTAACACTGACTGGACAGAAAGCACTTGTCCTCCTTGTAACCAGTACAGATTTGTTGAGATGAGTCTTATCTATTGGGTGGTGCCTTGGGAACAGGGATTGGTGCACTTTCCATTTAGAGTCTTTAAACTTTATGTCATGGTGTGAGTAGCGGTGTATACCCATGATTAAAGAAGATCAAACCATTAGATCTATCTACCTTTACCAATGTCTAATCTGCGACCATGGATAGAATTGGGGTGAACAACTGCTTGAAAGTCTGTAATCTTTAGGCTCTGCTAACCAGGAAACTCTGAGAACCAATATAGGTAAAAATTCTCCAACAACCTTCCAGTGTTTAAGAAGGCATCTTGGAATGGGTGAATCTTGGAGTCATTTTTGAGAAGGAGAGGTGGAAGCTTTGGGTCAGGGTGGCCCATGTCCTACCCTCATTCCATAATCCATCTGGATGAGTATATTTAGTGTGTCAACAAGGAGCAGTTAGGATGGACTTAGTACTGGGATTTCCATACCTTACACATAGTCATTTCCCTGACATCTCTCATTTTCATCCTTTAGTCTTCCATAAGGGGTCATATTGTCATCTTGTCCCTTGTCCAGGGACTCAGTCCCAGATTTCTACAGCTCCATTTGTATTCCAAAATACTTATGATGACACCAGTCCTTAAAACATTTGATTTGCCATAAACCACACAAGCTTGGAAAGGAGTTAAAAGCCTAGTTACTGAGTTTACTGAGAACATGTAATGTGGACACTTCTCTGATCCAGCTCCACATGATCCCAAAAGTATGGTTGTGACAGTTTTAGGGATCAGTAAATCACACAAGTTCATATGGATGGGGACAGAGCCTGATTCAGAAAGGAAGCAGGTAGGCTCTGGCCCATTAGCTAATTGTAAAAGTGGCCAAAGGTATACTAGGGAAAGCCCAAAAGCCCAGATTAATATGTTTTATTCTGAAAACCACCCGCTTACTAATTCAGAATATGTTTATTTGCATCAATCCCAGAGAGGCAATTAAAATCACATACTTTCTAATTCCAAGAGGGAAGAACAAGTTGTAATCAGAAATAGTTCTGTGTTTAATATTTTACTCCTATAGTTTTGGTGTCCAATGTTCAAAGGACTAACTAATCTTCTGGGCTCCAAATGGTGTGGACATCTCCATTTCTCTGGCTCCACCCTCCACAGTACACATAGCTTATCTCATAGGCTCAATCTGAAGTGAGAGTCCCAGTACTTAATCCATTATTTTTCTCCTGGTCCTAAGGCAGGCAGTGGTTTCTGCTGCACCTAATGCACTCTCTGTACATACCCTGGCAATGCCTCCTATATTGATAATCCTTGGTAGAAATTGTGAAGTGCTTAGGAAAGACAGAAACCTACAGCAGGTTCTTAAGCTTCACCTATTAAAAACTGGTCCATCTTCCTTCATCTCATTCCAGTTTCTGCTCACATCATGCACTCTTTTCATAAGGCCCCTGAATCAAAGAGACCCCAAATAGGTAAGGCTGGTGTCTAATGGAGGCTTTGCTGACTACTAATTCTTCTGTAGACAAAAATAAGATACATTGAAACATCTCCAGATCTTCTTTGTCTTCTTCACTAGAGCATCCTCTGGGCAGTTTACAAGATGGACATGGGTACATGTGTCTTCTTCCTCATTAAAAAGAGGTGAGTTCTGTTCAGATTATTACTTACTCTTATTCATATGAGATGTTATTCTTTATACCCTATGACATTAATAAATTCCTAATATTATATTGCCTCTATAAAATCCAATGTTCAGTGGAATCTCTGGAGTAAATGTGTTCCATGATATGTTTAAAAACAAAAGCAGTAAAGTTAGCAGCAATTAGAAATGAAAGTGAACAGCAAGCTGAACCCATACAGTCAGTCTCCTGGCATTTTCCCCTATTCAGTGGGGTTTTTACTCTTCTGACAGTTTCCTTTGTTGCAGAAAAGTTTTTTTTTTTTATTTTCATGCAATCTCTCTGTTGATACTTGTGGTTAGGTCCTGTGCTGTCGCTGTTCTATATAAAATGCTTTTATCCTCTCCAATATTTTTATGGTCACCTCCTGTGTTTATTTTTTAAATTTCAGTGTTTTGGGGTTTAAAGTTAAGTCTTTGATTCATATTGAATTGATTTTTGTACAAGATAAAAGGTATTTCTCTAATTTCATCTTCTGTGGGTAGAAATCCAGTTTTGCCAGCACATTTTATATGTTAGTTTTGTTTCCTACTACTTTGCTGAAAGTTTTTATCTTTCTTTCCTGTTTCTGTCCTTTTCCTTCAGTTGTCTATTGCTCTATCTAAGACTCCAAGTAGCATATTGAATAGACATGGAGAAAATGGACAACTTTGTCTTCTTCCTGATTTCATTTAGATTGCTTTGAGTTTCTCTCCATTTAAGTTGATATCAGCTATGCTTTTTCTGTAAATTGCCTTTATAATGATTAGGGAGGTTCTTCATACACCTAATATCTTCAGGACTTTCATCATGAATGTATGTTGGGCTTTTTCAGAGGCATCTTTTGCAACTAATGAGATGATGATGTTAGTTTTTTACTTCAGTTTCTTTATATGGTGGATTATATCTAATTTTTACGTTGAACCATGCCTGATTTTCTGAGATGAATTATTCTTGATCATGATGGATGATCTTTTGGACATATTCTTCTGTTCAATTTGCAAGTAGTATGTAGATAATACTTATATCTGTGTTCATAGAGGAAGCTAGTTGGTAATTCTCTTTCTTTGTTGGGTCTTCACATTATTTGAAAATCTGGGTAACTATGACCTCATGAAATGAATTGGGCAACGTTTCATCTGTTTCTATTTTGTGGAATAATTTGAGGAGTATTTATGTTAACTCTTCTGTGAAAGTCTGGTAGAATTCTGCACTAAAACCATCTGACCCTGGGTTTTGTTGGTTGGGAGATTTTTAATGATTGTTTCTATTTCACTATGGGTTTTAGGCCTGTTTAAAATGCCTATCTCGTCTAGATTTAACATTGGCAAGTGTTACTTATTGAGAAATTATTGAGAAATAATTGAGAAAATTAGCCATTTCTTTTAGATTTTTCAATTTGGCAAAATGCAGGTTTCAAAAGTATGTCCCTATTATTATCTGGATTTCTTCCTCGGTGTATGTTGTTGTGTTACACATTTCATTTCTGATTTTTCTTTAACATGGATATTCTCTCTCTGTCATTTGGTTAATTTGAGTAAGGGTTTGCCTACCTTGTGTATTTTCTTGAAGAGCCAACCTTTGTTGCATTGATTTTTTATTGTTATCTTTTTTCTATTTTATTTATTTCAGTCCTGAGTTTGATTATCTCTTGCCATCTACTCCTTTTGGGTGTGATGTTCTTTTTGTTCTAGAGCCTTCAAGTGTTCTGTTTACTTGCTGGTATGAGATCTCTAGGATTTTTATGTTGTCTCTTGCTGAAATGAATTTTCTGTTAGAGCTGCTTCTATTGTTTCTCAGAAGTTTGAGTATGTTGTGTATTCATTTTCATTGATTTCTGGAAATTATTTAACTTCCTAATTTTGTCATCACACATTTTCCATTTTATAGTGCATTGTTCAATTTCCATGTTTGGAAGGTTTCTGTGGTTGTTGATAGCCAACTTTATCTTTGGTGTTCTGAACAGGGAATTATTTCAATTTTCTTGTATTTGTTAAGACTTGCTTTGTGTCCAAATATGTGATCAATTTTGAAGGAAGTTCTATGAGGTGCAGAGAAGAAGGCATATTCTTTTGCGTTTGAATAAAATGTTCTGTAAATATCTTTTAGGTCCTTTGGTTTATAACCTGTTAGTCCCAGCATTTCTCTTTTTAGTTTTTGTCTGGATGACCTATAGATTGAAAGAGTGGGGTCCTGAAGTTTCCCACTATCACTGTGTGATTTTCAATATGTGATTTAAGCGGTAGTGATGTTTCTTTTACAAACTTAGGTGCCCTTGTGTTTGGGGTATAGATGTTAAGAATTTGAGTGGCCCCTAACTAAGCCACCTCTAAAGCACACACTATCCAAAAAGATAGAACAGTCAATAAAGAAAGATACACCATCTACAGAAAACAGAAATAAAGGCTTTTCCCAGTTATATGAAATTGGAGCCTGAAGCTCATGGCCAATGTGGAAGAGGAAGCTGAGGAGAGTTCTAAGAAGAGGTGTACTGCATCTTAAAGTCAGCATCAGCAAAAAACTGTTACCCCAAAACTCTGGGGCAACAAGGGAGGATTTTAGAAGATCATGGTAAGAGTTATAATTGTGGGAGAAGCTGTCCTCACAGGAATGCAAGCTGTCATCACAGGAAGGAAGTATGTCAGAAGCAGAAAGAAAGCAAAGAAAATGGTTTTGGGCTTCCATGATGAAAGATATTTAAAGACTAGTCAACATGCTTCCGAGAAAAACTTCACAAAACATCCACAAGCAGGGATGATTTGGAGTCCAGAGTACAATGTGTAAACAGATGAGGAGAAGCCAGTCCATGCCTGTGATCTTCTAGAATCCCAAGCAGTGTGAACATCATGACATATCATCACTATGAAAAGCACTGACCCTGTCCTGTTGGGCAACTTCAGAAGTGATGAGCAAAAGCACTCTGAGACCCAGGCTGCAGAAGTGGACATATGGGAATTCTAACAGGAGAGAAGGTCTAGGCAGGCAGGGCTCACACCTGGCTTCTGTACAGCCATGTTTTCAAGGCTGACAGTACAAATCTTCTAAAAAGTCATGGCAAGTTCTCTACATCTAAAAAAAGTGAAAGTTGTCTGTATTTAGCTGAATGGGCTATGAGTTCACTGGAGATCCATGGTTGACTTACTGTGACAGCCAAGACAGAGATGACAAGAAAACAGATAATCAGTCTGGCTCGCTTAATGACAAGGCCATTTAATTAGCCTTACCCTAAATCTGTGCTCTGACTAACCAGTGAGTTGGAAACTATTTTATCCATGTGGGAACAAAGTGTGGAGGATGTAGTTCTTACTGTGTTTCTATCCTACCTTTGGTTGGAGCTTGGTGAGTCAGCAAGTACACAGGAACTCGGGAGAAACATGTTATGGGGTGATCTCATTTAATGCAGGTTTTAGGATGCATTTATAGGGTGCAGGCAGGGGAGGGTCATTAGTTCCAAGGATGGGACCCATCAATTAAGACAAGGGTACTGGTGTAGCCTCATCTGCTATGCTTCCGGCTAAAGAGTAGGTAAAGCATCAACCAAGCCCCATTCCTTTGTTTCTAAGAAGCAGGCAATATAGTTGGGTTCTGGCCCAGGCTAAGGCAAGGAATAGTCAAACTCCTACTACTCTCAGAATGAGCCAGCTCCTACTTACTCTTAACTCTAGGACAGACCCAGAAGTTGTATTTTGGCTATGTTTCTTTAGCAGAACAGTCAGAATCTCAGGTTCTTAGCTCCTTGAGTACTGTAAGTGACAGATTCCATTCAATGGGATCCATTCATCCACTGGTGGACATCTAGGCTGTTTCCAATTTCTGTCTATTATGATATAACAGCAATGAACATGGCTAAAACAAGTGTCTCTAAATTAGGATAAAATGTACTTCAGATCTATTCCAAACTCCTTGAGGAGCAGCCACACTGTTGTCCATAATATGCTGTATAATTTTGTATTCCCACTAGCAAGGATGACTGTTCCCTTTACTTCACACCTTCGACACTATGAGCTGTCACCTGTTTTATTGATCTTGGCCATTCTGGTTGGTATAAGATGAAATCTCAAAGTAATTTTATTCCCATTTCTATATAGAGTATTTTACAGATACATTTCATTAAAGCAGAATAACTGACTATAAGAGTCACGGGTCTACCTTAGCTCGAAAGTGGTAGGATAAACAATATATCTCAAGAGGTCTGCTTACAGCCATATTGTTTTAAATTTATTTTTATTTTATGTATATAGATATTTTGTCTGCATGTATCTATTTGGACTATGTCTGTGCCTGGTAACTGTGGAGGTCAGAACAGGGCATCAGGTTCTCTGGAACTGGAGCTACCTGCAGTTTTGTGCTGCCACATAGGTTCTGTGAATTGAACCTGGCTCCTCTGGAAGAGCAGCCAGTTCTCTTAGCCACTGAGCTTTCTGCCCAGCCCATATAGTCATGTTTTTATGTCACCTCTTAAAGCTATATTAAAATATAACATTTCACTCATAAGAAAATCAGCATTTCCTGGTTGATACTGAAGAGTGAACAGAGACTTAGAAACATGATAGCAAGAAGCATTATTTTTTCCAGAGAGGGCAAATATCAAATGCCTATGTCGTGGGATGGGAGGAAACAGACCATAAGAGTCTCACAGCAATGGGTGCTAGCAAGTAAGTCAGTTTCCAAGAATAGCATAGGCAGAGCTAGGTAATCAGGAACAAACCACCTACCTCCTGGGTTAAACATTGAGCTGCAAATAATGTTCCACATGGTGAGAGAATATAATGATGCCAGCTACCAGGAGTAAGGAAGCTAAATTCCAAGTAAATCCTTAAGATGTGGTGCCATAAGCGCTGAATTTGGAATTCTGGAGATACATATAGATCTAAATGTCACAATGATGCCTCAGGACTAAACACTAAGGGAGATCACTCATCCTGCCGAGCACAGAAATTCATATCTTTCACAGCCAGGGTTTCCTTCCAGGAGTGCTGTATCTGAGAGCAGCAATGATCACTTGTTGGACTGGCCTTGAGAAAACAAAACTCTTCACTAAGCCACATAGAGAATTATTCTCCTGATTTTTACGTACTTCTGCAAGCAGTGTCTTCATTGAAGTGTGGCTTTCCTATACTTAGGTCTCCAAGAAACATGAAAACTGAGCTTTGACTCTCACACTCGTTTCCTCTGTCATCATTTGCCAGTTATGAAATCACTATGCAGGAGAGGGGCACAGTAACAGTCCAGAAACCATTACAAGAAATAAGAAGGACTGTTTGATCAGAGAATAAGACTAAATTGGAGAGGAGAGAATTTCATTTTCAAAAAGTAAGAAATCAAAATCCCAGTTAACGTGAGAATACAACTGTAAAAATACGTGATTGTGAATATTTGTTGAACTAGTGTCACTACAGTATGCTTGGAAGAGATATGACATAAAGAGATGTTTATGTTGGCTCACTATTCATGGAATCCTAGCTAATGATCAGGTGATCCTGTATGTTTGGGGCACCTGTAAGGGTGTCATATCATGAGGATGTGCTTGTATATTTGTGTGTGTGTGCGGTGTGTGTGTGTGCAGAGAGAGAGAGAGAGAGAGAGAGAGAGAGAACTGCATTGGGGTGATCCCTTTTGTAGATATACATGAATGACCTCAGGCCCTCTCAACAAGTCCCACTTCCTCCTTGACTTCTTGGAGCATATTTATTACCACTATTTTGAAACCATTGTCTCATATAACTTCTAATTTGCTTTTCTTGTGGACCATTACTATATACAAACTAAGTTTTATAGGGAACATATTGTACTTGTTATGCGTGTTGCTTGCATTTTAGACTTAGACATCCTGAGTCAGATCATCGGTACTGTTTCTTTATATGAAAATTGTGTTCCCTTTTGTTGAGGTACTTTGTTTTATAATTCATGCTGAAGGGGCATTATATGAGCTAAAGTTCAGTCTTGGAGAAACTCAGTGTTAATGCTAGAGTCGGGTATCAAAAGTGGTTCCAACTCTGGGAGGACCAGTTGACATTGCTGAGTGTAGAGGGCAGAAAAGCCTTGTGCCCAGAGACAAGAACTGGAGAAAGTTAAAAGTTAAAGTTAAAAGGAAAGTTAAAAGCACAGCTCCCTTCTTCAATGGACTGAAGTGCTTAGGTGCTCCTCCTGGAATACTAGGAATGGTGTAGTTTTACAACCTGGCAATCCTTTGCTATGTGATGAGACAGGATCTGCCCATGTCTCCCAGAATGTATGTTTTTATTTATCTGAAACGCTTTTCCCCCCTAAATCATGAGCAATAGTTTTAGGCCATAAAACCCATCCTTATGAGTAACGTCATTTGTATTTAAAACAGACTAAATGACTTCTATGTTATCATAGGCCAGGCAAATCCTGACATCTACTTTACCTCAATCACTCCCATAGACCCTAAATCTTAGACACTATCTCTGAGTCAACATTACCAATTTTCTGCAAGTAGCAAATGTACTTTTTAAAGAATCTCAATGTAATAATGTCTTAAATTATTGTAAACTTGTGACTGAGTTAATTGTTTTCAGAGAACGTTTTCCCCCAAATTGTGCTGTGATTAAATATGGCTAAAGTAAAATGATCAGCCTCTAGAAGTCTTGGCTCAGTGTCAGTTACAATAAAATGAGTGCAGTCTCATTCTTGTTTCTTCATGGGTCATAATTCCCTTCTTGCTGTGAAGCCTGAAGGGAATCACCACATCTGAGCTCAGGATAAAAATAAATCTGTAAAGTTAAAAGAATCTCATAGCAAAGACTCAGGAGACAAAGGAAGGTCAGCTACACTTGTCCTCAGGCAGTGTAGGGTAAGAAGAATAATTGTACTAGGTAGGGATCTCTACCAGAAGTGGAGTAATGGTCAGGAGAGACCCTTCATCTTCAGACAGTGAAGGTGGCTATTTCTTCTAAGACTGAGCTGCCAGCTAATAAATCCGGGTCCTCTGTAATAGTAGCAAGTACAAGTAAGCACCAAAGCATTTCTCCAATATCTGCAACATTGATTTTTGTACCGTGTTGTGAATTTTTTACACAGGGTCTTAATTTGTATCTCCAGCTAATCTAGAGCTCTAAATAGATCATTGACACACTTGTCTTTATTTCTTGACAGCTGGGATTAAAGGCAGTCACTGCCATGCCCAACCTAACATTGTTTTTTAGCCTAAAAATGAGCTTCTACTGTTTTAACATCAGTATAAAAATAACTTTTTATAGGGAAGTTCAATGAGAATCTTAGATTTCAATCGTTTTCCATCTTCCCTTTTAAAAAAATAATGTTTTTATTAATACTTTGAAAATTACATTTAATATATTTTGATCATATTCATTTTCTCAATCAACTCTTCCCTTCTTGATCTTTGTTTTTGAAAACAAGAACTAATTGAGTTCAGTTCACATTGGCCAGTTATTCACATGTGGGGATTCTTATGGAGTGTGCTCAACGCACAGTGTCAGATACCATGTCATTCTACTAAAAATAAATAAATAAATAAGTAAGTAAGTAAATAAATAAATTAATAAATAAATAAATTAATAAATAAAACAAAACTGACTTTCTCCCTCTCTCAACAACAATCAATTGACAGTAGCTCTTTGGCTAGGTGTGCCTTGGTGGCCTCCCTCCTAACTCTTTGGTGGGATCATGTCCTATATTGACCTTTCACATGTATTATGGATGCTTTTAAACCTGTGGTGAGTACATATGTAAAAGTGCTCTATTGTGTCAGGAAAATAGTTTTCTTGAAGTCATCCAACACTCTTGGCTCTTACAGCACTTCTGTGTCCTCTTCTTAGAACATCCCTGAGCCTTGAGGGGAATGTGTGCTATAGGACCTCCTTTAGCATCTCTTATTATCTGCACACTGATCAGCTCTGTGCTAATTGTAGTCAACTGCAAAAAGAAGACTCTCTCAAGAACTCTCTGTAATGTTCTGGTTTTTGGGTGTGGTAATAAACCAATATAAATCATTTTAATGATATGTTTATTTAGCATAATAATAATAATAATAATAATAATATTGGGTTCTCCCCAAAGGACTATGAACCACCTAGACACAGGTTTTTGGCCTTGTTGACAGTCATAAAGGATGGTTTCCATCTTGTTTACTAGGACTTAAATACAATCAAAGAGTGTTTGGTCACTCCCAAAACATTCATGCTGCTACAGAACCAGTGGTATATCATGCCAGGCAGTCATTACTGTCACTTGAAGAACTCATAGCTGGGTAAGACTGATGATTATTTCTGTCCTATGATAGCATGCTTTGTATCTTCCAACACTATAAAATGTTCCCAGTTCAGAAGAGGATGAAGGGTCCAGTTAAATATCAGCTAGATTTCCCAATGTTTTATGTTATTGTTTTTCTTGATTTAATTATATGTAAATAGAAATTTATAATAAAATCCATTTTTTATATAAAAGATAAACGTATGCCAAAGTATTTAAGGAATCACTGATGTTTTAAAAGAAAAAGAGCAGAATTGGAGTTCTTGAACAAAACTAACATAAAATGTTAGCGCCAGAATTCTCAGTAATTCTAAAATGGCATTTGCCAGTTGTGAATTTTAAACAAATTTATAGAAGTGAAAATATGAAAGAAGGATTTCAAAGTAGAATGGGGGAAAGGCTTGTATACAATTTAAAAGAGTCATTGATGGTTATCAACAGCAACAACTGAATGCAAGGAAAAGTAATTCTTCACAATAGATTCTACTATTGAGGCAGCATCTCTCAGGAATGTAAGCCAGTGCAGGGTAGGAAGAAACTTAGGGATGTAGGGAGTCTTTGCTTCTCACTTCTCTGTTGACATTATAGGGAGGAATTGAACACTGACTTCAGTGTACCAGCACCTGTCACTGTGGAAGGCAGACAAACGTGAATGAAGCACAGGGGGAAATTATTTAATCATAGTGGTTGTCCTCCAGTGAGCAGGAACAAGCAGAGTTTATCAGCTGTGTAAAAGGCAGTACATCAAGTCACTCATGTATGTTTTCCAATTTTTCAACATCAGATACCCAAATATGTCAATTTTTGCCTAAAAAATTTTGTAGCAACACTGAAGGACAAATAGGTGATGATCCCTCCCATCATCTGGTCACACAATACCTTCTCACAGTGTGAAGCCTTGAAATGCATGCTTTTGTAGACATAGCCATACATTAGTGTAGTTGACATGGAAAATCATGTTCATGGTGGCCACATGGCTCTTCTGGCATCAAATAGAGAGTCATCTTAAAACTAATGTTGTTCTGAGAGAGCAAGAGTGAAGGACAGTGACCTGTTCTGAGAAGAGATAGACAGAGAGCAAGAAGGAGCTGGACAAGCCATAGGCAGGGCCCAGCTTCACTCAACTAGATCTATTGCCCACCATCTGGGGATTTCCTGCCACCACATGCTCCAGCCTCCTGCAGTGAGTATGGAGTTGTGGCTAGGTCCAGGCTCCTCCATGTCACTGCTTCTCAGGTTATCTCATTTTAAGAAATATAGTTACAGATCACACATATCCACTAGGCACAGAGACAAATGAGGTGGAGAAGATGTTTCTATTCAATGTGGCACCATGTGCCTCAATGCTGCAGATGCTTTTTCTCGTTGTATGTATACTAGATACCTCCACTGATAGGAAATTACAACATCTGAATCTGCAGAACAGTAAAGTGTCAGGATGAAAAGGAGGTATACGATGAAAATTATATCATTTAACATAATTATTTCCTATGTGATAAAATAGGTTCATCTTAGAGACCTTCAAAAAAAGGACCAATGTACAAAACTCTAATTTGAATACAGGAAGTAAGACCAAGAAAAGGAAAGCAGCTTTTGAAAATCTCAGATTCATTCACCAATATTCTTCTCAGTTTTAATTCATACCAGAAGAGCTGGGTGTAAAATTAATGCTGAGAAATCTTTAATCACCCTACCAATAGGTGAGGTGCCTGATGACTCCTTAGAAAGCTGTCATGAGCCCCACAGGCTGCACTCAGTATAAAATGTTGATTGTGGACAGGGAATATCTCTCAAAGGACAGCAAATCCATGACAAATGTTTGGGGTCTTTTCCTCATGATTTTTCTGCAGCATAAAGTATGGGATATAAGACTGAGACAGACACATCCATATTAGTTAGGTGATAATTAGGAGACTTTGCCATGCTGTGTTGGAAAACCATAGGAGAGTTACCACAGACATCTCCAGAACCCCAGTGAGAGGCACCAGAGGAGAAAAGCATTTTGAAGATTTCCTAGGAGAACAGAAATGGAGATTGTGTTTTCAGGACACATCCCTGTGTCCATCAGCAGGATGTCAGTTGGATAATAAAGGTGAGTTTTAAGTCTTGAAAGTAAAAGTTGATGTGTGTCACAAAGAGGAGACAGAATGAAAACAAGCAGTAAGGAGTTTTCTCTGTGAACCCTGGGCCTTTATGAGACACCAGTGTGGAAAATGGGCATATCCTGCATGGGAGGATTGTTCCATCTGAGACTGAAGCTAAGGGAATAAGGGGCTTGGGATCCAGGCTCGGTGAGCATGTAAAGGGCAGGATGGTCATCTTCACTATGGCCTGGATTCCTCTCCTCATTGTCCTCACTCTCTGCACATGTCTGCTGTGGGCAATGGTCAGGAAGATCACTTCTGTTAAGCTCCAACCTGCCCCACGCCAGCCTTCCTTTCAGGAATTATTCGCTTTTCTCCTTTCAGGATCTTTAACTCATATCTGTGTTTCCAGGGACTCTTTCTCAGCCTATGTTGACTCAGCCACAACCTGCTTCATGTTCTCTGGATATGCCGTCACACTTACCTGCACCTTGAGCAGTGGCTATGTTAAATATATTGTGGACTGGTACCAACAAAGCCCAGAGAAGAGGGTCTATTTTTAATGCAAGTGGTCCCTAATGGCATTGAAGAATCCATGGGAAGTGGGATTCCTGAAAGATCCTGAGACAATAAAGAAATGAGACAAATACCTGGCTAGTCTACCCAGTGCTCACTGATTTCCCTGTTGTCAGGACTAAGAGTCTTCAGAGCTCCCTTATGCTGACTGATACTTTCTATTTCTGAGGATGTTTCATAAATTGAATTCACTTTTAATATTCCTCTTTGCATAATTTTTTCAGGATTAATTAAAATATTTGAATTTATATTGAGCACATGTAGCTACTTCCATTCATCAGTGTCCCGGGGTTCTATTGTATAAGTTATAGACATATCCCAAGTTAATTCAGTGTGTAATACCCCCATATTAATCATTTGTGAGTGTGCCATGCAGCAATGAGCATTGCATATTAACATATAGATTATTAAGATTGATCCTAAACCCAAATTTCACATGTGTACAAATGATCGTGGTTCATTTCAATAACCTCACATCACCTTTATGTGCAAAGAGGAGTCAGTGATGGGCTTGAGTGGTGTACCAAACACATGTGAAGAATGACTCTGAACCTTTGCTAAGGGTCCCATCCTTTTCCACTAAGGGAATTTGATCATGCTCATGAGAGAATCTTCTGGTAGAATTTGTAATACTTATCTGACAGTAAATACAGAGATTTCTAACTCACTCAATTAAGGGATCAGCCTTTCGTAAGACTAGCCCCAATTCAGAATTTGTGTGTGTGTGTGTGTGTGTGTGTGTGTGTGTGTGTGTGTGTGTGCCCTCTATTTATTATGTTGGTGTGATATTATTTATTTCCTGTGTTTTCCTGATTGTAGTTGAGCTCCTTTGGTTGGAGTTTTCCTTCTAATACCTTCTGTAAGGCAGGATTTAGAGACAGGTATGTTTGAATTTGTATTTATCATGAAATATTTTGTTTTCTCCATCCACGATAATTGAGGGGTTTGCTGGGTATAGTAGTCTGGGCTGGCATCTGTGTTTCCTTAGAGTCTGTGTACTTCTGTCCCAGCCCTTCTGGCTTTTAAGGACTCCATTGAGAAGTTGGGTAGAATTCTAGCAGGTTTGCCTTTGTATGTTACTTGTTTTTCTCTTGCAGCTTTTAGCATTCTTTGTTCTGTATGTTTAGTGTCTTTATTATGTGGTGAGAGGCCTTTCTTTTCTTGTATTTGTTTTTTTATAAGCTTCCTGTACTTTTATAGGCATGCCTTTCCTTAGGTTTGGAAACTTTTCTTCTATGGTTTTGTTGAAAATGTTTTTGGAGCTGAGAGAATCTTCTTCTTCATCTATTCATATTATTCTTAGGTTTGGTCTTTTCACAGTGTCCTAGATTTCCTGGATGTTTTTGTGTCAGTAATTTTGTGTATTTGATATTTTCCTTTACTGACTTATCTATTTCATCTATAGTGTCTTCAACATTGAGATTCTCTCCTGCATCTATTGTATTATGTTGCTGTATCTTGTCTTTGTAGTTCATGATCACTTTTCTGTATTTTTTCGTTTCCAAGGTTCCCTCAGTTTGTGTTTTCTTTATGGCTTCTAGCTCCATTTTCAGGTCTTAGTCTGCCTTTGTTCATTTATTTCCATTGTTTGTTTGCTTTTCTTGTTTCCCTTTCAGGGATTTATTTATTTGTTCTAAGTGTTTGTTTGTGTTTTCCTGTGTTTCTTTGATGAATTTACTCAATTCCTCCAATTGTTTGTTTTTCTTTTCATTGATCTCTTTGAGGAATTTGTTCATTTTCTCTTTAAATTCCTCTATTATCTTCATAAAGTTGGATGTAAGACCTTCTCAGGCTTTGGAGAAGGACAGTTGAGCTCTGGTGGTACCATATTGCCCTGGTTGTTGATTGTGTTCTTATGCTGTCATTTTGGCATTTAGGCTTTTGTTGGTTGTAAGTTTAGGTGCCAAATTCCTGAGTTTTTCTTTTATTGGATGAATATCTTGCGCCTCAGTTCCTTTTTTTTCTCTGATCTTCTATTCCTTGTAGTCCCTTGTCAAGCAGGAGTCTCTGCCTGGTTGAGGGTTGAGATACAGATTTTGCAGGCTTCTGACCTGTTCTTCTGGCTGGCTGGCTTGTCTCCTTCTCGTGAGGGGGTATCTGGTCTAGGTGGTAGCTGGGACTCTGCTGGGTGGCAGTGGTAGAGATGGTTGATATGGGTGGTGGAAAGATGATGGTGGGTTGAGTAGTTTTGGGGGGCACAGCTTGTTTTAGTGGGAAGGTTGAGCAATCAGGTTTCCTATCTGTTCTGCTCGTTGCCCTGTTGAGATATGGTGTGAGAGATATCTGTTCAAGTTGGTATGTGAGACTCAGGCAGGCAAAGACCTGGAGGGTTAGGAGAGAAGAGATGTTGGGAGATTGCAATGGATTGGGATTTGGGGTCTGGGGCATTCTGGTGGGAAGGTTAGTCAAGATGTCTGCCTACTTTCTCTTCTGGTGGTTGGGTAGATGAAAGCTGGATCAGAAGATGTCAGAAAAGTCTATTTTCAATAACAAGGAAAAAAGAAAAATCCATTTTCAATAATAAATAACTAAAAGGTTAAAAAGTAAAAATGAATCAGAAATTCTTGAACTTTAAAAGCTTCTATTTTAAGATAGATGAGAAAGAGTAAGAGCAACAGTGGAACTGTACCCATAGTAGTGTTCTTTCTTTTGCTACCTTGTCTGGGTTCAGAGTTTGGTTGTGCCTTTATTTGCTTGTCCCTTCCTTTGCTGAGCAACAGCATCTTCCTTAAGGTCATTAGATATAAATTATTAAAATTAAAATCAAGAAATATGAAAGCTCTTTCTCTAATTCACACCTTTTAAATTTTAAGGGCTCCATAGCCATGGCAACCCAATGGATGCCACATCCAACAGAGATGTATATAATATTTATATCCCATCAAAAGCATCTACAGAATCACTCATATCTAGGCAGTTCACTTAGAATTACCTAAATTTTGTTCCCTCACCTGTGAAATGGCATGACTATTGTCTATTTTTCAATTGCATATGTCAGCATGGATGCATTTTCATAAACTATGATATCCTAAGAAGAACTAGGTATTTAAATTAGTAGTTGTTGCCAAGGAAACATTTGATTCCTTAGTTGCAGACATCTGCCTTTGGTGACGCCTGTATTATATGTGAATCCTAAAATCCTGCTTCTTTCTCCCCTATAATAAAATCAAATAATAATTTTACCTGAATTACATTAATCAAATTCAGAATTACAAAATAAATTAATATGTTAATTTCTAGGGCTTCTTAAAACACTGAGTGTCCTGCATGTCTTTCTGACCTTGAAGAGGACTCCTATTTGCTTACATACATACATCTCAGGCTACTATTTACTTACATTTAGTTAGCCCTGAATAAGTTTTATGCATTCTGAAAAAGTTAAATAATACCAAATGTAAATTAAATAAACATAATCCTATGTTTTGACCTTTTACTTTACTGTCAGGGCCCTCCACTATTACCAGCACCCCCAGAACCTAGTCAATTACCAGAAACATGCTGAAGAGTGGCAGCAGCTCTCCACATTGCTGAGAACAATAGATGACGCAGCAGAGGGGTGCATTTTGGGTGGCAAGAGGTGACATCACAGAAGTGTAACTGAGAAGTCCTTTGTGAAATTTACTGCATACGGCCCCTGTAAGTACATTTTCTGAGATTTAGTAAATTAGATAACTAAATAAGCAATTATAATGAACTTGTTTCTCTGTGTTGTATTTCATACTGCTTAAATGAATTCCATGCTGCTTAAAACCCAGTATCTGGCAAATAATTCATCTTCCACAGACTCACTTCCACCACCTAAGCAGTATGAATGAGATCATCAGGTCTGGAGCTGAAATCTGTCTCTTCTTTTTACATCACTAAAGAAGTACTAAGTGGATTTTGGGTAAAAGCAGCTAAGAGAACATGGATTTTTGGTAGAAGTGCCTGATTCTTTAGTGTTACCACTTCCCTCCGGGATGGTGTTTCCCTTTATCGCTTAGTAAAGGAAATTCAATGGACATTCATAGAAGTCAAACTTGATCACTGAGAATCAGAGGCACAATTTAAACAATGAACATACATTCTCAGGATTCCTGTGGCTCTTCTTCCCAGTAGAGTAATAAGGTAAAGAACCAGGGTCCACTTTGTCTTATTTTTATTTCTTTTATCTATTATGGTTCAAATTATCCCAACATGTGATCTTTCATTGTCTGAATCAAGAAAGTAAAGTGAGCATATGTGGGCTAATACACGACATTCACTATGAGAATTAAATTAGCGTGTATAGTTTTCTATCCCAGATTTGAGGATATCTGTCATTAAATAGAATTTATTATCTGAACTGAAAGTTAGAATTGTTCAGATTATGTAGATGTAAAAGTTGTTCTCCTGTACGTGGACAATTCATTGAAAGATCTCACTTGGTCCACAAGATGCAGTGAAGAACATGAATTCTCAAAGGGACTGATGTGAGCCATTTAGCTAGGAATCTGCTCTCATTGTCCAGAGTCTACATACGTAGTGTATTTATTCACTGATGTGAGGCTTCTCAATCTGTCGCGTACTTGAAAACCATGACATAAGCCACATTATTCTTAACTGAATGTGGATTATTTTACAACACGTATCATATATGAGGCTACAAAACTACTTCAACAACTTTATTTAGAAGGAGGGCATTTTCCAAATTCATTCTCCAAGGTTGAGTCACCTGTCTCAGTAAGGATACAGACCATGGCAATTTCTCCTAGTAACAATAGGCAATAGTGTATGGAATTTTGGCAAATCAGGGAAGCTTGGACAACTTTGGTATCCAGAAAATTTTCAGAGGCTTGGGCATCAATAGTTATATTATTTTCTAAATTTTTTAGTTCAGATTCCACCAATTGAACAATAAAAAAGATTAATCTTCCACTTTTGATCATTTGTCTTTGAAATTTTTCTCTATAGTATATTGTCATAATGGGTTTTCTATTGTTTGTGACAAAACAACAAAACCAAAACAACTTATAAAAGAAAACATGTAATTGGGGGCTTGAAGGAAATCATGTAGTTGGTCTTGTCTAGCTGCCTTGAGAGGCATGCATTATTGGTTCTCTGGGTTAGAGTTCCTGTATCCTGGGGCATTGTGTGACTTTCAGTTCCTGAGAAACTGAGGTGCTGCCTCAGGCATGGAAACATTCAGGCTTCTTTGTGTTTCTTTATATGTTGCCTTAGTAGACAAGGAAACATGAAAGCTTGATAGGACAATTGGTCTTAGACATTAATATTTTATACTCTGTATAGCTTGCTAATGTCATTGTATCCTAGCAGCTATCACTATATTGATCCTGGCAAATGCCATTTATTTCTGATAAAGGTGTAAAAAGGTTGATTGATCTCAATGGAAATTGTCATAGCCTTGATTTGGTGTGACCACTTCAGCTGGCCTGATTTAATTCTTTAACAGTCTGTATTAGATAACCTTGGCTTGGGACATAATATTTGACATTACAGGATCTTGATTACATTTTCAGATATTAGTCCATGACCTGGTGAGAAGCATGGGAACAGGCAAGTAGGTCATTGGAATAGTAGCTGAGAGCTTACATTTGATCCACAGCACAAGGCAGAAAGCTAACTGGATTAGCATGCACTTTGAAATCTCAAAGCTCACCCCCAGTGACACGCCTCCTTCAAGAATGCCATACCACTTCCAACAATGCCAGATCTCTTTCAACAATGCCACACCTGCCACAAGAAGTCCACACCTCCTAATCCTTCCCAAGAAGCTCCACTAATGGTAGATCAAACATTCAAACATACAAGCCAATAAGGGCAATTCTGCTTCAAACCACCATACATACATGATTAATGTACAAATCACACAAGCCATAAACACTTAATCAAGTATATCCATTCAGGAAGCTAAGTATAAATTAGTTTAAAAGTCAGTTGGGATGAAACTTGCTAAGGTTCATGTGTCACAAGAGAAAAAGATATGGACATTAGAAAGGGACTTGAATGGGAGAAGGTTACTAGGATGGAGGAACATAAGAAAGGGAAGGATGAGAGTAATCAGAACATATGAAATACATGTATGAATCTGTCAAAATAAATTTAAAAAGAAGTACACACAGCCAGTTGTTACATTAAACCTTCCCTTTATACATTAAAAATCTTCAAAATAGGAACAGCACATATCATTAAAATTTAATTAAAAACACACAAGGACTGACTTGAGAATCTTCTCCCTCCACTCTGCCCATAATTTAATGTTTAGTCTTATAATAGTATCCTACAGTTTTTGTATGTTCCTTTCCTTAATTTTTTGTTCACATTCCTTGCTTATTTGGTCTAGATCCTTGACTATATCTTCAAGACCTGATATTCTTCAGCATGATTTACTCTATTGTAAGGATTTCCTTTGAGTTTTCTAGTTCAGTTACTGTGTTTTTCAATTCCAATTTCATCACAGTTTGAGTCCTGTCAGTATTTGTATCTCCTTATCAAATTTCCTGGATTGTCTGTATAACTTCCATCAGCTTTGTGTTTGCATTTTCTTGGGCATCTCTCAGACATTTATTCTCTTTAATTCTTTCTCCTTAATATTATTGAGTTATTTCTTTGTGTCTTCTTTAAGCTCCTTGAATTCATTGATAAAATTTATGGTATTATTTTGGGTTTATCTAATTAATTTCCTTGGTAACATTTCTACAGGATGGGTGATTATTGGAAAGAACATACCTATTTGATCTTTCATATTATTCATATTTTTGCAATTAGATCCTGGCATGTGGGACTTCTGTTGTTAACTATACTTTTGATATAGACAGCATAGATTGGTACAGTTTAGAGCATGTGTCCCTTGGTTGGGCCTAGAAGAAAGAAATGGCTTGGGTGGAATGATGTCAGGTGGGCATAATTCACTTGGCTGGTGTACAGAATGTTCCTCCTGGTCCAATCCTGTAGTGTGGTGGTAGATAGGCCTAGATGAGAGGTTGGATATGGCATTGAAGGCTCTATATGTTGGGGGTAGATAGGTTTTGTCCTTGACATAGCCTAGAGATTGGTTGCAGCACATGTGTGATTGGTCAGTCTAAGCAGGAACTCTGCATGTGGAACCCAGACTAGATATGGACAGTTGGGGAGTTGTGTTCAGGGAAAGTCATGCAGACTCACTGTCTAGACCCTGAAAAGGTATGTAGGAGATCTGCCCGGGTGGGGTGTTTGGATGCAGCAAAAGAGGAACAGGTGGGTCTGTGCCAGGGAGTGCAGGTCATTCTTGAATCCTAGAAGTAGGCTGAAGAGCACACGTGGTTGGCCAGACTTGACAGGAACACTGGACGAGGAATACTGGCTATGTTTGGTAGGTTGTGGAGGATGTGGGGAGGGGCATGTCAGGAAGACTCACCAGGTTCAACCTTGGATTAAAAAAAAGAACATGGCAGATCTCACTGGATGGGAAACTTGGATATGATATATGAATTTTTTTCAGGGAGTCTGTTTCTTTATTAAATTCTATTTTTTATTTCTTGGATTGTTTTCCTTGTTTCATTCAGCTTTGTTTTATGGTCTTTATTCAGGCAGTTTCTCATTTCTTCCTTGAGTTCTTTGAACATATTTATTATTACTAGTTTGAAATCATTGTCTTATAAATCATCTAAAGATGCTTTTCTCAGTGACCATTACTATAGACATATTAAGACATATTGTATTATTTATCCATGTTGTTTTTATTTTTGACCAAGGCATCCTGAGTCAGATCATAGGTATTGTTCTTTTATGTGGATGTCTTATATTTTGTTCTCTTTTAATGAGGGGGTTTGATTGTTGGTTTTTTTGTTTGTTTATTTTAATTTCTGCTGAATGGGGGTTATGTGAGTTAAGTTTCAGTCTGGGGATGCTCAGTGTTGATGATACACTAGGCTATCAAAACTGATGCCAGCTCAGGGAGGGATAGGTGAAGCTTGTGAACTCAGGAGAAGAATTTTTGTAAAGTTGAAAGTCTCACAAACAAGATTCAGGAGGCCCAGGGAAGTAAGCCACACTTGTTCAGGCAGTGAAGGGTGGGAAGAATAACTGCTGCAGGTGTAGTCTCTACCAGAAGAGGAATGATGGTCAGAAGAGACCCCTCATCTTCAGACAGTGAGGTTGGTCTTTTGTTCTATGACTGAGATACTAACTCTAAACTCTGGTCTTTTGCAATAGCAGCAAGTAGAGTTAATCCTGATAGCATTTCTCCAACATCCTCAACTGTGGGACTGCCATGGAGCTAGAGAGCAGGTTGAAGCAGCTAAAAAATACCACACCATCCCAAAAGGTGAGAGTGTTAGGCATTCAGCTGCTCCTTGTCTTTGGCCCTAGCCAGATCCCAGTTAAATATTAAATATTGCCTGTTTCACAGAAGCAACAGAAAAATGACTTGGTAGGTGCTTACATGCCCTGTGGCTGATAGAATACCTTCCTCTTTGTCTTTGTGAGACCATGCCTTGTGAGGAGGCGTGCCTTGGTAGGGCCCTGGAGCCTATGCCTGCATGCAAATAAGGCTACCCCAATGCCCTTGTCTAGCCCAATGGATCCCCCACCCTGAGTATCCAAGACCCTCTCCTGCTTTGGGATATATGTAGCAGACACCCACATTAAAGAGAGCTCCACTTCCACCAGAAGAGACTCCCAGGACTGGTTCATTACATCTCATTCATTTGTTCTTGGCGCAGGGAATCAGGGTCTGTGGGAGTCCCAGAAACCCCATCCCCTCCCTCCCATGCTCCCCTGCCATTCCCCCAACACGAATTCCCTGCACCTGGCCAGTGCAAAGAATCAGGCCAAAATCCAGCTGGCTGCAAGCTTGGTTGGAGCAGAGACAGTACAGGAGACCATACTAACATACAATATTGATTTTTGGTGTGTGTTTTGAACTTTTTTCTAATTACAGCCTTAATTTGTATCTCCTGATTGTCTACAGCTCTCTAAGTAGGCCAGAGAGCCACTTGTCTTTATTTCCTGAGAACCAGGATTAAAGGCATGCACACCGTGCCCAGCCTAACATTGCTTTTTTAAGCCTAAACATGAGCTTAGAGTATTTTAACATCAGCATAGAAATAACTCTTTATAGAGAAGTTCAATGTGAGTATGAGGTCTCATATGGGGCCTCTTATGAAATGTTGTCAATGCACAGTGTCATGTACCTTGTCACTCTACTGAAGAAAACAGACTTTCTCTCTCCTATCAGCAATCAGTTGCAATAGTTCTTCGGCTAGGGGTGTCTTGGTGGCCTCCTCCATGACTCCATGGTGGGATTCTGTCCTGTCTTGACCTTGCACATATATTGTGGATGCTTCTAAAATTGTGGTGGGTACTTATGTAAAAGTACTCTGTTGTATCTGGAAAACACTGTTTCCTTGAAGTCATCCAACACCCTTGGCTCTTACTGTAAATCTGTGTCCTCTTCTTAGAAGATACTTGAGCTTTGAGGTTAGTGCGTAATATAGCATCTCATTTAGGGCTGAATTGTATGATCTCTCTTATTATCTGCACAGTGAGAAGTTCTGAGTTAATTGTAACCTACTACAAAAAGAAGATTATCTGATGAGGCTTGAGCAATTCACTGATTTATTGGTCTAATAATAAGACAATATAATTCATTTTAAAAATATTTCTGCTTAGGAGAACAATTCTCACAGAGGGCTAAGGTAGGCTTTCTATATACAGGTTCTTGGCTTGGTTGACTATGATAAGGGATGGTTTACATCTTGTTGAGAAAGTCTTAAATTTGATCAAAGACTAGTTGACCACTGCCATAAAATCCATTCTGCTATTGAACCAGTGGTAGACCATGCCAAGCAGTTCATTACTGTTGCTTGAAGAACTCATAGCTGGGTGAAACTGATTAGTACTTTTCTCCTATAGTAGCATGATACTGGCCTGTAGCATACAGGATATCTGAAAATTTTGGTTCAGTGCGCCCAAACTGGGGATTCCTTCACCAAGCATGCCCACAGAGCCCAGGAATAGAGTTCCCAGAGCCCAGTATACATGAATTCTTGCACAGACTGAATGAAATCAGCTTTGCTGCCCTAGGTCCACCTGTGCCACAGGGAATTCCCTCAGCAGGTGTGGTGGTCTGAATGAGAATGGATGCATAGGCTAATATATGTGTATGCTTATTCTCCAATCAATGAACTATTTGGGAAGGATTAGGAGGTATAGCCTTCTTAGAGTAGGGCTGACTTGCTGGAAGATGTATGTCTTTGAGGGTGGGGTTTCAGGTTTCAAATGCCCATGTCAGTGTCTCTCTCTCTCTCTAAATGTGTGCTGCCTACAGATCAGGATGTAAAGCTGTCAATGACATCTCCAGCACCATGCCTGCCTGAATACCACCACACTCCCTGCCATGAGGAAAATAAACTAAGCCCCTGAAACTGTAATGAAGCTCCTACTAAAATGTCTTCTATAAGAGTTGCTTTGGTATGCTGTCTCTTCACAGCAATAGAACAGTAACTAAGACACCAGGCCTTCCTTCACTACTCAGGAAGCTTGTTTCAGTGCTACAACCCTTGGAATCCTGAACCTATAGTTTGCCTATAGTGCCAGAGAATATTTCTCATGTAGCCAATCTGGAAAGATTTCCTATACCAAGTATGAGATATTCCCTTTGTTACTTAGATCCACTAGACAATTCATTAACCTCACTCCAGTCACTGAACCCCAAGGCATCCTGTACCATGGCTCCTTACATTGTCTATGTTTTGTCCCAAGATCCCAGCCTGATTAGTCCAAGCATCAAAAGATGTACTAGTTTCCCACCAAGGGTCAGCCTGCCTATGTGCCAAGAATATCATTTGAGTGCCTGATTTGCATGGATTCCTGCATTAGGTCCTGCCTATACTACATTATGAAGCTAGTGCTAGTGTAGGCACTAGCTGACTGTAAGAAGAAGACTAGGAATTGAGCCTTTGGTCCCAAATATATACACCTCACAGAGAAATACAACATTCAAATCCTAAGTCTAAGCCCACTAACAAGCATTACAAATGCTCCCAATGAAAGAAGAAAGAGTAGCAAGGAAAACAAAATGAAGAAATAATGAAAAAATATCCAACCAAGAGACTACTTCAGACATTCAAGTTCCTGAACACACACACACACACACACACACACACACACACACACACACACGACAGAAAGTCTTCCATGTAAGTTACTTATTTTGTAACAATGCCCCAAGAAAATAATTGTCTGGAGATTTTTCTAAAAGATTTAAAAGAGTGAGCTTAGTTATAGGCAGACAACTCAGAGAAGACACAAATATTCTTCAAGTGAACAAAACAAAAGAGTTTAATGAAACAATGAAGTCAATACAAGACATAAAAATACAATTTAATAAAAAGATGCAATTACTGAAAAAAAGTCAAAATGAAATGATGTTGAAATGAAAACTCAATAGGCCAAAAAAAAATGATTAGGAAAATCTCATCAATAAAATGGACTATGTGAAAGAGAGAAGAGCAAGAGTGTAAGAAAAGGTCGAGGAATGGAGTCACTCAGCAAAGGGTAATGTTAAATATAAGAGAAAAAAAGATTGCAGTACTATGGGACAAAATTTTTAAAAAGACCTAACCTTAGGATTATAGGCATTAAAGAAGAAGGATACCACACCAAAGACAGAAATATTTTCAACAAAAGTAACTGAAGGAAAGATATCTAGCCTACAGAAAGAGATGCCCATCAAGGTACTGCACACTAAACTGACATGACCAAAAGAAGTAACTTTGTAACATATTGTATTCAAAACAATTTTTGTAATTCCTTTATTGAGAATCTTTGTTTAGCTCTATACATCATTTTTAAACGTAGTATTTGTTTTGTTGATGTCTAGTTTCTTGAGTTCTTTATATACTTTGGATATGAGATGTAGAGTTGGTAAAATGTTTTCCCATTCTGTAGGCTGGTAGTTTGTCCTATTGTCCTTTGTCTTACAGAGGTTTTTCAGTTTCATGAGGTCCCAATTATTGTTGGTCTTAGTGCCTCTGCTATTGATATTTTGTTGAGGAAGTTGTATCTGGTGCCACTGTGACATCAATAGCAATCATTTCTGAGCTATCTAGTCTCTAATTCCTGTCCTGTCCTGCAGTTTCAGAACTTCTTTGTCATGGAGTACTCCCCTCCCATTGTTCCAAAGGATGCTACAGGGAGAATAGGTTATAGGTTAGAAATTCAGTGGCTAGGATTGTGTCCCAGTCTCACCACCAAAAGCCTTACCTAGTCACATGAGATGACCTGTTCAGGCTCCCTATCTCTGATTACTAGAGGTCCTTGATAGTGTCTCCCTCATAGATTCCAGTGAGTTTGCACAGCACTAGGTCTCCCTATCACTGCTTCCCAATTCTGGTCATCTCTCAATATATTCTCTCCTTCTTTCTCTCTCTCCATCCTGGTCTCCTCTACTCCCATTCCTGTCCTCCTCCAGCTCACCTGTACCATCTGTTTATTCCCACTTTACCAGGAAGGTCCCTATGTCCCTAGTAGGGCTCTCCTTGTTGCATAGTTTCTCTGGGTCTGTGGATATTAGTAACTTTCTCCTTTGGTTAATACTTAATATTCGTATATAAGTGAGTACATATAATGTTTGTATTTCTGGGACTGGGTTACCTCACTCAGGATGATTTTTTTTTAATTCCATCCATTTGCCTGCAAATTCATGAGGTCATTCCTTTTAGTAATGGAGAAATAACCCATTGTGTAGTTTTAAATGTATATAACTACATATATTAAATATATTAATCTGTATATTTGGTGTGTGCAGAGGCAAGAAGAGGGCATCTAATCCCCTGGAAGAAAAATAAAATGTTGTCATGAGCAGCCATGAGAATGCTGGGAACCTAACCTATCCTCTTTGCAAGAACACAAAGTGCTCTTATCTGCTGAGCTATCTCTCAAGTCCTATCTTCAGAAAATTTTAACATCTTTAAATCTCTATTCCCACAGACTGGAAAATCTAAATCAAATGGGCAAATGTTTTGATGTATGTGTAATACCAAAATTAAACAAAAATTGGAATAAAACAGTTTAAGCAGATCCATACCAGCAATGAGACTGAAGCAATAGTTAAAAACTTTCAAAACTAAACAGTGCCCAGGTCCAGATGAATTTGCTGAAAAATTCTATGAGAATTTTTTGTGTGAGCTCTAACACAAATACTACTGAGTTATTCCATGAAATAAAGAAGCAATAAGGTTCTCAAAGTATTTATGGAGCCAGTGATGCTATCCTTGCTAGCTTCAAAGAGTAGCACTTCCACTCTAGGTTGTCAGGGAAGCAGCTCTCTGTGGCTGCAGCAAATTGAACAACAGAGTTGATTTCCTAGGTTGCTGATCCCAGTGTGTGAGTTCCAGTGAGAACAGGGGCATAGGATCTCAGGACCTAAACAACTTTGGTTTAGTGTGGTTCTGGTGTGTCTAATATTTTTCTGCACCCCAAAGTTTTAATTAGATTTTCTGTGATTAAAATCCCTGGCAATAACCACTTACAATAAGAAAGATACAGTCTATGGGTGCAGGAATGAGTGTTCATGGCTGTGAATATTATGTATTTGTTAAGGGAAAAAGACAAGCCTTTTGTGTAGAGTGTGTGGATTATGGTCAGCCTCATGAAAACTCTTAGTACTCTTGGGTGTGCTGGGACAATTTGTCAGAGAATAAATGTGATCTTCCTAACCTACTTCATGACTTTGGGTGCTCATCTGAGCCCATGGAGGACACTATCCTCAGGCCTGGAACATTTTGACCTGTTTCTCTGAGGCTGATGCAGTTCACTGATCAGGGTATCACCAAGGGATATTGAACATATTATCCTTACAGAAGGGACTTTTCTAAAGCATTTCCTGGAGGCTGACACCCACTTCTGTTCTCTGTGTAGCCTGAAGGTGTTTGTCTCTTGGTCAGGTGCAGAAAATTCCTCCACTCTAATCATTTTCTGGAAATAAAGCTAGACTTCAAGTGGAGGCAGGTCATGATTATCCCTCACGTGTATATCAGAGGAATAGAATGTGTTGATATCTTTATACTCTCCTTCCAGAGATAGAATATGAAGAGTGGATAGGGTTTCAGGTAAGACTTAATCAGTTCTCCTTCTAAAAGGTCTTCAAATTTCTGGATCCATTTATTAGAATGCTCCCTTTTCTGAGAAAGATAATTTCATTGAGATACTACCAATTAAAATGTATAAGTTACAAGTACAATTACACATATGTATCTTTATATTTCTAGGAACTGAAATAGCTAAGCAAGGTCAGGTTTTCCTGACCCTCTGCCACTTCTACCTGGGTGCTAATGTGCCTGTAAAAAAGATTTCTCATTTTGTTAGAAAAAAAAATCTTAGATAAAAGCAAGAAGACCCTCATTCCCTACTGAAAATGGGTCCTAGTGCATAAAAACAGTTGGCACCTCTAGAGGAATGGCCTTGTGTAGTTTCTCAAGAGCAAAGTTTACACTTGGAAGACCATCGAGCCTGCACAGGTGAGATGTGATTGAAGACTTTTGACTTTAAACACCCTGCTTTCCTTTGTCTTTCCCAGGCAGGAGCCTAGTCTTGGGCAGTCATTTAGAGGACTCGTTCTACTCCTAATTGGCTTGATAAAGCTGGTGATTTGTGTCTTTCTCACAGGGACTAAAAGTATGTAGCTTAATAAAAGCTATACCAAACTAGTTGACTAACTAACAAATTTAATTTAATTGACAATTAAATTAGTGTAGACTTAATAAGAATATGCTTCAGCCTGAAGGAAAGTTTTGACACTACACCGATACAGCTATATTTAGACAATAGAATAGACTGCTTGATATAGCAAAGTTTATCCTTTTCCAGGAAAGTAGGATGATTGTATAATATTTATGTGGTAGGAGAGACAGTTCAGTGATTAAGAGCATTTACTGCTCTATCAATTGATTCAGGCTAATTCTCAGTACCCATGTAGGGTGGCTCAAAACTGCCTATAATTCCAGCACCAGGGTTATCCAAGAGCCATCACCGCCCCCCGCCATGTGTGTGTGTGTGTGTGTGTGTGTGTGTGTGTGTGTGTGTGTTTGCATGCAGGCACACACTTGATCACAAATAATTTAAAATAAAATAAAACTGAAAATTGTTTTTCAGTACTTTCAAAAACAGTCTTTTATTTTTCAGCCTTAGTTCTTGCACACAGGCCCTCACAGATGTTGGTTAGTTTCTCTATTATTTGTCCACACATCCAGGCCAAGTCTTTCTTCTTTCCCTCTGTCATTCTTTAGAGCATAGGTTGTAACCAATATAAATAACACAGGCTCTCAGGCTGTCAAACTAAGGAACACTCAAACCCACAGCTTAGAATTTTCTGCCATTAAATAATGTTAATTAATAAATTCAACATGGGCTTTGCCTGGAGCTTTGATTTCTAAAGAAAAGAAACATTCCCAATGGTGACTTATCCCTAATAAAATTTCAATGACTATAAAAATCTGAAACTAATTACTTTCAAAGCAAAGTATGTCTCATATTTCCCAAGAAGTCAAAACAAACAGTAGGAGAGAAAATGAATGAACCAAAAACCAGGCATCATTTTTGGTTTGATGATGGAACTCTAAAATTCTGTGGATCAACACTCCAATAACAAACATTAGTTTTATTATGAACCATAAAAGTTACAGTGTAAATTAATAAAAATCAATCACAGACACCAATATTGAGGTGGATTAGGTTCTCTAATTATGTGGTAAATATTTATTGTTTTTACTCAAAAACCACAGAAACCTATTGAAGAACAAATGCAAGTATTTTGAATCGGGTAAAATAACTAAAGATGAAAAAGTATTGAAATCATCAAACCAATAAAAATTAAAATGATAGAATTGATTGTGATGTTTGATGAAATAAATTTAATAACAATTTTGAAGAGGAACTAAGGAACCATAATAAGGGGATGAAAATTCGTTATTAAAGATATTTGAAGAAAGTATTCATTGTCCAACAGGGGGCACTGTGTATTTCTCAGAAATTGGTAAAACCAGAAGCTGACTCCTGATTCACATGTAATTTTCTAGGCCGAGCTCACTGTCCAGAATTAGATGTTACAGTACAGCAGGTGTTTCCTCAAGCTGCCCCAGCCTCCCTGACAGAGTTGCCCCATAGGCTGAAGAGGGGTAATGTAGTGATGATGGTGGTAGTAAAGGGCTCCAAATCTCTATTTTCCCCAATGCCTTGAGAACCCGAGTCAAGCAGCTTCTCTGAGCCTAGGGGATCTCTGAAAACTTTACATCATAACCTGGATACCTGCCTCATGTCCCATCTTTTCTCCATTTCTCTCAGTTTCGTGGAGAATGATCCTTTGGAATGATCTTTCTCATTTCTTGACTCATTCCTAATAGTTATTTCTTTAAGGGTCTCCTCTCCAAGCTGCTGTTTCACAGCTGAATGATACTCTCCAGCAGTTGCTGATTGTCTCTTTCTACACTGGTTTCAGAACTAGCCAGGCCAAGCTTCTGGACTCTGATTCACCTTACAATTGACAGGCACTTCTAGTCTCCTGTCACTTTTTACCTCAATATAATGTTGCCCTGGGACTCTAGGGCTACAAGCTTGAGGACAATCCTGCACACTACAGTTGTGCTCAACACAGTAAGACACAGAGGGAGAGGCAATGCATTAACACACATTGCTTGAACCTGCTATAAGCACTATCCTGTGATAGTGTGATCCCATGAACAGGAACTGTTGCCATCCTAATGTTGACTCTGCACAGACAAGAAGGTGAATGAAAGTATCTGCCTTCATTCATGTTCTAGTTAGTCTTATAAACAGGAAGATATTTGCGAACTATTTTGATAGATAATAAAAAACAGAATTCAAATATTTTATTTCTCCTTTAAATGTATTTGTTTTTAAGACTAGGTTTAACAGGCTTCCAGAGAGAAACATTCTCAGTGATATACTTTATATAACTTAGGTCAAAGTGAAATATCTTTCCATTTTTCTAACTCTTGTTTTATTAGCTTTCATTTGAAGTCAATGAAAATTCATTGCACAATTATTAAAAGATATGAAATAGTATAATTTTGGAAAAAAATTTTCTCTGACATTTGGTTAACATATTTCCCCTTAAAGAAAATATAGTGACATGATAAATTTAAGTGCCAAGGAATGTAATCTCATTTATAAGGCTATAAGTACCATTGCAGATGCCCTTAGTCAGATAAGCTCATGCTGTAGCAGTGAGGCTCCTATGCCTTCATGAGATGCATATGTGAACACAGGGAGGTGGGAATGGATCTATTTATTTATTTATTTATTTACCTATATGTTTATTTATAAATTTAATGTGTGTGTGTGTGTGTGTGTGTGTGTGTGTGTGTGTGTGTGTGTGCTAGAAGATGCCACAGCATGTATGTGACAGTTTAAAAACACAACTTGAGTAAATTGTCTCTTTCCTTCCACCATGTATGTTCCAGGAATCAACTCACATAGACTTGGTGGCAAGTGCCCTCACATGCTGAGCCATATTGCAAGTCAGTATGTTTTGATTAAGGTTCAATGTATAGTTCCATGCATGATTTCTCCTGGAGACGACAGAAGCTTAACTATAGTTCTTCTTCTCCTTCTTCTCTTCTCCTTCTCCTTCTTCTCCTTCTTCTCTTCTCATTCTTCTCCTCCTTCTCCTTCTCCTCCTTCTCCTTCTCTTTCTCCTCCTTCTCCTTCTCCTTCTTCTCCTCCTTCTCCTCCTCCTTCTTCTTCTTTTCTCCCTCTCTCCCTCTCTCTCTTTTTCTCTCTCTCTCTCTCTCTCTCTCTCTCTCTCTCTCTCTCTCTCCTTTCCCTCCTTCTCTTGAATGAATGAATGAAATAAAAAGGAATAGAGGAAGTTTTTTGTATATATGACCAAGAATATAGTAGATATGAGGGAGGGACTGAGACATCTTGGGGAGTTCAAAGGGGACATGACCACCAGATTGATCTACCAGGTCATGTGAGGAAAGGGGAAAGGGAGGGGGAAAGAGGTGAAAGAGGGGAACCTGGAGTGGTTGACAAAAGACCAGGAGGCCAAGAAAGCAAGAGTAGCTAAAATTAAATTGTATAGGGAAAGGCAACCCAGCCTCCCAAGGCTGGAGAATTCAGGGTATGCAAGTCAGGAGGAGGATGTAGGAGGTAGAGGCAAAAAGATGATGAGAGAAGCTGGCAGTCAGGTCCTTTTTGATATGTTAAATAGGTATTTCAGCCAATATAGAGTTTGAGACCTAATAGCCCTCTCTCTCTCTCTCTCTCTTTCTATCTCTCTCTTTCTATATATATCTATATATATCTGTATATATATGCGTGTGTGTATGTATCTTGTTTTCTGTCAAATGTTTTATTACTTTATTTAAATTATTTTCATTTAATACATTTTGATCATAACCTTTCTCCTCCAACTCCTCCCAGATGCTCCCACCTCTCTACCCCACCAACTTCATGTTCTTTCTTTCTCCAATAAAACAAAAAAATAAAAATAATCAGAATCAAAACAGACAAAATAATATCAATTAGACAAAATATACCAGAACAAAAAAAGTGCATACACACACACACACACACACAAACACACACACACACACACCACAAAAGCTGTTTTTCATTGGTCAATGACTCGTAGGCATGAGGCTTGTCCTGGTGTGTGGGCAATATAGCTACTAACACTGCACTGGAGAAAACACAGTTTCCCTTTTCTAGAAGTTATCTCTCACAAATAAATCCCTAGATAAAGGTGTGACTATTTGTCCACTTTCCTTTCTCCCTGTGGGATTCTATCTTGTTTGAACCTGTGCAGGTCTTATGTGTGCTGTCACAGTCTCTGTGAGTTCATATGTCTATCAGTCCTGCTGTGCTGTATCTGGAATATGCTATTTCCTTGGAGTCATCCATCACCTTTGGCTCTTACAATCTTTCTACCTCCTCTTCTGCATATTCCCTGGGCCTTGCGGAGAGGAGTTTAATGGAAAAAATCCATGTTAAAGCATATTTCATTAAACCCCACAAGATATCCCTCTTGCTCTTGCCCAATATTCCCCAATGAATTCTTCTATTTGATTCATTAATTCTTGCCTCAAATTTAAGACTGTCCACCTTTCTTACCACCCAGGCCCCTAAAGCCCTTGCAATTAAATATAGTGTTTTCATATCAGATAAATAGTAGGCAGGTTTCTGTAAGTTTCCTTGGAAGGATCACCCAGTCATTCTTCACTGATTCTCTCTAATCCTTAATTATGAAAAAGTACAGGCACACTGCTATCTTTCCTATCCTGTCAATATATTTTATTTTTTCAATTTCTGTTTTGTTTTGCCTTGTGATTTTCTAAAAACACTATTTCTAATGTATTAATGGAGTCTGGCAGTATAATATTTATCTTCCTAGGTACCAGTGTTCACCAGTATGCCCCTAGGGTCAATCTGCTGAGGAATCAAAGAATGAGAGAGAGAGAGAGAGAGAGAGAGAGAGAGAGAGAGTGAGAGAGAGAGAGAGAGAAAAGAAGAAGAAGAAGAAGAAGAAGGAGGAGGAGGAGGAGGAGGAGGAGGAGGAGGAGGAGGAAGGAGAAGGAGAAGGAGAAGGAGAAGGAGAAGGAGAAGGAGAAGAAAGGGGAGGAGAAGGAGGAGGAAGAAGAGGAGGAGGAGGAGGAAGAGGAGGCCTGGCTTTCCCCACCACACCCCACCCTTTTTTTAGTTTTTGAAACAGGATTCCTGTGTGTAGCTTTAGCTGTCTTGGAACTCACAATGTAGAGTAAGGTTAGCCTAGAAATCAGAAGTCCACCTGCTTCAGGAAGGCCTCACTTGTTGAACATTATGAGAAGGGGCTCAATGAGAACCTTCTCTCTCCTTAGTTTGTGAAGGAGAAGCCCATGGATAAAGAACACTGTATAAATTAAAGTCTACATACTGTTCCCACTGAGAAGGAGCAAACAAAAAGACAGGTGATGTAAAAGTCAGCCCTGGAGGAGGCGAGTACTTCTGACCTTGATCAGGAAATATTTGGTAATCAAGGACTTGGGGGAAGTCATGAGGACACAGATGTGATAGACCTGCTGGTCAGTGGGTTCTATAGGTGCTATAGCAGTATCTAGAAATTCTCAACTGAGAACACAAATGTCTCCATGACTGCTCAGGATTCAACAGACCAAGCAGCTGTGGCCACCATGGTCCCTTGGGCAGCCTCAGGCTAGAAGTGACACTCAGACTTCTGTTGGCACACATACCTAAGAAGAGATTTGGTTGGCCAAGAAAAATTTGCATGAAGGGCTTTCTCACATCTCTGAGAACTGTGGAAGGATAAGAGAGACCTACACTACGCCTATCTCAGCAGAGCTCTGTGGTGTCTGCACCATGGCTTGGACTCTTCTCTTCTTTTTCTTTCTTCATTATGCAGGTCAGGACAGTCATTTGCACCCAGATTCCCAGTTCAGGGAAACCATCTGGCAGCCTGATATATCCCCCTCTCTTCTTTCACCCCAGGACATAACAAGTTTCTCTATTTTCAGGATCTTTCTCCCAACCAACGCTGACTCAGTTACCCACTGCCTCTGCCTCTCTGGGAGCCTCCGCCAAACTCACCTGTACCTTGAGTAGTAAACACAGCAGCTACATCATTGAATGGTACCAGCAACAACAAGACAAGGCTCCTAAGTATGTGATGCAGCTTAAGAGTGATGGGAGCCACAGCAAGGGGGATGGGATCCCTGATCGCTTCTCTGGCTCCAGCTCTGGGGCTGATCGCTACTTAAGCATCTCCAACATTCAGCCTGAGGATGAAGCTACATATATCTGTGGTGTAGGTGAAAGTGGAGTGAACACAGTAATTCAGATCATGAAGAAACAGGACAGAAACTGTTTTGATCCCTTGCTATCAAGGCTGTCCTGTGGTTATGAAAAGGAACATCTGAAGATCAGAGCGTTCAAAATGATTGAATGTTTTCTTATTTTTCAAGGGGATCAACCATAGGTCTAGCAATTCCTCCTGAACTCCCAAGGAAAGAGAGAGAAAAGGTGTAGATTCCAAAGAGTACATTTCTCTGTAATAATTGTGACTACATAAGAGTCAAATCTGGTGTGTATAGAGCTGAGGGCATGAGAACATTCTGTCAAGTTGGATCAATGGGCCTAAGGTTCTCACTCTCATCTCACCTCAAGTCATAGAAATATCTATTCATTGTACTAGAGCTTTCTGGTCCCATGCCCTAAGCATATCCTAACTCCTGTAATTACCAAGAAGCACAGTGGAAGAACATGGAAGGAGGCAGTGTGGCAGTCATCTGTTAGAGTTAAGGAAAGAAAAATCAAATATGGTCACAAAGGACCAGCATTGTCCATGAATTACATGGACTTCTCCATTTTCCTGCTGACCCCTTTTACTGACTAAGTCTTCCCAGAAATTTGAAGGCAACCACTATGTGGTTTAGTCCCTGCCAAAATATGTACATGTGACCTTGCTCTATTAGTCTTGAGGCCCTTTCTTCCCTCAACATCCAGGCCATCTTTAGATTTCACTTTAGGTTTTAAAATAACCAATTAAATTACAATATACCACATATAAAAGATTAAAAAATTCTATAAAAGGCTCTGGTTTCACCAGGTTAGGGGCTCCATTGCTTTGACAGGACTTCAGTGAAACTCTCAGCACAGTTAAAGTTATTTTCTCAGAGAAACTTCTGAAGCTGATCTCCTTGGTCAGAATATCAAAACAGCAGGTCCTGTGGGCTGCTAGGAGGCTCTGTTGGGTTTGCCCACATTTCTGAGTTGTTTCTTACAAAGCCTTGTGTTGTGTTCTGTTTTGTTTTTTTCTTTTAAGCTCTGATAAAATTCTCTTCAAGCTAAAAAAATGAAGAAGAATGGAGGAGAAAGAATAGGAAAATAGAAGGGGAGGAGCAGAGGGAAATATTGAGACAGACAGAGACAGAGAGATAGGGAGCAAGGGGGAAAGGGGAGGGAAAACAAAGAGGGAGAGGGAGGAGGAAGGAGAGGGAATGAGAGAGACAACACTTAGAATAAATCTTTGGATATTTCTGATGTCCTGGGATGAGTTATCTGAGGTGATCAGTACCTGAGATTTAGAAATGCAGGACATGGTGTTGAGACTGACCATATCAAAGTGAGGTGGGAATCAGATGCATGTGTTGATGTCGTCCAGCTTATGTCCACCACAGGCAGCTTTCTTTTAATGACTGTTTTTCTTGAATGCTATTAATTATTTTTCATTTACTTATTTACATTTTATGCCAAAGTCTCAGTATGGACTCAAAGTCACAGTGACCCAATTGTCAGAGTGCTGAGATTAGAGTTGTGAGCCATCATACATGGTTCCTCTTCTATTTAGGATAGTATGCATTTTTACTTTTTCAGTTTAATATTATAATATAATTACAATATTTCTCTCCTTCCTTTTCTTTCTCCAAGCCCTGCCATATATCCTTCCTTGTATTCTTTCAAATTCATGGCCTCTTTTTCCATTAATTCTGTATATATATTCTAAAATAGCAGACTGTTCAGTCTGCAGAATGCGAATAGTATGAATGTTTTCAGGGTGACCATTTTGTATTGGGTAGCTAATTGGTACTCTCTTCTTGGGGAAGACTTTCTCCCATTCTCATCGTTACTCAGATGCCTGTTGTTCTTTGTGTAGATTTGAGGTCTGGACTTTCCCATCTATTTTGGCATGTCTATTGGTGTCACCCTTGTTTGGCTCATGTTTCAGCAATCATGATGATGAGACTTGATGAGTGTAGCTTCTGCTATTACTAGGAGGCATAATCTCGTAACAAACCCCCTGGTATATTTTAGTCTCTGTCTCTGTCTCTGTCTCTCTCTCTCTCTCTTTCTCTCTCTCTCTCTCTCTGTGTGTGTATGTGGGTGCCCATGTTTACAAGTTCTCTGAAGCTAGAGTTACAGGAGATTCTGAGCTGACATGTGGATGTTGGGAATTGTTCTGGGATCCTTTGCAAAAGCAAAAAGCACTTTTAACCACTAAGACATCTTTCTTGCCCTAAACATTGTATTTTCAGAATTTTTTACACAACTTTTAGCATCTTGCTGTTATCTACATTAATATACCAATTGAATGGAAAATTGGCATTTGTTCTTTAGACCTGTGATGAGATTCAGGCATTACTCTTCTTAAAAGTTATACTCCTGCCAATTTATAGATAAGTTATTGAGATGCAAAAGCAAATGCAAATGCAAATGCAAAAGATATTTACCATACGCATTTAAACAATCACTTCTGAAGACTGGACCTGTCTCACTCACAGGGGATGCTTTTCTTGTATCCTACAGTCATTCCTAAGTGACTACACACGTTCACCTTTATAAAGACTAAGTTTTACTGCATAGTATTCCTGTGCTTTATGTGGCAACATGTTATATGATTTTGCTTAAGAATTTTTGTGCAGATTGGTATGTGGAATTTATACTATTCTGGCTCTTCCAGTCCACATGCCTTCATCTTTTCCTATTTCTCTGAACCATAGATGCAGGATTTGTGGTGTAGATGTATCTACTGGCACTGGGCTCCCCATGATCTTTGATGTCTACAGTGTGTCCAAATGTAGTTTTATGTTATGGTCTCCATTTGCTGCAAAGCAAAGCTTCTTTGGTGAGGGATGATATTGTTACAGTCTAGGAATATTGATTTGGTTCATTTTATCTACCAGTTAAAGTATGAAAAGACAGAGGAAATAATCTCCAGAGGGATGGATAGTAGCATATAAATCCTGAGAAGCACAAACAGGAGCAAACAGAATCAGCAGTTGAAGAAAGTCGTTTATTTGTGGGTGAGGAAACACACTCCTACAATAGACATGTAGAAAAAAGCACTCTCTACAAGGCAGAGGGGTATCTCAGGAAGAAATGTTCAGTCTCTTTTTGAAGGCTGAGTTTTTTAAAGTCTGCATGAGTCTACTGTGCTCATGTATTTGTAAAAGTAATAGAGGGACAAAGCCATTCTACCAAAAACAGTCCACAGATTCTAAGCAATCCCAATCAAAATTCCAATGGAATTCTGCACAGAAATTGAAATAATATATTTACATTTCATAGGGAAACCTAAAAGCAAAATTTTGAAAAATAAAATAAAAATGACAGGAGATATCATCATCCCAGATTTCAAACTACGCTGCAGATCAATAGTAATAAAAACAGTATGCAGCTGGCATAAAAACAGACATGTTCAGTAAAAGAGAATTAGCGTTGAATATATAAACCCAGTCCTTCATCTACCTGATTTTTTTGCCAAGAATAAAACAAACAAAATAAACTATCATCTTCCACAAATCATGTAGATCAAATTGAATGGCTTCATGTAGAAGAATGAACTACACCCTTATTTATCACCTCATTGAAAATGCAACTCCAAATGGATTGAGGACTTCAACATTAACCTGATCCACTCAGCTATGCCATTTATAATGTGCATGACAAAAAATGATGTAAAGTCCTAAGACTTTTGAAGTATAAGGCACCGCTAATAATCAGACCTGATTGTGAAAATCCATTTGACACTATATTGAAAGTCTTGAATATTTTAGGTAATATTCATGTTACTAAGAACTCAAAAGCTATAAGTTCCTACCTCCTTATCTTTGAATTTTTCAAAGAAATGGTGTGGATACTAATGGCTTAGAGGAAGTTGTATAGGGAATGAAACAAACAAACCAAAAACGGAAAACTGAGAATGATTCCTTCAGTTCTGGTGGAGTTGTCCTACAGAAATTAACCAACGATCACTCCAATTGCTCCTTCAAGTGAAGCTATGTTGTGAAGCTTCAAGTGAAGCTTATGACATTGAAGTTAATGTATTAAGGACCTATTTGCTGATCCCAAGAAAAGATAAAAAAGGGCTGGTTATCTTTACATAGGATGCCTGCAGGGAATTCTGTTATACTTGAGAAGAAAAAGAAGACCTTGAGGGATATGCTCTTGATCTTCTCTACACTGTTTTCCAGAATGGGAAGGTGACAAAAAAGCTTTCAGTTCATGAAGTCACAAAAAAGCATAGGGGAATATTGAGATGGATATGGTTATTCATAGGCTTTATTCAGCCTCCTTATGTGTGCAGTGTGTATACATGCATGTGTTTTAAATGTTCATTGTTCAGATGTCTGGGTTTATGTGTATTTTATGACAATTTATAGCCAGATTCTTGTTGGCTTATGGAAATACTGCCTTCTTTATTCAGATGATCTGAAATTAGGAAACACAATCAAGTACGGAATTAATGCTGAAGTAAAAGTTTTAGGGCTTTTTACTAATAAATAGTAACTCAATCTGGCATTGCTCTTTTCAAAAATGACAGAATAAAGAAACTTTTATATGTAACTACAGGACACATAAAACAGACTTGCATAAAATTACCAAGACTATTTTATGCTTATATTTACTTTGTATTTTTGTAGAAATGAGATTGCGAAAGATATATTCAATGTTTCAGTGGCTTAACACTATCTTTTCATGATTTTTATGAGCACACTTTCTCTTTCTTTTTTCCTATGATTGTCATTTTACTAGTCATTTTGTTTCAAGTGAAACTCTGGGAATTTAAAATTAATATCCTTGACTGTGAGTGTCTTATGGACATCAGGAAAGTTTCTATCTTATGCTCCATGTTGTTTGCTTGCGCTTTGTCTAAATGAAACTTCATGAGAATCTGCCATCCAACTTCTCAAGAATCCTCTAACCAATTTCACTTGTGAAGAACAAGTCCTTCACAGTGGAATTCTGTACTGCAGTAATGGTTCAGTTGTTGAGGTGGTTCTGATTATTATTTATAGGGCTATTTACATCAGGCTTAAGCAGAGTACTCCTATAGACAGTGAAGAATACATGCTTTCCATTAAAATTTTTTCTCCAGTTAACAAACTAGCTCGACTTAGATTTTCTGGAAAGCTTTCAGCTGAAGAACTGGCAAAAAATCATGATAGCCTTCTGACAATCACCAACTTCAATTTCGCTGGCTGCAGATATGTGAGTTCCCACAGCTTTGCCTTGAGATCTGAGTTCATCTCCAGCTTGAAGAGAGTCTGTGAGATGGCAGATTCAAACTTATCTGGCCTCTCACCACTGGGCTCCAAGGTAATGGTGCTCATGCTAAACATGACCGTGTCCTTATGGAGCACAGACTTTCAAGAAAATACTTGAAAATAATTTGGACTGCTTTTTTTCCATTAGTCAGAAAATAAAACATGGCTTTAATAAAGATGTTTTGCACATTGTACATTTGGAAAGTATGACAGGGCATACCCTACATAAGTGCTGACATCACTGTCCTTGTAGAGTATGCATTAAGTGTTCTACATAGAAGAGAATAGTGGAACTTATGAGAATGTCTAGACACTGGACAATTCTAGCTAGACCTTAGTCATTGTATTGTCACAGTGAAATGCTAAGTATGAAAAGCCTGTTTTGCAATTTTATATGTCAGATATTACCTGTGGCTTTATTATGAAAATCAAAAGTTTAAGAAAATAGTATTTTAGAGAATATTTCAACTTCTAATATATATATATATATATATATATATATGTGTGTGTGTGTGTGTGTGTGTGTGTGTGTGTGTGTGTGTGTGTGTGTGTGGGTGTGTGTGTATACACATATATATACATATATACATGTACATATATGCATATATATACATATATACATATATGTGTGTGTGTATGTGTGTGTGCGTGTGTGTAAAATATTGATGGAAGTCACAATGATGTATTTTCAAATAATTGTACTTCTTTTTTGTATTCTATAGTTGGAATGATTAAAATTAGTTGCCAAAGTGGCTAGTGAGTATTCTTATTTTTGATTATGTGATATTTTCTTTAAGGATTTTGAGAGTTAACTTGAATATTAGGCTATATGCACATCTTTTACTAATTTTAATTGACCTCCAATAACTAATAGTTAAGTAAACTTTGATGTTATCCACATGAATAGCCTGATCACATGATCCTTCACAGAAGAATTTTAATGCAGACTGTTGGATAAGTTTCACATATTCATTGTCAAAATCTTTATAGTGACTTACTGCTAGATTCTGAGTCCACTATTACATCCAACTAGGCACTAGTTTCTTTAAGGTGACCCATAGCACTAGTCTGTGTTCTCAGATTTTATGAGAGATGTAGTTTTTTCCAGAAATTGGAGAAGCTCAATTTTATGGAATTTATCTCCTTTTTTCCCCCCATATAATCTGATTCTGTGGTTTTCTGCAGTGGTCCCAACATGTTGAAAGGGGCATTTTCTTGATCAGGCATGATGACCACACTTATTTGTTTAGTAGAAGGACAAATGTCTTTTACAGTGTTGTTAGTCATTATGCTGTGTTAGTACAATTAGTACAAGGTGGTTATAGATTCTCCTTGAATAACCATATTTTCACTAGTACTGAGCAGTTAGCTAGGTTTTCAATATCAAGCATTGTCTCTCTCTTTTTGAGTGGGTCTTAAGTCCAATTAGAGAACTGTTGGTTGCTGCGAAATTATGTGTGCCAGTACTGTACCCTTAGGATTATCATACTATGGTAGTCATGGCCGTGGTTCTTAGGAATCATAGCTGGATAAAACTGTTGGTTTGTTGCCTCATTTTGGAGCTTGCATGGTGAATTCTGATACCATGACAGCTAGTCTTGAGAGAAGGGGCATTCAAGCTAGCTCCAGATCAGGGGATTCTGAGCCCAGATTCCTAAATGCATGGTATATTCAGCAATAAGTACTCACTGTCCACCTTTTAGAGGTAACCAAGGGGAAAGAGGAATTGGCTGTAAGTCTTGGACATCTCTGACCAACAACTCAAAAGGGTTGCATATCTGGTTAATGGGGTTTCTTACATAGTCTTTGACTTTTACAGGAAACATTGTCAGGCAAGATCAGAAATGATCATTAAAATTATATACGTATGTTTTCAATAGGAAATAGCATGATTCCTTGTGGCTTTTCCAGACATCCTTATTGTTATTTTATGTACCTCCCTCCAACTTCTATATTTAACTTCTTCCACAGTCCCTCAAGATCTCCCCTCAAAAAATCAACATTTCTCCTATCGTATTACTTGTATTTTGATATTCCCTTTAACCCTCGTCCTACCTTCTTCTGTATTTATGTGTCTCCACTTAAATAAGGAGCTTTCCTTTATCATTTCCCTGAAAAAATTACATCAATGCTGACTTAAGCAGTCTAACAGGAGGAAAAGGGTTCCAAGGGCAGTAAAAAGGTCAGAGATCCACCCACTCCAATTGTAGGATTTCTACAAGAATACCAAGTCAGACAACCATAAGATATATTTAGGAGACCATGCAGAATGTCTGTTGGGACGGGAATATATCCATGACCCCCTTCTCGGTTATACCTGTTGTGGGTGTATAAAAATACTGTTTTGAGCAAGCTGCTTCTGTATCTAACTACATTGTTGAACTTGTTTATCATTTCTACGTTTTCTGGTAGAATTTTGAGAAACTCTAATGTATAGCATCATATCATCTTTTAAAAAGACGTAGTTTGATGTTTTTCTTTCTCTATTTGTTTCTTTTTAGTTTCCTCCTCTTGCCTTATTGTTCCAGCTAATGCTTTGAAACCTATAACAGAAAGGGGTGACTAGCAGACAAGATGTCTCTTCTTTACCTCAGTGGTATTGATTCAAGCTTTTCTGCATTTGGGATGATATGATGTTGTCTGTGTTTTTCTCTTTCACAGCTTTTGTTGTATGGAGTTATGTTCTTTTAGCCTGTTATTCTCTAGGACTTTTATCATGAGGGTATGCATGATATTCGTCAAAGGGTTTTCAGCATCTATTGAGATGGCCATGAAATTTTTCTCTTTAGTTCATTACTTGGCTTATTACATTTATTGATTTGCAAATGTTAAGCCATCCCTGCATTTCATGGATAAATCCAACGTAGTCATGGTGTATAATCTTTGTGATAAAAGTTCGTATTCTGTTGTAAAAGGATTTTATTGAGTATTTTAAATCTATATTATTCAGGGATATTGACCTGTAGATTTCTTTACTTGATGTGTCTTTACCTAGTTTAGGTATAAGAGGAATACTGGCTTCATAAAAGCCATTTGGAAGCACTTTTTTAAAAAAATATTTTTCAAATAATGTAAAAAGATTTGGCTCTAGATCTCTGTACAATGGAATTCTGCTGTGAATCCATCTGCTCCTAGACTTTTCATAGCTGGAAGAATTTCTATTACTATTTTAATCTCTTCATTTGTCAGGGGTTTGTTTAGGCTGTTGACTTTTTCTTGGATTAATTTTGGTTGTTTGGCTAAATCTAGGAATTTATCAATCTCTTGTGAATTTCCATCTTAATGGAGTACATGCTTTTATTATATTCTGGGTTCCTTTCATGGCCATTGTCATGTTTCTCTGTTTATTTTTAATTCTATAAATGTGGATCCTCTGTTACTTTTGGTCAGTTGAGCTAAAGATCTGTCAAATCTGTTTATCTTCTCAAATAATGAGCTCTGAGATATGTTGTTTGTTTGTTTGTTTCTTGATTGTTTAAATTATTTAAATTGAGTTGATTTCTATTTGGATATTTATATTTGTTGCCATTTATTGAGTTTGGATTTGGTTAATTCTTGTTCTATCCATGGTTTTGCATCATTAAGCAATTAATTTGTATTCTTTCTTATTTTAATATTGACACATAGAGGTGCAAATTGCTCTCAGGACTCCTTTCAACATTTCCCTGAGGTTTCTTTGCATTGTGTTATAATTTGCATTAGTTCCAGGAAGTTGTTTTTAATTTCTTGATCTCTTTTTTGATCCATTTATCAATTAATAATGTGTTTCTCAGTCTCTATGAGTTTGTATATTAGAGGGATTTTTTGCTGTCAATCCCAATTTTTATTTACTGTGGTTAGACATAGCACAAAGAGTGATTTCAATCTTTTAAAATTTTTACAGGCATGTTTTGTGTCTGGGTGGTCTGTTATGTGGTCTGTTATACAAAATCTTACATGTGCTACTGAGTAGAATGTGTATTCTTTGGTGCTGGGTAGAATATTGTGCATGTGTCTGTTAAGTCCATATGATGTATAATGTCAATTAATATTGATGTTTCTCTATTTACTTTTAGTCCAGATGATGTATCTATTGGGGAAAGTGGTGGTTTCAAATCACCTACTACTGATGGATTAATGTTTGTACGTGTATTTATATCAAGTAAGAGATTTTTTTATGAAACTGAGCACCTGAGAATTAGGTGAATATATGTTTAGTCAGTGATATCTTCTTGGATAACTGTCAATAATTCCATTTAAAGCTGGACAGTGGTGTCACATGTCTTTAATTCCAGCACTCAGTAGGCAGACGCAGGGAGATCTCTGAGTTTGAAGCCAGCCTGGTGGTATACAGAGTGAGTGCCATGACACACAGAGTTACAACACAGAAACCCTGTCTCAAAAAAATCAAAATAATAATAATTAATAATAATAATAATTAATAATAATAATTCCATTTATGACTGAGTGTTCTAAGTTTTCTCATACTCTGAACATTGTCCATTTGTGGGTATCTGTATTTGTTCTCAACTACTGTAGGAGGAAGCTTCTCTGAAGATGACTGAGCAGGACATGAGTTATGGGTATGTAAGAATGTTGTTAGGAATAATTTTATTGCTACATATTTTGTCAGATCAGTTATATTTGGTTTTCTCCAAGGTCCATGGCCTATGTTGGTAACTGAGCACTACTGAGCATGGGGTTCACCTCATGGAGTGGGTCTTAAATTTGATAAGGTAGTAGATTGTTACTGTCATAATGTTTATGCCAATGTTGCAGCAGTGTATCATGATAGCATGTCCCCATTCTACATAGATCATAAGTTTAGTAGGTGCCTTGGTGTTTAGCCTTCTCTTTGGGTAGCTTCCAGTGTACCTTCTGGTACGATTAACAGTAGGGGTGAAGGCTCAAGGTAGGGACCAGCTCAACTTCACTATGTTCAATGAATTCTCTGGAAGTTGTTTTCAGTAATAGGAACTTACAACAGTTTGGGTAGAGCAACCAATAACGTTGGAAATAGCCTAGTTATTTGGGCTTTTAACCTGGGCCCTTGTTGGTGACTACATCACCATGGCAGTGCAGGTAACTGCTTGACAAGGCCTCCAGTTGCCGGCATGTCAAGGAGATTGTTACAGTTCCCCTCCTTTCTGCTGCAGAGTTGCTGATAGTCTTTTCGGTCATAGTGTCTGTTTTGCTTATTGGTAAAATTAAAATTAAACTTTGATTCAGCTCTTACTAACTGGGAAAAGGACATATTGTAGAAAACATGGTCATGATGATTTAACACTAAAAATAATAATAACAATCTTACTGATCCTCAAGTCCAAGATGCCCAAAGTAAATGTGAGAGTTGTTTCGTGTCTAATATCTCTGACCTGACATACACAGAGAATGAGAGAGTCGTAAGACAAAATTATTCCTGGCAGAAAAGGTACTGATTCCCCAGGAGGACAAGGGCTGAAGAGCCTGGATAGAGGAGTTAGCATGTCAGAAAAGACAAGGACACATAGATAATTGCCCCTGAGACTGCAAAATAAAACTTTAATAGTCTGCTTATACATCAGTAAAACTAAAGTTACCTGTTTGATTTTGTAACTGCATGACACCAGCCTGAGGCTGACTCCCAGCTATGTGGTCTGCTTCTGAAAATGAAAGGTAAAACAATTAATAGCTTACATAACTAATGTGATGTTGTTAGTCTGCTTCTAAAAATGTAAAGTAAAACAATGGATAGCTTATGTGATTAATGCAATGTTGGAGAAAAAACCTTTATGTAATGCAAAAACTGGATGACTTTGAAAAAAGTTCCGTACGAAATGAGAGACTGGGGTTTTCTCGGCCAAAGGTGAGAACTAGCGAACTGGCTGAATCATTAGCCAACTTTCACTTTATCAACTGAGCTTTCATCTTTCTTTCTAGTCACTGATCCATTTCTTCCTTCTTCGGGTCCTTCCCTGACCGTCATCCTGTTGCTGAATCTGGGCCCTAACAGGCCCTTTTGGTCAACAGCTCAATTGGATGATACCCATTCCTGGCATTGTGTGTTTATTTTCTTTCTTCTTTTCTTCTTTCATTTTATTACAAGAAAATCAATTCTTTTTTCATACAATAAATCTCGATTAGCTTCCCTTCCCTCTACTCCTCCCAGTTCTTCTCTACCTCCTTGCCCAGTTGGAATCATTCTCTTTCTGTCTCTCATTAGAAAAGATCAGACTTCTTAGGGATAATAACCAAACATGAAAAATAGAATATAATATGATATGATATAGGAAAATCTATCATCTTGAAGTGTGACAAAGCAGCCCTATACAAGGAAAAGTGTGCCAAGAGCAGGAACAAGGATCTGAGACCCACTCATTCTCACAGTCAAGAGTCCCATAAAAGTACTAAGTTGACAGATATAAAATATATTTACGCGTTGGGGGGGCACACAGGTGTGTGTGTGTGTGTGTGTGTGTGTGTGTGTGTGTGTGTGTATGTGTAGAGGAATTGGTGTAGACCCATGTAGCCCCTGTGCTTGCTACTTCAGTCTCTGTGAGCTTATATGTGCTTTTCTTACATGATTCAGAAGACCTTTGTTAAATTACAGTTCAATCGCTTAATAAGAGTCCATGTTGAATTTTCTAATGCTCTTTATTAATTACAACCATGACAAATCTCAAGGAATTCAATACCCTGGCGGCTAGGCAGAGATTTCATTCCATCATCCTCTCTTGCTTCTCTTCCTTCTATCCTCCTCCATCCTCCTCCTGCTTCTGCCTTAGACATTTTAATCTTTTCCCCTAGCCCCATCTTCACATCAAGCCCTTCATTACAACACAATAGTACATGGCTGGGGGTGATTAGAGTCTTCTCTGATCACCCTGGCCCTCAGAACTTTGATCATGATCATTGGTCACCTTCAACTGTAAACAGTTAGTTCTATCTGTGGAGATCTCAGCAGGGCTAGCACAAGGATGAGAATAGGTAGGAAGCAAGGCCTGCACCCACTGCAAGGCATCTGGCTTCACAGCTACCAGGCATCAAAGCCCTTTTACAAACCAAAACAGCACACAGAAGTAAAATATCCCGCAACAGGCCTTATTCTTCTAGTGTCATCTATCTCCTCTGGCACGTACAATCTTTTCACTTCCTCTCCAGTGGGATTCCCTGAACTAAGAGGGGGTGGATTTGATGGAGACCTTCAATTTAGATTCTCTCTCCATATATCTGGCTGTAGGTCTCTGTATCTGTTCCCATATGCTGCCAGAGAAAGCCTCTCTGATGATGACTGGATAAGGCACGGACCTATGAGTATAGCAGAATATCATTAGCCATTACTTTATTGATTTTTAAGGCCATTTTCATTTTGTTTTTACCCTGAGTTTCTGTGCTATCTAGTCTATGGTTCTTGGTTTCCCAAGCAGCATTGTGTAATAATTCCTTCTTGTGGAGTGAGCTTCAGACATTGCATAGCTACCCCCATAATTTCTGTGCTACCATTTCCCTAGCATATTTTGTAGGTAGGATAGATTGTAGGCCAACAGTTTTGTGGTTGGGTTGGTGTCCACTTTTCTCTTTCAGTATTCTTCAAAGTACCTTCCCACACCAAAGAGACTAGAACATAGGGATAACAGTTTCATGTAGGCACCAACTCAACTTCTTTATATTCAGTGATTGTGTAGGGTTTGTCCTTTACAATGGGGCTACACTGTTTGCAGAGAGTAGCCTTTTGTCTTGGCAACAGCCTGGGTTGTGTGACAATTTCAATGAGATATCCTTGGACAACACCTCAATTTAGTGTACTCTAGTCCCACCAATGGAAACCTTTCCTGACTACAAGATATGAATAGTTGAGATTCTGCCAAGGTCCACCCCAGCAGGAGTTCAGTGGCCTGGGAGGGAGGGGCAGAATTGGCAAAATAATAAGAATAAAACCACACCTCTTATGCATGGGACAAACTTCTCTCTTTATTCCTACTTTTCCTCATGTCTGTTTTCCCATATATATATATGTGTGTGTATATATATATACAAAGCCTGTCATGTGGAAAGATCACATTACAATCATATCTTAATCATAAAATTAAATTTCACTTGATGATTGCAAGTTCTAGATTTCAGTGATTACATGTTCCATATTTTTCTTTAAAAACAATTTATCTTAAAACCCACATCTAAATACCTAGAGTCCCATAATACATCTATATCGTAGAAGCAATAGCTTTTATTATAAATTAACAGAGTTTAAGCAAGCCAAATAATTTCACAGACAGTTTCTATCATAGCTGGCTGGTTGCTAGGGAATGAGTACACATCATAGTATCCTAACACACAAAATTCTTTTATAGTTAACACAGTGAATCAAGTTTATTATAACTAGAAAACTTTAAGTCAGGGATCTTTCTGCTTTTCTTAAGTAAAAGGAAAGTCTGCTGCACAGGTCTAGATCCTAAATGTACTCCCCAATCCAACCAGTAAATTTTTTAATTACAGAAACCAGGAAAGAGTCATTTTTTTGTGGTTGAGGAAGTTCAAGCCTAATAATGGGCACTGAAATTCATTTGTTATTTCTTGGTCATGGGTCTGTTTTTCATAGGTAAAACTCATGGGCTCTAGCAATTAAGCTTTCTTTGTTCTGGTTTTCCTAACCCTGATTAAACAAGTTCCTAGCAAAAATATGTTTTCTTCTTAAGTTACTGATTCTAGGGCAGCTGGTAAAACATCCTAATTTAACCCTGTGAATATGTGAAAATATATGTGAATATGTGAAAAACACCTACTATTCTTAACTATACATGCTTTTTAGTTATTCTTTCTGGAGTTTCAATAGAGTCACGAATTCAACTGAATGGCACTGCCTTCCCCAAGTCACATTGCTTGAGGGAAAATCATGACCATTGTTATGTGTGCCAATAACACTGTCCAGTGAGGGGTTAGAGACCCTCAAAGAACTTTCATACCACAATAGAGACAAGGAAACTATGGTAGCAACAAGCACAACAAGACCCAACAGTAGCAATGGGCATTCAGGAGACAATCCCCTGGAACTTTGTCAAACTGAGGTAGATTCATCATAGTCTTTGCTAAACTGATGAGCTCTATCAATGAGGTCAAGGCTATTCCCTACTTGCCTTTTTATCAAGTTCAGTGTATTTTATTTTATACCTGGACTTGAGTTCTGTGCAGAGTGATAAATATAGATCTAGCTGCATTCTTCTACATGCAGATATCCAGTTTACCAGCACCATTTGTGAAGATGCTGTCTTTTTCCAAGTGTGTATTTCCTTTTAAAAATTCAACTGTCTATATGTTTGTGGAATTATATCTAGGTATTCAGTTCAATTCTATTGTCAATATGTCTGTTTTTATGACAATTTCATGTGCTTTTCATTACTATAGCTCTGTAATACAACTTGAAATTGATAATGATGGGACTGCTAGCAGTCCTTTAATTATTTAGGATTGTTTTAGGTATCCTGGGTTTGTTATTTTTCCATATGAAGTTGAGAATTGTCCTTTCAAGGTTTGTAAAGAATTGTGTTGGAATTATGATGTGTATTTTGTTGAATCTGTAGATTGTTTTTGGTAGGGTGGCAATTTTTACTCTGTTAACCCTAGTGATCCATGAGCATGGGAGATCTTTCTGTCTTCTAATATCTTCTTCAATTTTTTTCTTAAAAGACTTGAAGCTTTGGTCATACAAGTCTTTCACTTGATTGGCAATAGTTACCTCACATTTTATATAATTTGAGATTATTGTAAAATGTGCTGTTTCCCTATTTTTCCCAGTCTGCCATTTTTATATAGGTGGCTACTGATTTAATTTTTTTAGTTAATCTTGTATCCAGCCACTTTGCTAAAAATGTTTATCAGCGGTAGGAGTTCCCTGGTGGAATTTCTATAGTCAATTATATGTAGTATTCTATCATCTGAAAATAATACTAAAATTCTTCCTTTCCAATTTGTATCTCTGTGATCTTCAATTGTCTCATTGCTCTATCTAAAACTTCAAGTTCTATATTGAATCTATAAGAGTAGGCAATATTGTCTTATCCTGAATTAAATGAAATTGCTTTGTGTTTCTGTCCATTTAATTTGGTGTTCACTGTAGCCTTCCGGCAAATTGCCTTTATTATGTTTAGGTATGTCACTCTATCCCTAATCTCTCCAGGACATGTGTCATGAGGGAGAGTAGGATTATGTCAGAGGCCTTTTCTATATCTAATGAGATGATCATAAGATTGTTTTCTTTCAGTTTTTTTAATATGGTAGATTTCATTGACTCATGTTTTGAAACATTTCTGTGTCTCTGAGATGAAGCTTACTTGATCACTTGATCTTTTTGATGTGTTCTTGGATTCAGTTTGTAAGGATCTTATTGAGTATTTTTGCATCTATATTCATAAGGAAAATTGTTCTGTAATTTTCTTTCTTTGTTGAGTCTTTGTGTGGTTCACCTGTGGCCACATAAAATAAATTGGGCAATGTTCCTTCTGTTTCTATTTTGTGGAATAACTTGAGGAGGATTGGCATTAAATCTTCTTCAGAAATCTGGTAGAATTCTTTACTAAAACAATCTGGCTCTTGGTTGGTTTTGGTTGGGAGAATTTAATGATTGCTTCTATTTTAGGAGGTGGTGGGAGGTAATAGATCTATATAAATTCTTTATCTGATCTTGATTTAACTTTGGCAAGTGCTATCTATTGAGAAATTTAATTATTCGATTTTCCAGTTGGTGGAGTACTGGTTTTTAAAGTACGCCCTTGTGATTCTCTGGATTTCCTTGGTCGGTGTCTTAGGTTATGTCTTTCTTTATAATTTGGTTATTCTCTCTCTGCCTTATAGTTAGTTTGGATAAAGATATGTCTACCTTGTTCATTTTTCTCAAAAAGCCAGCTCTGTGTTTCAGTGATTCTTTATGTTGTTCTTTTTGTTTCTTTTGTTTTATTTCAGCCCTCGGTTTGATTAATTCTTGCCATCTACTTCTCCTAGATGTGATTACTTCTCATTGTTCTAGAGTTTCCAGGTGTGATTTTAAGCTGCTAGTATGAGATCTCTCTAATTTCTTTTATGTGAGCCCTTAATGCTGTGAACTTTTCTCTTATCACTGCTATCATTGCATTGCAAAAGTTTGGGTATGCTGTGTATACATTTTCACTAACTTCTAGAAAGTCTTCAGTTTCTTTCTGTCTTGACCCATTTTTCGTATATTAGAGACTTGTTCACTTTCCATGAGTTTGTAAGCTTTCTGTTATTTCTGTTGTTGCTCATATCCAGCTTCAATCTGAGATGGCCTGATAGAATGCAGTGAATTATTTCAATTTGCTTCCATTTTTTTGAGACCTGCTTTGTGTCAAAGCATGTGGTCACCTTCTTATAAAGTTCTATGAGATGTGGAGAACAAGGTATATTCTTTTGTGTTTGGCGAGATGTTCAGTAAGTATGTTAGGTCCATTTGACTTATAATGTCTTGTTAGCTCCAGTATTTCTTTGTTTAGTTTTTGTCTGGATGACCTATCCATTAGTGAAAGTAAGATATTGAACTCTCCTGCTATCAGTGTGTAAGGGTCAGTACATGATGCAGCTGTAATCATGTTTCTTTCATACATCTGGGTGTCCTTGTGTTTAGGGCCGAGATGTTAAGAATGAAAATGGCATCACAATGGATTTTTCTTTTGATGAGCATGTAGTATAATTTTTCTTTTGATGAGTGTGTAGTGTCTTTCCCTACTTCTTTTGATTACTTTTGTTTTGAAGTCATTTTGCTAGATATTAAAATGGCTATACCAGTTTATTCTTACATTCATTTGCTTGGAATATCTTTTTCCAACACTCCTCCTTCGGTAATGTCTATCTTTGATATTGAAGTGGGTTTCTTGGATGCACCAGAAGGATGGATTCTGTTGTGCATCCATTCTTTTAGTCTGTGTCTTTTTATTGGGGAAATTGAGACCAATGATATTGAAAAATATCAATGACCAATGATATTTTATTTGTGGTATTTTGTTATTGTTGGTAGTGGTGGTGGTGGTGGTGGTGGTGGTGTGTTTGTGTGTGTGTGTGTGTGTGTGTCCCTTCCTCTGATTTTGCTGGTGTGAGATTATTTATTTCTTGAGTTTCATGTTTGTAGTTAACCTCCTTAAGTTGGAGATTTCCTTCTGGAAACTTCTGTAATGCATTTGTAGACATGAATTGAAAATTTTGTTGAGGATAGTCATCTGGGCTTTTATCTGTGCTCTCTTACAATCTGCAGCACATTTGGCAATGACCTTCTGGCTTTCAGAGTCTCCATTTAGAAGTCAGGTGTAATTCTAAGAAGTCTGCCTTAATATGTTATTGGTCTTTTTTGCTTGCAGCTTTTAGTATTCTTTTTGTGTTCTATATATGCAGCGTTTTAAATAATATGAGGTAAGGAGGCATTCTTTTATGATCCAATGTATTTGATGTTCTACATACTTCTTGTACCTTTATAGGCATCTTCTTCTTTAGGTTTGGAAATCTTTCAGTGGCTGGCTTTTTACATTGGTTTCATATCTGTCATGGTATCTAAATATCTCTTCCAAATTATACACCCTTAGCATGGTTCTGCAGGTTAATGAAAAAGAGCTCCATTTGGGAGATTACAGACAATCATACTTCTTCCAGTCTTGGTCCAAATCTAGCCTCATTATACAACAGACAACGGCCACTGCTGACCTGCATTCATAACTTCATAATATAGAATAGATCTGACACTCCTTCATCCATATAACTGCCAGCTCATCTCAACTCTTTTTATCCCTTCCACTCAGCTCCTGCTTACAACTGTGTCCAGAGCCAGAAATTAAATAATTCTTGTCTTCCTTCTCCCAAAGGGCTTCCATGGCCTATAGGAAGTGAACTTTAAAGTCAAGATTAGGTCCTTCCTAGGACATCCAGTTTCTTAGTGCAAAGGGTAGCTTCGGGAACCACTGAACAATAACTGGAAGGAGTAAGAGCTGGGCAGCTCTTGCCATTGCTCTACTCCCTGGGATCCATCTCTTAGCTCTTTCCTCATTTCTTTGCCCTTGTTTACTAAGAATGACCCCCATTCAATGTCATGAGTGTCTTTGAAGCTCTTGCTGAAATGTAAACTTTCCTTATCTCAGTATCTGTAAGACCACTGGGAATGTGGTTTAATAAGCTGTAAAATCCCAACATGAGTTAAAAGCTTTTAACAAAAAGGGTTAACAGTTAAAGGTCTATGTATAGATAATCTTAATTTGTTACAACATGCCATATACATAACTTGTATTCAACTTGTATTCAATTGTTTAGAAAAATAGAAACAGAATATCTGAGAAAAATGATTAAACAGATATAAAATGTTATGTTTTGGGGGAAAAGGGGGGTTAAAATATTTGGGGTAAAGATATAATTTTGCACAATGATTTTGTCCTATAAGGAAGAAATAACAGATGAGAACAAAACTCTGGACAAGGTTTATGGAGGGTTAACGTTACAGATTTAGGAATTGTATGTTTGATTACTAATGTTCATTAATTTCTAAGATTGCAATGCTAACAGAAACTGACTTGAAAAAGGTATCGCTAATAACATACAATGGAAAGTGATTCAGAGTATCCCAATAGTATGTTTGGAAACTTTGCTAGACAATCCAATAAAAATGACTCACCAGAATTCTATTTGTCTATTAAATAGTCAATTAGATGCTGACTTTAACATATTTCTTTTACAAAGTCTAGGTGTTTTTCCTTATGCAGGATTTGGAAATATCAAACAGCTAATTACAATTACTTTATCCTTCTACAGAACTCTGGTACATGGTTCAGCCGTTGTACAGTTGTATTTAACTTTGTGTTAACTTTATATTTAACCTCATATTAACTGTTCTTGATTACAATGTAAAACTTTTTAACTCTTTAATTTTGTCTCTTAATTCTCCATAAGACTATACAGTTATTACCTCCTGACTTATGTTCTGGATCTTTGCCATCAATTAAGTTCTATTGTGGCCACTTGGATTGACCCTCCCCTCAGTCATTCTAACTGCTGCTCCTTCTATACCATTTTATCAGCAGGAAGCAGTTAAAGAGAGATTAGATCCTCCAAGCCCCTGAAATCAGTTCAAGTGTCCTCAGAAAGGGGGACTAAGCAGTCATGGGATTCAACCCTGCTGAAGGGCAAGCTCTTATTTCCTTTCTTGCATCCTGTCTCTTAAAGCTGTCTCAGAAATTTGAAGCCTACATACAAATATATGGAATGAAAATGTCTCAAATAACTTTATTATGCTTCTGATAAAATAAATAAAATAAAAACAAACCCATCCCCAAATAGTAAATGAGAAATTATTATAAAAATTGGGGCAGAAATGAATGAAAATAAAATCATTACAAATAACCAAAGAAATGAGGAGCTGGGTGTTTGCAAAATAAATGAGATAGAAAATAGTCTTAGTCAAATCAATCAAAGTAAATAGAGAGAAGACACAATGTCCCTTTAGATATCTAATGGGAAATATTGCAACAGCTATATCAATAAAATTCAGAAAAATATTTTAACTTAAAATCATAAACTTAATTCTCATGTATATGATAGTTTTATCTGCATATATTCACATATTCAAATATATTTATCTGCATATATGTACATATATGTATGTGTGAGTGCCTGGTATCTTCAGAAACAAGAAGAAGGTATCAGATATCTGAGAACTGGAGTAACAGAAGGGCATTAGCAGCCATGAGAATACCATGAATCTAACATGAGCCTGTTGGACTTCAGAGATCCAAACTGGGATCCCCAGGGTCCAAACCGGAACGCCACATCCCCACAGAGACTCACAGACGGGATATCGATGCAAATAGCAAGAGGATTTATTCCAGTGCACTGGGACCGTTCTAACACGCAGGATAGAAGCGGCCCCAAGGAGCAAATGGTGAAGCTTTTTATACAGTTGTTGGGCACAAACCGAATTGGTACAAGTTGATTGGTTCCCAAATTGTTTTCTCATTTTGATAGATAGGGGCCAGTTAACCTTTAAATTGATTATAGCAAGGTCACGGGCACCAGGAAATGTAAAGTCCCTTGCCCAAGGCTATTAGGCGGCGGCTGTAGCTGCCGCTCATTTTAGGAATTTGGGCTGGGTCACAGTGCTCTTGAATTAAGCCTGACAATAATTGTTTTATGGTTTCTGGGGTTGGCTAGTTCTTGGAACAGTGAGTTCTGGAAAGTACTCAATAATTATTATATTGAGTAGAGAAAGCCAGGGCCGAGGGTCTCCGGCCTCACAAGCCCTCTGTAAGAGCACCAAGAGCTCTTAACTGTTGAGCCATCTCTCAAGTACAAATTTCAAGAAATTTTAACATCTTTAAATCTCTATTCTATTAGACTGGAAAATATAAATGAAATGAATTAAATTCTATATGACATACCAAAATTAAATGAAGATGAAATAAACAATTTAAGCAGATCCATAATGAGCAATGACATTGAAGTACTAGCTAAAAAATCCCAAAGTCCAGATAGATTTACTAAAAAACTCTACCAGAACATGAAGTTCTGAGCTCTATCACCAATACTCCTTTATTTTTCCATGAACTAGAAAAGCAGTAAGGTTCCCAAAGTCTTTATGAAGCCAGTGGTGCTTCCCTGTACCTTCTGCTAGCTTTAGTCTCTTCAGGGAGCAGGACTTACAACCGGGGTGTCAGGGAAGCAGTTCTCTGTGTCTGCAGCAGGTTGAACAAGCTGAGTAGACTTCCTAGGAATTACGCTGTGAAAATATCCTTATAACAGAATTTACATCAGTAAAATTATCACAAAGAAACAATTATGAAGATCCTAGTGTTTGAGTTCCAGCGGGGAAAAAGGACACAGAATCTTAGGCTCCAACACCAGTGGGTGAGGCTCTGGTACATTTAAATCTCTTCTGCTTCCCAAAGTTGTAGTTTCACATTTTGTTGTCAAAATCCCTGACTGAAATCACCTCCATTAAGAAATATTTATTTTCCCTTGAAGTTTCAATACAACATCCTTGTGTTGAAAGTGAGGCATGGAGTCTTAATCCGTGGCTCAGGAATGTGATCCCATTGCTGTTTGTATTGTGTTTATAGAGAAAATAGGCCTTTTGTGTAAGTCATGTGGATTGTGGCCAGCCTCACAAAAATACTGCACTATGAGGAGTGCTGGGAAAATTGGCTGGAGATCTGACATGATCTGCCTAATCTACTTCATGACTTGGATGCTCATTAGAGACACTGGAGGACACTGTCCTGAGGCCTGGAACATTTTGCCCTGTTTCTCTGAGGCTGAGGTAGTGCACTGATCAGGATATTACCACAGGATATTGAGCTCATTCTACTTAGAGGAGGGAGCTTTCAAAAGCATTTTGTGGAGGATGTGACCCACTGTCATTGCCTTTAAAGACTAAAGGTATTTATATCCTCATCAGATGCAGATACTTTTTCCACTCTAGTCATTTTCTAGTTAAGGAATGAATGGGAAATAAAACTAGCCATGTGTGTTCTTTGTGAGGGTATCACCAGAATGGAATACATTGGTATCATTATAATTCTCCTTCCAGAGATAGCATATGAAGAATGAAGAGGGTTAATGCAAGATCAAAAATTACTCTGCCTAAGAAGATCTATGAAACAAGGACATAACTCCCTGGAGTGCTAGGTGAGGGATATTCAGGTGAGATAATCCTGAATACCCTTTGCCCAAGGAAATAACTTCTTGGATTGTTGGGTAGGGAGTGTCTAGAGTATCTCAATTAGTTGACCCTTCTGCACCAGATAAGCTCCAAATGCACCTGATGTGCTTGATAGCTTGAAAGCAGAAGATAACCTAGACAGGAAATACATCAGGATAGATGTTTGCCACTGGTTGGACATGGTGAGAAGTACATAGCCTTATGCGTTCAGCCTTTTTAAGTACCTGTGTCATATGAATCAGTGCCATTTTGTGGGAACTTTGAAGGTGGCAGTACCACTCCATAGCAACCTTAAAACGACCTGGTCAGAGTCCATATTTCTGGACTGTGTTTAATTAACTTAATTAAAGCTTGCTTGTTTCAAATTTGGCTCAATTGTGGTGGTCTTAGTCTCAACCAGATTTGAGATTTACAGATGGAGGACCCCCAATGAGATTCAGACCACACACCCAAATGTAAAGCTGGAACTTAGCTCCCAAATTCTGGGACTGAAGGCCGCCTCAGGAGACCAAGCCTTGAGATGGTCTAAGGCCCTGAGGCTTATTGTGGGATATTTTACTCTTGTGTGCTGTTTTTGGTTCCTAAAAGGGCTTCCTATTGCCTAGCAGCTGTGAAGCCTGATGCATTGCAGCTCTGCTTCCTATGCACTCACACCTTTGTGCTAGCCACTCAGATCTCCTCAGGTAAAGACCAATTGTCATTATTAGTTGAAGGTGCCCAATCACATCAAAGGTCTCCAGCCAAGGATCAGAGAAGATTCTGATTACCCCCAGCCAAGTATGCTAAGAGACCACTGTGATGAAGGCTTGTATATGGAGAGGGGACTTGGGAAAAAGGTTAAAGGAACTAGCAGGGGAAGCAGAGGAGAAGAATGGAGAGGCAGAAAGGAGAATCAGGGGAAAGAACAGTGTGAGAGAATGATGGAATGAAATCTCTGCCTAGCCACTCTGGTATTGAATTCCCTGAGAACTGTCATGACATGCAATTAATAAAGAGCATTGGAAAAAACAGTGATGGACAATTATTAACAAATGGACATTTATTAACAGAGGCTGCCTTCAGTTTTTCAAATTTTGGAGTGAACACCCATGCTGAGAAAAGTGGCAAGCCATCTCTGGAGATCTCCTGGTGAGTCATATCTGGTTTCTGGTTAGCATGCAACAGATCTGAGACTTATGGAATTTTCCCAAAAGAAGGGTCTACTGGGATGCCAACCAGCCCTCTCCGTTTTGCCAAACTGAGATGTTAATTGGTCTAGCATCTGACTTCTAAATTCTGTTTGGTCAGGTCTGGTTTATTTTGGTGATCACCAATCTGTGTATTTTGGTTTTGTTGGTTTCTGTCTGTTTCATGTGTGCAGAATGATTTTCTGCCTGTTTTGTTGGAAAGGTTTATCTATCTGGTTGTATGTGGATGGTGTTTTCTGGCATCCTTAAGTTTTGTTGCAAACACGGAAGCATAAATTTAAATATGTCAGGCTCAGCTGAATGGTGGCCATATGGTGGCCACAAATGCTAGGTTTTGCTAACTGCTCTTTCCTTGAATGTATGAGCTCTCTGTTCTATGCTCATCTGGATATAAAAAATTATACTATTGCCTTTGCTATCAGTGACCAGCTACCATGCATTTGGGATTTACATTTAATGTAAAACTTAATCAGTCCTTCACCTTCTAAATTGTCTTCAAATTTATAGGTCAACATATTAGAATGTTTCCTATTCTCAGAATGATAATTTTACTGAGATACTACCAATTAAAGTGTGTAAGTTACGAGTACAATTGCACCTTTATCTTTATTGGAACTTAAATAACTTAAGGAAGGTCCGGTTACCCTGACCCACTTCTCCATTTGAGAGCTGCATTTGTCTGGAAACAAATGGCTTCTTACTTCATTTGATAAAGTATTTTACTTTAGGGTCCAGAGTCACACACACAGGCAATGAGAAACCAATGCTCGTTAAATGGAGAACAGTTTATTGCCATGGGGTTGTTAGGGCTAGGACTTCTATGGAACCACGAGACATTCCACACTGCTGCAAAATGCACCAGGCTTTATTGTTAACCGGCACGCATCTGGGTCCTGCCTATCCCATGCAGGAGATAAGCATGGCGAGCCTCGAACCCTCCACCCCCAGGCCTTTTATCAGAGTCCAGGGGCCGAGGCCTGGGGACAGGGCTTGTGCAGCTCCGACTGGTTCAGAGCTCCTCAAATCCTGTGTCCCTCAACCTAGTTGGTCAAGTGTTCGCGCCCGCGGGAACCAGGGGGGTGTGGTCAATCCGTGCCCTTGAACTAGCCCCTTGAGACAGGGTGGTGCCTAGTATGCTGGGGAAGGGCAAATCCTGCTGATAAGCTTAATGGTCATTTCCCTGTGGGTAGGGAGGAGACTGAAGAGTACTGTTGGGAAGTCATCTCTCCTGTACATGACTGCTAGCACTCAGTGAATCTCCCATGACTGCTAGCACTCAGGTGAATTCCTAGGTTTTATATTTCTTAAATCCTTTCAGGGTAAAAACTAACACATTGGATCACCACTTAGAGAAGACGGTGACCCCAAAGTGCAGGTAGGCAGGCCCTTTGAAAGGGATAGTTAGCTGTTAGGGGATTTCCAGATGGCCTATAGCCTGGTTGATCAGGACCAGGTGCGGTACATGGGTCTTTATTGGATTTGTACATTATATCTGGCAGGGATATTTTTAGCATTGCTAAGGGAGCATTTAAACAACTATTCCAGAAATTTAGTCCTCTTGTCGTCTGGCACCATGTTGATTGGCCAGCAACCGGCCTTGGGACTTTCCCAGAATTAAGGACAAAGCCAGGTCACCAACTGGGGAAGACAAGCTAGGGTTACAAAGCAAAATGGAGAAGGTCTGGCTCCTTCATTTACAACTCCCAAAGGGCCCTCATTCCCTACTGAGAAAGGGTCCTGAAATGTAAAAACAGTTTGGTTCCTCTGTAAGACTGCCATGTGATAGTTGGTTAACATTACATTTAAGGTGTTATGCAAAAAATGTCTCGAGCATATAATTCCCTAACTTGTACAAGCTGTACCTTAGCAGCTGACTTCACTCTCCCCCACCCCCCATGCCACATTGAACTCTATTCTGAAAATTGACTGATTTTGTAAGATTTGCAGTTCTTGTAAGATAGAAGGTCGAAAGACTAACTGCTATTTCTTCTTTTTAATCAACTTCCTAATTCTGCTCAAAAGATGACTAGGTTAACTGCAGGACACGTGTTAAAATAAGCCCCTGCAACATGTAGGCAGAACGCATGTAACCTTCGGTTTTACTATTATAAGCCCTGGGCTGAGAGGGCTAAAGCTGCATCTTAGGAGCACGCTGAGGCGCAGTCCTGATGCCAGTATCTGAATAAAAAGCCTCTTCTTGTTAAAATCTTGTTCATCATCATGTTGATGAATATCTGAACCACCCAGACACATACAGGAGCTGTGTGATGTTTTACGAGAGCAAAGGTTATGCCATGGAGACCTAGCCTGCACAGGTGAGAGCTGATGCAGCCCTTTGACTCTAAACTCCCTGCCTGTCTTTGTCTCTCCCAGGCAGGAGCCTGCTCTTGGACAGACACTAGATGACTCACTCTATCTGTAATCCTTTCAAGTGGACTATTTCAGAAAAAAATAAAAGAGTGCAGCTTTGTAAAAGTAACTGGCTAACCAGTTAAAATAGTCAAGATTAATAAGAATATGCTTCAGCATAAAGGGGAGTTTTGTCACTACTCTGATACAGTATATTGTGTCAGAGTACAATTATATTGTATATAGTACAATAGATTCTTCGATACAGCAAACTTTATCCTTCCATGTTTCCTTTAAGTAATATTATTTTGGGAGTTAGCATGATTTTATAATATTTTGGGTAGCTGGATGATTCCATGGTTACGAGCACATAGTGATCTTGTAGTAGATTCAGGTTCATCCTTATAACTTCCTGTGTTTCCATCTCCAGGGAGATCCAATAGCTATTGCTTCTGTGTGAATAATTTGAATGAAAATTGTTGCGAGCAAGATTTTATCAGGCAGGAAGAAGCCTCGGAGGCGGTATTGGTTCCACAAAGGATTTTATTCTATGCTCATCTCACACATTCACTAACACAGCCACTAAAATACCTCTCCTAGTCTGGCCTCAGACACAGGCAAGCCTCGCGATCTGTCCGGCATTGCTGTGTGGTCCACGGCCATCTTCCTCTTTCAGCTCAGCAAGACTGGAGCACTGGTCCGGTGGTTAGTAACTAGTCTCAGTTAGTAGGACACAGTCTCGGTCGGTCACCAGAGCGGCAGCATCTCCAGAGGCACTTGAGAGGAGCATGTTGAGTAGGGCCAGACCAAGGTTTTTGAGCTAAATTCAGCCAATCACACTGTGGGCGTACAGGTGTGGTCACTTTTATCACTGCTGTCCAGATGTGCACGCAGGCACTGGGCTACCTCAGGGCGCGCCTAATGTCCACTTTCTGGGCTTTAATATTGCTTGCTCACATTTGGCTTTTCAATATTGTTTGTCATCACACTTTACATTATTATGCTACTACATTTATTCTTATTCACTACATTCTATTACATTTATTCTTATTCACTACATTCTATTACATTTATTCTTGTTCACCACATTCCATTACATTTATTCTTGTTCACTACAAAAATAAATCTAAAAATTACTTTTCAATACTTTCAACAATACTTTTTTTTTTTAATTTTCAACTCTAGGTCTTGCACACGGTCCTTCACACATGCTAAGTCGGGTTATTTAGTAATGGTCAAATCATCCAGGCCAATAAGTCGTTCTTTATCTCTTTAATTCTATAAAGGATAAGTGTGACTAATAGGAATAAAACAGAGTCTCAGGCTGTCAAACCAAGTCACAGTCAATCCTACAGCTCCTACAGGTTATTTCCTGCTATCTGGGGACATCTTCTCCAGGGTGTTGATCCTCACCAGCAGACTATACTCAAAAGTCATAAGCTTCCAGTTCTGTGGCTAGGAGTTGGTAGTCTAGTAACAATAACTGATTAATAGTTTGATTAAAGATTTTTCAAATTTATTGTTGAAGAAACATGTAAAAGAAATTGATAAAGCATGGTGAAATTAGTAGAATCAGAAAAAGTAAGAAGAATGGGGGTCAGTAATCATCGTATGTGATTCTCAAAGGCCCAGGGGCTGGATGTATCAAGCTGTTCCTTAGAATTTTGAAAGTATGTTTGAAGTTGTTGGATTTTGTTTTCACTATACAACATTGAATGACATAGAAGCAGCATTCTTCTTGTAGGAAAAGGCAGAGATCACCTTCTTTAGCTGTAAGAAGATCTAGTACTCATTGATTTTGGAGTACACTGCTGCCAAAGAATCAAATTGTCCTTAAAGTGTGAGTTGGTCTGGGCCACCTGTTGGAGATCCTTGATGAACGGGGAAGATAACTTGTTGTGAGATATTTTATAGTTATGGGATCATACTCCTGTATGCTGTTTAGGGTGAAGGATGCTTCATGATGCTTTGTAAAGGATTCACTTCCTAACTGTTAAGCAATAGAGTAGTCACCCAGATCTCCATATGAACAGGCCATATGTTTACCTTAATGCAGATGAAGGTTAAGTTCCATTCATTTGTATATTGAAGTTCTATATGGAGAAAGGGAGGAGTTTTGAATGAATAAAGCACCTAAGGGCTGAGGTGGAGGTCTGGGGAGAGATGGGCAGGATAACAAGGAGGAGAGCAGCAGTGTGAGGAGCTATGGAGTGAGCTCTCTGCCTAAGCAACCTGGGTATTGGTTCCCTGAGAGTTGTCATAGCTCCTTATCGATAAATTGATGATGTTTTAATAAATAATACTTTAACAATAACTGGTGATACATAGTTACAGAGGTGGTTAGTCCTACCATTCCCAAGGCAATTTCCACTGTTATTCCTATAGAAGCAGGAGTGGCAGGATATGAACTGCTCTTTTATTATGTCAGGCAGCTATTGAGTCCACATCTGGAATCAGTAGGGGCTCTTGCACATGTATTGCCCCTAGTTTGGGAAAAAGAAATACTAATGAACAAACTCCTGACCATTTGGCAGGTAAGCAATGGTGGATTTGATTACCTCAGAAAATTGAGGTGTTGTGGACATTAGGGCAAGGGGACTGGGGGGAGATGTCAAGATTTAGGGTTCTATTGCAGTTTAAGAATTTTAACTTCCCTACAAGTTGTGTCCCTGAAACCTTAAAGCAGTTTACCATGCCAAAGAGGGTGATATGAAAGAGGTAGGGGATGATGGCAATGCTGGACTCAGGGCAACTGATGAATGGCAAGGTAAGGTTATCTGACAAGTGAAGCTGTAAACAGCAGCTGTGCACTAATCTCTGGTGAGGGGGGCTGGCCAACATTCCCCAAAGTGCCCAGGGATGTTAAGGAAGTTATGATCTTGGAGGAATGGTGAATCATCTCCTCTATCTTTTCTATCCCTGGGGCTTGGGCAATTTATTGTATCTAATTAGGGCAACAGTGATGCAAACACCACCAGTGATTAGCAGAAGCAGAAAGTGTCAAAGGCGCTGTGATGGCTGACATTAGGTAGAACCATCTAAGTTAATCTGTTGATAGATCTAGATCTACTTGGTTTTTATATAAGTACTTCTCTTGGTATGCCTATGGGTTACACAAGTTATTATAGCCCCAGTGTCAGGAAGTTTTCTTTTGACTAAAAGTTCCAGTCTGAGGACATGGAATGTTATATTCTCTTAAACTGCTTCCTGCTGAAACTGGGATGTTGTAGTCAGGGGCCCCAAGAAGGTTGGTAATGTTGGGGTGTTCAGGTAAGGGGTAGTCATCAGAAGCACCTGGTTCATTGATCCAGCTGAATAGACATGAGTGGCATCAACTGAACTGCTCTGTATCAGATCTCAGTAAGTCCAGGGCTTGCAGTTGTTTGGGGCAGCCTATAGTTTAGAGCTGATTTTGGGCAGTGTCTGTCAGCTGAGTGGAAATCTGTTGAAACATATGCTAGGAACAAAGGATATACTTTAGGAAATTTAAAGGAAAATCTTACATTTGTAATTTTTAGATCCATAGTTTTGTGAGTGGGAAGGGGAAGGGTTCCCAATACAGGTAAAAGAGAGATAAATCATACTCATGAGTGAGCAGATGGGGAGACTTAAGCCTGGAGTCTGATCTGTGGGTAGTAGATCCATGTAGACCTCCTGAAGCTCACAAGAAATTTATTAAGTTTATAAAGAGAGACAGATACATTAGATAACCACTGTGTGTAATCTGTACTAAAGTGCTAGGATTAAAGATGTGTGCCATCACCACTCCGTGTACCTTTACAAATATTATCTGTATGTTAAAAAAGCATCTTTTAGATCTTCAGAACTTGTATAGACCTTTTATATAATCATGGAGCTAGTAGAGATATTTGTTGCTCCTAAAAATATTGTTAGCCATCAAGCCATCAAAGATCTGAGGAAGGATAAATTGTATAATCTAGATGGTTTATGTATCAATTAAAACTGACAGGTATTCATTACCTAGGTAGTTCCCTGGGACTCCTGGTTTATTAAGGGCAGAGGTCATCTGACACACAGGAGCAGAACAGTAAAGCAGAACAGCTTTAGACTTAAATTTGAAAACACATATAGGGAGCTAAATAACGTTTACTTTTGGAATTAATTAGTACTCTACATGACTAGAAAATATATAACATGAGCCCAAATTAATCAGTATTTTGTATGACTATAAAATATATAACGAAAGGCCAAATAAAGCTTATTCTTGGAAATTAATTGTATCAGCTTGTACTCTACACAAGTATAAGTATATATATGAACACATTAAAGAATCTTAGTTAGCATTATATATACTTATAAGTATATAATAATAATCGATAATGATATTATTAATGATAAATGATATTAATGTATTATAAATGATATTAATAACAATTATTATTAATAGATAATGCTAATCAACTACCATATATTATATATATATTATATAACAGATAATTATAATATCAATTTAGTATCATTTAATAATGTTTTATTATTAAATGTCCAGTATCAATTATTTATTAACTATATATGTGAAATGTAAAGTATCAATTATCTAGTAATTATTGTATATTAAGTAGCATATAGTCTTATGATTAATAGAATTGAGACGTTATGAATTAGGATGTTACTGATAATAATCAATTCAATATCACCAACATAATACAATAAATGATGTATTAATTATCTAGTAATTATTATATTTAAATTGCATATAATCTTATGAAGAATAGAGTTAGAGTTAGAATTAGCTTTCATCTCTGTTATGTTTGAGCCTTAAAAATTTGAGTTGAAGATTTAACATAATCAATAATTACATAAACCCAAAAATGCTGTTCACTGAGGGACTGGGAGCATTACTTTAATTGTATAGTGTACAATTATAGAATATCAGTTTTCTATAACACAGATAATAGCTAAAGCTTAAACAAATATTACTGTGAATCTGAATAGATCCCAGGAATTTGAAATCCCTTTTCATCAAACACAACTTTTTTTCATCTTGTAATTTTGTAGAAGCCTGATGTTAGACAGAGTTAGTAAAAGCATAAGTGGTTATAACATATCTTCAAGGCTGACCTTAAGTGGTAAGAGATTAATAAAGGCATCAAAATATAAAACAGATTTAAAAATCTACAGATTTAAAATACCCCAAGTTTTATAAATTTAAAAGTTTCTTTAAGGATATTAACCCCAAAATTTACTCTTAAGGTTTAAAATCTCTCAGCTGCGTTCCTGTAATATCAAAAGTAAAGTACTCTTTTATTTAAAGGAGAAACTGAGTTATAAAATTACAATCTGAGTAAAACAAGACATAACATTAAAAGTAAAATATAATTGTATTAGTTTAAACCATCTAATAAACTCACAATCCAATAGGATCAAAATCATCTGCTGATTCTTACATTAAGAGCATGTGTCCATCTTTTTTATTTTGAAGGTAGAAAGGAGTCAAGATGGTGTTCAGCCATGTGGGGGATGGAGCCAGGTGTTAGTATCACAAAAATGACTTAACAAAAGTTTTATAGTTAAACAACAAAAGCAAAGACAAAGATTATAAAGGATACTGAAAAACAGTGTCTGAATGGGTTAAATAGCTAAGAAAATGAAGAACCTTGGAATCAGGCAAATAGGGGGAGCAAAGGAAATAGAGGGGGGATGGGACAAGTTGGCACCACCAGGAAGGAGTAGGTGACAGGAACACTAAATGGTGGGTTTTGGTGAGAGTTGTAAGGCTGTGCCCCTACTCTGACAATACCAAAATTAGAAGGATGGATGAGTCCCTCAAACTCTATCAGGATGAAGTAAGTAGCCCCAGTGTCCAGAAGGAAGAAGATGGGTAACCTTTATACGTAATGACTATCCGGGTCTCCCTATCTAAGATGACAGTGCTTGAGTCAAGAGAGCCTGGGACCCTTCAGTCATCCATGACCAGGCCTAGAAGGTCAGCTAGAAAGCAATCTTGGCTTGATGTTCCTAGGCCACAAGGGGACCTGGGGGCAGTCAAAGCTCCAATGTCCCTTTCGGTGGCACCTTGGACAAGGCCAAGGAAGTCTTCATGGGTTGGAGTATACCCTGGCCCAATGACCCTCATGACCACATTTAAAGCAGGGACCTGGTGGTTCCCAAGCTTTAGGGGACAAGAGATCCTGGGCAGTTACTGAAGTGGGTTGCAGGGTTTTAGCCAGCATCTGGTATTTTTGTTTATGAGCTTTTATTTTTCTGATGGTACACCTTAAATGACAGCACTAAGACTTCTACCTGTGGAGTTAGAGGTACCCTCTCCACGCACTTAATCTTGGCCCTAATGTCATGGAAACTCTAGGAGAAGAAAGAAGTCATGAGAAGTTGTTTATTCTTTGGATTTTTGGGGTCTAGATTTGTGTGCTGTGAGAGGGACTTTGTAAGGCATTCTAGAAGTTGATAAGGGTTTTCATGTTTATCTTAGATGAACTCTTGTAGTTTTTCATAATTTACTGGTTCAAGATAAGCCTTATGGAGACCAGTCAGGAGGCAGGTTATAAACTGATCTCTAACTAGGGTGTCTTCCAATGTTATTGTAGTTCAACCTAGAATCCTGATCAGGGACTGCCTCCACTCTGGCCTGTTCTCAAACTCATCTGCACTCCTTGGGAAGTAGGTCATTAGTTAGAATTATAAGTATGTTATGATAGGTGATATCACAGGGTTGGATAACATGCTTGAACTCCTTCATAAAGCAAGAGGGGTTAGAAGTACAAGAGGAGCAGAGGAAAGGGTTAGAGTGGATGTAAGAAAATGCATGCATGTAGAGAACCTCTCTCTACTTACCAGACTACTGGCAGCAGTTGAACAGATCCCAAGTAATATTCAGATCCAAAGTGCCATCACATAGCCATTCAGATTGATTCTCTAGATTGATTGCGCAAAGTCTGATAACTTTAAAGACCCTCAAATCAGATGATAACTGAAGGGACTAGAGGTTTTCTAAGAGATATCCTAAGGGGATATCAGACAGTGTGGATGTTGTCATTCCCATGTGTAGGAGGAAGTTAGGCTAGGGACTTCAATAGGGCATCCCCTAGCTCAGGATGAACTGCAAAACAGACCAGCAATGTCTTAGCAGTCATCATGGATATGTTAGATTCAAGGTAATAGCTCAATTAGACACTGAGAAACATGTGTATGGCCATAGATAGCAGTTTTATTTACCTGCAGGTTACATACTGATGTCAGGGATGGCCAACTAAAAAAAGATGGTGGCAGCCCCAGAAAATGGCCATGAGTTGCCTTATAAAGCAAGTAGCTGGCACCTAGATGATCCTTCATACTCAGAATCTGAATACTGGATTGGCTCTCATATGTCAAGAAAAAGTGAGTGGCTTCTGGGAAAATGAGTTCTTGACAGTAAGCAGAGAGGCAATGTCAATACCACTACCACTGTAGGGTGCTGGTCCTCTTGGATAGACATGAGATTGAAAGGAACCCAGTGAACTGGACTTAGAAAGGTATCCTACCCAAGGGAATGAGCCAGGAGAAAGGTCAGTGAGAAGGGCCAGCTATAGTCTTAAAGGCCATGGCTGTGGGTACCTCATCCCCAAGAATACCAGCAGGGTGTCAGATGCTCAACAGTAACTTCATTGGACTTCGGGATGAGGGGCATTTACACTGACCTATACGGTCAATTTACCAATTGTCTAGTGGTAGATGAGGGGGCCCTGTGGTCAGTAAGGTGAAAGGTGAGTCTGTTGTGGGTGTTGTAGACAACTAGTTTCTAGTGTAGCTCAGATCCCGGATATCAGAGACTTTGGAAGAGCCTGCATTATCACAGTACAATTGATAGAATTGGTACGTATGACGCCATGCAAGAGGGTCTCATGAAAGAGGTTTATTGGGGTGGGGTGAGACACAAAGTGTCTGTTTCTGAATGGGGGAAGGAAAAAGAGAGAGTAAGGGACTTCCAGATTATCTTATAAAGGAGGGTAGGTTGTATGGAGAATGCACATAGGTATGATACCTGGTGACACAAAGTGAAAGTGTTGCTCAGTGATGGCAAAGCCATTGGAGGTGGAGTGGGGCAAGGGAATTGGGCAAAGCCATTGGAGTTAGGGCAGGCTGTAGGGATTGGGCGAGTTCCAGGAAACAGGGGTCTTAGAATGCGGCCAAGCAAATTTCTAGAATTTGGCCAGGCAGCTTTGGGTGTAGCAGCCATGTCCTAATTTTCATTCTCTAATGTCTAATAAGATCTCACTCCTATAAAATCTGTAAATTGAATACTTCCAAAGACAGGTGTGTCTCATCTTTCTTGAGAAAAACAAAAGGAACAGTAGTGGATAAAATGAACGAACCAAAAATTAGGTATTATTTATGGTTGATGATGGAACTCTAGAGAATTCAATGGCACACACTCAAATGACAAGATATCATTTGTATTATACACCAGAAAAGTTACAGTGTAAATGAGTAAAATGTGATCTACAGAAAACAAAACTGAGTTGGATCAGGATTTCTAATTAATATGGCAAAGATTATTTACTCAAAAATCACAGAATTCTATTGAGAATAAATGGAGATATTTTTGAATCAGAGAGACAATGCCTAAGGATCAAAAATGGTATAAAAGTGATAAAAAAATGAAAATTAAAATTACAGAATTTAATATTAAAAAAATAAAGTTAAGGGCAATTTTGTAGAGGAACTAAGGAATGTATAACAGAGGAATGGCAGTCATACAATAAAGTCCTACAGAAAATACTTCATACAGAAAAAGTAACAATAGTCTAGCATTATGTACTCAGAAATTAGGAGACTCTGAAAAGAAATAGCTGTTCAGAATGAACTAAGGAATGAGAGGGATCATTCCAAAGACTGGTCTCTTTAATCTCCATGAAATCTGATAGAGGAAAGGTGGAAAGAGAAGCAGATCTAGGTCATAGTGTAAAGTTTCCAGAGATCTCTAGGACTGAGAAGCTGCTGTAGGGAACTGGTATAGACTTCCAGGGTATTGGAAATATGGTGATTTGGTGCATTATGAGCCTTTACTATTATCATCACATTACATCTCCTCAGCCCAGGGGCAACTCTGCTGCCAGACAGGCTGGGGCAGCTTGAGGAAACACCTGCTTTAGTGTAACCTCTAATTCTGGCATGTGAGCTTGAGATTGAGTGTAAATGAGGAGGAAGTTAAAGGGCTTGCTAACTTCTGAGTATATAGTGCTCAACATGTGCATTTTGCAAGTCTGTCCTTCAGAAATGAGTATGAGATAGCACATATCACTTGTGTAACAACCCACTCAGGTTGCTGTACATTGTTGCTGTCATCACAGGGAACTAACAAACAAAGCAATCATTTGTAAAGTATTTCTGAATTTGCATACATTTCTTACATCTTGACTCATATTATATGCACAAGGATATTGACATGTTGGCTCATATTTCCAGGTTTATGACTTCAACTAAATTCTAAACAATTTTCCATCTTGAATCATAAACATATCACTCCTCTTTCAATATTATTAGTACTGTAAGCAACAACACAGACTTGCAGATTTTTCTTCAATGGTGTCCACTTGTGAATTCATGAACATGCAAGTATTACCTTGTTATAAGAAACTTAGTGTGCTGGCTAGCTAGATTTATGTGAAAAGATTGAATCTTAATTGAGAAAATGCCTCCAAATATCCGGTTGTAATGCATTTTCTTAATTAGTCATCGGTGGGGCAGTGCCTACCCATTGTGTGTGGTTTTATTCCTGGGCTGGTAGCCCTGGGTTCTATAAGAGATCAGGCTGAGCAAGCAATGGGAAGAAAGCTAGTAAGCAGCACCTCTTCATGGCTTCTGCATCAGCTTTTGCTTCAAAGCTCCAGCCCTGTTTGAGTTCCTGTCCTGGCTTCTTTAAATGATGTACTATAATGTGAAAGTGTAAGCCAAATAAACCATCTCCTCCCCACCTTGATTTGGGTCACGGTGTTGCAATGCAATAGAAACCCTAGCTGAGACATTCTGTTTTGGATATTTTGTGAATTATATGACACTGAGGGACATGCCTATCATTTGTAGTGGGAACCATTAAGGAAATTAGCCCTGTAATAGATTGCACAGAATGTGGGTCAAGAAGTTCTTATGCTGCTCATTGTGGTAAGACACAGAATACATAGAGGACTCTGAAGCAGTTCATAAACTAAACCACAACAGTTTGTAGCCTGTGTTAGACCCATACTTGTTAGAACACAGGGTGCACATGGATCCTGCATCTGTGGATCAGAAATGGACTCTGATATCCTTCATTTGTAAATATCTACATCCCAAGTAATTCATATCAGTATATGGATGACAACAGTAGCAAAGAAGGGCCTAACACAGGTCAGAAATAGGCAGACACAAAGGAGAGAAAAAAAACCCTCACAAAATAATCAAAAAGTTTTATAAATATCATTTATTTAATTATTTATTCATTTAATGATTTAATGAGTGTGTGTGAGTGTGTGTGTGTGTGTGTGTGTGTGTGTGTGTGAGCATAAATGTCATAGCATAAGTACAGGAGTTAGAAGATAACTCAGATAAGTCAGCTTTTTCCTTCTACCATGTGTGTTCTAGGAATCACTCACATTGTCAGCCTTGGGAGAAAGTGCCCTCACATGCTGAGATATCTTGCTGGCCAGAAGGTTATGACTAAGTTACAATGTACAGTTCCATGCATCATGGATTCTACCAAGGATGGCAGAAGCCCAGTTCTGGGTCCTCTCTTCTGTCTCTCTCTGTCTCTGTCTCTCTCTCTCTTTTTCTCTCTTTCCTTCTTTCTTCCTCTCTCTTTTCTTTCTACTGTTTTCATTTATTAATATTTCTCCCTATTATTTTATTTATTTTCTCCATAAGATATATTTTGATCATATTCATTTTCCTCCTCCAGTTCCTCCAAGGTTTTCCCACCTCTCAGCATACACATCTTCATCTTCTTTCTTTCCCTCAAATAAAACAGAAAACAAAAAAAAATCAAAAAAGAAAAACTAAAAAGTAAAATCAATCAGACAAAACGAAACAAGAAGTGTACACACAGACACATACACACATGTTGATTCACTTTTGTGTTTGCCTACTATCCCTGGGCGTGGTGTCTGAACTGCAGTATAGATGATACAACTAGTGACCCTCCACTGGAGAAAACTGATTTTCCCTTTTCCAGAAGTTATCTGTTACAAATAAATTCCTGGTTCAGAGTGATTTTTTTTCTACTTCTTCTCAGTTCTGGTATTTTATCTTCTTTGAACCTTTGTGGGTCTTGTGTGCACTGCCACAGTCTCTGTGAGTTCATATGTACATCAGCCCTCTTGTGCCTGAAAGATGCTGTTTTCTTGGAGTCATTCACAACCTCTGGCTCTTGCAATCTTTCCACCTCTTTTGCATATCCCCTGAGTCTTGACGAGACAAGTTACATACGACAATCCCTGTAGACAGTTTATTTAAACATGTGAAAGTTAAAGTGTACTTCAGGACACCTCTTCTGGTACTGATATCCACTTGCTCTGGCCTGATCTTACCAATCTCACCAATGTTATCCTCTATTTCTTAATTCATGCTTCAAATTTAGGGCTGCCCCCCTTTCTGATCATCTATACTCCTAAAGCCTTACCAGCCATAAATAAAATATTTTTATATCAGATAAGTAGTAGGCAGATTTCCATGAGTTTCCTTGGAAGCCACCACACAGTCATCCTCATTGAGCCTCTCTAACCTTACTTAAAGTGAAGTACAGACCCACTGCTTTCTTTTCCAATCCAATTATTACTTTTTTCTAATTTATGTTTTGTTTTCACTTATGATTTTCTAAAAATGTTTATTTCTAATACCTCAGTTGAGTCTGGCAATGTAATATTTATTCTCCAAGATATCAATATTCATCAGTATGTTTCTATGGATTAATCTGCTGAGGAACAAAACAGAGTTGGGGGAGATGGGATGGCTGCTTCTGACCTTGATCAAAAAGTGTTTGTTGTCAAAGCCTTAGAAATCATGTGGACACAGATGGTCAGTGTCTGGTCAATGGGGGTCCCATAGATGCCACTGAAGAATCTGGAGACTCAGCTGAGAAAACAAATATCTATCTCTTTGTGACTGCTCAGGACTCATCAAGCCCAGCAGATAATGCCAATGTGGTCACTTAAGCAGCCTCAGGCCAGAAGACAAAGGATCAACATGTAGATAGAGAAAACCAGCAGGACTCAGGACTTACATATCACCATGCACATAACTCAAGTTGAAATGGGATCAAAGTGTGGACGCCCGCCTCGCCTGCAAGGAAGACGCCGCACACAGGATTCTTCTGGTTCACGCTTTATTGAGGACTGTAGCTTGATTGAGTGTTGAGAGCGAAAGACCCTGAATGTGTGAGGCACCCTGCTTATATAGGCAACGTGACCATCAACGATTGGATGCATGTCCAGAACCTCATTAGCATAGGGGGAGGCGGCAAGCAACGTGACCATCAACGATTGGATGCATGTCCAGAACCTCATTAGCATAGGGGGAGGCGGCAAAGATTACTCAACTTGCGCCTGCGCTGTTACTTGTTTACTCCAGAACCGAGCAAGAGGAGCCCGGAAGCAGGAAACCGGCGCCATCTTGTAATGGCGTTTCAACTCGGCTCCCAACATCAAAGACCTCAACATAAAACTAGATATACTGAACCTGATAGAAGAGAAAGTGAGGAATAGGCTTGGACACATTGGCATAGGATAAAAGTTCCTGAACAGAACACTGGTATGTCAGGCACTAAGATTGACGATTAATAAATGAGACCTCATGAAACTGAAAAGCTTCTGTAAGGCAAAGGACACTGTCAATAAGACAAAACAGCAGCTACAGAATGGGAAAAAATTTTCACCAACCCCACTTCTGAGAGAGGGCTAATATCCAACATATATAAAGAACACAAAAAACTAGACATAAACTAAACAAATAATTCAATTAAAAAATGGAGTGCAGAATTAGACAAATAATTCTCAATAGAGAAATTATGAATAGCTGATAAACACTTAAAAATGTTCAACACCTTTAATGTTTAGCCATCCAAAAAATGCAAATCAAAACTACTCCAAGGTTCCATCTTACACTTGTTAGAATGGCTAAGATCAATAACACAAATGACAGCTCAAACTGGTGAGGATGCGGAGCAAGAGGAACACTCCTACATGCTCGTGGGGGTACAAACTTATATAGCCACTATGGAAATCAATATGGCAATTCCTCAGGAAATTGGATATTGGCCTATCTCAAGACCAAGCTATACCCGTCCTGGGCATATACCCAAAGGAATTTCCATCCTACCACTAGGACACTTGTTCAACTCTGTTCATAGCAGCTTTGTTCATAATAGCCAGAAATTGAAAACAACGTAGATGCCCCTTCAATGAATACTGGATAAAGAAATTGTGACATATCTACACAATAGAGTACTACTCAGCTATTAAAATCAATGACTACATGAAGTTTTCAGGCAAATGGATAGAATTAGAAAAAAAGTCCTGAGTAAGGTATCATAATCCCAGAAAGATAAACATGCACTCACTTATATGTGGACATTAACTGTTAATCAAAGGGAAAAGGTACTGCAGTGCACAGATTCAGAGAGATTATGAAACAAGGAAGGTCCCAGTGGGGACACAGGAATCTCCCTGTTAAAGGGGAAATAGAACTGATGATGCAGGTGGAATGGGGAAGGATGGGAAGTGGAAGAGAAAGGACCAGGATGTTGGAGAGGAATGAAGGGAGAGAATATATGGAGAGACAATCAATTAGAGGGCATTATGGGAAAATCAGGAGACCTAGAGCAGTGCAAACTCACTGGAATCACTAAGGAGACCCTAGAGAAGACCTCTTGTAATGGAGGATAGGGATCCTAAACAAGCCATCTTCTGTAATCAGGCAAGGCTTCCAGTGGTGGGACTAGGACATCATCCCAGCCACAAAAACTTTGACCTATGGCCTGTTTTCCCTGAAGGAGCTCCTGAAACAATGGAAGGGCAGAATCCTATGCTAAAAGAGGGAACTCATGTCCAATACCTCAGGGCAAATCGGGAACTAGAGACTGGATGGTCCAAAAGAGGAATTCTAAAGTTATCCTGCTCTCCTCATAGATCAGTGCCTAGCCCAACCTTCATCAGAGAGGCTTCCTTCAGCACCTTATGGGAACAGATACAGAGGTCCAGGCTCTGTGAAAGTACAGAGCTCAGTGAGCCCAGCAGAAGAGGTGGAGGAGAGGTTGTGGTGACCAGTGGTGTTGAGGACTCCAGGAGAACAAACCCCATAGAGTCAACTGGCCAACACTCTTAGGGGCTCACAGAGCCAGAAGCAACAGACATGGAACCTGCTGGGTCCCCCAGTTCTGTATATGTTTGCCTGGCTTGGTGTTCTTGCAGAACTCACACAGACTGGAGTGGGAGCATGTGTCTCTCAACCTTTAGCCTCCCCTTGGGACCCTTCTCCCTCTTCTGGGTTGCCAAGTCCACCCTTGAAGTAAGGAATAGTGCCTGTCCCTGTTCCATCTCACTGTGCCATGTTTGAGCAATAATCCTGGAAAGATTGCTCTTTCTTGGGAAGACGTAGAGATGGGAGTGGGAGGATGGGGTATAGATTTGAGGGAGAGGGGAGATGGGGGTAGGACCTGGAAGGAATGGGAGGTTGGGGGAAGTGAGTTGGGATATACTATATGAGAGAAGAAACATTTAAAAATTATGAAAAAATATCAAGGTAAAATTGAATTCTCTTACCAAAATAATAAAATATTATCTCACTGAGATAAAAAAGAATGTCCTGTAGTGGTGTGAGCTAGCTGTAAACTTTGTATGTATTTATAATATTCTCAACTTACATTTTATAGATGATACATAGGTAGACTATATACAATTCAGATTTTATATAATTTATACTATATATATATATATATATATATATATCATATAGATATGCATACTAGGATGATTGTTCAGAAGATAACTCTAGTGACTTGGTTCACTTCTTCCCTTTATAACCCATGGCCTAAAACAAACTCTTCCGTAATTAAAAAAAAAAAGAAAAAGAAAAGAAAGACTGCCCAGTGCAGAAAAAGGTACATCTACAGTGTCACCTACTATGTGTCCTGGATGTTCCAAGCACAAGCATTGGATAAAATCTTGTAAATCTAAATACAATGCAGGTCACTTTTCTGACTCCTTTAATTTCCCCAGAGGTAGCCCTCAGCCCTGTCCACAGACATTTTTTTCCCAAAAATTCTGTCTCAAATCTGATGGATATGAATAGGTACAGTCTAGTTTACTGGCTTGTAATAATTAAGTCAGCAAAGCTCTGAATGGTTATATACTTGGAAGGAAAAATATTTGAGGGAATTATAGTCACAGAGATAAATGTTTCCATTATTTGGTCAGAGAAGGTATCCTCTGAGTGAGGTCTAACTGCAGGTCCTATTGTGTAGTGTGTTGGTGCTGTGGTAGATTCTAAAACAACCTGACCTTTCTTACATGGAAAGACTCTGGTGGATGTACCAGAAAAGCTAAGTCTTTGATTCTTGAAGGCTTATTTTATAATTATTTGGGCAGAGATGTACTAGAAAAGACTGGAGCCATGCTTACCAGTTAACAAAGCCTTTTATGATGGCATAGAGTACATGAGAACGGAACTACATCCTCATCTGCAATACTAGGAGCTGTTTTTTCACTTCCTGAACCTATAAAACTTAAATGGAAAAATGGATGAACCCATATGGGTGGAACAACGGCCTTTAAGTAAAGACAAACTGCAACATCCTCAGGAATTAATGGAATAAAAACAACTGGGACACATTGAAGCAAGGCTGTATCCATGGAGCTCTCTTATCTTTGTCATTCAGAGAAAAAGCTAAAAGAAAATGGAGCTTATTACATGATTTAAGGGCAATTAATTTACAGATGAAAAGATGAGGTTGTTACAGCCTGGTCTCCCATGAGACAGTGCCATCCCTACTAATAAATATATTATCGTCTTGATATAAAAGATTGTTGAACCTGGGGGTGTTGGCACAAGCCTTTAATGCCAGAGCTCAGAAGGCAGAGGCTGGAGAGTGATTTCCAGAACAAACAGAGTTACACCAGAGAAACCCTGTCTCCAAATGAGGGGGAAAGATTGTTACTATTCTATCCCACTACACCAAGAGGATAGGGAAAGGTTTGCTTTCTCTGTACTACTGCCAAACAATGCATATCTTGATAGCAATGGAAAGTGTTGCCTCGAGGGATAAAAAATAGCCCTACTATGTGTCAATAATATGTATTTCAGGCCTTGCATCTTTTGTGAAATGATCCCTCTATCACTCATTCATTATATGGATGGTATTTTGCTTGCTCCCTGGCTCTGACAATTTTAAACAATATAGGGCTCAAGGTTGTCTCTGAAAAATTATAGCAAACCTCACCTTTTACATTTTTGGATCCCTTATAATCACCAATGTCAAGCTGTAGTGGAGAAAACACAAAGAATTCAAAAACCAAATTGATAAATTCAGAGGGGAGAGTGTGCATCTGAGTAAGATTCAACCTAAACATCTTATCAAGATGCAATTATTTACTTTATATTTTCTGAAAACAGATGACAAGGGAAATATTGTAGCTTGTAGACATTGGGAACCTTTGTCAGGGCATACAAGATTAACTCTGTTGACCTGGAAAGATGAAATAAGAAGTAAATAGCAATCACCAGTCCCATTACTTACCAGTGGGAAAGGTTTTGTTTGTGACTTTCCAGAAAATAGACTGAAGCCCGTCTGGGTCCCTGCCAAGTATCAGAAGACCCTGGACAGCTGATACCAGCAATGAAGCAGATGAAACTGAGCAGCCATAAGAGACAAGTGCCTTTCCTGCTCATGTATTTGCTTACACTGACCCTAAATATAATGCCAATGCTGAAAATAAATGGGCATTGGTACCTAATCCCCACTTGTTATCATAGTTGGAGGATAGAAGATCACAAGATCCTCACTTCTTTGCTAATGACTCAAGCCTATTTCCTGATATAGGTCCTACAAGAGAAGATTCTAAAATTTGGAATGACACCAACCATTCCTATGCCCAAATTTCTTCTTTGCATTCCCAACCTTATAAGCTGTTCACCTATGATATTATTATGTTCTTAGTTGTAAGATATTCATTGGAATATTCTGCTCATTGATCAGGAGACACTGCTCATAGGAAAGCAAATTATATAAGTGGCATAAATATAGGAGAAAATACAGGCATGACCTGGCAGTAATCCTACCTGGCACATGTTGCTTCTAAATAAGAAAAATGGCACATAATACTCCTGAGTTTTCCCAGAAATCAGAACACTAGATTCTGAAGTAATGTAAGTAGCTGGCCTGTTGAAATGTCTGTACTCTCCATGATTCCTTTTATGTGCTCCTTTCGCATAGAGAACCTGGTGGTATGAGTGTTCACTGTCGAACCTGAAATAATGTGCTAACCAATCATAATCGATAGGCTTCAAATATATAAATAGCTGCTTACAGCAAAGCAGATGCTGTTCCCTGAAACTGTCTCTGGAGTAGGTCTTTTCTATGCCCTTTACAAACCCATGGCATTGTGGTCTTGTCAGGGGATTCCCTGGTTAATCACTACAGTGGCAAAAAGGGACAGATACAGTTCACATATAGGCCACACATAGAACATACAGGCACAACAGACAGTCAACTTGTAGGTATCATTGACATGCACAGCAGAAAAGCAACATACAACAAACAGGTACAAAAGACAGCAACACAAACAGGGAACACAGACAGTCAATAGTAACAAATAAAAACGGGGAGAAAAGTGGACAGTTAAAATTTTGGTTCACTGTTGGTAACCTATTCAAAGGGAAAGTCATCCCCCTTTTCCATTCCTTAATGTGACATTGATAAAATTTGGTGCTCCTTTGAGGATATTTGATTGTGTAACTGATATATATTGTTGCCTCTTTAAGGTTTCTTTAATGTGTAATTAATGCATAACAGGATAAATAAGCTTACCAGGGAAAGTGAGGGCAAGCAGGTAAAATCCAAAGGTTCCTTCCTCCTTGTCATATTTTTCTGGATTGCCACAAGTGGGTGTGGTCTGGATTTAGTGTGTGTGTTTCTGTTTCAATTAATCTAATCTGATCAAGAAAATCCCTCACAGGAGTGCCCAACAGTTTTTAGTGGTTTAGTTGATTCCACATATAGCCAAGGTGATCAACAAGATTAGCCATCACACTTGGGATATGCAGAGCCAACTCTAGGATAATGATCTGGAGAGATTCAACACCTTTCTTACGTCCATGATACTTTGTCATTGTCTGGCCAGTTTCCCACAAAGAGGAAATAAAGATGAGATGAAAAGATTTGGTGATTTGAGCAGGCTACATGGCTCAGCAGTGTTGGAGTCCAGGGTACCCAGACTATGAAAGCTTCAGCTTGACAAAGTTCCTGAGCGTTCACTGTCGGGAACTGGAATTCCCTAACTGCCTTGTCCCTTTCTTGTCTTCACTGTACGGTGACATATGTCCTCTCATCAATAATATCTGTATAAGCCAATAGTAATAGCAAAATTAATCCCTGAGCTGGCTACTATGGGCTGGAATGAAACACAGCCATGCTATTCAGAAGTAAATTACAATAAAGCAATCCAGGTTTATTGCAAAGATTTAAGAAATATAAAACCCAGAAAATTCCCCTAAGTGTTAGTGGTCATGTAGAAACAGCCCCTCCCCACCACCTATCAGCAGGGATTCTTTCTTCCCCCCCCAAAAAGACCAGGCGCCACCCAGTCTCAAGGGGCTAGTCCAAGGACACAGGGCGCGAACACCTGACCAACGAGGTGGAGAGACACAGAACTTGGGAACTATAAACCAATCTGAACAGCAAAAAGCCAGGGTGAGGGGACCCCGATAAAAGCCCTGGACGGAGGTCTCTCTCTCTTTCTCTCTCTCTCCCTCTCTCTCTCTCTCTCTCTCCAAGCTCACCCGCCCATGTCTCTCACAGGCCTGCGACGCCCGTCCCCCAAGCCGCCGTGTGCTCGCCAAGCTGGTTAATAAAAAGCTTCCTGCGGTTTTTGCAGCGACCCAGACTGTCTTGTGCTTCTTTGGAGGTCCGCCAGGTTAAGGAATATTAAGCCTGCCTGTTAAGGGTCCCATATAAAGATTGAGATACAGATTTTCACTTGTTGCTAGTTCCAATTGCTTTACCCTCATTCGTGGAAGCTAAGGACCCCATTCGCGGGGGCCAGAGCTGGACTCCAGGACCCCCGCACAGGGGGTAGAAGTGCTTTCTGAAAAGCCCGATGAACTGAGTTCTATTTCAGGAACTTCTATAGTAACTCCTACCAGCTGTTTTCTGACATCCATACAGGATCTGCGATGCACATGTGTAGGTATACACACATACTCACCATCCTACAAATAAATTAATTAATAAATCCACTAATTAAATGTAATAATTTTTATAATCATATTTTCTTATTTTGGGTAATTTGAGAAGTAGGAAGAAGTACAGTGGGCCTATAAGCAGTACAGCATTGATTCTGGGAAAGGCTCTGAGAGTTCTGGGTAGAGAGTGGTTAGGGACGATTCAACAGGAACGCCAAGAGCCCTGTCTTATACTAGAGTTGGACAGAAGCTCTCATGCAAAAGACACTCCTCTAACCTGGAAGAATAGAGCCAGGTGACAAAGGTCTTTAGCACAAGGTCAGCTCAACTGGACCTTCTGTGTGGGGTCTGTGGGGTTCAGCTCTAACCCATTTCAGTCAGGAAGAGCAGAGTCTGGGCAGGGACAGTTCCTTTATTTTCAGGATAATTGAATGCCTCTATGAGACTGTCCAGATTCTGAGCTCTGAACCATGAAGATAGTCACATCCACATGAGGATGCTAGGCATGAGACACCTTCATTCCCACCCTCACACCAGGGCAAACCCTGCCTCCTGTACCCAGGATCAGAGGAATCCAATGTCAGAGGCAAGAGAGGGCCTGTGACACAGTGGGTAGACACAGGACTGGATCACAGGCCTCACTGGGTACCTTAGTACCAGGAGGGTGCCCACATGACATAACTAATCAAAATCTTGTTAATTTAGTAGTCAGGGGTGTGGGGATTAGTGTGTTCTAGACTTTAGCACCAGGCCTGGTCCTCAGAAAGTGACTAAGCAATTTTTTTCATTTCAATATACATTCTGAAGATCATAGAAAGCTTATCTTGGAAAAGGATCAACCCATTAAGCCCTGGTCACTGTTCTTAAGTTTTTCTTTTCTTTTCCCCAAAATTATTATTATTATCAGGAGCTGGGAAGGAAGTGGGACTCTTCTCTACTTGTACATTGCCTCTGTTGTGGGGATTCTGGTAGATAATATGGATCTCTGGATCAGAGACTAAGAGCAACTCATTTTTCCCAGCAATATATATTGCCAGAGCATCAGCAAATATGAACAGTTCCACACGACCAAGTGGTGTGTTCACAGTCATGTTTGCGAACATCATTTTTTCTGTATTGTTCATTGCAAGGCTGGTTGCAATTTGAACAACCTCAGAAGGGTAATTACAGATATTTGGAAATGTGAGAACCATGGGCAATTCCTTCCTGGAAGTCACAGGAGAGGGCCATATATCCAAGGAAGGTTTGATCTCACTTGACCTGAGTAAAGAGTACATGAGGCTACCTTAGGGACTGATCTGAAAATCCCAGCCCTTCCAGGACTCTGAGCTCAAGCCCTCAGTGGCTCTTATCTTTCTGAGACACTTGGGTAAACATATTAGAACTTCTAGGCACCTGAGAGAGGCTTCAGAGCTCAGAGTTTCATTTAAGGAACTAAAAAACTGTGGAAGTCAGCTTTATTGTACCCATGTTCTTAGGAACAGGACAAGTCTGGCAGCTGCCCAGGGGAAGAGTTCAGCCCTGGATCCTGACCACATAGAGCACTTTGTAAATGTCCTCTTTGGATAGAACTACTGAGAACATTAACCACAGGTCCTGGCAGTGCAGGCTGAATGTGGGGCAATGAGCCACATGGACCTCTGTGCACTGGGGCAGTTATCACAAGTAAGCCAGAGGGGGCTCCTCCAGATAGCTCACCAACTAGTTATACCAGAAGTACCTGTGATCCCGAGGGGAGATGAAGTCCAGGATAAGGCAAGTAGGAAGGGAGGCTTCTAAAGAAATAGGTCCCGACCTAAGAAATACTTTCTATTCCTATTGCTGAGTGTGTACTTGACACCCACCCAGAGTCTGCTATGCCAGATGACTCTGGACAGGATGTGGGCCTAGGAGCATGTGAAAGAAGCACCTTCTCAAGTTTGCAGAACGTGGTAAACAAGTATGAGCCCTTGAGGTCACAGGAAATGGGCAGTGGATAAAATATAGTATGGTGAGTTTGAGAAAGGGGAGAAGGGCCAGACTTGAGGAGTGGCTGGGTATACTCTGGCTTACAGTGTTTGTATTTTGTTAGTTATGGATTTGCTTACAATAACTTTATTTTCACTATCATGTTGGAATATTAGTAATCTGGATTTCTGAGTCTCATCAGCCAAGGATAGAACTTCATTCACTTCACTTCACCTGTGTCTTGTGAGCAGAGAAAAACCAGGTACAAGAAAGACAGGTGCACAGCAAAAGTGTAGTATCCACTGCAGCAGAGGAATTTGTTCATCTCCCCTACTTCCCCCTGCTAATCTTCCCCTCCACTCTTCCTTCTTATCCCTCCCTTCTTCTCTCCTATGCTTCCCCTCCTCTATCCTCATGCTGTTTCCCCTATCTTCTTTTTTCCCATCCTATTTCTCCTCCTCTATTTCTTTTGAGCTATATACTATCATTATGTTAGCTAGTCAGAGATTTCACCAGGGTATGGATTCCAGTAATGATGTAGACCAAACTTCCCTTCACTAGGCTGCATGTTGGCCAGGTCACAAGGGCTACAAATGGCATAAGGACCCATAGCTGGCATTGTATCTTTTTTCAGTACCATTACTCCCATGAATCCAATATCTGAGTATTACAAAAGAGTGCTGTTTCAATATGCCCTCTGTTTCTGAGAAAATGTGATTGACATGAAGCTCAGGGCTTGGTACACAATAGACATGTAGTCTGTCTCCTAACCAGTCTGTCTTATATTTTAAGAAGCACAGTAAGGCTATTGATAGGGGAATGGTGCTTGGTTTGGCCTGTCTCTGAAGATAAGACTTTGACACACTAAGGTATTTGTTGTAGAAGTTTATTTTTAGTTGTGTTTAAATAATTGTTTTGTGTATTGTTGGAAAACGGAATGCATGGGCCCTGTTCTTTTGTATTGTCTGCAGATGTTTGATTAGTGTGGGGGATGTTTGATTGCTTATGATCCACACCTTGGGAGTTCTGAATGAAAAAAACAAACAAACAAAAAACCACCTGAACTCAGATGCTCGGGGTGCCACTGTCCAGTATGGTGTTGGCCATGATGGTGGTTCCTTTGGAAGAGTTTGCACATAAGAATATGCCTTCTTGTCATTCTTGGTGTGCTGCCCTGTAGGCCTAACTGCAGTATACTACTACAAATGGTGCCTGTACTGTGGGGCAGGACATCGACTGAGATAATTCCACTGATGATAAGAAAGAAGAGGAAGAATCTCCAGACCTCACAGAGTCTAGTAAAGTAGTCTCAGGGAAGCTACCAGAGGACAGAGATTAAGGTATTTATAGAAGGCTCCTGAAGGGAGAGGTGCCAGAGAAAGGAAACAAGCCTCTATGAAGAGAAAAGTCTGTGAAATTAATAAATAAATGAGATTAAAAGCTCTGATGTGAGACACACAGGATGGAGTCCCTTAGAGATAAAGAATTCTGCTGGGAGTAGAAAAAGTAAGGTGCTTACTCTTTTCCTGATCACAGAGCTGACTCTCTCCCACAGCTGGTGGTAGCTTACTGTTTCACAAAATGAGTTCTTGATAGCTGTGTTGTATGTGTGTGAAGCTCACAATGTTATGCCTGAGATCTATGGAAGAGATTGTATGTTTCCTCATAGCAGTGGTGAGGAAGAATGCCAAGCATACAGAATGTTTCATCTGGAGATTCTTCCCACTGGCCCAGGACACCCTGCAATCATAGAAACCTAGGCTTAGAGCTAAAGGATTCTTAAACTGACCAATTTTTCATTTTTTATTTTTGCAAGCCTCACTAAGAGAAAAATGAGCTGTCCAGATACTGGTGATTATAATGAGAACTCCACCCAGGAGGGGACCCTTACTTCAGACAAAGTGACTAGATATTTTTCCAACAAACCAGTCTCTATCCTAAAACCTGGAAAGTGTGTCCTGAGGGTCAGCACACAGAAACTGTCTTCTAGACCTGACTGAAGTTGTATCTCATGCAGGCAGTCAAGCTTGGTACTGTTAGAGTCACACAGGTGGTGCTGGTTTTGAAGGCATGAAGGGGTCATGGAGAGGAACTGAAGCTTGGCACTGTAAGAGGCCAGGAGAGCCCATTGGTGAAGGTGAAGGCTTGGTAGGAGTTGAAAGCCCAGATGAAGGGGCCATGTAAAGAAGTTGAGGCTTAGCACCATAAGAGAGCACAGGAGAGACCATTGGTGAAGTGCAGCCTCAGTGGCAGTTAAAGGTCCAGGTTGCAGGGGCCATGAGGCTTGGCACCATGAAGAGAGCCCAGGACAGGCTATTGGTGAAAATGAAGCCCAGTTGAAGCAAGGGACTCCAGCAGTTTTTAGATGCCAGTAACATGAGATGACAACCAAGAACAGCAGCAGCCATGGAACAGAGCCTGCCAGAGCCTAGAGGAACAGTGTGTGTGCTACAGAGGGCAGAACCAGAGAAGTGATCCAAGCCCTTTGGAGGATCCCAGAAGATTGTGAGTGAATTTCAGAAAGTTGGACACTGATAATGTTTTTCTGCTGTCTGAAGACATTGTGAAAGCTTGATAGATTCTTGGTTTCATTGTGTCCTGTGGATTAGATGCTTTCATGATTGTTCCTCTTATAAATAGTTATGCTGGTGTAGTATTAAATTATGTTGTAAAGGAAAAGCAATTTTTTATACAGAAAAGCAGGAATGTAAGTTTATTTTTAGTTGTGCTTAAAATAATTGGTATTGTCCACTCTTGTCAAAAAAGATGCATAGGCCTTGAGGCCTTTTGTATTGTCTACAGGTGTTGAATTTCTGTGGGTAATGTTTGATTGCTTATGCTCTGCACCTGAGGAATTCTGAATGAAACAACACACCTGAGTTCAGATGCTCAGGGTGTCACTGTCCTGTATGGTGTTGGCCATGATGGTAGGTCCCTCTGCCAAGGTCTGATAGAGTTTGCAAGTATGAAAATGTTTCCTTGTCTTCCTTGCTGAGCTGCCCCAGCAGCAACATTCAACTACAAGTATTCATAAACACTTACTGGGGTCAAGGCCTGGTAACACAGAGGAAATGTACCTCACCAAAAGATCCTACCCAGTTATGGAGTAACACCTAGTATCCATTCTAGGAGCAATACAATGGGGAAATTAATGGTTACCCAAGTTAGAATCACAGATTATGAGTACTGGAGGTGATGGGAACACAAAAAGCAGTAATATGAATAGGGAGAACAGGAACCAAGCACAGCAGGGAGATGATGAGCTGAAGCTAGGGAATCAAGAGGTCTAATGTGCTAGCCTTTGCTCTGAGGTATGGGAGGAGGCATCAGGATTAATGTAGGGAAACTTCAAAGTTGACCTGGGTTTTGTAAAAGTTGGTTCCAACATCAAACTATATGGTCATATTTGAGGGTAGAGGCAAAGGACAAAGAAGCTAATGGGGAAAGAGCATGCCCAGAACATATCCTGTGCCTGGAGACGTGAAGCGGGCCCAGGTACACTTAGTAACTATTGGGATTCTGCAACAAGCAGAGTCCACAGCAGGGCTCTGCACTAGAGAGCTCTGCCTTCTACCTCTGACCACAGACATAGCCCACAGTGGAGGGCTATCTCTGGGGGATACTGCCACCCCACACACAATCTATATCATGGCGCTCCCACTTCTGTGAAGAACTCCACCCCTGACATGCCCCTCCACTTCCATCTATGATCAGCCTCCACAGTCCTGTGAAGGAAGCTCTGCCTTGGTTCTACTCCCTTGATGGGCCCAACTCCCAGCTGTCTAACTGTCAAACAGAAGGAGGACCTGATTGAGGCCTATGTTCCTGGATGACAACCTCCTTCCAAGATGGATGCTTACAGCCATCTCTGTTTCTTCCAGGAAGCAAAGTTGACTTTACCACCAAACCTAGCCCCTCCTGCTGTCCAACTGCTATTCAAGTTTAATGCTTGCCTTCCTTGCCACCCTGCTGGGGACTTTGGGTCCCAGCCACCATTCCTTGTGCCCACTAGGAACCCCAAAGCAGCTGGTATTTTTATGTGTTGGGTTGGTTTAGTGCTTTTTGTGTGGTTTGTGTGATTTGTGCCATGTGAAGGAAATCCATTCTACTTTGATGATACTAATCTCTATTCTTTTGTTTTATCTTTGCACTTTCATTGTTTGGATAGGTTTGCAGTTCTTATTGCTGCATAGTTTATAAATTACTGGACTGTGATACATACACTGGAATATTTAATTTTCCAATTGAAAATCGGTCGTTGACATGTTAAGTATAAATTTTCAAATGCTGAACTAGTGACTCGTCACGTTTGTGTCTGGTTCTTTTGTTGTCTCATACCACCCTACTCTGATCACATTAGCTTTAGGTTATGCTTTGCCATCTGACAGGAAAGTAGTTTGTCATTACAATTTATCAAACTACCTGTGCCTATTCTCCATTGTTCTTACTGCTTGATTTTAGAGGTAGTTCCCTGTTTCTCACAAAGCCTACTTTTGTTGATATGACTGCAATTTGATGCAGTGCATAATTTATTTCAAAAGAAATGGTAACTTACAATGCCCCCGATTTTCACTGAAGAATAAGTTCGACTCAGATGACTCGATTTTGTGTTGAATAACCAAGTAGTTTATTCACAAAGCAAGCCATGTTTATATGACAGTCTATTTTTTTCTAATTTCAAGAGTATTTTCTATGCTACTGAATCACAAATGGATCCCTGTATGATATCTAATCCATGGCTTATCATACAACAAAGAAGCCTGAGGATTTTGTAAGATGCTCTTGCATTCAGCCACTTACTTCCCATGTTAGTTTGATGACTCCTCAGCTGATTCTTCCAAGTAGTTCTACTGATTGGCTGGCATTGGACCAGGCATTCATGTCTCCCGACCTATTTCAGCACCTAAAAATCCATGGAACATTGCAAACAACAAAAGGATAAGTGGGAATTTGTCCTTGTTTTTGATTCAAATGTCTTGCCTTAAGTATGAAGCATCTTGTATGTTTTGAATGTATTACTGATTTAGTATTATAATTTTCCTTCTGAATTAAAGGAAGAATGCTTACTTTATTTACTAAGTAACTAAGGGCTGGGTTTATGCTGCCAATATATTTTTAAAACATTTTATGTAGAAGTCTCTAACCACTGGTAAATTGCCATGCTGATGAAATTTAAATAACTAGAGAGGAAGGAAAATAATAGCATCAATGAAATGGGTAATCTTCCAATGTAAAATAATAATCTAGGAGAGCTGGAGAGTTGGCTCAGTGGTTACAGGAGTGTACTACTCTCACAGAAGACCTAATTTTAGTTCCCAGGACTCACATTGAGTGTCTAACAATTGTCTTTAATTCTAGCTCCAGGAGATATACCACCTACTTTTGGCCTCTAAGGGCACTAATCTCACATAAAGGAAATTCACATACAGACATATACATAAGGTTTGTTTTGTTTTAATAATCTTGGGAGATAAAATCAAATTTCAACAAATAAGAATACTTGTCATAAAGAGCACATACTATGAGCTATGTGCTGGTGTTCGTCTTTTGAATATTTTAATTGTGTGTTGTGCTGTGTAGAGGAACAAGAAATATATGCTGACTCAAAGAGATGGAAACTTTCTGTGACAACTCCAGGCTCTGTATTGGAGAGAAACTACTGGATAGAAGGCATTGTAGAGGTTTGAGATTCAGGGAAATGAATTTGGTTGTGGACTGTTGACTTTAAGGTTCCTATAGAATATTTGAGAAGAAATAATACCTGAATCTGGTGTTCTGGGTAGCCATGGGTTTGCAGAGTGCAATCTGTGAGCCACACCGTCACCATATGAAAGGGACAGGGCAGACAGCACCCTAGTGATGATCTTAGAGCCAACAGCCATTTGCAGAACAAAGAGAAAGGAAAGATAGAGTAGTCATAAGATGGGCAGTATCAGACACAAAGGAGAGAACAGTGATGAGGAAGAGGGCTCTCTGTGAGACACAGGGGTTGCTGCTGAATTGTTTGAGAGGAGGGTACTTTTGTCTTTTGCATGAGAAGTTTCAGGAAACTTTGAAAGTGAAAGCACAGTAGTCTATCCATATTCTAACACGAAAAAACAAAAGATGGGTAGATTTGGGGCCATTGTTTCGTGTTTGTATATACAAAGATACATATGTATGTATGTATAGATAGATTAAAAAGATTATGAACAGATACTATATTCTCAGAATGAAGTGCAGATGAGCTATTTTTATGTGGGTAGAAATTCAAAGAAAATTCTCTCTGTGGAATGTTCATAAGTCTAGAGTGGCCCTTATGTTCCTGCTTCTAAAGAAAGTAAACAAGTGGAACTATGTGAATTTGTGAGAAAAACATCTCAGTCTGTAAAGTAAGGCCAGAAATCACAGGACTCCGTGTCATGCATCAAAGATACTTGAAATGATATAGCACTCAGGATCTTGGGGGAATCTACTATATTGCTGTCAGCTCAGATACTATCAAACACAGGGCAGGAGGGACTTGGGAGGGAAACAACTCCATGGGGCTGGGTGGCTGACAAGGAGACAAGCCTGTGAAAAGAATTATTGCCCATCTGCCCTCAAGCGAGGTCATAGCTCCACCCACTACAGACTGTCAGTATTTTGTTCCAGCCCAGCTGCCAGAGAAGAGGCCCAGGTGCCGGCCCCACAGGTTTTTGCTTGAGTCTCAGTCACTGTGGTATGTTTTCGGCAGCGGAACCAAACTCACTGTCCTAGGTAAGTGGCTTTAATGTTCCTTTCTATTCTGTCCAGACCCTATTGTCTTTGAAAATTCTTTTTCTCCCTGGGAATTTCTTCTAATCTACCATCCTCTGACTTAAGGGCTGAATCCTTAGCCTTACCCATGAGGCTAGGGGAGATGGGCCATTTTGGAATAACCTACAGGAGGAGCCAGAAGATCATAAGCAGTTGGTCTCACATTCTAGTAGATATGCTGAGATCTTAGGGACATTAGTTAGGGTCTGGCCAGAGAAAAGGGTTCTGTCCTTGTTCTCAGGCAGTTTAATCTTTGGGGATCATGAAGGGGCAGTAGGACTTTATATGTTCATTGGGTGTCAAGGGTTGGCTCTAGAGACATAAGTGTAGCTTCCAGGGACTTATGTTACCCTTGTAGGGACCCTTGGAGATATAGTGAAGGATTGGGCTTATAGTAGTCTTCAGTTCTTCTACTGAACTGTTGAAGTCTTATGGACAAAGAGATAGCACTGACTAGCAGAGTAACCGGATCCTGGTCCTCTCAGGATTATCACTAGAGAAGATCAGTGATTCAGTCCATGAAGCTCCTAAACCCTGGGTTATGGTGTCTCAGGCTTCCATTTTCAGCTTTCAGCTTCCTCAAACATATTAAAATTAGGATGTCAGGAATGAGAGACAAACCGGGGGTTTCAGATTACTTCCTGACTGTTATGTAAGGAATCTGCTATTGTGAGCAAGTGACTGTTGTTATGCTTTACCCTCTGAGAGAAGAAACCTCTAGAACATGGCTAAGGTAAAATGTGCTGTGATTAGATCAACATATGCTAGATGCCAAAGAGCCCTAGAGTAGCCTCAGATCATCTCTGGGTGAAACTCACTACTCAGGCGCAAAGCTGAGTGGATTACTCTTGAGATCCAAGGTATAGGTCTAAGGTAACAGGAGGCTCCATGTCCCCAGGTGATGGGCACATAGAAGGGGCCTCCTAACTTAATCAAGATGCAGTCTGCAAAGTAAGGTGGGATACACTGTTCACTAGAGAGTTCTGACTGCCACAAGGATAAAGGGGAGATACTTGAACTGGGGAAGGTGATCAGATATTTGTGGCAAATTCCAGCTTGGATTATAGACAATAAGGTGGAGAGAAGCACAGCCATACCTGCTAATAGTAGGAGAATTGAGGCAGAAATTACGAGTCCAAGCCATGTAACTTGGGAGAATGTCTTAGAAGTCTGAGAAGACTGTCTGTACTCTATTGAGTCTCAAGGAGGCAGACAAGAAAAAGAGATGGCCACATGCAAATAAGATGACTAAAGTGAATAATCACTGAGATTTTGATAGTTTTTATATCATCTCCTGAATCAGTCTCCTTCTTTGATTCACACAGGTCAGCCCAAGTCCAGTCCCTCAGTCTCTGTGTTTCCACCGTCCTCTGAGGAGCTCCAGGCAAACAAAGCCACAACTGTGTGTATGTTAACCGGCTTCTACCCGGATGATGTGGAAGTGGCCTGGAAAGCTGATGGTACAATTATCACCCAGGGTGTGGATACTACAAAGCCCGTCAAACAGGGCAAAAAGTATGTGGCCAGCAGCTATCTGAGTTTGACCTCAGACCAGTGGAAATCTTTCAACTCAATTACCTGCAAAGTTACACATGCAGGGGACATCGTGGAGAAGAGTGTGTCCCACAGAGAATGTTCCTAGGAGCCCAGCATTCTCCTTACCTGGGTTTCCTGGAGCTGGGGATCCAGAGTGGGGTTATTTTGCTCTACTAGCCATCTCAATACTCTTACTAACTGAATATTCAATAAAATATCATTAACAAATCAGAGGCACTGCTTTGTCCCATTTGTTCTCACTGTATATTTAGTTTCCAATCCTTTGAAGTTACAATGTAGGAATGTGGAATCCCAGTACCCATGAGAAACTAGTTCTCATTTAAAACACACAACCGGCATTACCACAGGTGCAGTCTCTTATCTCTTTTGCACTGTTCTCTGAGCTCTGTCTGTCATGCAAGGACATTCATTTATAACACACCTAAGGCAAGATACCATGTATCACAGTTAAAAATTTTAACTTAATATTATCTATCAAGTCCCCAAATGTTTGAATTATTGCAATAAACTTAGAGAATTTTATTATATACTTCAAAACATTGGTGGTCAAGAAGCTCTATACTGGGATATGAGATGGGATAATGACTCAAGCATAACTGGATCCAGTGAGAAATGGATCTAACCTGAGCCCAGAAGACGTGCCAAATAACTGTCCATAGGATGTGGTTTCAGGACCACATTCAAGACTACTCAATCTCATTTCAGGTGAGGTCAAGGAAGACTGAGTGTGATCTGAGAGGTGAAACAAGGAGTTGAGTAAACTTGGGTGTAGCAGACACCCTCATTTCTGGCCCAAGTAGTGTTGTGTGCATCAGAACCCCAGTATGCACTTCAGAATGGTGTCTACCCACCTTTGAAATTAATAGTCATCCTTCAGTGTTCTGGTCACAGTCCATATCAGTGAGCATTTACTGTCTAGTGCTTAGAGACATCATCCTTTATAACTCATAAACAATATGGACACTGAATACATCCAGAACTTTTTGATGCATTAGAAAGGCCAGTAGAATAGTCTTCAAAGCCAGAAATATTCTTCAACAATGAGGCACACTGACATTTGACATCATGGAGCCTGATCTCAGGACCACAATTCTCAGTTACTGAGCTAGGAAGCACCATTCTGATTTTAGAGCATGATAAAGTCTGTGCCCAATAATCAGAAGTGAATATCCTGGGTACCCACACAGCAATGTTCCTGTGATATGACAACACTCATCCATACCCAGCTATTGCTCAGAGACTCACTTCTTCATACTTTTGTTTCAAGTTTTCACTGACATTGAACACAAAAATTAGGAAACACAGAAATATTAATGTTCCCATATCCCAATCAGTAGCCTCTGACACTCATTTTACCTGGATTTTTGCTTAACTATAACAGAAAACCCCTCGTTTATATCATGTTAAGAAAGCACATTCCAGAAGTCCTATCTTGTCAGGTATAATGATATTTCTGGGTATAAAAAAGAATGCTTAGAAATCATATCAAACCTCAACAGAAGTTATTATTTCTTCACATAAGAAAATAGTTAAGTTGTCATCAAATGGCTATATGTTATGACCCTACAGTGTTTAGAAATGTATTGTTGGTAATGATTCTATCATATCTAGGAAGATAATTTGTAGGTTGAAGCTGATGGTTGTATTTTTTCTCCATGTGTTGCAATCTGAGGAGCCTCAGACCTCTCTCTTTGTTCATTGCCAGGCATGAGCTTCAGAGACTGAGTTAGTGTCTCAGGACTTTGCATACACTCCATGATGAGCTGTCACTGAGGACTCCTCTCTGGTACTTCTTAGCCTATAAAGAGTTTCTTCCATGAGAGTATGAAAAATTGATGGATGATTTTCTGGCAAGCCTGACACAGGGAACACATGAATCAATTCTTTCTTTCTTTTTTTCTTTCTTTCTTTCTTTCTTTTTCTTTCTTTCTTTCTTTCTTTCTTTCTTTCTTTCTTTCTTTCTTTCTTTCTTCCTTACCTCCTCTCTTGTCTTCCTTTCCTTTCTTTTTCTTTGAACAAGATCTTTCTAGCCTGGCACAGCTTAATAATGAACTCACTCAAATCCTCCCACATTCTGCCTATAAGTTTCAGAAGCCTGAATCAAGCCTGTATCATAATACTCAGCTCATTTATTTACTTATGCTAAGGAATTAAAGAGGAAAGAACCAAATTCTCTGAAATATTTGGTTAAAATAATTAATGTTCTAGAAAGTCTTCCTGACTTAGGCCACACCAGTACCCTTTCTCTTTGCTCATCATCTTTATCACAAGGTATTACTCAATTCTCAGGGACACACATGGCTACACAGGGATGCCCCACATCACTTATCACAGGATTCTTATTATTAGAATACAATCCTTAACAACATTACCCTCTTGATGCTCATGATATATGAATTTCCTCTTCTTTAACATGCATTAAAAGCCTAAGGGAGACAGAAAGCAGCTCTGATATCAATGGATTGATCCTAAGCATCCAATTGTCAGACGACTTGTTGTTGTGACTAAGCCAGAGCTTATTTTTTTAATTCAACACTGGTTTATGTCCAAACTCACTGATGGATGCCCGACATGGGAAGAAGCCTATATAATAGTGAGCTGCTTGGGTTCAGTTTTCCCCAGTCTTGGCAGAAAAACTTCAGCACAATGAGAGGAGTTTTTGAACTGGGGACATCAATAGATTGAAGAGAAAAAGAGGAGACAAAGTAGCATTTCCCATGAGAAGATAGATCCTTCTACTTTTCCTAGGACAAGAAGGATGTGTTAGTTGCCATGTAATTTATGACTCATAAGCCCAAAATTGATCAGATCTATATCTTATAAACTAGTGAAGAAACTCCATAGAAGATTCTTAGGGAGAATCTGATGGAAACTAGTGACATGAAACTGTTGAGAGAAGAAACTATACTAATATGATATATTCACTCCCCTCCCCTGCCCACACACACACACACAAAAGACTTTAAGATGATATTTAAGCAGCATCAGTCTAAGGTTCAGACAAACCTTGACATATTGAAACTTCTGGGATTGAGGACCAGGACCTGCCAAGTCTCTATATTGCAGCAAAGTGCTCTCTGTCAGCAAAGGCTAGAATGAGGGGGCCAGCCAATGCCTGAGAAAGAAGCTAACCTTCCAAAATAAAAAGAATCTGGAATCAGAAATCAAGGACACCTGAGGCAAGATATGATGTTTCACAGTTAAAAAATTGAACTTAATATTATATATCAAGTCCCCAAATGTTTGGATTATTGCAATAAACTTAGTGAATTTTATTATATACTTCAAAACATTGGTGGTCATGAACCTATATACTGAGATATGAGATGGGCTAATAACTCAACCTCTGACGCTTTCTTAGCATAGTTACAGGGAATCCTAGAAACCTGTGGGGTATTGGCTACTACATGGGGGGATGTTAGTTTTTAAGTCTTTTATAGGCATTCTCCAACATACATGACAACAGAGTTTGGGTATAGAGTAAGGGAATAAAGGGAAACAGAGGATATCCTAGGGAAGGATGCAAAGAATTAGTTATGGAGAGGCAGGGTGGAGGATAGAATAGGAAATTTAAACAAGAATGGGGAATGAAGATAGGCATGAGGGAGGGAATACAGGGAGAAACAACTAATACCAAAGGCTGTTTAAGGTATAGGGAAATTTTTCATATGTATATGAATATATACACAGTTACTAAAGAGTGGGGGAGACAAGGTTCTAACCACACATTACACATATTTGGCCCATAAGTAAAACTTCCAGTGCCAGAAATTGATTACATATAATTTAGTTATTGCCCAAAGGGGCCCCATGGAAACCCACAAACAACTCAGGCTACTGCCAAGGCTTTTGGTTTTTCTTCACAAATATATGGTAAGGCCCTGTTGCTGAAGACAATACATATTATTTCACACAACATGGAGATGTTGTGCTGTGCCTATGTCAAGCCTTCACCCCTACTGACCTGTGTTTATGGTACTGGAAGGTATTCTGCATGCTACCATAGGAAAAAAAGGTAACCACCAATCCAGCTACAAACCCTGTATTTTACAACTGCCTCTAAGATATTCTGGGAGCAATAATGGCACAAACATTTTGGGAGTAACCAACCACTCTCTATTTAGGTTTAAGGCCCACTCCACAAGATAGAATACATGCTTGATGATGCTTCGGTAGCCAAGAACCTGAGACTAGATAGGCCATGAGCCTAGGGTTAGACCAAATATTATTGTTCTCCTAAAGGAACACTAATAGAATAAGTCCTAATGACATTCTGCTATACCTATAGACCAGTGTCTTACTCAACCCTCATCAGAAAAGCTTCCTCTTGCAGTAGATGAGAACTAATACAGAGACCCACAACAATGTGAAAATGGTGAGAGACCTTAAAGCACTCAGTCCTTGGAGATGAAGTTGGAGTCTTCATCAAATCCCTCCCCTCAGGGCTCAGGAAGCCATGCAGAAGAGAAGACAGGGGAGAATTTTAAGCGCTAGAGAGAATAATTTTTGCAAGAGAAAAATACCTTCAAAACATAACATGAGTGGTATATATATGAGTTCTGGATACTGTGGTAGCATCTACAGGGCCTTCACAGGTTCAATCCAACTAGGGTTCCAGCACAGAGATGAGAAAATGGACAAGATCTGCCATACCTAACCAAAAAGCTATCTCCAAATGACAACTGCTTGCAAAGAAAAAAATTAGTTTTTACCAATGGAGTCTCACAAGGGGTATATAAAATGCACTTAAGGCTTGGCCCTGTGCCCAGCGGTAGATGGCCAACACAGAACAAACTCAATGGTCATTTTTGTCTCATATTGTTTTGCTGGGGTAATCATTATCTTACAGGCCTTTTGTTTGTATAATATTGTTTCTAATCATATGTTTTATGTTTTTCTCTCATTGTGCTTTTTAAATGATTTTTTAAGTAATTCTGTGAGGTTTTTTTATTTGCCTCTTTGTTTTTTCTTTCTTTCTTTTTTAGATTTAAGAAAGTTCTTATTTTCTTTCTTAGCTCATACTATATACCCCAACCCTGATCCTCCCTTCCTTCCACTCCTTTCTATTCCCCACATTCCTCTCTCCCCCAGATCCACCCCTACCCCCACTTCCCCACAGAAAAAAACATTGCTCTCAGGGTTACCACTCAAACAGGGGATAAAAGATGGAACAAGGCCGGTGATGAATCTCTATATTCAAAGCAGAGCAAGGGAGCCCAGCAGGGGGTAAAAGTTCCTAAGGGCAGGGCAAGTAAAAGGGTAATAGACCTACATACACACTCCAACTTGTAGGAGTTGTATAACAACACCTAGCCAGACAACCATAAGATATATTTAGGGGACTGCATAGGCTCCAGGTCTGCCATTTCAGTCTCTGTGAGCCCCTAAAAATGCTAGTCAGTTGACTCCCTGGGGATTGTTCTCCTTGTGTCCTTGATTACCCTGGTCCCACAATATTTCTTCCCTCTCTTCTTTGGAGTCCCCCTATCTTTGCCTGATATTTGGCTCTAGCTCTCTGTATCTGCTCCCATAAACGAATGGTAGAAGCATCTCTCGTATAGATTGGACTAGGCACCAATCTATGAGCAGACCAGGATATCATTAGGAATCTTCTCCAAACTATCCAGTTTCTGATTCCTAGCCCGTCCTGCAGTGTCAGGCATGGGCTCCCTCCCTTAGGGTGGGATTCTGCCCTTTGATTGTCCCTGCAGATAGTATAGGTTGTAAGTCAAAGATTTTTATGGCTGGGATAGTATCCAAGTCCCACCACTGGAAGCTGGTAACAGGTGATGCCCTCTTCAGGATCCTCCATTACTGCAGGTCCTCACTAGTGTCTCCTTCATAGAGTTCAGAGAATTTCCACTGCACTAAGTCTCAGAATCACCCCTAAATCTCCTACACTTCCAGCCATCTCTTCCTTTATTCTCTCCCTCCATCTCTTTACCCCCACCATGTCCCTCTTATTCCCAGTTCTACCCTCCTCCAGCCCCCTGAAAAATCTGTTCTATTTCCCTTTTGCATGGAGACCCATGTGTCCCCACTGGATCCCTCCTTGCTGCATACCCTTTCTGTGTCTGTGACAATACTCAAATTTGTATGGAGAAGCAAAAACCCAGGATAGCAAAAACAATCTTGAAAAGTAAAACTTCCAGAGGTATCATCATTCCTGATTTCAAACTGTACTGCAGAGCTATACTAATAAAACTGCATGGCATTGCCATAAAAACAGACACATTGATCAATAGAACCAAACTGAAGATCCAGACATAAATCCACACATATATTGGCACTTGATTTTCAATAAAGAAGCCAGAAATATACAATTGAAAAAAAGAAAGCATCTTCAACAAATGGTGTTGGTCAAATTGGATGTCTGCATGCAGAAGAAGGCAAACAGATTCATAAGTATCACCATGAACAAAACTCAAGTACAAGTGGATCAAAGACCTCAACATAAAACCAGATACACTAAATCTGTAGTGGGAATAGTGAAGAGAAAGTGGGGAATAGCCTTGAATGCATTGGTACAGAAGACAACTTCCTGAACAGAACACCAATAATTCAGGCACTGAATTTAATGATTAATAAATGGGACCTCACGGAGCTGAAAATCTCTGTAAGGCAAGGGACACTGTTCCGACAAAACAGCATTCCACAGAATTGAGAAAGAGTTTCACCAACTCCATTTCTGATAGAGGGCAATATCCAATATATATTTTTTAAAAACACAAGAATCTAAACACCAACAAAGCAAATAATCCAATTTGAAAATGAGGTACAGATCTGAACAGAGAGTTCTCAAAAAAGGGGGGGATTCTCAAATGGCTGAAAAACACTTAAAGAAATGTGCATCATCCTAAGCCAACAAGGAAATGTAAATTAAAACTACTCTAAGATTCTGTGGTATAGCTGTCGGAATAGGTAAGATCAATAAAACAAATGACAGCTTATGCTGGTAAGGAGGAGCAGCAAGGGGAACATTCCTTCATTGCTGTTGGGAGTACAAACTTGTACAGCCAGTATGAAAACTGATATGATGATTCTTCAGTAAATTGGAAATCAACTTGCCCCAAGACTCAGCTACACCACGACTGGGCATATACACAAAGGATGTCCCATCCTACCACAGAGGACATTGCTCACCTATGTTCATAGCAGCTTTATTCATTATAGCCAGAATCTGGAAACATCCTAGATGCCCCTCAACTGAAGAATGGATAAAAATTGTGGTACAATTACACAATGGAGGATTACATGGCTATTAAAAAACTGACTACCTGAGTTTTTCAGGAAAATGGATGGAACTAGAAAAAAAATCATCCTGTGTGAGGTAACCCAATCCAAGATAGACAAACATGGTACATAATCACTTATACATGGATATTAGCTATTACACAATGAACAAAGATACTACAATACACAGGCCTGTTTGTTTTCTAAAGTGGCTTAGAGATGAATGGGGGATTTGGGTGGAAGTAGGAGAGGAAAAACTATGATCAGAATATATTATATTAATTTTCAAAAACAGAAAGAAAATTAAATCAGGTTAGGTATAGAGCATGAATGAAGTTTTTAAAGATTAGGCCTGGACATGGAAGGCTACGTGAGTGAAAGACTTGGAAAAAAATGGTCCATTTAGAAATGTTCGCAAGATTAGCCCTCAGGAACTCTGATTGATTAATAGAAGCTGTTTCAGTATTGATTTCAAGACTAGACTGCAAGGTCAAAGCAGGAAGAGTGTGGTCTGAGAACTGTCAACAACACCAGGTGTTCAGGAAGTCTTAGCTGGCCACATGCTTTTCCATTGACCCATATCCTTTCATGGTAACTTCATCTGGTGTGTACATCAAAGTGATATCAGGAATAATCCCTAATACACGTCTTCTTCCCTGTCCAAGTGTTATGCAGCTTGGTAAGTTCATAGTGTTCAGATCCCGTGGACAGCAATTTCTGTAGCTAACAAAGGACATGGCAGCTGCCTGCACCAGAGCTCCTAGTAAACCAGTCAGCCCAGTGATACAGTCTGAAAATCAGGAGACATCCTGAACAATGGGACAGAGTGACGAAGAAGGGAAAACACAAAGCTTGCTCCTGGTCACAACAACCCAACCTCTGGCCTCTGAGATGGAAGAAACTTCTGGAAACTTATATCTCATAATATTTGTCTGATTCTAGTTCACAGGAGTGTTCTCTGTGAACCAAAGTTGAAGGGGATTACTTTGTGTCAGAAATACATGGAAAGGAAGTTGGGTATCATAATATCTCTGTGTTTGGGGCTATTGAAGTTTCCCTAGCAGTAACTCTGCTGAAGGCAAGGCCAGTACCCACCATGTCCCATCTGCTCCCTGGGGACAAGACTTATGCTTTTGTTGCATGTTTTTATTTACTGAGAATACTGAACATCAGGAACAGAGGCATGACAATGTCCCCATTAATTACCTATGGGATAATTCCTTAAATATTTCAATTGACCTGTGACAACACAACTTAGCCTTTACACAATATTCTTAAGTGGATCTTGACAGGTTGTCTTGTTTGGTATGTATTCCACTATAGTTATGGATCAATAACAACGAAAATAGCCACAAAAATCAACTCAAAAAGAAATTATGAACAGTTTTCACATCAGAAAAGACTTAAGTTGTCATCATATATCCGTAAATATTATGAACCCACAATGTTTTTGGAGGTTTGTATTACCCCTTCTTGTTGCTTTATCTGTAGACATCAAAAATACTGATTTTATTTCTTAATCTAATCAATTAACTTGTGTCTTTAATTAGAGAATTGAAATAATTTATTTATTTATTTACTTACTTACTTACTTACTTATTTTGATTTTTAAGATAAGGTTTCTCTTATAACCCTGGCTGGTCTAGAACTCACTCCATTGATTTAAGCTGGCCTTGAACTTACAGAGATCCACCTGCCTCTGCCTCCCAAGTGCTGGGATTAAAAGCATGTGCCACCACTGCTGGCTGAAACCATTAATTTTAAAATTAATATTAAAAGATATTTATTGATCGCTCCCATATTTTTTTGATATTTGAGTTCTTAGTTTTGTTTGGTGTTTCACTGAGCCACCTCTCTACTCTGTTTTGGTAATTACAGCTCCATTTCTCTGTCTGTAGAAGTTCAAAAGTAGCTTAGACCAGTCATGATATGTGGTGTTCCAGGATGTTGGAAATTGTGGGATCCACATGCTACTTTGGTTCCCGTCCAGTCAGAAGATACAGGAGTAGAGCTGTTGGTCCTGGGAATTTTTTCTTGTTACTCTCATAGCCCAGGTTCTTTCTAAGTTGTTGTTGGTGACATCCATCTGCTTCTGTACAGAGATGAAAAAGGAACAGTTGACTATGAAGATGATAATTCGAAGGACATGTAGCATTTTCAAAGAAAGACATCCAGCACCAGTCATCTTCAGTGAGGTCAACAGCCTCTCATGAAGACAGGTATGTTTAGGCATGGTGCCAGCACAGTTGTAGCCAAAGGCTGCATCGATGACTTTGGGCAAAGCTCATATATGTGTTTAAGTTGACCTGTGTTGTAGTATTAGATGTTTGACAGAATGATCAACCTGGCCATCTTAAGCCAGTGGCTCTTTCCCTTGATTTCCTAAAGGCTCAAAAAGAAATTTTTGTTTTTATTTGTTCCTTGTTTTCTTGGTATACATAGACATGACAAATGGTATATAAGGAATGCCAAGGCCTAGGAAAGTCTCAGGCACTTATATACAGGTATCTAAACCAAAAGATCCACAAAACATGGGGAATAATTAAAGGAAGTTTAGCTTGCACTCCATATTATACGTTCTTCAATCTAGAGCTCCAAATGGAGCTCAGGAGCCTCAAGCACAACTCTGATCCTTCACCATGGTCACATTATTTATAGGTTATCTCAAAGAGACACCTCTATCACTCTGCCCCTACCATTTTTGGAGGAGCTCCAATTCAACAAGATCACTGTGTGTGTGTGTGTGTGTGTGTGTGTGAGTTTAGTGAATTCTACCTAGCCATCACAACTGTGGTCTGTAAGGCAGAGGGTACCTTTGTCACACAGAATGAGGAGGCAACACAGTCCTCCAAATACAAGGAACATATGACCAGCAACTATCTCACCCTAGTGTCTGAGCAGTGGAGATTTCATGGGGTCAGCAGCTTCCATATAACCAAATAAAGGATTAGAACAGAAATGATAGTTGTCCCTTACTCAGTCTTCCTATTTTTCTAATACTCACATTGCAATTGTGGGCTGGAGTTAGGGCCCTAAGAATGAGTTTCCTCTCCTACACTTACTTATCCTGGCTCTTCTCTCTAAACATAATCAGGGATCAATAATATACCCATTGTGATCCAGAAATCCTCCTCTTCTATATTTTTTCTTAATTTTCTTGTTTTCTGATTATTTCTTGTTTTTCTTATTTTCTTATTTTTTCTTAAGGGCATTTAACTTAAATGTCCTTAAGGTTCCCAGTACAGAAAGCAGAGAATTTGACATCCAGGAAATGGCTTCATTGTGGTGCATCTCTCAAGGCATCAGCACAAAAGGGACCATCCTCAATTGGATATCTCTTTTCTTAGCTCTTCACTATACTTGAGTCATTGTCATACAAGCTCTTTCCAGGCAACTCACACACACTCCACTATTTCTAATTCTAATCATGTATCAGTCCACATTTTTAGCATAACATGGAGCCATGGTCATGTCTCTAGCTAAAGGCTCACATCTCAGGGTCAAAGAAATTTGCATTATGAAATTTTATCTCTCTGTCATGCCATTTGCCCAAACCCCTAAGAACACAGGTTTCTTTGTTCTGCTGAAGATTATGATCCAGAGGACAATTGTCTCAAAAATCAGTCATAAGATGAAGTCCTTTTCTATCCAAGAAACAAAACGTCCAATCATATAGCTGGTTTCATGATGAAGGCAGAAACTTACAAATAAGTTAACACCTGAGCCAAAGTTACACTTTTTTCATGGGCAGAAGTTGAAATGTTCACTTACATAAGCTCTTAAGGGTAAGTTGTATCAGGAGAGTAGGGCATAGGGAAAGAAGCATGGAAATTAACATTTAAAGGAAGTAAGTTATTAAAATATCTATCAACCAATAAGGGCTGTACAGAACAATGCAGATATTTCAATAGAGAATCATAAAATTTATAAATGTGGGAGAAGGCAGACGGTATGTAAGAGACCTGTAAAGAACCATCATGCTGAGGACCTTAGGTCTTCTGAGTCTCATGGGTATTCTGGATTTCTATTCAACTTTTATTATTGGAAGAAACACCTCACTCTTCCTTAATAAGTTGTCTCACTGGCACTTGGGAAGCAGAGGCAGACAGAATGAGAGTTCGAGGCCAGCCTGTTCTACAGAGTGAGTTCCAGGACAGCCAGAGTTTCAACAGAGAAACCCTGTTTTGAACCCCCAAACCAAAGAAAAAAGCTCTCTCTCTTTCTATCACCCATGTGACCTTGTTCCAATTCTATGTCCCTCTGGACTCATATACAGACTTTCAACAACACTTCAAGTCAGTGACAGGTTCCCTTGGACTAGGGACATGGAAATGAAGGAGGGAACGGGAAGCAGAAAGACAGGGTCATTATTTCCTTTGAATATGTAGATTACGATTCTTATTCCCTCTACCTCCTAGAAGAGAGAACAAGTGTAAGACTCAGAAGTCCTGAGACCTTCAGCATCATGACTCTTTATGGGACATACCATCTGCTTTTTCCCACATCCTTCACCAGGTCCCCTTGAGTTACTGGGATGGCTTCATCAGTGATGGACTTACTTATTGCCTGGAGGTTGTATCATAAAATAAACACTTTCCTCCACAAGTTAGTTTGGTCATGGTATTTTAAAAAAGCAGGAGAGAAACAAATTAATACTATTTGAAATGGTTAATGCCTCCTGTGTTTGCAACATCCGGTCACAGACTGGGATCCTTCATCACTCTATATGTTCCTTGGGACACAGGAGATGCAAGAGCAGAACTCCTCTTTCTGAGATATTCTAGGGCCCCTCTCTAGATCATGACTTCCCTGAGTCATCCCAGAGGACTTTCTTGGTGCTTCCATTTCCAGAAAAGTGCTTTTTCCACGAGAAGGAAAAGAGCTAAAGGTGATTTTTTTTTTAAAAAAATTATATTTTTTATGTGTTTGAGTATTTTGTCTGCATGTATGTATGGCCTGGTGCCCAAGGAGGTCAGAAGAATTGCACTGCATTTCCTGCAGCTGGAGTTACAGATGGTTGTGAGCCACTATGTGGGCTCTGGGAACAGAATAAGGGTCCTCTGCAAGAGCAAGTGATTAAGTGTCCTTAACCACTGACATATCTCTCCTACATCCTGATTTTAGAAGACTACTTTCCAGGATGGTAAATTGCCAAGAAAGTTACCTTTTATTGAAGAGTCAACATCCTTATGCTTCAATATATTTTGCATAAGAATGTGATACCATGTAAGGAGTTTAGCGGAGAGCCCAAGGCAATTATCACATGCAGGGCTTAGACCAAGAAGCCAAATGTCAGAGAATTAGGTCAAGTCCCATAGGCCATAAAGACCCCCTATTCATTAAAAGGAAGAAGGTAGGATGCAGAAAGATTCTAAGTTTTCATGAAAAGCCAGGTATACAGCCAACAGCAAAGTGCTTTCTTATAATTTTAGCAAGGAGGAGAAGTGAGGAGATGGATTTGGATGAGATATAGTCAGTATACTGGTGAGTGAAGGACAGTGGTGTGGATTAGCGTTTCTGCTTCTCCACAGGATACTCTACTTAGAATCATGGATCCACATGTACACAGATGAGCAGTTCCAATGCACAAACTCTTCAATGTGGTAAACAAAAATGAAATTCTCTAACCAGATTCTGCAAAAGGACAGAATATGGCCAGGTGGAATGAAGCAGTGATAAGAGCACTGCTGTCCTCTACAGAGATTTCAGAGGATATTGTCTGGGATTCTTCACAGACTTGTTAGACTAAAAAGACTCATGGCAAAGCAGACATGTCAGGCCAGAACTGTGCTCACCATGTCCATATTGGAATGCACGGAGGATTTAGGGAGCTGAATGGACAGAGACCATAGAGATACAATGGACTTAGAGAGCTGAGTGGACAGAGACCACAGAGATATGTGACAAATTTTGGTAAGGACAGAAATTAGGGTCAAATATTTGTATGGGTTTAAGGCCAGAGTGCATTAGGAGAGTGATACACAAGTGCCATAGCTCTTAAACCCTAGACCAAGAGAAATAGTTTAAAGAACTCTCAAACACCTCCTCTGCATCTTGAATTCTCATCAGAAAAAAAAATAGCCTAAACCCGTATGCCTACTCACACACTCCATCAAGGCTCCACAACAGATACCATGTCTTCTATCTCCCTCTGTTCTAACACACATGTCACCCAAAGTTACTCCATAAGTCATCCCAAACCTACTCTCTTCTTAAAATCTCTAGGCTAAGAAAACAAGGCTGATGTGTTAGGTCAAGACATTCTCCCAAAGCACTGACAGTGGCCTGGAATGCAGATGGTGACCCATCCATCTAGGATAAAGAAATTATCTAGCCCTCCAAACTTAGCAAAGCATATATGACCCAAAGCTACCTAACTTTAAGAGGATCTGTTGACATCTTACAGCAGATACAATGGGGAGATCATTCATGAAGAGAACCCTGTAGAGGAGAGCCAGACTGAGGGGAAATGGTTCCAGATCACCAGTCCTGCCTTGTATACTTAAAGAAAAACATCACTGGGAGGTGCTTTCCCTCCAAGTTTTGTACTCACAGACGTTCTTTCTGACTATAAAACCTCAAGTAACTATCTATTGTTGCAGAGAAAATAAAATCTCTTCCTTTTTCTTTTATTATATTTAATTTCCAACCATTTTTGATTCTCAATGTGAGAGGAAATATTGCCATCTAGTACAACAAGCAGTATTACCTGACATATCCCATATAGTGCCATCCAAGGAAGGAAATACTTTACCAAGAAAACCTTGAGTTAACACTCCCTTGAGTTCCCAAGTCCTTCTGTGAACGCACATGCCATATGTCTCTCCTACACCTAGTCATTGCAATGCTCTCAGTAGACTATGTCACATACTGTTGTGACATGGTTTTCTTAATTGCTCATGTCTGAGGAGCCACTGTTCAGAGGTATGGTGAAGATCTACCTAGAGATCTTAGCTCCACATTTTTCCATCAACGCAACTCACCAGGGACTCTGGGTTTGTTGGGATGTGATCCAGACAAAAAAAATCTATCCTCACAGAATGATTCTGGGCTTCATGATCTGCAAAGAGAAGCAAAGAAGAAAGAAGAAGGCATTGGAAGTAAATAGCTCAGAAAAGGAGACTGACCTCAGAGAACTGGGGAGAGGCTTGTGGTTTATCACACTCTGGAAGTATAGAACTCCAGGGTTGTGAAGTCTTGAGTTCTATAGATAATGGATCAGAAAAAGACTCTTTATTAATATTCTTCTTTGTATATGCCTTCCCAGTGTGTAGAGTGCAGTTGTGTCTATAGGGTTTGCGTATAATTTGTTCTGCTGACAATCATGATCAAAGGCTGCCAACTCCACATGAGCACAAAGAAGGCTTTAGAGGTCATGTGAACTTAAGTGGTACATAAGGTATAAGTGGAGGATAGTATAGTTTGAGCTTATGGAATAAACTGCACTGAAAGCCAGCAAAGACTTTTGATCCAGTACCAAGAGGCTGCCTTTCTATCACAGCAGCTCTGATTTAGTATCTTGCCATGAAAGGAGTTGACTTCTCCGTCGACTCAAGATGGGAACTGATATCTTAATGACAGAAGAAATCAAGGCAGGTCACCTGGAGCTCAGAATTTTACAGTGAGGTATGGTTCCGGATAGAAAATATGAATCTATATTCAACACACCCCAATTCTACTCCTCAGTGCTCATCACTGCCCCCTTTCTGATGTTGAGAATCCTGAAACATTCCAGAGTCTCTACATGAGCCCGAATTGTACCCATAGTTCAATCTTCCCTATCCATTTCTCCCTCTTCCCACTTTTCTCCTCATCTTCATGTTTCTCTTCCAGTTTCTTCTGTCTATTTATTCTATATCTTTTTATTAATCTCCCCTCTTTCAACCTCTTCCCTGTTATCCTCTTCTTCCTCCTTGGTATTCCTGGAACTATCTTCCTCAAGTCATGTAGGATTGTGTTATCTACACCTGGAGGGATAGAAATGAATATCTGTTCACCAAGTAGGGAATATATGACAGATCAAGGATACAATTAAACTCTATGTTTATGAGCAATTAATTTTGTTTGAGTTATTCACAGGAATATAGTTGACGAGTTAGTTACTAGAGCATAAATGGCTACTAAAACAGGGATGACAACACACAAAAGCTGGAAACCAGGAATGCACTGCTTACCATGTAGGCAACTCCACGGGTGACATAGTATCTTTTCCAAGGAGATCATTTAGTATGAGACTATTCTGGGCTGTTCATATGGTCTCTTCTTACTCTAGCATCTCAACTTGTTGGGTAGTGTTTCTCAACAGTCCTTACTACCTATATATACAGTGGAGTCAAATGGACCTGGTCAGCTTCTGGAACTTTCTAATGCCAGTAAGCTTTTAAGTTTCTGCATTTAATGAGCTTCCCTGCAGCATAGAATGTTTCAACTCCTCATAAAACTCCCTCAAGGATGGTGTGGTGATTTGAGTGAGAAATGTATATGAAATCTTGGTTCCCAGTTGATGTCAAAGTTTGAGAAGGTTTAGGGGATGCATCCTTGTTGAAGAAAGTAAGTGACTGGCATGGGCTTTGAAGTTATATAGACTTATCCAATTTCCATTTATTCTCTGTTTAATGATTGCATTTGAAGATGTGAGCTCTCAGCTTCCTGCTCTTGTCCCATGCCTGCCGATGCTACCATTCCACTTAACATGATAGACCTGAAATGTAAGACAAAATAGCCCTTATTCTATAAGTTGTCTTGATCATAGTAGCTTATTGAAGCAACAGAAAGGTAACTAATGCAGAAAGAAAACTTATCAAAAAGTATATTTGCTACACAATACTCTGCCCCTTTCTCTGCATCTTCTGCAATGGTGCTTGGGCATTGGAGGGGTTGACATATAAGTCTGCCTATGGTTCTCTATCTTTAGTGAGATATCAAGCCTTTGATTTTTAAGTTACCTCTATGCTTCCATAATGTGGTTGGTGGTAAGTCCTCATTGTACATATTTTGCTATAAAACATAAGTGAAGAAAAGGCTGAGAACAAGAAAAAGGAGATTCCCCAAATGAAAATTGACAACAGTAATAATCAATGATTATAAAAGCAAATTTTTGGAAGCCCCATAGCCAGTACATCATATTTACAAAAGCAACAGCAGTTCATTTTCCGCAGGGCCTGTGAGGTCCCTGGACAATGCTCTATTAAATCTAAGTTCACAATACCCTATGTGAATTTCCACCCTGTGGAATGGGTCTTTAGATGAGTAAGAGAGTTGATTCCATCTACAGCCACTAGCATCACTTTTGTGATAGCTGACTGAACATCACACTATGAGAGCATTTGGTGCCCATGGACTCAGGATGGGCAGTGGCATAGTGAAGCAAGTCGCAAAATATTCAGTGTCTTGAAGAAATATTTATTGGTCAAGATACCTGGAGCTCAAAAGTTTACAGTGAAAGCTGGGTCCTAATAGAAAATGTGAAACTACATTCATCCCTTGCCACACACGCAAGTTCCATTTCCAAATCCATCACCACCACCATAGTTCACAGTCAAAGTATGAGGCCATCTCAGACCCTTCATGTGAGCCTTTAATATACAGATGGTTCTGTCTCTCTCATATGCATCTTTATCAACCTGTTCCTTCACCTCTCTATCATCTCCTTTTCCTATTCCTTCTCCTCTTCATCCTTCCTCTTTCTCCTTCTCCTCTGCCTCTTTATAACAGATTCAAAATTATGTGACCCAATTGCCTCCAGCAATGCTATATGGGAAGACATACTGCTGTGAACATTCTCTCCAGGTCCATCCAAAACTCAGGATGGATAAATTTCCCTACCTCTACTACTCCCACTTCTCCCCCACAACCCCTCCCATCCAAATCTACTCCCTTTCTACTCCTCATTAGAAAACAAATAGGCTTCTATTGGATAATAGTAAAACAAAACAAAGCAAAACAAAAACTAACACATTGGAATTGGAAAAAACAAGAAAATTCAAGAAAAAGAGCACAAGAAAAGGCACAAGAATCAGATTCCTATTCATTCATACACTCAGGAATCCCATAAAAACACTAAACTGGAAACCATAATATATACACAGCAAACTTGAACTGTTGCACACCTGTGAAGATCCTGCAAATGCTGCTTCAGTCTCTGTGAGTTCATATGAGCTTTGCTTATGTTGATTTAGAGGGTTTTGTTTTCATGCCATCCTATATCCAATCCCCTCTGGCTCTTATACTGTTTTAGCCCTCTCTTTTGCAGGTTTCCCTAAGCCCGGAGGAGAAGGATTTGGTGGAAACATCCAATTTCGCACTGAGTTTTTTAAGGTCTATCATTCTCTGCATAACATCTGACTGTGGGCAGATTTGTTCCCATCTGCTGCAGGAGGATACTTCTCTGATGAGTTGAGCAAGGCATGTATCTATGAGTATAGTAGAATGTTATTAGTAATCATTTTATTGCTACATTTTTAGAACAGTAGTATTTGGTTTTACCTTAGGCCTCCGGTCTGCCTAACCTGAGGTTCTTGGTCACTGACACAGTGTCAGGTATGGGCTCCACTTCATGGAGTATGCCTTAACTGAAATAAGATATTAGTTGGTTATGTGATAGTGAGTAACTTGTTCAAAATTTGAACTCTATTGTATTTAAATAATCCATGAGAAAATTGCTTTAGCTTATAAGCTGCTAGCTTATGAAATGTACCCTTTCAGCAAACTTCCCTAAGATACATGACTTCCATGGACTAGTTGAATTAACCTGAAGAAACTGCTAATCATTATAAATTGTACTGCCTCTATTGTTCTTGCAAGACTATGGGCCCTAATAATTAACAGCTAGTTTTGCTTCTATAAAACTACTTGTTTGCTGGAGATAAATGAGTCATCTTCAAGATGTCTGTTACAAAAGTTAGGATGAAGGATGTGAGCTAATTCAACCCCCAAAAGCTGTAACTTTGTAGATTTTCCTTTATTAAACACTATTCTAACAATATATTGGTGTCATACTCTGAGCATCTAGAGTCTCAGGTATGGTCCTGGACAGTTTTTAATAAAGCCCCTTATTTGTTAAAATTTATTCATGGTCATGGTGATGCTGGAGGGGAGGGTGCGGGGGAGGTGGGGGTGGGGTTGCTATGTCAAGAGCTCTCATCTTCCCTGTACCCTGTGAACATTGCCTTGAATCAAGATATCTTCCTTATTCAGGCCCAAAGGAATCCTCATCTTTTACCCCACATCATTTATGGTCTCCAACATGTAACTCTCAACAGGAAGGTCCTCAAAACATTTTCCAGGTAAATAGAAATTTAGACATTCAAGAATACGGATTATAGAGTTACTGTTCATTCATAACACTCACTGACTTAGCGACACCACACAGTGTTGGTGACCTACTCTACTCCTTACTTGCCCATTGACCTCTTTACCAGGGTATCTGTTAGTGCCAGTGAAGTTCCACACCTATTATTCTATCTGAGGTAGTATAGAAAGATAAGGAAAATTAAAGGGACATGAAAAAGAATTAGAACTCATCACCTATCTCTATTTGGTTAATACAGGTTGAGAAACAAGAAAATCTGGAACTTTCCTGTTTATTAGAGGCATGACCTTTCTTGTAGACTCTATATTATCTTTTTAAGAAAGTATGATATCATGCTAATAGCGATAGTTTAACTTCTACCTTTCTTATCTTCATTCATTTCATGTCTTTTACTTGTCTAATTTTTATGATTAAATCTTTAAGAACTGTCACAAATAAGAGAGGGGAGAATGGACATCCTATCTTTTTCCTGATTATAGAGGAAACTGTCTTTACTTGTTACTACTTAATATAATATTGGTTTCACTTTATTTGTTGTCAGTTGGCTGGTTGGGACTCTCTTTCACTCCCTCTTTCCCACACCCCTTGATGCAGTCCCCTCACTAGTTGGACAAAGGGATTGCCTGTCATGAGTGCAGGCAGAACGTTGGAAGGGCCATGTGTCTGGATCGAATGGCCAAGGATCTGGTCAGAGAAACAGGTAGCCAAGCTGCCAATCACCTGTTCAGAGCGGGCTAGGGTACAGATGCAAGGACACATGGGGGAAAGGGGCCCACAGTGTTCTCCTCTGATAGCAAGAACCACTAGTGCCCTAAATTGGCCATGAGAGGTTTTGACCCGTTTCCATGGTACCACAATTTGTATAGCCTTTATTTCTTTACGATATGTCCCACGTATTCCTAACATTTCTAGGATGATTATACGAAGGCATGTTGTACTATGTCAAGTGAATTTTCAGCATCAAAAAAGATGTTATGTGGTTTCTGTACTTAAGTTTGTTTGTAAAGTATATTGCATTTATTTATTTAGATATGTTGAATCAACCTTGTCTTTCTGGAATAAACCCTGTAGATCATGATGTATAATTTTCTTAATGTTTTCCTGAATTAGTTTTGCAAGTATTACATAGAGAACCTTAATCTATGTTCACCAAAGAAATTGATCTGCAGTTTTGTTGCTGTGTCTTCACCTAGTTTGGAAATAAAAATAATTCTGCCTTCATAGAATGAATTTGTTACTGTTCTGTTTTATGGAACAAGTTAAGAAGAATTGGCATGGAATTTTTGAAAGTCTGCTAGATTTTAAAATGAATCCATTGTACTTTTCTTTGAATGTTGATTTTTGATTACAGACTTGATCTTATTGATTCTAATCAGTTATTTTGAAAGGAGTGCACAGGCTTCCTTTTGTGTATGTGCTGAAACTCTTGTTTTGGGCCTAACCTGGGCCTAACCCCATGAGCCAACAGATTCAAGGAAGGGGCCATAAAACTCCCCAGCCTGAAGACAACTAATCAGAAAGAAGACAGTTATAAAGATAGCCACAAGGATGTAGGAAAACCTCTATCCCATCCAGCCAGATGTCCTTGGTAGTCATGGAAACAATCTTTATGGCCAAACCATATATGATTAGGAATGTGAATACTTGGCCATCTGAACATGAGCCACCCAGACACAGACTCATATACCTGCACCACTGTCTGCCAATCAGGTACAAGGTTACCTCACCCTTGCTGAAATTCCCCTCGCTGCCTATAAGAAGGCCATTTTTTATGTTGCCTGATTCCTGCATGCAGGAACATGCTGCATAGTAAAGTGCCTTTGCTTATTGTGTATGTGTTGTGGCAAATTTTGAACCTTACAATTTAAGTTATGTGTATTTTCTGACTTTAAGTTTGGAATATGATATACAATTAGAAAAATTTCTATTTCCTTTGAGTTGTCAAGGTATTTAAAGTATAAATTTTTATAGTAATCTCTAAAGATGTTCTGTATTCCATTGGAGTCTGTTATTATACCAGCCTGCGGGGTTCTGCAAAGATAGACCTAGGAGCAGGAGCGAGGATTGTGGGGACAGGGAAGTGGGAGAGATGGAGGCAAGACAATGGAGTCTGTTCAAGTCTCATTTATTGAATGCACAGCACAAACTTTTAAAGAAGTTTTGAGGTAGGGAGGGGGCATGAGAGTGGGGAGCAGGTTACTATGGTAACTCTATAGGGGCAGGTAAGCTGATTGTTATGGTAACTCTTATCTGAGGAGGGCCTGGTTGCCTATCTGGGGTCACTGGGTCAAGGAGCTGAGGGGGTCAGAAAATGCAGCTGCAGGGCTTCTCCCAAGACTGTCTGGCACCAAAGGTGCCATTTTTATCTAATTTATAAAGGTAGAAACCTTCCAAAGAATGAGGGAAAGATAGAGTTGTTAGTGAAATGGTGGTTCCTTTGAACTGGGCGACTTCAGGCTAACTGACCTTTGTCTGAACTCTGTCCATTAGGACTGGAGAAAAGTGGAGCCTTTTTAAGCAGAAATAGGGTGCTGTCTAAAGTCTGAGCACCCTAAGTCATGGCCCTCTACAGTTATAATGATACCTTTTAGGTCTCAAATTTTGTAAATTTGTTTCATCTTTTTTTTTTTTCTTTTTTGACTAGTTGGCTAAGGGTTTGTCAACATTATTAACTCTTACAAAGAACTGACTCAAGTTGAGTTTATATTCTTTCAATCTCTATTTCATTATTTTATTCCCTAATCTTTAATATGTATTGCCCATTTCTCACTGCTGATTGTCTCTCAAGTGTCTTGAGGTACATTATTAAGTTGCTTATTTGAATGCTCTCAGATATTTTAATATGAGCACTCATCACTAAAAACCTTTCTTGTTAGTCTCTGTTGGCTTCATCCCAAAGTTTCTGGTAGATAACATTTATATATATCAACCATGTACTGTCAGAAAAAAAACAATTTAGAAAAAATATGTTCAAAATACTTCAGAAATTTAAGTATTTAGAAATATATCTAACCAAAACAGAAAAAGAGAAAGACTTCTACAATGAAAACTTAGAAATATTGAAAGTGAAATCACAAGAGGTAATGGAAAGACTTTCTGAGATCCTAGATTAGCAGAATTACTGTTGTGGAAATACCTGTACTACCAAAATTAACTTAAATATTTAATGTAATATCTATCAAATGTGTGATGTCATATTTTACAGGTTTAGAAAAAACACTACAAGAGTTCATATGGAACCCAGAAAAGTCTACAAATAGCCAAAGCAACCATAAGGAGTAAGAATACTGCTAGAGGTATTACAATACCAGACCTCAAATTTTACTACAGAATTATAGTGATAAAAAGAGCACAGTACTTCATAAAAATATACAGGCCAATAGAATAGAACATAAGATCTGGAAATAAAATAACAAAACTGTACCCAGTGAACTTTTTGGCCAAGGAGATAAAAACCTAAATTGGGAAAAAATGTTGTTTAATGAATTGTGCTGTCAACACTGGGTGTCTACCTACAGGAGATTGAAATTAGACTAATACGTTTTACCTCATACCAAAATCAATCCAAAAAAAGTATCAAAAACCTTAATTTAAAACTTAATTGCTAAAGTTTTTAAAAGCAAACCTAGGTAATGTTCTTCAAGACATTGGAGTAGGCAAGAATTTTTTCTGAATAGAATATCAGCAACACGGGAATTAACCTTAAGTATGAACAGATGGGAATACATGAAAATGAAAGGTTTCTACCAGAAAGGGAAACTATCATCACAGCAAACGATCCACAGAATGGGAGAAATTCTTTGCCAGCTATCCTTCAGACAAGGAGCTAATATTTAAAATTTACAAATAATTGGATAAATTATATATCAAGAAAATAAATCTGCCAATAAACAAATGGGTAAAAGAATTTAGTGTTTTTTTTTTAACTCTTCAAGCTATTCAATATCCCTGGCCACTGGGGATAATGTGGGGAAAAGCACATTAAAACTATTTTTAGGCAGCATCTCACTGAGTCTGAGGAAAGAAAGGGAAGGGAGAGGTAATATTCGATTTCAGTTAAAATAAAACAATAAGTCTAAAAAAATATAATAGAAGTAACATATTATCCAGTTATTTAACTGCTGAACATACCCTATCGTAGAGATGTTTGTACCTTCACATTTATTGATGCTTCCTTCACTATAATAAGGAAATGGAAACAACATAGTTATCTATCAACAGATGAATAGATACTAAAGCCTGGCACATATATAAAATAGAGAACTATGTAGCTCTAAAGAATAACAAAGTTAGAAACTTTGCTGGTAAATTCATGGATTTAGAATGTATAATTTTCTAAGTAAGTGAGGTCACACAATCTCAGAAAGAAAAAAAACCATATTCTCATGTCTCAATCTCAGCCTATAATATATTATTTCTAGTATATTACAATAGTAACACTAATATGTTATATATTTAAACATATACATTATATCATCTAGGAAGGATAACAAGAAAGAGTAAATACTAGATAATTAGGAAGAACTAAATGCAAGAAACGGATACAAGCCATAAAAGGGTTAAAGCTACTTGTTTTACTAGTTTTAATTCTTCAGTGGGTTTTCAGTTTTTTGGTGATAGATAAGTGTATAAAATATATTTCATAGTGTGAGTGTAAAATCCACTGTGTTGCTCCCCAACTTCAGAATGGCTGTTCTAATCTATCTTCTTTATGTTTTTAATTTTGTAAGTTCTTTATAATATAGTTTACTTAAAATGCTATTGATAATTTAGAAACAAAAAGACAATCTTATAAGCAAGATTATGAAGCATGCCTATAGTGAAATCTTGTCATGATTGCTTTATGATTAAGCACAGCAAATGTTGCTATGACTCTTTTCACCTATGTTTTGTCTTATGTATGAAACTGGACAATGCATCTCACAAACTGCCTTATATACTGTTTTACAAAAAGGCAAAAACCCTTCAGGTGAAAATAAATACGTGAAAATATTTTTACTTAATTGCATAAATTTAGTAATAGATTGTTCCCTTTAAACATTTCAAAAGCTACAAAAATCACTTATGTAGACACTAGTAAGACAGTAAACCAGATCTCATTATTTGGGGATGGACCCAGAAACATGCATATGATAAACCAGTACTTTATCTCTGAGATTCATCCTCAGCTCTATGCTTACTTTTATTTTGAGGTTGTGTCTTGCTTCATTGCTTAAGCTGGCCTTGAATTCAACTCCTGAAATTCTAACTTCCAAAGTATCTGGGAATATAGGTATTCACTGCCATGTCTAGCTGTGATTCTTCCTTGAGAATCCCACACTCATCTTGTGTATATGCCACTGTCCTTTTCTTAGTAGATCCCAACTTTACTTCGTACTGCCTAGTCAGTAATTCCTTTTCTGCTTGGTGACCAACATCCCAGTTACTTCTGAGTACAGGTGTTTGAAAAGAACACCCCAGTGCATACAGTCAGAAATACCAAGCTGCATCTTCTGATGCCAGTGACATCCCAACTGCTCTCCTACTGCTTCATGTTTCACCAAGACCTCAGGCTCCATTATCCATAGTAGGGTGGGTTCCTGTGGCCCTGCAGGAACTGCCTATGATAACCTATAGTCAAACCTTCTATGATGTGACTAAATGATGTGTTTATAAAAATAGTTCCAAATCCATATAGTCGTCATACTTGAGACTCTATGATTCCCAAGCTAGCTTTAAGACATATTTGTAAGGAATGGGACTTACTTAGGTTAAGTTAAGTTAAGACTTAGGTTATGTCTTCCTCTTTAAGGGATCTGACAAAGGGACCAACTATTGTGCCCAGAATTTGGTTCATCAAAGAACAGGAAGTCAGTATGCAAGTAAGTAGCCTTTATTCAAGCTTGAGCAGGGACCTCTGCTTCCACTGACATAGCAGGTTCAGAGAGCCTTGACCAGCAATTAAGCAGGGTTTTTATCACAGTTATGGCAGGAAGCTGAAGTTTTCTACATAGCAATTACAGATTGGGTGATATTTTAACAGGCAAGGTGATATTTTCGTACAAAGGAATTGGTGGCATGACTCCTGATTGGTTCTGTCCCAGATGGTTGGTCATCCACATTCCTAAGCCATATATGGTGGGGGATCTAGGGAAGATGTGTTTGCTTCAAATAAGGGTATCAGCAGGAGCAGCTGGCCTTCCTGCATGCTTTGGGCTCTTCATTGTTTCTGATTGGTTGCCCTTGGGGAGGGAATTTTTATGGCTTTCTCTTGGAATTCAATTAGCTTGCAAGGTCAGGACTAGGTCAGGGGCTTGAGCACACACTATGCAAGCACACACAAACCTGAGACAAGGAACCTTACACATATACACAAAAAGAAATGGAATTTAGGCCCTTCACACCCCTACATAGGCAGGTCACCTTTTAAAAGGACTTTTCTTTCCCAGGCTTCCTACCCCATTGTGCAGTCCTTAGACGCTGTGATGGTGCTCAAGTTGGGTTGGCCTGCTTTTCGGTGTCAAAAAAGGCACAATTGTCCCTTTCCTCTATTCTGTCTTTTCATTTTAGAGTCTAAGTATGCTTTTAATGGCCTCAACTAATGCTTTGGACTTGGTGCTGTTTTTTATTTGTTCATTTGTTTTCCCTGCCACTGTTTGGCTGAGGTCTGTGCCAACTTACCTCCCCATCGTCCTCTTTCAGGCAGCTTCAAGAGGTAAGATGATTGCCCTGGCACTTCTCCTTTTAAACTCCCATAAATTGTCCTCAAGCTTCTTTCTTTTTTTCTAAGTTTCTTTCTTTTTAAAACTTTATTTTTCTCTCTCATATAATACATTCACTCCCTCCCTCTACTCCTCCCACCTCCCTCATTTCTCCTCTCTACCAGATATTACCCCCACTCCCTGTAGGCCTCTTCCCATATAAGAGCAGTCCTCCCAGGGTTATGGTTCAAACTACACTAAAGATCACTACAAGATGGAACAAGGTAAGGGACTAATCCCTACATCAAATGTGGACTAAGCGATCCAACAGGAAGAAAAGGGTCCCAAGGGCAGGCAAAAGGGTCAGAGACACCCTGCCCCCCAACTCCAGTCTGTAGGAGATCCACAAAAAAAGCATACCAGACAATCACAAGACATATCTAGGGGACCCTGCAGGTTCCAAGTCTGCTGCTTCAGGCTCTGTGAGCCCCAAAGAATGTTGGTCAGTTTACACCCTGGGGCTTGTTCTCCTGGATTCTTTGACCCCTCTGGTACACAGAATCCCTCCTACCCCTCTTCCACAGAGTTCCCCAAGCTCTGCATGTTGGACCCTGGTCCTCTGCATCTGCTCCCATCAGTTGTTGAAGAATGGGCTAGGCACTGATCTACAAGAAAAGCAGGATATCATTAGAAACCATCATGTGGCAGCTATCCAGTCTGTAGTTACTGGCCTGTAGATGGAAATATTAATAACTGCCTTGAGTCCATTTAGGAAACAGGAGACAATCATGGTGTATAAGCTGAACCATTGCAGAGGTTCTAGTCTCTCTCATGGACTGGCCCAGAGCATGTGACCTCTAGGAATTTATAGAGGAAAAGCACCATCCACCAAAACAAAGGTTTTAATTGCTTAATAAATAGAATTTCCCACAGTGCACAAACCCCTAACTTCAGCTGGCTGACCTGATGCCATTTTATGAGTGAAGTCAAGATCCCCAGGCAAGATGTTTCTTGACTAATGCTTAGGCTAAGGGAGGAGACCTTAAAGTTCCTCCATTTTTGTGTTAAAGATTGTGTATTTTCAACACAAAGATCTCAGTGGGCAAGTCAAATGTAAGTAACAATTGCTCTGTCTGTGAGCAATCAAGTAGATAGCTGCCTGTTCTCCAAATTAGCATTTGTCCACATAATAGAAGGCTGCTGCCCACCCACATGTAGAAAACTGGTTCCAACAGCTAAGGTAGGTGACCTTCTGGAAGTAGTTCTAGCTTCCAGATGCAGCATCTGTTCATAATTCATAACTGCACAAAAGTGAATGTAGCATTATACTATTTGAGAGTGTGTTTAAATATTCCATTACACTGGCCTGCCTCCTGTAGCAGGCATAGGTTCTCTCCCTTTGTGTGGGGCTTTGCCTTTTCCTTGTCCCAGCTGCTCTGGTAGGGAGGATAACTCGTGGGTTTTGTGGCTGGGATGATGTTCCAATCTCACCACTGGAAGCCCTACCAGTTTACAGTAGATGGCCTATGCAGGCTCCCCATCCTCCATTGCTTGAGGTTCTCACCAGGATCTCATGGTAAGATTCCAGTGAGTTTACACTGCCCTAGGTCTCCTGACACCCCCTCCCTAAATTCTGGTCAACTCTCAATATATTTTCCCTCCATCCTTTTACCCCCACCTGATCCCTTCTCTTCCCATTCGCATCCTCCCCTAGCCAACCTGCTATGTGACCTTTATCAGGGACATCTCTATGGCCTTATTGGTGCCTTCCTCATTGCACTGTAGCTCTGTATCTGTTGATTGAAGCACCTTTGTCCTTTGTTTAACAGTTAATATCCACATATAAGTGAGTACATACCATGTTTGATTTCTAAAACTGAGTTACCTCACTTGAGATGATTTTTTCTAGTTCCATCCATTCCCTGATAAATTCATGAGTCGTTTTTTGTTTCTTGTTTTGTTTTGGTTTCTGATATTTCTTTGTGTAAATGTATCACAATTTCCTTACCCATTCTTTGGTTGAGGAGCATGTAGGCTTTTTTTTCCATTTCTGACTATTATAAATATAGCTTCTGTGGATACTTGCTTGGAGAAGAATGGAGCATCCTTTGGATATATGCCCAGGAGTGGTAAAGATGGGTCTTCAGATAGATCAATTACCAATTTCCTGAGGAATTGCCCTATTGATTTCCATAGTGGTTGTACAAGTTTGCACTCCCACCAGCAATGAAGGAGTGTTTCCCTTTCTCTACATCCTCACCAGCATAAGCTGTCATTTGTGTTATTGATCTTAGCCATTGTGACAGGTGTAAGATAGAATCTCAGAGTAGTTTTGATTTACAGTTCTCAAATGGCTATGGATGTTGAACATTGCTTTAAGTGTTCCTTAGTTACTTGAGACTCCTCTTTTGAGAATTCTTCGTTTAGATCTGTATGCCATTAACATTGGATTATGTTTTTATTGATGGCTAGTTTCTTGAGAACTCTATATATTTTGGATAATAGCCCTCTATCAGAAGTAGAATTAGTAAAAATCTTTTCTCATTCTATAGGCTGCCATTTGGTCTTACTGACAGTGTCTTTTGCCTTACAGAAGCTTTTCAGTTTCATGAGATCCCATTTATTGATCATGGATCTTAGTGCCTGAGCTATTGGTGTTCTGTTCAGGAAGTTGTCTCCTGTGCCATTGCATTCAAAACTATTCCCCATTTTCTCTTCACTATTCCCACTACAGATTTAGTGTGTCTGGTTTTATGTTGAGGTCTGTGATCCACTTGTACTTGAGTTTTGTGTAGGGGATACTTATGAATCTGTTTGCATTCTTCTGCATGCAGACATCCAATTTGACCAACACCATTTGTTGAATATGCTTTCTTTTTTTTCAAGTGTACATTTCTGGTATCTTTATTGAAGATCAGGTGTCCATGAGTATGTTGATTTATGTCTGGAACTTTGATTCAGCTTGATGGAAGTGTCTATTTTTATGCTGATACCATGCATTTTTTTGTTACTATAGCTCTGTAGTAGAGCTTAAGATCACAGAGGGTGATATGTTCAGAAGTTCATTTTTCAAGATTATTTTGGCTATCTTGGGCTTTTCATTTTTCCATATGAAATTGAGTATTGTCCTTTCAAGGTCTGTAAAGAATTGCAAAATGATTCTAAACATAACTGAATAATACAAACAAAAAAAATTCTTTTACCTCTATAATCTAACACTACACACTATGACTAAACCCAATGTAACACTCTACCAGCAAAAGTACTTAAAAGAACAGCCATGAGACTTGCTAAGATGCACAGACCAAATGATATCAAACATGTATCAAGCTTTTCACAATACCCTTAGAGAGGAGAAAAGCATTATCAGTGTCCAATTATTTGGAATTCACTCATGATCTTCTGGGATCCTTCAAAGGGCTTGAATCACTTCTCTGGCTCTCCCCTGTGCAGCACACACAGTTTATCTTCCAGATTCTGGATGGCTCCATTCCACTGCTATTGCTATTCTTGGTAGTTGTCCCATGGTACTGGCATCTCAAAAAATGATGGATTCCCTTGCTGCAACTTGGCTGCACTTTCACCTTGGCTCTCTTCATAGTGCCAATCTTCAACTTCTCTGAATGAGCCCTTCACTCTGGGCCCTCAACTGCTACTGAGAGCTGCATTTTATCAGTGGCCTATCCTGGCCTCTCACAGTGCCAAGCCGCCAAAGACCCCTTCATGCCTTCAAAACCAATACCACCTGGGTGACTTATATAGTGGCAACCACAGCTACCAGCATGAGATACAACCTCAGTTCTGATTTAACTGTATGTCTACATGTAGAAAAATCCAAATTAATCCATATTTATCACCATGCACAAAACTCAAGTCCAAGTAGATCAAAGCAAAGACCTCAACATAAAACTAGATACACTAAACATGATAGAAGAGAAAGTGGGGAAGAGCCTCGAATGCATTGGCACAAGGGATAACTTTCTGAATAAAACACTAATAAGTCAGGTACTAAGATAAATGATTAATAAATGGGACCTTATGAAACTGAAAAACTTTGTTAGGCAAAGGACACTGTCAACAAGACAAAATGGCAGCCTAAATAATGGGAAAAATCTTCACCAACTCTACTTCTGATATAGGGCTAATATCTAAAATATATAAAGAATTCAAGAACTTAGACATCAATTAAAACAAGCAATCCAATTAAAAAATGATGTATAGATCTAATCAAAGAACACCCAAAATAGGAATCTCAAATAGCTGAGAAACACCTAAAGAAATGTTCAACATTCTTATCCATTTGAGAAATGCAAAATTCCTACAGGTTAGAGTGGGGGTGTTTGCCATTGGCTATTGGAATATCAACCCTTGAGAAGCCCTAGTTGGTATTGTTTATTACAACCTCAACAGACTACACATACTTTATTTCTTTCCAAATGGTTCCCTGTCTCCTACATGACATTATTCATTTTTCTCTCAGATGTATTTATTTTTCTATTATGTTTCTCAACTCTAAGCCTGATGACACATGGTAGACCCATAGTTGTTATGGGCTTGGCACTTAACAGGTATTCAGGAAAGATATTTTCATATCTGGTTCTGCTCTAGGACTGCTCCATGTAAATACTTTGTCTACCTAAGGACAGGCTTTCCTGGCTGGGCCCTTCCACATGATAACTAACCTCGAGACCTTTGTTTTCTACACAGATCAGGACATAAGCTTGGGGGATGTGGAGAATGGACTTCCCCTAGTCAGTGGCCAGGATTCTTGATCCATGTGTCTTCTGTCATTTAATTCCAGTGCTAAAAAGGTATAAGCAGGAGAACTGCCAATTTGAGATAAGACAGAGAAATATGTGAGGTCCAATATGAGAAAAAAAAGATGATGTCAGAACATCAAGTATAAACTGAGAATGTCCAAAACTATCAAGAACAAAGGACATCCTGCTGAAAGGCCATTAGGCCTAGATAGTTCTATGGTAGGCTTCTATGGACTTCCTAGAAAAATGAATATGCTTGTAGTCCTCAGTGACAATGTGAAAGTCAAACAACAGTGACCCTGACCAGGTTATCCTTCATGGTCTTCCTCTTCTTGTGTCCCTAAACCTTGTTTGAATTCCTCAAGGTGACTGTACAGGAGTACAGTTTCCCTAGATCAACTCGCAGAGGACTTCATGTACATTCTGAAATATCTGGTTCTTAGAGACTTTGCAGAAATATTGTTGGGAATGATACTGATGTTGTCCAGGGTACAGGTATGGGTTCATTTTCTCAGCTAATTAAATAATTAAAAGACAGGAAGGTAAGTATTGTTACCAGAAATATTAAGGAGTCCTAGAAGAGCCTTATTACAGGGAAATTTAGGTCCCCTCTTAAGGTTCTTAGTCTCATTACTTAAAGAATTTAAAAATAAACACAGCTGCCCTCTCTGTTGCTATCTTGTTCCATACCTCAACGTAAGCAATGGTTCTCTGCTTGGACCAGAGACCACCCCAACCACTACAATTTCAGGTAAGATCCTCCTCCCACAGAATCCCCCCACATTCTTAGTGCCCTATCCTTTCTCCAACTATTCTGCCCTCTTTGTTGCTACCTTGCCCCCACCAACTCAAGTGGAGGCTCCCTGCTTGCTTCAGAGGCCAACACAGCCTCTACAACTCCATGTATTCTATCCTCTGGTCCAGGAACTCCCTCCACTCTCTTGGTGCCTTTCTCCCATCTCTCTGACCCTTCCGCTCCTCCTCCTTGCTACCTCATCCCATGGCCCAATTCAAGTGGAAGCTCCCTGATGAAAGAGAGGCCAATCCAACACCCAGAATTCCATGGGAGGCTCACTGCAGGAATGAGAGCCAATATCCAACCAAACCCCAGCCACCAACTCCAGTTAAAATCCCCAGCCCTACCCCAAGCCACACTGACCAGAAGACTTGAGAAACAACAGAACCAAAGGAACTATACTTCAACAAAGAAATACTCAGGAATTGGCACCCATCTATAGTCATCTTAAACCCAAATGCCTAAACTCCAGCATAAGAACACCATCAACAACAACCAGGGCAGTATGTCACCACCAGAGTCCAACCATCCTACTACAACAAGCCCTGAATATGATGTTACAGCAGAAGCAGAAGAATAAGACTTTAAAACTTACTTTATGAAGATAATAGAACTCCTTAAAGAAGACATGAATAAATCCCTCAAAGAAATTGATGATAAGACACTGCAACAAAAAAACACAGGAAAACAAAAACAAGCAATTAGAAGAAATGAATAAATCCCTGAAAAAAAGCCAATACAAAACAAGCAAGCAATTAACAGAAATGAACAAAATTGTTCAAGTTGGGAATGTTCAAAAATTGAAATAGAATTCATAAAGGATACATAAACTAAAGGAATCTTGGAAACGAAAACCCTACACAAGTAATCATGAACTATAGAGGTAAGCTACAGCAACAGAATACAAGAGATGGAAGGCAAACAGGAGTTTAAGAGCCCTATTGTTGTTGGCTCTGTTTAGGCTCTGTTTTCTTTCTATTCAGATGGAATGATAATAATGGGCACTCATTCCCTACATGGGAAAGAGGATATCAGATGAAAAACAATGAGAATCTTATTATTATCCCAGACACAGAGCTTCAAGTTTCTACACTGTTCTTGTTCTCTTATAGTTGATCCAACCTCTTCAAATAATGTAAGATCTAGGAGCAGGTTTGTATTGGATCCACAAAGCCCCTTCTCTACTTTCTGCCAAAATAGCCATTAAGGACTTTTACCTATGTATCTATCTGTCTGTCTGTCTGTCTGTCTGTCGATTTATCTATCAATCTATTGATAGATCTATCGATCTATTTTTGATACAGAGTTTCTCTGTGTAGACTTGGCTGTCCTGGAAATCTACTTTGTAGCTTTCCTTGACTCAGAGACACTCCTGCCTCTGCTTTCTGAATGCTGGGATCAAAGGCACCACCACCAACCAGTTAGGACTTTTATGAGCTTCCTGTATCTGGGTGAGCTGAAAGCATTGACTTAGTTCTTTGCCTAGCACTCAATAGGATCCCTAAGGAAGGGTCAAGGCCCACAAGAACAGAAAATTCTACTTCTAAATTTTAATCAACCATTACCTCAGCATTCTGACCACCTAAAGCCCAGGAAATGGTGCTGAGAGCAGGAAGTGGCTTAGTTCAGGGCCATGAACCCATTTGCCAACTGGGACTTCAACCAGGCCCCCCCTAACCACACTCACGGAGGTGAAATCACCTGCTGCCAGTCTTGGGGCTGTGTTGAGTTTCCCAGCTAATTTTGCCTCTTAGATTCTTAGTGTAATCAGGACAGCTAACTGGATAAGAGACACAACCTTCAGGGAGCCCAGCTGTGGCAGAGGGTTGGTCCACATCCAGCTGAAGTTGGGGCAAACCATGAATAACAGCCAAACATGTAACCAGCAAAGTGTTCATCATTTTCCATCTGATCCACCCTTCCTTTCCTATGGGGAATCAGAGTCCACTGCTATAACTTCAACTGTATGAGAAGATTCACACCACTTCACCTTCCACCTCACAAGCCTACCCATGACTTCTGTAGAAGTTTTCTTCTCAACCTAGCTATGGACATTATCCAATGCCCCTGATGTGTGCTCAAACATATTTGCCCAATCATATTCTGGAGTGAAGTCAGCTGATCCTATGCTACAGGAGCTTGCAGTATGGGACAAATCTACAATGTGAATGGTATGCTGTAGGTAACATGTAGTGACAGCCACAGCATAGTAGAACAGGGCCCAGAGGCCACACCCCAAGACTACAAGGCAAAGATTTAGGGCATATCATGTGACTGGCATGGCCAGAGGAATAGAGAATGACTACCATTATCTTTCTCTCTTCAGCCAAGATTTCAGCATCACTGGAGCACCGGGACCGCTCCACCTCTATCCCACATTCTCATGTCTCCCACTATGCCTGATCTACCACCCTAACTCTCCACAAACAAGTCCCTAAATACTTTGTACTTTGGCTAGGTGGGACTTAGAACTAGACAACGCAATGGAGAGGAGAGAGGTGAAAGCAGAAATGTGAAACTTATCCTGGGGAGGAAATACAATCCAATGAACATGATTAAAATCTTCATACAGGGATTGAACAAGGAAGAATTTGAGAGAGGCTAAGGGCAGAACTTGGTGTAAGAGGTTTGGCTGCTGATGAGGCACTAGATCTTGAATGTGACTTCTAGGCTAGGACAGGGACCAGGGTGTCATAAATTTACTGTAGCAGGGCCCAGAGGCCAACAACTAGAAAGGAAGACATAAACAACTTTACTTTGTTCATATCCACCATTTTGAAAGCATCAATAGCATGAATGTTATTGTCTTTATGCCATATACAAAACACAGGGACACTAGAACTCAGAATAGGCACACAGGAATTCTGTGAAGCCAACATCTAGGACCTTCATCCCACTGCAGTGCACCAGAAGAAGGCAGATTGCATTCCTATGTATCTTAACTTCCAGCCCAGACACTTTCATCATGAACAAGGGAAACACATTCATCAGCGTGAGATATCTGCCTGTGCTCACACTGTGTGTAGTCCCTCCTCATTTCCAGGCAGTGGACACATTCACATAGAGGGATTTGGTGTCCATCCACCATTCCAATGCCTAACCCCATTTCAGGGATGCAAACCAGCTATGACAGCATACACTGAACCAGAAACTGAAGTACAGATACTATTATCACCCATTCTCCAATGGCATAGACGGACTACAACCAAGAGCCTAGCAGAGCCTAGAGATATCATCTTTCTGTAGGAGTCTCCAGTTGACACAGGAATGGCTGCTACCTGCTCAGTCTTCATCAGTCCTTCACCCTGAGTAATTAACCTTACCTCTTTGGACTACAGTTTCCCTGCCTGTACTAGAGTGTGATTATCAATCTCTCCATGACAATGTGAGTTTGGAGATTAATTAAGCAATGTCTAGACTGTCCCTGGCTAATGGAGATTCTCACTAATCTCCAGCTACTGTTATTATCTCCTGAGATCTTGAATAGGCCTACTTCTTATTTGTTGTGACCTTAGATTGGTAACTTCCCTTCATTTGAGCTTCACTTTCCCATCTGCCCAATGAGCAGTTGAGTGAGGAGTCATAAATGTAAGCTAACTGGTAAACCATATACATTTCCTGTATGATAAAATTACCTAGGAAAATAGGTTCTAGTCTCGGTAGAACAGCAATGCCTGAAGTGTGGCATATGGTAAGAAGGCAGTAAAAGCTCCGTGGAGGGTGTTGGGGAGGTAGGGATGGACCTAGTTGCTTTACTGAGCCTCATAGTACTGCAGCTGGCCACTATTGGGGCTCCACAAGCTAAAATTAGGCCTGTGTTGACTGAAACAAGAACTCACGGTAACAGAAAAAGAGCAATAAAGGGAAATGAAACCAAGTCTGTGGCCAGCAAGGCTTGGCCAAGTAGGGTCAGGTGTGTCATTGGAGGGGTAGGGGCCAATTTTATGAGTGTAGATGAGTGGCTGTGTATCTCATACTTAGGGTTAACAGAGTCCCCGTAACACCCCATCCCCACTTTCAATTACATCCTTAGAGTCTAATGCTGCCTCCTGCCTGCCTCTGCACACACAAACTCAATCTTGAATACTAGATTCTTACAGGATGATGGCTCAAAGAGCTTCATAACCTGGTAGTGGTGGTCACATGGGCATCAGGGCCTGGGGAGAGGGCAACTTGGGTAAAGCCTTGGAATGACAGCCCAAGGCTCCAACCTGAACAGGAATGGGTGATTGAGTATGCAAGCACAGGAAGTCTCATTTCTTCAGACTTTGTAATTCAGAGGCACACTATCTAGCCTTTAAGGCATCCTGACTTTGTCCCTTAGTCTACGAGGTTGTAAACATCCTCCCTATGACCAAGAAATCTTGCTTTTGGAAATTAATCATGGAGCTATCACAGGGCCAGCACATGAAAATACATGGACAGAGAACACTTTTAGTAGGAAAATTGTATAGATGCCTACTGTACATGTGGTTCTAATGGCTTTGTAGAAAGACCCTGATAGGTTTGAACAGAAGGAAATCATGCTCTACAGGCCCAGGACAGGAAGGTCTCACTTTTGTTTAAAGACATGTTTTGCAGATAATCCTCTGAACAGATCCACACCAACACACTCTCAAGGTGCTTTTCAGTAGAAACTTGACTCTTTATTCTTTCCTATGTTTTCTGATTTGTCAGTGAATGGTTACAGGCTTTATAACGATGGAACAAACGAATGTGCTGTTTTAAAAGAAACAAGATTTTCTACAAATTGTATCTGAGAAAAACTGAAAATACATTTTTAAAATCATGTACAAAGTATTTCTTCAAAGAAGTTCAAAGATTTGAGTGGGACATAATGAGAGATGATTATGACTACATCCATCAAAGGCTGAGGCAAGAGAGTTGTCTGGGAGTGGAAATTCTATATTAGCTGGGTCTATATAAAAAGATTAATATTGCATGTATGCATAAATATATGAATGAAAATGTGACAATGGCTGCATGTATGTTTGTGTCTGGATCTATGCTCACTGCCTATATGTGTAAGTATTCATTGTGAATACCTATGGGGCAGTAATACTTTTGTTTGCTCATCTGAGTTTCCCTTCTTGACAATGACCAAACATTTATTTTTTTATGGAAAGTGAGTGTTGTGGTCACTTAAGAGTATTTATTCCAATTAAATTAACATTCAACGAATGGTTATTGTCTGTCTTTTACAATCCTGATAGCAAGTAGACAGGATTTGGGAGAACAGGAAGAGAGAGAACCATCCCCTATTGGGAAGTGTTATAACTGTAGGAACATACACATGGAAAGAGATTCTTACAAGGTACAAGTGAACACTTGTCTCTAAATGTTCCTTTCTTGCCCTAAACAATGAAGCCCAGTCAAAACTCTAACCAGTAAACAAAGGCACAAATCTGAGAGAAGGTTGTATGGACCATAAAAACTGAGAAAAAGAATTGCAAGAGTTATAATTACCTTGAAGTAAGCAATGGCAGAAGAATTTATGAAAAAAAATCTAAATCAAAGTAAAATAAACAAAGGTTATTGTCAAAATAGAAAAGGAAGCAATTGCACATCCAAATTTAAGCAATTTCTTTTCATCTTTCCTTTCATTATCACAAGAAATTGAATCTAGAGTGCTGCACATAGTAGGTTAACACTATCACAGAGCTGCATCTCCTGCTTTTTCTGTGTTTTTAATTTTTGAGACAGCATCTCACTAAATTTCCAGATATTCTCCAGATAAGATAAAGTTATTGGTTTGTATTACTAGATCTGACAGCTTCAGAAATTTCTAGAAAAAATTATAAACTCTTTCAGACAAATTGAGATAACTGCTGGCATGGATGTAGAGAAAAGGGAACACTTATTCACTGCTAGTGAGTGTGTAAACAGATGCACACTACGGAAATCAGTGTACATGTTCCTCAGAAAGCTAGAAACAGATCTACCACATAATCCAGCAATAACATTCTTGTGCATATACCCAAAGGACTCTGTATCCCACTACAGAGAAACCTGCTTATCAGTGTTTAGTTCTGTTCTTTTCACAATACCCATGAAACAGAAATGGCCTAGATGTCTGTCAGCTGGTGAATGGGTGGTAAAAATGTCATTTAGTCATGGGATATGGCTCAGTTGTTAAGAAAGATGAAATTGCAAAGTTCATATGAATGGAGCTGAAAACAGTATTTCTGAGTGAGGTAAACAAGAACCAAAAAAACCAGCTTCATGTTTTCTCTCATGCAGAGGCTAATTGGGAACCTTTAGATAAACATTTAGAATATTCATAGAAGTCAAGAAATAGTAAGGATATCTGGGCAGGGGCAGAGCAATCCACAGACTTCTGGTGTCCTGGGAAACCCCCACCTAGGATCAGAAGCCTACTTTGGATTGACAGGTTTGCCTTAGCTTTACATTGAATAGGTTCACCTGTGGTGAGCAGTCTCTGGCAGAGGTCACTATTTGCATGGATCAGAGAGGTGATAGGAAATCTTCAACCTTATTTTGAACTAGTCTCTCAATCTTGTTATTAAAAGGGTTTTGCTAAAAGAAAGAGGTAGTACCTAGTAGCAAAAACATGCATTCTCCCAAGAGACCAGGAGTGGGCTAGTTCAGGAACTCATGCTTAGAGCACTCAATAAAATGGGGCTGGAACAAAAGTAAATCACATGAGTGAGACATCCTTATGGTGGGGAATCTTGTCACAGATATTCCAGAAAGGAGAGATTCTCTTCCATCACTAGGGCCTTCCTAGAAAGAGGTGTTGGTTACCACTAACACCGCCAAACTCCAGGCCCGGGTGAAGCCAGTCAGGCACAGATGAGACACAGGTGTCAGAACAGACCGAGGGGATTGTCTTGTTTGTTTTCTCACTTCCTCTTCAAACAGAGATCACTAGTCTTGGTCTTTAGTTTCAATGTAATAAACTTCTCACTGTCCACAGCATGTGAAATACAGGAGCGCCAACAAGAGAAAATAATTTATGAATAGGATCCACAGGTAATAAATATTTCCACATGTCCATTTAGTTGAAATATTAGCAGGAGAAAGCTTCAAATGAGCAAATGAAGTGCATTTGCAAGGTGTAGAGAGCAGTGAGACTGATAGTGATGGTTTCACAGCACTGTGGATCCATAAAATGCCACTGAGTTGTTCACTTAGAATGATGATGTGATGGTATGTGGGATTTACCTCCCTTAGCCACTGAGTCTAAGTACAGACAGCTCTTCAGAAGCCCCCGAATTAACCATCCCTTTCATCCTCTACTTTTGCTTTTTGTCTGTTTTCCCCTAAGAGTACTGTTTTCTACATGGCCAGATTCTGGACTTCATGGAGATTAGATTAGACTGTGCATACTGTGTGTGATTCAATTCTTTCTATACTCTGTGTCCTTGGCATTTATTCAGGTGCATATACTGCTTGCTTTCACTACCAATTACAAGAAATATCAGATCTAGTTCTCCACTCTGGTGTCCACTCTGGCCTTGTGCTCAGAAGGAGAGCACCACAAATATCCATCCTGAGGCTTGGTGTAAGAGTTTCTCTGGTGTCCTGTCCTTCCAAAACACTTGTAAAAACAGGGATTGATTAATGGGTTTTGATTTAAAAACAAACAGTGAAACATTCTTACAAAATAAAGGAGAGTAAGCAGTATGCAGAAGAAAAGTTCCTACACAGCTTGGGAGTCTGCTTTGTTTGTGTGCCTGAGTGTGCATCCAGACCCAACCTTAGCTTTCAAACAGACTGTGGAGGTGTCTGTATGACATCTGGATGCTCAGTGCTTCATTAATCCCTAGGAACATGGCAGTGGCCTCTGGGACCCAGCCCTGGAATAGTGTCAGTGGATGATACAAATCAAGCACAAACATGATGCTCTAATAGGCAGTGATGTGCATTCTGGAAGAAAGAGAGTGACAACTGCTGGCTTTGCTGGACAGTCAAGATGAACTTGCCTTACTCCCCAAATGAAAGGGAGATAAACTGTACAGAGTATTCCATGGGAAGAGAATTCCTTTTAAGACAGAACTCTGTGTACAAATAAATGGCAGTGAAAGGATATCTAAGAACACACAGGAATAGGAAGAGCACCCAAGAAAGTGAGGGGAGAAATAAAGGAGTATCCCCTAGGGCCTTGCTGAATGTCCTGTATAATTTTTTTCTGCTTCCAATTACCTGAAGGAGATCACATGGAACATAGGGGCTCCTGAATTTCTTAGATAAGGACATTCCATCCAGTCACATGGAGTGAGCTAAATGACTTTTCCTGTGTGAACAGAGGACATGAACTAGGACACCTGACAGGTGGATATTTAGCTGATTAGGTTCTTCCTTTATAATCTACTCAGAGAAGGCCTGCATGTTCAGTTCCCACACACACACACACTGGCCTTAGGAGACTCTACTCTGACCTGGATCTATGGGAACCTGGGTAGGTGTGTTCAGGTGGACTCTTAACTGTATTCCCTCTCAGAGCAACAGAACCAATTGACAGATCAGCAGGGTTACAGCCCATCCCTGAGCCTGCACTGCCTAGGGACTATAGATAAACAGATGTTGCTATATCCCTTTAAACAGCCTCTTCACATTCAGTGAGAACCCAGGTAGAGTTCATAGGTGTCACTGTGAGGTCTTTGAACTTTCCACTTTATCTTGTAATTTGTTTCTTCCTTTTGTGAATCTTAGATTCACTGTGTCATCATTAGGGGTTCCTCTGTTGTACAGATACCCCACTCCTTTGGGTCTACAAGGATTTGAGTGACTCTGCTGAGTAATCTGAGAGAAGGCACAGAGCACCCTCATGGCCAAGGATGGAACCTTGATTCTGGGTTTGAGAGAAGACACACCTTACCCAGGGTTTCCAAAAAAGAGGAGCCTCTCCACTTTTCATGATGTTTAGTTGCCCAGGTGATGGAAAGAAGGTGATGATACTTAAATAGAATCACCTAAGCGTATCTAAATTAGAATTCTGAACCAAATTTCTACTATGAAAAAAAGTAGAAAGAAAGAAATTTAGCATAATTGAAAGAGTTCTAAGACCTACCTTGCTTATTTATACCTGTATCACTCCATTGGAGAAAACTGAGTTTCTCGCTTCTCCCAGCAGTTATCAATTGTAAATAGCTTCTTGGTTACAGATGGGACTTTGTATCAACTTCCATTTCTCTATGCTGGATTTTTTTCCTGACGTGAACTTGTGTACTTGCACAGGTCTTGTGTGTGCTGTCACAGACTTTGTGGGTGCACACGCATCACCCCTGCTGTGTCTGGAAGACAGAGTTTCCTTAGTGTCTTCAACCACCGCTGAGTCTTACAATCTTCCTACCTCTTCTTATGGACCTCCAAGTTTGAGGGAGAAGTTTGATAGAAACATCTCATTTAGATCCTAGTGTGTCAAAGCCTCTCACTCTCTGCACATTGTGTACTTGTGGGTCTCTGTGTTAATTACTGACTATTGCAAGAGTTTCTCTGAGCAATGTGCTGATCTATGGGTATGGCAATATGTCATTAGGACAGCCAGAGTTACAACAAAGAAACCCTGTCTTGATAAACAAAACAAAACAAAAATAAAATAAAATAAAATTTTTAAGGTCAAAATTCAGTATGCTGGTGAAAACCTAAAGTCTAGTCCTGATTATGTCAATGAGGCTCTCCTAGAACAGTGGGTCTCAACGTTTCTAATACTATACAGCCCTTTAATACAGTTCCTCATGTTGTAATGACCCCCAACTATAAAATTATTTTCAATGCTACTCCATAAATTTTGCTACTGTTATGAATCATGATGTAATTATCTGATATGAAGATGATCTTAGATGACCCTGTGACCCCTCCCCACAAGGAGTCACAATCCACAGATTGAGAACTTCTGTCCTAGGACCTTGGCTTGCTTTTGGTAACATTATGAAAGCATAGTTTATTTATTAAACACCATTTGTTGGAATTATAAAATAACTATTTTGCTAGTTTTTATTAAACATTAATTCATGGTTAATAGATCATAATGCATTTCTTGTATAAAATGTTATAAGATTAGGTGTTTTAATTCTTAATTTGACACGTACGCATATTTTAAATTTAAAAAAATCATCTTATTAAAATACTTGTTTGTTTTCTGATGACTTACAAATATTGTTATTTTATGTGTGTGGATGTTTTGCCTGCATGTCTGATGCCCATAGAAGTGAGAAGAGGGTATTGCATCCCTTGGAATTGGAATTTCAGATTGTTATGGGCCATCATATACATGCTGAGAAATGAACCAGGTCCTCTGACAGAGCAGTAAGTACTGGTAACTGCTGAGGATCTCTCTAGGCTCTCTGATGACTGTTCAGGGTGGTAACATAAGGCCCTCAGCTGCAACACAGTTGGCAGTAGAAGCACCTTCCCCACATGCAGGGAAGGCTGAAAAAAGGTGAGGAATATGAGAGGTCTGGAATGGAGTTTGTTTCTCAAGCCACAGAGGATGCTCTTTCCCCTGGGAATGCCTTGACAGACAAGGAAAGGCTAATCTTGTCCCTACAAAATGCTGCTTCTCATTTTCCAGATGAACAGACTTCCAAAGTCTGATATCACCCTCATAGGAGATAAATGAGGCCAGATAAAACACACAATAGAGAGATAGACTGATTTTTCTGGTGGATATAAAACCTAATTATTTTGTAAACTGGTCAAAGTAGGTGAGTGGACACCATACACATAGGGGACCAGTTATGTCCATCAAGATAACCACGAGTCTGTAGTTACTGTGGAAGAAATTGATGAAGCAAAATGACTGCTGATGGGACCTCTGAACAAAAGGCTGAACTCCACACACTGATCTGAGGTCTTGAACTACCTTCAGAGAAACAACTAAATATTTGCTGTGACTCTCCATTTGCCAGTTTGATTTTATGTGCTTGTGGCTCTATTTGGGGAGAGAAGCGGTTGTTCAATTCCAACAAAAGGGACATTAAACCATCTACAGAAGTTCTTAGGCCAGTGGACACTGCAAATTCCTAGGCGTGAGACAAGTACAAACTGGGCATTAAACAAATGGTGTTGAGTCTTTTGGAGGAAACTATTTGGAGACAAACAACCAACTAAAGAAGCTACTGAGTCTCATAGAAAATGTCACTTTTTCTTGTGCTTGGCTTGTCTAAACTTCAACACCATTGCTCTGCTTTATTATCAGTTATCAGTTTAGAATTTGCTGAATTTAGATACAACAATTGGAAAGGAGACAAAATGAAACAATATTCCTCCTATCCCACCTAGTGAGACCAATTGTTAAACAATTATATGAGTTTACCTATTCAGGCCCAGACTTCTTTGTTAACACCTGTTCTTTGGAGTTGCAACACTACTTCCAAATTGGAAAATCTGCTCCAAGATGGAGGGGGAGATTTGTAGCCTCAGGTGGTAAAGAGGAGAGAAACAAAGTTTCTCAGGCCCGGAGACTATGACTTGGAATTTAGAGGAGATGTAAGTAGTCTCAGGTGTGCAGTATAGAGACTATGACTTAGAATTTAGAGGAGATGTAATGTAGTCTCTGATAATTCTTTCCTACAAGAGACATAACAATTCAACTACAGTCCTGAAATTGCCCTTACCTCTCAATGGCCACACCTGGCCTTGTTTGTCGTGTTTGCTCATCATAGGCTTGGTTTCACTTCTATTTATTTCTCTCTTGTTACAACCCCAAGTTCTCATTTCAGCTAACACAGGACTAACTTTAGCTTGGGGATTCCCAAGGTGGCCAGATGAAGTCAGGGTGAGCAGGTTGCAGAAAGCAAGTAGGTCTAGTTCCCTAAACACACACACACACACACACACACACACACACACACACACACGCATACGCACCTTGGACTATCTCTCTTTTCATACTCTACAACTGAGGCAGTTCTGTGCTACCAGACCTAGAACCTACCTTTATCACCAACCCCACCATTATTCTATGATTTCCAAATAGGTGACATTTGGGGATCCTTACTCACTCCTCACTGAGGATACTGGAGAGTGATCCCCTGAGAAGGGAAGTTAATTATTAAAAGTCACAAAGAAAATCAAAGGCTTGATCTAGGCAAGAGCTCAGGTAATTATAGTAGTGGCCAGGATTAGTGAGGCACTCCATATGCCAAGCACACTGTAGGTAATATCTCAATTAATCTCCATATGTACCCTATGGGGTTTACTCTTAATCACAAACTCATACAGAGAAGGAAATTTGAGATCTCCTAAGGGGAAGTAAATTACTTAGGGTTAAGGGTTGATGAACACTGAGCAGGTAGTTCACATCCCTGTATGTTCATCAATATCTTCTACAGAAATGACACACCTCTGGGTTTTCCTGGGCTCTTTGCTGCCACCCCTCCACACCTTTGTCCATTTGTTTAGTTGACCACAAGTGATAATAATTGTAGCTCAGACTGTGTCCAATGTCTGATCTCATGGCTATTTGATTTTTACAGCAACCTTAGAATGGAGTAAGGATTGGGGACAAGGGATGAAAGTATCTCCACGTAAGCATGTCTCTCCAGAAGAGAGTAGCACTGAACACCTTGTATGAGCACAGGCAGGTATCTTACTTTCTTGAATGTTTCCCTGACTCATCAGATGGGAAGTCCTGGGCTAGAAGCTGGGACAAAAGGGAGTTTATTCTGTATCACTCTGGGGATTTCACTGCAATGGGTTGAGGATCCTGGGCGTTAGCCTTAGAGAGTCTCTGAGTGCCCATTCTGATAAATAGTGCTCCCATGTTTTTAAACAATTCAATGACAAAACAGTTACTTATCAGCATCTCAGCTCAGGATACTGGTGCCTTTCAAAACTGCAAATCTGGCTGGAAACAGTCTTTGGACCTCTTCTTTTGGCCTTGACCCCTCTGCACCCTGTTATCACAATCTTCTGGGCTGTGATGTTTGTGACCCTCTGGTCCCTGGCCAGGGCTAGAAGTAACATTCAAGGCCTAGACCTAGAATGACACTTTGGTGTATGTTCTATCATTTCACAGCAATGTTCCCCATTCTCTGGTTCTTATATTTTTTTCACTTTGTTTTATACAATATTCCCTGAGACTTGGGAGCCAGGATTTGTTTTAGATTTCCTCTAATGGAGAACATTGCAATTCTCATAATGATATTATGATAGTATGATAGGATATTATGATATTAACATCAGTCCTGCACTTGAAAAATATGGAGCTATATCATAAAAATAAATATGGCTACCAATTGAAAAACAATACAACTCTCTTGGCCTCTGCTTCTGGTTCCATGTGGTATATGGTCTGTTACCAAGACACTGTCTGGATTTGAAATCAGGAGGGTTGATATTGGATCTGAGTGTAGACAGAAAAGCCCATGAAAATTCTCCAAGTGCTCTTCCTATGAAGGATAGACCACCTTTATTGAAGAACAATAAAAACCAGACACAGAGTGGAAAACTCAAAGTTAAAATTAGAAGGAAAATGGCTTACTGGGACTATGTAAATAAATGAACTGGGTATAAGCAGAAGATATTGAAAAGACAAATTGTAGTACAGCTGTGGCTTGGGGAGTTAGGTTTGACTCCAGTATAGACATAAAGATAGGACATGACCCTATTTCCTGCCTTCACTGTCATAGTGATGACAACAGGAGACACTCTAGTTAATGGCATCACACAAAATGGCATGTGCCCTTGGATTCAACTACCAGCCACACCTTCCTGGGGAGTTCTATACTGTATCCTTTGTTATAGGAAAATAATTTTACTTCCTTTTTACTTAATCATAGAACTTTACCCTACTATAGATTGTCCACTTGAAAGGTTTTTCAGTGCAGGATGGTCAAGAAACGGTGAGTATGAGAACCTAAGATTTTTCTTTTCATATTTTCCATTAAGTAAAACACCATGATGCATACTATCTTGCCCCATTAGCATGACATATAATACAGTAATAATCCTCAGACTAAAAGCCAGAAATGAACACATATTGATGTATATTCTGAGGACAGTTTGGATCCAATGATTGACTGGAGACCCTAGAGCTAGTCTGGAAAGTGTGTGGCTGTGCGTGAGATTTGGTGGAGGTCTTCCTGGATTCTACTGGCAGCAGAGAAGCAGAGTTCGCACACTGAAGCCACTGTGGGCTGTACATGAGTATGGCAGATGCTCCAGAAGACAAACACTGAGGGCAGCTGAATCAGCACAGCTTGGCAGAGGGAGCGCACAACAGTATGAGAATAAATGCAGTAGAGACCAGAATTGAGGTTCCCATGGAGGGCTCGTCCAGCTGGGCACTGTGGCGTCAGAATTGACATCTGATGCACATTCCTATCTATGACTTGATGGGAGCCCTGCCTCGAGATTCATTCTATTCCCTCCTTAATGCAGGCCCAGAGCCTTTCCTGCAAATGTATTTCCATCCATGATTGCTTCCGCTCCTCCCTTAGCCTTAGTGCTGATGCTCAGTTCACAAAGACATGCTTAGGAGGGTGGAGGATTGTTTATTTACGCATTGGGGAACCCCATGGGGAGGTGCCTGCTGAGACGAAGTAAAGGTCTGCTTAAGGGAATCTTCTATGCTAGAAAAGATGTAGCTAGGGATTCCTAAATCTCTTCTATGCCAAGGCTCCTCTGAGTAAATTCCTTATTTATCAGTTTACTGTAAACACAGACTTCCTCCTAGTGCCCCCTGCTGGTGACAAGGCACACAGTCACCTTGACAACGAAGTTGTGTTCATTTTGCAACTCACTTATCTCTGCCTCTGTTGAAACATCCATAGTGTAAGTTCTAAGCATGTAATTCCTACATGCTGTTTGTAAATCCGTAGCTCCTCACATCCAAGAGTGTTCTTCCCTTTGAGCTCTTTCCACTGTAAATTGTGTAAATACTGCCTTTCACTACCCGGTGCTCAGCCCTTAGAGCAGTTGCAGCTCAGCCCTTAGAGCAGAGACAGATGCAGGGAAGTCCCGTGCTCTGTGGATCTCCTCACCCAAAGAAGCAGCTGCTGTAACACTGTAATGGGCCAGTGAGCAACTGAACAGGGGCGGGTGCAATTGAGCCACTTGAGGTCTCTGAAGACTCTGGAAAGGGTCACAACACCCTCTGGTGGCTATCTTATTCACGGAGTTGGAGGGTTTCATTCAATTAACCACTGTTTACTGATTTTATCAGGCAATCCTACATTTATTTCCCAGCTGCCTCACAATCACCACTTTCCCTTCTTCACTTATTTTGGCTTTATAGGTATTTCTCTCATTTTTGAGAAATCACCCCCCGTTTTGTAATTTGATTTCAATACTCTGGATTTAATGTCATCTAAGTTCTTTGAAAGACCCCAATAATAGTTTTCACTAGTAAAAGGTGAATTTATTTATTTTGGGCAACATACATACAGGCTGCTTACGTGAAAATCGTTCATAGGAAACTAAAGACTTAAGTAGAAGAAAATGGACAAGTGTTTAGGATTGATGTTTTAAGGAGCATGTGTTTGACACCAGAACCAGCCATGTGTGTTTTAAGAACTTCTTACTTACTACTGGCCACTAGGGCCAACCTTGCACATTGACCCTCTAAATATTCCGAAAACCAGGTCGAAGGAAGTTCCTGTTTGGATAATGCTCCATTTGCAGTGTCCAGCGTTGTTGCCAAGTGAGACTCCACTAGAGGCAGCAATCCATCTCAAAGTAAGTGTTGAAAAATCTCCCTCCTCTTCAGCTTGATAGGACTTGTTTGTGACAGAACACGTCATCTGCCCTGGAAAATAACCCATATCAAATTGAAAGGAGGAGGCTCACGTGTTTACAGTGGTCTGCGAGTGTGTGGGAAGCCTAACCTCCCCGTTCTCTCTAACTGCCCAGCTTTCTTAATTCCCACCTCTTAGAATAAATTGTGATGAATTCCTGTCTTGGGGAAGTGGGTTCCTTCAGTGAAGGAACACGTTCAAAGTTCTAACCACTGCATTTTGACAAAATCTATTAGACCCCTAGTTTTAAAATTTTACTGTGTTCAGGCTTCACAGTCCATTTGATAGTGGGTAAAACACGACAGAGAATTAAAGCCTAAGGTCTTACCTCTGGAGCTTGCCCTCTGTACATGTCATGTGGAAATCATCAATATGCTCATTCCACTCCCATGTTGTAGTGAATAAATTTTTAGCCTAGGAGATCCCTCTGCTCAGGGAGACAAAGAACAGAGAAGGAGACGGTATGAGCACTAACTCTTTACCCCAGTGTCCCTAAGTAGCACAGGCCATCTCTGGTCCCATTTTGGGCACAAATAAGGTAAAGTAAAATATATTTCAACGAGGTACAAAATTCTATATACCTGTGAAACAAGCCAATTATAGAAAAATAACAACCCAATTTACATCTGGGCTTTTTGCCAAATATGGTCTGTATACCATTCAAGGATACTCATCACAGCCTCACTTAATGACCAATAATTGGAATCAATTGTAACTTGCAGTTGTGAAAATATTGGCAGGTGTCTCCTGTAGTCATACATTTCCTCAGCTAAGTTTACTCCCAGGTTGTCTGTGTGTGTGTGTGTGTGTGTGTGTGTGTGTGTGTGTGTGTGTAATGTGAGGTGAATTATTTCCCCAGTTTCTTGAAATTTCAGAATGTTCAATCTTTGGTGTTTAGAAAGTCAACTGGTTTGTGTTTATTTTTAATCATTCCACTTTGCCAAAATTATTTATCAGCTCTAAAACTTTTATGGCGTATTTAGAGTCTCTTGTATAAAGAATCATATCATCAGCAAACAGAGATGCTTTTACTTGTTTTTGTTGTTGTTTGTTTGTTTCTAGCCATTTTATTGTCTTCTCTTGTCTTATTGTTTAGCTAAACCTTTAGGTACTAAATTGAATAGGAGTGGGATGTAGAGAGCTCTGTATTGTTCTTGATCTTAGTGGCAATGCTTTAAGCTTTCCCTCCATTTAACATGATGTTGAGTATCAGTGTTTTTGATTGTTATGTTGAGGTATACTCCTTTCATCCCTAGCCTCTCTACAACTTTTTAAAAATTCTAATATTGGCCCTGATTTACTATATTGCAGCTCTGGGAATTAACCACATGAGCTAATTATGTAACCACGGGGAGGGTGTGAGTATATTAAAATGAGTCTCTCTCAATGAATTGCTTCCATGATGCTATGAAGTAAGTGAACAGATGAGAGAAAATCTTTGCCAGCTATATATGTATCAGGAGAAAGTGTCTAGAATATTTAAAAACAGAAAATTAAACACCAAGGAAACAAATAACACAATTGAAAATGGATTATTGGACGATCAGAAACTTTTCAAAAGAAGACATGTAGATGGCTAGTAAACACTTTATAGCAAGTGTTCAACATTCTTAGCTGTCAGGAAAATGCATACTAAAGCACCTTCATCTTACCCTACTCAGAAGGTCCATCTTCAAGAATACAAATAACAACACATGCTGGTATGAACATGGGGAAAAGGAAACATATACACTGCTAGTGGGAGTAACAAGCCATGGAGACATTTGAGAAATCAGTCCTGATGATGCTCAAAAACATCTACTATGGACCCTAGCTATACCTTTCCTGAATATATCAGAAAGATTTATATTTTACTACAAATATTTTTGCACCTCCATGTTCATTGACTTTCATTGCAATAGGTTGGCCATGAAATCATCCTACCTGTCTGGTAACTGACAACTAGTAAATAAAAATGTTATACATGTACAAAATGAAATATTACTCAACTGTGAAAGAAAAATAAAATCACAACCTTTGCCCATAAATGAAGGGACCTGAAAAAAACTTATAGTGAATGGGGTCACTCAGACCAGAAAAGACAAATGACATGTATTTTCTTTCATATGTGGGTGCTAGATTCAAGTATTATGTTTTATGTATTTATCCTTAAGAATGTGTGTGTGATGGCTTGAATGAGATGGCCACCAAGATCAATAAAACAAATGACAGCTCATGTGTAGTAAGGGAAACATTCATCCATATCTGGTAGGAATGCACACTATGGAAAGCAGTGTGCAGTTCCTCAGGAATTAGGGCTACATCCACATCAAGATCCAGCTGTACTACTCTTAGACATATACCAAAGGAGACTTCATCCTACTACAGATACACCTGGTCAACCATGTTCATTGCTGCTCTGTTCATGATAGCCAGGAATTGGAAACAGCCTAGATGTCCATCAAGAGGGAAATGGATAAAGAAAATGTGGTACATTTATGCAATGGGAAATTTCATAACTGTAATAAAACACACACACACACACACACACACACACACAAACACACAAAATGGATAGAGCTAAAAAAAACCATACAGACTGAAGTAAACTAGATCTAAAAGACAAATATAGTATGTATTCAGTTACATGAATATTTTATCTGTTAAGTCTTTGAGATGTAGGCTATAATCCATTGAACCAGAGGTTCAGTGTAAGGTACTACAGGTTAGGTAAGGTACTGGGGGAAGGGAAGAGCCTCCCTAGAAAGAGAAAATAGAATAAATAGATATGGGGGGAGGCTCAAACAGGAGGATAAAATGGAGATGGGGAGGGAAAAGGGGCTTAAAAGAGGGAATACAGAGAGAAATAGTTAAAAGGAAGGGTCATTTGAAGGGTAATATAAGAACAATACAGAAGAGCTTTTTTTAAATATAAATATTATTTAATATAAATATTACATATAATTTATATATTACATTATGTTATGTTATTACATATTATATCATATGCAATATAATTTTATATATAAATAATATTTTAATCTACTAATATATTAAATATAATTATATATAATCTATATTGATAACAGGGAAAGACAACTCCAAGTAGACATCTCTCACCACCAAATGAAGCCTTCAATGCTAAGAATGGGTTACATCTAATTGAATAGTTGGCCAAAGAGGTCCCATAGGAAACCTCAAACAATCTAGGCTAATGCCAAGGCTATTTGAGGCTCTCCACGAACTGATCGTAAGGACATACTGCTGAGGATAACACCTATACAACTCATTGAACATGGAGAAGACAAGATGGTGTCCACCTAGAGCCTACAACCCTACTGACTATTGTTCATGGTACCATAAGGTACTCTGCACACTACCATAGGAGAAAGATAAATGACAACCCAAAAGATCTACAAATCCTGAAATCTACAATGGTGATCTCTCTAAAAGAAAACCTGGTGCAATTGTGGCACAAAAGTTGTGGGAACACCCAACTACTCTCTGGTTGGACTTAAGGCCCACTCCATGAGATAGAAGCCATCCAAACACTGTCCATGTGGCCAAAAAACTGAGACAAGATAGTCCCTGGTGTTGTGGAAGTTCATTCTTAGTGGTGTTTAAAATACTGTTTTGTGCAGTGTTGGGTAAGGGGCTGCCTAGTTCTTGGTGTTTTGTATTGTCTGCAGGTGTTGGATTTATGTGGGGGATGTTTGATTACTCATGATCTGCACCTGCTATCAATAGAACACCTGAGGAGTTCTGGATCAATAAAAACACCAGAGCTCAGATACTTGAGGTTCCACTGTCAGCTATGGCACCTTCTAGGATATTGGTTCTCTCCGCTGAGGTCTGGAAAGGTTTGTACCAAGGAATATGCCTCCATGCCTCTCTTGGTGAGACACCACAGCAGCGCACTACTACAACATGTTACTACAACATGTACTAGGTGAAAAACTACTAAGGAAGGATAGTAATTAAATGACTACTACACCCATTCTGCTATACCCATTGATCAGAATCTTGCTCAGAAATCATCAAAGAAGCTTATTCCTGCAGAAGAGGGGAACAAATGCAAAGACATGTAATTGGGCAATGTGAGAGTGTGGGAGAGCTTAAACATTCAGTCTAAATGGGATGTCTCCATCAAATTCCTCATCTCAGTGCTCAGAGAAGGTAGAAAGATTGTAAGACCTAGTGGAAATGGAAGACATCAAGGAACTAGCTTTTAGACACAACAGGACTGATGCTCATATGAACTCACAGAGACTGTGGTAGCATGCACAGGGCCTGCACAGGTCTAAACCAGATGAGTTCCCAGTGCTGAGAGGAGAAATAGACATAAGATTCCATTACTGAAGCAGAAGCTATCTCCAAATGAAATTGCTCACAAAAGAAAAATTAGTTTTCTCCAACAAAGTCTCACTGTGTATACAAATCACACTAAAGGCCAGGCCACATGTCTAGCAAAAGGTGGCCAACACAAAACAATCTCAGTGGTACTTTTGGGGAGGTATTACTGGTCTCACAATGCTGAATCTATGCTTTTGAAATTTTTTTCCTTCCATATAATCTTTTGCTTATGTGTCTGTTTTTTTCTTTAAATGAGTTTTCTTGTGTGTCTCAATGCCTCCATGTGTTTCTTTTTCTTTTTTCTTTCTTTCTTCCTTTTTTTTGCTTTGTTTTATTTTCTGAGATGGATAATATTATACAGAAACCAAAGAATTGTTTTAAGATAAATTTAGTTATGCTTTACTATCGGAAAATGTTTGATTTGTACAACTATGTAATATACATTTTTTTCTCTTTGGTTTTTCAAGACAGGGTTTCTCTGTGTAGAAGCCTTGACTGTTCTGGACCAGAGGGGTCAAGGACACCAGGAGATCAAGCCCCACAGAATTACCTGACCAGCAGTCTTAGGGCCTCAACAGAGACTGAAGTGGCAGACACAGAGCCTGCAAATAACAGTACCTTATTGTTATCTGGCTTGGTGTTCTTGTAGAACACCTAAAATTAGAACTAGGGGGCTTGTCTCTGACACTTTTACCTGCCCTTGGGACCCTTTTCTTCCTGCTGGCATGCCTCATCTAGCCTTGATATAGCGTCTCAAGCCCAGCATTGTTCTGTCTAGATATGCTCCATTTAAGTGATAACCTTGGGAGGCCTGCTCTGTTCTGAGGGAAAGTGGGGATAAGGGGAAACATTTGGGGGAGGAGGAGAAGAGGGAAGGTGAGAGGGGTGGAGGAATGGGAGGATGGAGTTGGGATGTATTATACAAGAGAAAAAATAAATTTAAAAAATAAAAAGACAAGAGGAGGGAAAAAAGAAAGAATAAAAAGAGAACTACAATGTAAAAAATGTACATGTTTCAGTTTACACTATACAAAAATAGTTAAAATAATTATGAATGAAACCATTTAGTGACTAGATGAAACAGACCAAGGCTGGTTCAAAACCTTGGTTTCGCTGTTCACAGTTGGTAAGAGAATTTGCAAGAAATCAATGCCTGCAGTCTTCTACAGGCATTGCTAGCGTAAGTTCAAAACCCAGAGAAATGCTGGCACTAAGAAGAGAAGGTTTCCACTGAAACCTTCATTGAAAAATAAGCATTTAAGATAAAAGCTGACAGTTTTCACGAACAGAAAAAAAAGTTAGGCGAATAATTTAGTGCAATATACAAAATACCACTTTTTCTTAAGTATGCCTTTAGAGAAAAGTACAAATCGTATTTATGTCATTATACAGTTTGTCTTTTTCTTCTGTTTCCCATCTTTGCTCATCTTTTCTTTATGTTTTCAATTTCTCAAACTAATATATAGAAGACATCACCAATGTCCTATCTTGTCTTTACTGAGGTTTCAGTAAATGGAATTCTGTCACTTCTTGCTAACTTCTGAACCTGTTTTGTGTCTACTGTTCTAGAAAGCAAAACACATTTATTCCCTCCTGGGACCATTGACACATCTTCGGAGTCTCTCACTCTTTTAAATTTTTTCTTTACAATGGTTAATATCTCCAAATGATTTAGTACTATTTATAGCAAATACACAAATAAAGCCCTCCCCAGTCCTCATGCACTAGTCCCTCATTGCACTATGCTCCTCTTAACATATTGTGTCATGAATATCCAAGGGATGGATTTCTCCGTCTCTTACTGCTTGTTTTCCTAGAGGAGTGCTCTCTTACAGGATCACATTCATCCACAAGGTGATGATGAGTTACCTGTGTCATCAAGGCACTCTTGCCTACACCACCAGCTACAACAACCACAAGTTTATATTTATATTTATATTTATATTTATATTTATATTTATATTTATATTTATATTTATATTTATATTTATATTTATATTTATATTTATATTTATATTTATATTTATATTCAGTCATTTCAGCAGGCCTCTCCCCACTCCAGACATCCCAGGTTCCCTCTTCAGCCTTCAGGCTTGTGCAGTGCTTGTTCAGGGTCCAGAAATGGCTAGAAAAGGACTCCATGCTCTCAGGGCCTTCCTCAGCTACCTCAGCTGCCACCGATTCTTTCTTCTATAAGTTGTGGAGAGCCCCCTGATCTTGAGCTTAAGTTCTGCTGTGTGTCTTCAAGTAATTCACATATGGGACAGCTGCTAAGCAAGGCTAAGTTGTAAAAAGACTAGCCCAGAGGCAGTTCGTTTTGAGGAAGTCAAAGATTACTTAAAGAGACCTTAATCTCATAAAATAAGAGGTTGGCTTTATGGCCAGAGAAAGAACAATATGTTTTGTATATATTTTGATTTACCTTACTGATTGTAACCTAGTGATTACACATATGCCTTTTTCCCTTGTGATCTGTAACCTTGTGATCAACCTATGCCTTCTATCTCGTGATTTTAACCCCATGCTTCCAAGCACACCTAATTTTGCCCCTTGTGACCGTTGCCCTGGCAACCTCACGTATGTCTCTGATGGGAGAGGGTATAAGAATTGGACAATAAACTACTTGGCCAGTTCGACCCCTGTGAACTCAAGATACAGTGTGTGCGTGTTCCCATTTATTCAGACTACTCACGATCCAGAACCATCTGATCTGGTAAGCTGGCCTTATCAATAAATTATCTTGGTCATGATGTCTTATCACACCAATAGATAAAATAACAGAAGTTGGTATCAGAGAGTGGAGCTATTGTTCCTGATGGGCCTAACCATGTATTTTGTGTTTGGTTTGGTCTGGTCTGGTTGGTTGGCTGACTGTTGCTTTGCTTTTATGAATATGGATTGCTTTGAGACTTAAGAATCAAAAAGTCATTGAATGCTGTAAGTAGAGCTTACTGAGTCAAGTAGTAGGAGCATGAAGAGTAGTTCTGGGAGCTAAATAGACATTCTCTGTTGTTACGAGGCAAACAGGTGCATCACTGTGGAAGTCAGTGTGAAGAATTATCAAAAAGCTAAAAAATAATCTACCATATGGCCCAGCTATATCATGAACTTTGCAGGTAAATGAGGAACTAGAAAAAATTGTGTTGAGTGAAGTAACCAAGACTCAGAAAGACAAATGCCGCATGTTCTCTTTTAGAGGAGGCTCCTAACTCCAAATCTTCAGATGTAAGTACATATCCTGGAAAATAAAATGGGACCATTGCCAGGATTGTGAGGGTTCAGTAGCAGTGGAGAGGGAATGGCATGGTAGAAGTGATCTGATGGGGGAAGTGGGAACGGGCAGCTCCTTCAGGAGGGAAAAGGAGGGAATAAACAGAACAAGTGGGAGGAAGGTAGAGCAAAAAAACAGATTCAAGTGAACTGATAGGGCAATGGGAAGAGTAGCGCTCCTTAGAGAAGTGGAGGGAGGAAAATGGAGCAGAAGAATGTAGGTTGTTAAAACAACAGTATATTTGCAAAAGTCATGAGGAATCACAGCATTGACTGTTTACCTTTACAAACTATAACACCTGTAAGTCAGTGTATAAGTATACATATATGGTTTTAATGAACTTTTATTACCTGTATAGATCAAGCCAAGAGCTGCCTATGACATCTCCAGCCATAGGTTCTTGGCTAGGTTTATCATGTAATGTATGAGTTCCTTCTAGTTGAGTTGGTTTTAGATCCAGTTAGGTAGCTCTTGGCTGTCCCCAAGAAGTATGTGCCTGCATAGCACTGTTAGTTATATATTTCTAGTCCTGCTGTGTAGTTTTCAACCTTTTTATCTGGGTAGATCAATTGATAACAAGTTCCCTTGCATAGTGCCTCCAAACACTGTGAGAGCCAGCCTCAGAGAGGCAGCTTCCAGATCACTGACACTTTGGTGACCGTAGGGTCAGCAATAGTATCTTACCTTGATGTTCTGGCAGCCTAACAAAAGCAAGGACAGTAGTATTTATTGTTTTGGAAGTCTCTTGGACCACCCTCAGCAACAACTCAAGGGGAAGTTTTTTATGTCTGGCACTAGAGTGCTTTTTTTCTAATTTATAAGTCTTGGGAGTACATTGCCCCACTATATGGAGTTATTAATCCAGTATAGCTGTTTCTATGTATTTCAATATAAAATAATAGATTTTTCTGTGTTTCCCCAAATATCCTCAGTGTGACTTATTCCCCTCTCCCTCTCCCTATGCATTATTCCTTCCCCTTTCCCTAATTAAGTCCTCATATTTATAATTTCCCTCCATAGCACATGTGTCCTCCTGTCTTGCTCTCTAAAGCTCTGTCTCCTTGACCTTCAATACTCCTTTCCTTCTATGATCACTCCAGGTTATACATTCAAAATGAAAACTTTTGGATCCAGGACATACAAATAAAGAGACAACAAAAGACAATTGTCTTTCTGGATCTGTGTGGCCTCAGTAAGTATATTTTCCAGTTCCACCCATTTACCTGCAGTTTCACTTTTCTTCATTGCTTATCATCCAATAACCAGTTGAAAGACCGCTAAAATGCTTCCATTTCTCAGTTCTTATGAACAGAATAGTGAGGAATATGAGTGAACATGTACCTCTGTAGCCAGATAGCAAGTCCTTCCGGCATATGCTAATAAGAGGTATAGCTCTCTCATATAACAGATCCACTTTTAGCTTTCTGGGAATTCTCAACTCTTATTTCCAGAATGGTTGTACTAGTTTGGAAGTAGATGAATGTCCCTCATTTTCACCAACATTTGCTGTCAAATATAGTGTGATAGTGTAGGATTGAGAGTTTTGTTAGTTTGTTTGATTCTTTTTATAACAGAGAGTGAGGAAGAAGGAAGTGGAGAGAAAGAGAGGGGTGAGAGATTGCTATGGAAATCTGTATGGGGAATGGAAATGTAAATCAATGGTAGATCACTTGTCTACCCTGTGCAATGCACTGGGTTAGAATCTCTAGTCCTGCAAAATGACAAACACAAAACCAAACAGATAATTAGACCATGGGTTGTGACCTACATCCTGCTGAGGCAGGAAGATTTGGAGTTCAGGGACAGCCTGTGCTACATAGCAAGACCTTGTCAAAACAGAAGGGTGAGGTGGGGAGGGAGGAGAGGAGGAGGAGTAGAGTAAGTGAGTTTGAATGGCCTAGGCAAAAGTTAAACTTTGGAGACCTCATATATTGATCCAATAGGTGAAGAAAAAGAGGGTGGTTACATCAATATAGACTGAGAAAAGGAACCTGCAAAAGCAGACAACACAGCTGGGATGCAACTGGGAATACTAACCAGGAGGGACTGACTGAGTGTAGTGTTCTCCTCAGTCCTGTTCACCCTGTCTCTACCTGTAGAGTAATATAGAAGCATGAAGAAGAGAGGAGACAAAGCCATAGTAGGCACAGCTTCTTCTTAGACTAGGATCTTATGTGTGGGCTGCCTCAGTCCTCTCTTATTTCATCCCCAGGAACCTCACAGAAGAGTAGGGTCTATGCATACAAATGAGTTCTCATTAACTCCTCCTAGCTGTTGATTCACAGTTCCTGGGACAGCAAACCAGATGAAGTGAATTACTTTTCCCATGGAATAAAATGCAGGTGATAACACACCCAAGCCTACATGTGATGACCCCTTTCAGATCAAGAATAGTACAGTTGCTGATTCCTCATAGAAAGTTGAGAACTAAGTCAATGGCCCCCATGTCAGTTAGGGTTACCATATGTGGGCACCTGTCTTGCAAAAATTCCAGAGAGAGCCTCGGCACACTCCCTTTGGACCCAAAGCAACCATAATCTTTCACCATTGTTCAGTATATCACATCTACTGTGTTATTTTCACCTTATATTTCAGACACATGAAAGGCAAACTACAAGGAACATGGTGATGTGTTTCAGTGCAGCCATCACTGCTACATTCCTCAGGTGCATGTGGACAGGCAAGGACAGCACACATGCAGTAAACCCAGCAGATTTGTGAACCACTCAGGATCTGAGGACCAAAAGTCTGGAGCAGAGACAAATGAATCTGTCAGTGTGAACAATGCAGAGCAGGGGGACACAGTCCCCTTTAATGGATCAAAGGAGAATGGATATGTCTTAGGAATAGATCAGAGGAGGGAGCACTTGTTTGGGATGCTGTTTGTGAATGGAAGCTTACAGGAGGGAAACAGACATGAATATAATTCACAGTAGATGAAAATGCATGGCCTAGAAAGGAGATAAAATACCAATGCATGGGGCTGCAGGTGTTCAGCAGAGTATCAACCGGGCAATATGCCAAGATGGTATATGCAGTTTTCAAATATCTCCATTTGTTCAAAAGATATTTAATACAGCTCTGCCTATTATTTCCTCTGACATTAGATACTCAACTCTGAGAGGTTTTCAAGGCTGAACTTCAACAGCAGGGATCTAACAGAATACACTTCCATGGTTCTGAAATAAGCCAATAGCAGAGAACTAGGGAAAGGGTGAAGTGGCGCAGGTCCTAGAGGGATCCAGTGGACCTGAGTTGGGGAAGGAAGAGATGGTGCAGAGTACAAGGCTGGCTGTGGACAATGACTTAGAAAATAAAGCACGTCTGAGGAACTGCTTGGAGTAAGTTATACATTAATCACACTGTGATATGAGGATGTGGAAACATGTGAGCCGATGCAGACTCTTACAACTTCACAGATTCATTTTCTGTCAGTGATGTACCAAGCACAGACTGATATTCCTACGTTTATCAGAACAGCAGTGAATGTTGACTCCAAGGGCTCCCCTTTAAGGAGTTGACTCAATGAGCAGCATTTAGATGCAGTAATGACAAATTGTAACTAGTGTTGCCTGATTTGTTTATAAATTTCCCAACATTTAGAATCATTGGGTGTAAACTAAAGACTACCGCGAACAGAAGCTGTGTCTACAGGCGTCACTGTAGACACAAGTTGCTGCAGATATAGAGGAGCAAGGCCAAGGAGGCAGAGTTTCCTGCACTGCTACTCCTGTCTGTCACTGTGAGAAACACAGCTGTGCCCAAGTAGACTGTAATATTCAGACTCCTGTCAGTCCTCAGTCCACCACCCAAAGGTGTGTAGAACATCAATGCTACCTGAGGCGGACTTAGATGCCTAGGAACAGCTGGAGACTATTAGAAATACTCTCAAAGTTACAAAGAAAGAGACAACTACTGCCGTTAAAGCATCTCAATGAGATAAGGAGTGAACCTTGAGAATATGGTCTCCGTCTTTATCCCAAACTCAAGATAGAACTTGGCTGTCCTCATTAGCTGAGGGCCAACTTCACAATTAGCAAATTTGGAAACGCAGTGTGAAAAGTAGAGCAGGCAGAGGGAAGAGATCACTGTCTGGACCCACATATCCAGGGTCTCATTTTGAAGTCTGAAATGGGCACCCTTTGATCTGGTGTACAATTTATCACACCCAAAAGAAGTCTCTGACACCATTAAAAATATACAGAAATAATAAAGTGTTAGCTCTCCCACAGAAGAATGGCAAATATCACATTGCTTCACTGGCATGTGGTCTACCACGAACATAAAGACAGAAACCAAACAGAGAAATATTGTCACTAAAAGATGTTATAAACCATATGGACCCAACATATTTATAGAACATTTCACTCCCACACAAAAGAATATACCTTTTTCTAACCACCTCATGGAACTTTCTCAAAAATTGCCGATGCTCTTGGCCACAAAGCAAGCCTCAATAAATACAAAAAAATTGAAATGACAATAATAATAATTGAAAGATCTGTTTTCTATCAGACACTGTAGGCCTTACGACACCACACAGAATGAGAGAAAAGTGTCATCATGTACCATCTCAGTCCTGCCGTCTCTTCATTCTGTGATATCAAAATTTAGAGAATCTTCCAGAATATAAATGTATTAATTTAACATTAGGCAGAGTAGGTATTCCTAGTCCCAGGTTTACATACAGCCAGTGTGACAGTGTCACCATTCCCCTTGCACTGTGTTTCGTATTCCAGGGAGTCAAAGGGAATCCCATCAAGGCACATGTCCATCCCACTCCTCTGCCAGCAATGCCTAACAGATCCCAAATCTAGGCTCACTGAGGAGCTGGGTACAAACTTCTAGACGTTGGGAGAGCTGAAAATGTATGGAACAGTATGGATACTACCTCACTCATAGCCCAAACCCTAGAGCAATAGTGGATCTTGTTTTTATTTTCTTTGATGTCAGTTAATGCCTACAGAATAGGGACATTTGGAAAATGATTTCAAGGAGTTCCTCTGAAGCCTAAAGTAAGAGGAGAGGCAACAAGGAAACTAGACAGCAGCACAGAACCATCAGACACCAGCTGCTATTCATTAACTGTCACAATCCTCTTGTAGAACATCTTCCCATTTCACACACAAGAAAACAGGTCCTGGACTGAGAGATTCAATATGATCTTACCATTACTGCTTCTCTGAGCTATATAGAGCCATAGCCTGCTGGGTCCTTGTCTGATTCAGGAGAGGACCAAGAGCCAAGGGCCAAGAGCTAAACAGACTGATTCAATCTAACCAAAGAAGGCTTGATCTCACTTGACCTTAGGGTTGCATCTGAAAATCCCAACCTTCCCCAGGACCCTGAGCTCAAACCTTCAGTTTTTCTCTTTCTGAGCCACTTGGGTGAACACATTAGAATCTCTGGACCCCTGGGAAAGGCTTCTGAGCACCAGGGTACCCCTTGGAACTAGAAAGCTGCAAGTCAGCTTTGTTCTACCTATGTCCTTAGAGACAGTACCAGTCAAACAGTTCTCCAGGGGAAATTCAGCCCTGGATCCTGACCACATCAGAGCAGTTTGTAAATGTCTCCCTAGGATAGACCTACAGAGAATATTAACTGGAGGGCCTGGGGGTGCAGGCTGAGAGCGGGGCCATGAGCCACATGGACCTCTGTGCACTGGAACAGCCATCACCAGCAAGCCAGAGGGGACTCCTCCAGAAAGCTCACCCACTAGTTAGACCAGAAGTACCTGTGACCCTGAGGGGAGATGAAGCCCAGGATAAGGCAAGTAAGAATGGAAAATCCTAAAGAACTGGGTCTTGACTTAAGAAATACTTTCTATTACTTTATTGGAGTGTGTCCATGACAACCAGAGTCTGCTGTGCCAAATGGCAGCAACGTGGAGTAGGATGTGGGCCTCGGAACATGTGAAAGAAGCACCCTCTCAAGTCTGCAGAGCTTGGAAAACAGGTATGAGCCCTTGAGTCACAAGCAATGGGCAGTGGATAAAAAGTGGTGTGAGAAAGGGGAGAAGGGCCAGTCTGTGAGGAGTGTCTGGGTAGACTCTGGCTTACAGTGTTTGTATGTTGTTAATTATGGATTTGCTTACAATAACTTTATTTTTACTATCATTTTGGAATATTATTAATCTGGATTTCTGAGTCTCATCAGCAGGGATAGAACTTCATTTACTTCACTTGTGTCTTGTGAGCAGAGAGAAACCAGGTACTGTAAAGACAGTTACAGAGCATAGGGGTGGTGTCCACTGCTGCACAGGGTGTTGCTCATCTTCCTTCCTCCCCCTCTCATCCTCTTCGCTTTTCTACCTCTTCTCTCCTCCTTTCCCCCTCTCATCCACATCCTCGTGATCACTCTCCTGTCTTCTTCTTGCCCATGCTCTTTCACCTCATCTATTTCTTTTGAGCTATACACTACTGTTATGTTAGCTGGCCAGAGATTCAACCAGAACAGACTTCCCTTCACTGAGATGCATGTTGCCCAGGTCACAAGGACTACTGTGGAGGGAACCAGCCTTTCCCACAAATGGGTTCATGGAAACTCTACTCAGGAGGGAGTACGAATGCAGGAAAAATGAGGAATGACAAATGAACAGGGTAGTTCGTTCTTTTATGGGACCCAAGGAAATGACACACGCGATCACGCTTTAAAATGACACATGGAACACGCTTTAGAAGTAAAACACTGGAGCGTTTTTAATAGGGGAATTAACAGTGTACATATTAAGAAAAGAGAGGGGCAAGAGAGAAAGCTGACAGTGCAATGTGCCATGTCAGTGGAAAAAATCACACCAAGAAGAGAAGGAGGGAGAGACTGAAATATACATTTCCAGGGAAAGGGGCCACACCAGAAAGAGGGAGAATTGCTCCGGCCAGCGGTTTAAAAAGCCAAATACAGTTTTTGGTATGTAGCTGTTGCTCAGGCCTTCAGAGGAACTGGTTTCATATGTAGATGTAGTCATGCCCAGGGGGGAGGAGCCAGATGTCCTTCCTCCTGGGGACTTACAAACTTTGAAGTTATCTTGTTTGCTAAGAAAGAATATTTGACTTAATACTGTTAGCTGAATAATATCTCTGTCTGCCTCAAACAGAGCAGAGTGCCATGTAGGCAAAGAAGGTTTTTATTTTATAGTTTTTAGCTGTTTGGTGCATATTATTTTTTTCTCTATCTAGGCTCCTTTTGCTTCTATCTGTTACTATCAATATGAATAGGTAGCTTTACACATGCCAGCACTTAGAAGCAAGCAAGATATTTTACAATGACAATTACTTTTGAGTAAAAAATGGCTGCTTCTCCTTCTCAGCTAACATCAGCCAGCTAAGGTATTACTAGGCCATGTAGACATAATGAAGGGCTTTTGTCACTATTACAGCAAAGGGGAGAAAGGGCTGGTAAGCCGAAATTCCCAGCCAGGGAGTGTGGAACCTTGTCCACAGACTTCAACCATGTTGCCAGGGTATTGGGGCTCCCAGCAGGCTACAATACCCTTTTCTAACATTGTACCTTTGGGCAGTGCCATTACTCACAGGAATCCAACATCTGAGCATTACAAAAAAAAATGTTGTGTCAATGTGCCTTCTCTTTCTGGGGAAATGTGATTGACATGGAGCCCAGGGTTTGGTGCAATAGATATATACTCTAGCATGTAGTTATATGGGCAGTTTTCCTTATTTTGAGAAGGATAGCAAGGATATAGAGAGGGGAATGGGGCTTGGCTTGGTCTGTTGCTGACATTCACTGAGGTATTCATAAACAGTTAGTGGAATCAAGGTCTAGGTAATGGAGAGGAAGTGAGTCTGAACCAAACGGTCCTACCCTGTTGTGGAGTAAGACCCAATGTCCATTTGAGGACCAATGAATAATAAATGGGAGAAACAATGACCTCTCTGTGGATGGTAACCCAAGTTAGCATCACAGATTGTGAGTACTGGGTGGTGATGGAACACAGACAGCAGTGGTTGGGATAGGGAGAACTGGAAGCAAGAACTGGGCAGAACTAGGGGATCAATAGGTCTAATGTTCTAGACTTCGCTCTGAGGTGTGGGAGGAGGCATGAGAAATATTTATGCAGGGAACCATCATTTTAATTGTGTTTTGGAGAAGTTGGTTCTAATAACAAACTGTATGGTTATATTTCAGGGTAGAGACAGAGGACAAAGAAGCTGATAGAGAGAGAACATGCCAAATATACAGCCTGTGCCTGCAGACGTGGGGGTGGGGAGGCTGGTGCACTTAGTAACCCTAGGTTAAGACCCCTGAGGAGTGAGAATTGAAGTGATTAGATTAAAAGTAAGAATTACCAGAAACTTTATAGAAGGAATTAGCACTTTCAAAGGACTGTCTCTGGGGTTTAAAGCACAGCCATTTCAGCCATAGCAGTGAGTTGTAAAAGAAATATTGCTCATCCTCATAGTGCAATTCAACTCTACAGATTATTCCTAAATAATGAGACCTGAAACCAAGTGCTTATTGATAGGAAAAGTGAGCTCAACATTATGAGTGATGACAGAAAATAAGAAATCATATAAATGCCATGGAAGAGTACATCAAGGTACATCCATCATAAGCAATCTAATGGAAATCTTTAAAAGTATGTTACCCACCAGCAGAATTTGGTGTAAAGTTAATATAAAGTTAATACTTAGCAAAGGTTATTATTATTTTCATTATTATTATTATTATTATATCATAAGGATAATAGTTTATTAAAATTGCATTTCTGAAACATTTATAAAAACATAAGGAAATCTGTTTAAAATTACAAGTGTATTGTTATGATCTGTGAGTATAGCAATATACCATTAAGAATCATTTTATTGTTGTTCCTTTAGTGAAACTATAGTATCAGATTTCTGCTTAGACTCATGATCTATGCAATCTCGTCTTCTTGGACACTTTAGTAATGCCAGATGTTATGGAAGTTTATTTTTAGTTGTGTTTAAAATATTGTTTTGTGAACTGTCGGGTGAGATTTGCCTCGATCTTGACATTTTGTATTGTTTTCAGGTGTTGGATTTATGTGGGGGATATTGACTGTGATCTGCATATTCTATCAGTAGAATACCCTGAGGAGTTCTGAATGAATATAATCACCTGGGCTGAGACACTAGGGGGGTCCACTGCGCTTTTCTGGCACTGGTCATGAGAGTGGTATCCTCTGCTGAGGTCTAACAGGGCTTCCACATATGAAAATGGCTCCTGGTCTCCTTGCTGAGACACCCAACAGTATGTGTACTACTACAAGTGGTGCCTGCAATGTGGTGCCATACTCATTCAATATGGAAACAGGGGAGAAGAAAAAGAAACTTCAGATCTTGCAGAGTTCAGTAAAGTAAGCTCAGGGAAGTTACCAGAGGATAGAGATTAAGGTATTAATTGAAGGCTCCTGAAGGAAGAGGAGAGTGAGAAAGGACATAAGCCTCTACAAAGAAAATTGTGAAAATTAAGTGAAAAAGAGTGCTCAAAAGTGAGAGCCATAGAACAGAGGCCTTTAGAAAAAGACATTTTCATAGTTAAAAAACAAAAAATTGAAACCAGAGCACACTGTTTTATAAACTGAATTTGTTGATGGATTTTGTGTGTGGGAAGCCCAAGTGGATCTTGTGTTTGAGGTCTATGAAGAAGGGTATATGTTTCCCCATAGCAGTGGTGAGAAAAAATTGTCAATAGAATGTTTCAACCTGAGATTCTTCCCACAGGCCCAGGGCCCCCTGATGATGTGGAAGCTGAGGTTGGAGCAAAGAAGCTACTTAATTAGACTGAAGATTAGTGTTGTTTTCTTCTGCAAACCTGTCTACAAGCAGTAATTCCACACCATGAAGGAATCCTTCCTGCAGACAAGAACTACTTATTTTTCCTGCAAATCAGACTCTACCTTAAAATCTGGAAAATGTTTCCTCAGGGTCAGTACACAGAATCTGTCTTCCAGAACTAGCCAAGGTTGTATCATGTGCTAGTAGCTGAACTTGGTACTGTAAGTTACCCAGATTATGCTGATTTTGATTGCATGAAACGATCTTTGGAGAGCAGCTGAGGCTAGCAATATGAGAGACCTAGAATGGCCACAGGCAAAGGTGCAGTCTCCGTGGCAGTTAAAGGCCAAGATTGAAGGGGTATGCAGAGAAGGTGAGGCTTCGCATCATGAAGAGAACCCAGGAAACGCTATTGGTGAAATCGGTCCCAGTTGCAGCAAGGGACCTGCACATTCTGCCGATGCCAGTACCATGGGATGACTACCAAGAACAGCAGCAGCAGTAGAGGGGAGCCAGCCAGATCCTGGACAAGTGATCTAAGCCCTTTAGAGGAGCCCAGAAGACAATGAGTGAATTCCAGATAATTGGACATTGATAATGGTTTTCTGCTATCAAAAGATATTGTGGAAAGCTGGATAGATGTTTGGTTTCATTTGATCCTGTGCATTAGCAACCCTTGTGATTGTTTTGCTGTGTAGTATTCAAATTGTATTGTCAATTTTTTATGCAGAAAAGGGGAATTGCAGAAGTTTATTATTACTTGTATTAAAATAATTATTTTTGCATATTTTTGGAAAAGGGCAGCATAGGCCTTGGCATTTTGTATTGTCTACAGGTGTTGGATTTCTGTGGGGGTGTTTAATTGCTTATGATCTGCACCTGAGAAGTTCTGAATATTAAAACACCTGAGCTCAGATGCTCGAGGTTCCACTGTCCAGTATGCCGCTGGTCATGATGGTGGTTCCCTCTGCTGAGGTCTGGCAGGGCTTCCATGCATGAAAATGCCTCCATCTCTTCCTTGCTGAGCCACACAGTGGCTAACTACTACAAATGGTGTCCAACGCAGGGCATGACATCCCACTAGCTAATCCAATGTTGAGACAGAGAAGAAAAAGAAAGAAACCCAGACCTCACAGAGTCCAGTAAAGTATGCTCAGCTCCTAGAGGACAGAGATTATATATATGCAAAAATATTAGTTGAAGGCTCCTGAAGGAAGAGAAATAGAAAGGAAATAAGTCTCTATGGAGAGAAAAGGATGTGAAATTAATAAATAAACGAGGAAAAAAATCTCTGAGGTGAGAGCCACAGAATGGAGATCCTTAAAGATAAAGAATTCATCTGAATGCAAGGTTCTTATTGCTTTTCCTGATCATGGAGCCAATGCTCCCTCCCACTGTTGGGAGTAGCATATTGTTTCACAAACTGAATTTTCTGATAGCTGTGTTGTATGTGTGTAAAGCTCAAGATAGTGTGTTGGAGATCTGTGGAAGGGGTTGTATGTTTTCCTTAGAGATGGTGAAAAAGAATGCCAACCCTCCAGAATGTGTCAACTGGAGATTCTTCCCAATAGGCCAGGATCCCCTGCTGATGTGGAAGCCTAGACTTAAAGCCAAAAGGCCTCTTAGAAAACTGAACAGTTTTTTTTCCTGCAAATCTTTCTACAAGCGATAACTCCACACCATGAGGGAGTTCTTCCTGCAGACAAGGAATAGGTTTTTTGCCCAGCAAACCAGACTCTATCTTAAACTCTGGAAACTCTTTCCTCAGGATCAGGACACAGAAACTGTCTTCCAGAATTGCCCAAGGTTGTATCTCATGCTGGCAGCTGAACTTGGTCCTATAAGAGTCACCTAGGTATTACTGGTTTTGAAGGCATGAAAGGGTCATTGAGGAGTAACTGAGACTTGGCACTGTGAAAGCCCAGGGGAGGCCATTGGTGAAGGTGCAGACTTTGTAGTAGTTGAAGGCCCAGATGAAAGGATCATGCAAAGAAGTTGAGGCTTGGCACCATGAAGGGAGCCCAGGAGAGGCTATTGGTGAAAGTGCAGCCCAGCTGCAGCAAGGAATCCCAGCAGTTTTTGAGATACCAATACCATGGGAGGACCCCAAAGAATAACAGCAGTAATGGAATAGAGCCAGCCAGAGCCTGAAGGACAGATTGACAGATTATGTGTGTTTCAGAGGGCAGAGCCAGATCCAAGCCTTTTGGAGGAGCCCAGAAGGTCATGACCAGATTAAAGGTAATTGAACATTGATGTTTTTCTGCTTGTCCGAAGACACTGTGAAAAGCTTGATAGATGTTTGGCTTCACTGGGTCCTGTGCATTAGCAACTAGTGATTGCTCCTCTTTTAGAGAGCTTTGCTGGTGTAGTTTTAATTGTGTTGTAAATGTAAAGCATTTTTTATACAGAAAACAGGAATTGTTATGCAAGCTTATTTTTAGTTGTGTTTAAAATATTGTTTTGTGAACTGTTGGGTGATATCTGTCTAGGGCGTGGTGCTGTATTGCTTGCAGGTGTTGGATCTATGTGGGGGATGTTGATTGGTAATGATCTGTTATGTTATGAGTAGAACACCATGAGTAGTTCTGAATGAATAAAAACACCTGAGCTGAGATGCTCAGGGTTCCACTGGCAGTATGGCACAGGCCATGATGATGGTTCCCTCTGCTGAGATCTGGCAGGGTTTGCAATTACGAATATGCCGCCTCGTCTTCTTTGCTGAGCCACCCCATAGGGTGTACTACTACATCCAGATATTGGCTCCATCTCATAGAGTTGGGTCAAAATATTTGATTACTCCCAAAACATGTGTGCCATCTCTACACCAGTATATCTTGTAGGCATGTGCTGCTGTAAGCTGCAGTTTGTAGTTATGTGATTCTGATGATTACCTTTCTCCTCTGGTAACATGCCAAGTACCTACAGCATAATGAATGCCAGTCAGTAGAAGTGAAGCTTCTACTTAGGGCCCGTCTAATCTTTTCTGTGTTCAATGGCATAAGTAACAGGACTTTACCATGAGGTTGTGGAGAGAAACTAATAGCCTTGGCAATGGCGTGTGATGTTTGGGGGGATCTGTAGGAATTCTTTGGCCAATAATTCAATAAAATGGAACTCACTCCTAGTTCTGGGAGTTTTATTTTGTGGCATAAGATGTCTAGTTGGGGAATTTTCTCCCCCAGTATATGGTGACTCCATTTAAATCCCTTTCGTATATCTGTATATTCTATGAAACTTCTACAGTAGTAGGTTTCCACATGACTTTTCAAAGGTCTTTAATGTTAGTAGTTCTTTCCCATATTCTCTCTTTATCTGCCTTCCCATGCATACCCTTCCACTTTTAACCTTCCTTTTCTAGTTTCCTTTTTTATATCTTCATAACATTATATTTCATCCCCCTCCCTTAGACATGGATGTTCAGTTACAACTTTTAGATATGTATATTTCAATTAGAAAAGCCAATTGCCTTCTTAATATACGTGCATTTTCAAAGCCTGCCACTAATACTAAAAAAATTTCTATGGTGCATCTTTAGCTGGTGAGATTTTATTCAATTTTAATTTTATTTTAGAGTTTTCTTATTTAAAAAAATATTCACAAGAAGATATAAAGATAAAAAATACATGATTAATATAAATATATATCAAGCCAACATAATAATCACAAAAGTACAAAAATTAAAATGCAAATATCTACTCTTGCCATCTCTTATTTTATTCAATTTTTTCAACTATCATGTTGGTCTATGTACTTCTAAGTAATATCTTCCTGCAAACACGCATACACAGCCCACAGACCCACTCACTCACACATACACAAACTGTCCCTCACACAAGTGATCACACACAGCCTGATAATATGGATTTAATTTAAAAAGTGTCAAACTGGGTAGGAGAAAGTTCATGAACCTGAACCCTAAACAAAGAACCAGGTAAAGCTGGAACAGAAGAGGTAATCTTCCCCAGGAAAGAGCACAATTCTTGGTTATCTAGTGCTGATCAGCAAGCTCTGAAAACAAATACGTAAGTATCATTATATGAATGTAGTAGGTTATATTTAGGAAGATATATGTATATACAAATATGTATATGTATACAATAACAAATAATGAATAAAGAGGTGAGAAATTTGAAGGAATATAGGGAGGGACATACAGGAGGACTTGTAGGAAAGGAAGGGAAGGGAGAATTGTAATTAAATTATAATCTCAAATACAAAATTAGAAGTCATTATTTTAAAAATCGAATTATTTAGTAGCTATCTTTTTTAAATAACCTGTTATTTACATTGCTATTTAAGTCCAAATGTATTGGTCATATTATCATAAATGAATATATATGTTAAGTTTATTTGAATCACCATTTCCTCAATCATTCCGCTATTGATGGACATCTGGTTTTTGCCATCAAAAATATAGAAGCAGTGAAAATTTAAAAGCCCTGTATCTGTGTACCTGTATATGGACCACACACACTTAAGGATTTCCACAGAATTGATACTCAAAAGTAGATGTTCTTAATAAGAAATAATACATTTTTAAATTTTTAGGGATTTGAAATAAATCTTATACAATACACACATACATACAAAAAGTCTAAATAAAGCCTATAAAAACAACAAAAGAACAAAACAAATTTCCTCATAGCCCAAGGGTTCTTAACCCTGTTCTAGGTCTAGAGAATCCCTGTATGGTCCCTTTGATGACCTACAGAGCTTAGGGTACAAAGGCCTCTTAGTACCTGTAACTTTCTTCCAACAAATTCTGGTTCAGGTTACTATCTATGTATGCTAGAAGAGTATTCAAATTAGAGATTCTTCCTTGACTGTTTCTCCTTTTGTGGTACTAGGAATTGAACCCAGGGCCTTGCTCGTGCTGGGCACCATCCCCATCCCCAGTGCTTCCTCAATTAATTTTAATTTCTGAGTAGAGGGACAAGTGATAGTTTCTTTGAAATTTGCTGGCTATGATTAATGGAAGCTATCTGTATGCTATTCATCTAGTTAAGATAGCTTTTGTGGCATAGCCTTTTCCTCCCATATCTACACTGTTCTCCCTTGCTTCTCTATCCATCCAACTCTGAGTCTTCTTCTTCTTTTGAAAACCCCCATCAAGTCTAGTTTGTGTTGACCTACTACTCATGGGAGTACAGCCTGTCTTGAATTGTGGTTTGATGTAGCCCAGGATAGCCTGGAATCACTGTATTCCTGACAATGACCCTGAGCTTATGATTCTCCTGCTTCTATCTCTTGTGTTCTGTGATTGCACATGTATTCTGTATCTTCCTCTGTTGATTCCTCCAGTTCTTCTTGTATCGCAACTCTAACACTGTACTAAAATCGATGTTGATTGATAGTAATTCCCTCACAAACTTTCACTGGAAATCCCCTGTGTAAAGTCTCTAAAGATTAAGAATGAAATAGAAGTTTTTGGCCTCCAGTCATTAAAATAAATGACCCCTAAAGCTGTTGTCCCTCTTGTCAAAAGTTTAAGATAGTTTGGAGTCTCCTTGCCCTCTATGAAGCCTCTCTCCTGAGAGTCCTGTGGCCGATCATGCCATGCTGGTATTTTTCCCAGATATTAAAATAACCCTGACAGATAGAGACCAGCAATTGACCCAGACATGGTGATGCACAACTTTAATTTTGGCACTCAGGAGGCAGAGGCAAGTGTAGCTCTGTGAAGAGTTCAAGGCCAGCTAAGGCTACAAAGCTATGTCACAAAAAATATTGCCGACCACATGAGTTCAATCTTAAGCACTGTGAGTAGATGAAACCAAAGGGAAGAAGAGAGTTATTATGTTCAAGAGGCAAAAATATTGTTTTCCTAAATGATCTGAATGAAATTCACAGTTTATCCTACTGAAGGACCTTGGAATCTGAGCTGTCTTTTAGAGTGCAGGATGCAAAGCCTTGCTCCTCATTCTACACTAGGTTTTCTCAGGACATACTTACCACCCAGCCAGCACAGGGTCTGTGAAAGGATCCCTGTGATGGCTGATACCTTGTGTGTGAAAGATATGGGTGGATATCATAGAAGAAAGAGTGGCCATATCACTTTCAACAGGAGAGCTGTACATGTATGACGGGATTTATATCATAGGCATAAGAGTGCATAGAAACAGAGGCCATGAACCTTTCCAATGTTGTGGAGGGGGCACCTCCATTTGAGACTCACTCATGAGACTCTCTGTGAGGATAAAGTCCCTGAACAATCAGAAGGCCTGAAGTTTGGAGTGGAAGGGAGCTGTAGGACTCTGACAGTAAAAGAGGAAAAGGAAGCCTGGTAGATGTTCTGGGTGAGGTGGGCTTAACCTTGGTTAGAATGATTTGGTTGCTTTAGTGCCTGTTGGATGTTGTTCTGTAACCAAACTTGGAGTAGGAAGAAAGGGGACATTGAAATCTGTTAGTGAAGAAGTCTTCTGATGTTTCTCCTGGATGATAACAAGTAGACATTATCCCTAGTGTTCTCTCCAGTCACCCTGACCAGGCATGAGAGAAGACAACAGGAAGAAGAATGAACATCAGGACTGGAACCCAAGGGAAGCAATGGAAGGGTATGTGTATGAGTGTGCTGGGCTCTCTAGACCAGGTTGGCCTCAAACTCACTGAGATCTCCCTGTCTCTGCCTGCCAAGTCCTGTCATTAAAGGCGTGTATCACCATTGCCAGATGAGCTGGCTAATTCTAAATACAGGTTTTCAACACACACACACACACACACACACACACACACACACACACACACACACACACAAAGTAGCTCAAACGCCAGAGGAACAAGCCAATAATTGACATTCCTCCATGGTTCCTACTTTGGCTTCCCTGATGAAGACTATAGCCTGTAAACTAATCTAAACCCTCTCCCCTTCCCCCAAGTTATTTTGGGTCAGTGTTTTTATCACAGCATCAGAAAAGCGAACTAGAAAAATATCAAGCTACTACAACTCAAAAGTAAGAATACGGATATCCCAGTTACAAATGAAGAAAATATTTTTAAAAATTTCCATGAAAAATAGTAATGAGCATGTGGAGAGAGAGAATTCAGAACTCACATAAGCTGCTTGCTGGGATATTGGATACTTTGAGAGACAATTGTGTAGGTAGTTTCTTTAAAATTTTCACATGAACTTGCCTTGTGCTTAGCAGTTCCAGTCCTTGAAATCTACCCAAAAGATATGAGAGCATATATCCACAAAAAGATGTGCCCACAACTGTTCATAGTAGCAATGCTTGTGAGAGTCAAACACTGAGGACAGTCTACATGTCCTCATGCCATGACTATAGAAAACATGTTATGGCCACACAAGGCAAAGCTACTCAGCAATACAAGGGAAGAAATCACTGACTCATTTTATGACAGGATGAACATCAAAAACATGATGAATGAAATAAATTGTGAAGATTAGTTGGCAAACTCATGAAAATTCATTATTGCCTTTGTTCTCTTCTATATATGAAAATGTCTGTATAATAAAATGCAACCCTTAGTAATTCTTTTACAGAAATAGAAGAACAGGCCCATGCTGGTTTTATGTTAATGAACCTGGGCTGGTAGAGCAAAATATACACAAAGTGCTCAAAAACCTCCTGACCTACAGGCTCACTACATCCCTAATGCCTCTATGCCTTGGTATTCAAATCCCTTAATTGTTTGGCTCCTTCCCCTCCTTGGCCCCATGTTGGCAACTGGAACACTCCTTGCCCTAGCCCTTGTGTCATCCAGTTTTTGCAGTATCAGATAAACAAACAACTTTACCAAAATTGTCACAGATTGGGTGACAATTCAATACCAAATTATCTCCCCCAAATAGAGAATGATGATAATTATTATTCCTCCCCCTTATAAATAAGAAATAAGAAAGGAGGAGCTATGGAACTGTCTTAGATCTAAGAGGGGGGTTGAAGTGCGCTTTGAGCCCAAGGAATTCTCGTCCTGAGATTGGAAGGCATTCAGCTGCTCCCCTTTTTCTTAGCCCTGATAAGACTAAGCTAAATACTAAATGCTGCCTGCTTCACAGCAGGTCACTGACAAAGGAATGTGGCCTGTTTGGTGTTTATCTGAATGCTGTAGCTGGAAGGCCTAGGGCTGTGCCCATTTTCTGATAAGGTGTCTTCCTCTTTCCCCTGTGAGACCACATCTTATGGAGCAGGTGCTTTTCCAGGACTTTGGCAATTAGAATACCAATGAACCCCCACACGCATATGGGGTCACTCCATTATCACTGTCTTAACCAATAGCCCTGTCCCTGGATGCCAAGGATCCTCCTCCAGCTTTTTCCCTATAAAGTAACCACCCTTGCTTCAATAAACTGAGCTGTTCCACTGATAACAGTCTCCTGGGAAATCTGTTTCCTCTCAGCCTCTGACCAAAGACATACCCAGACTGGCATGGACCCACCCTGTGCTTTCTTCCCTGAAGTTGAGCAACTTCCTGGGGAGGAGAGTAAACAAAGAAGTCAACATTAGACCTCTATCAAAAGTGGAGTTGGTGAAAATCTTTTCCCATTCTGTGGGCTGCGGTTTTGTCTTATTGACAGTGTGTTTTGCCTTACAGAAACTTCAATTTCATGAAGTTCCATTTGTTAATTGTTGATCTTAGTGCCTGAGCTATTGGTGCTATGTTTAGGAGTGGCCTTCTGTGCCAATGCATTCAAGACTTTTCCCACTTTTCCTTCTGTCAGGTTCAGTGTATCTTGTTCTATGTTGAGGTCATTGATCCATTTAGACTTAAGTTTTGTGCAGGGTAGCTAATATGGGTCTCTTTGCATTCTTCTATATGCAGATATCCAGTTTGACTAGCATTATGTGTTGATGATGCTTTCTTTTTCGTTCTTTTTTTTTTTCAGTGTGTATTTCTGGTTTCTTAATCAAAGATCAGATGTCGATAAATGTATGGATTTATGTCTGGATCTTCATTTTGGTTCCATTGATCAACATGTCTCTTTTTTTATGACAATACCATGCAATTTTTTATTACTATATCTCTTTAAGTACAGCCTGAAATCAGGAATGGTGATAGCTCCAAAAATTCCTTTATTTTTCAGGATTATTTTGGCTATCCTGTGCTTTTTGTTTTTCCATAGGATGTTGAAAAATGTCCTTTCAAGGTCTGTAAGGAGTTGTGTTGGGATTTTGATAGGGATGGCATTGAATCTGCAGATTGCTTTGATAAGATAGCCATTTTTACTATGTTAATCCTACCGATTCAGAGCATGGGAGATCTTTCCATTTTCTCAGATATTCAATTTCTTTCTTCAAAGACTTAAAGTTTTTCTCAAACAAGGCCTTCACTTGCTTGGTTAGTGCCACTCCAAGATATTTTATGTTGTTTCTGGCTATTGTGAAGGGTCTTGTTTCCCTGATCTCTTTCTTAGTCAATTTGTCTTTTGTTTATAGGAGAGCTACTGATTTTTGAGTTGATTTTGTAGCCAGCCATTTCACTGAAGTTCTTTATCAGCTAATAGGAGTTCCCTAGTAGATTTTATGTGGTCACTTATATACACTATTATACCATCTGCAAATAGAGATACATTGACTTCTTTTCCAATTTGTATCCCCTTGATCTCCTTCTGTTCTTTTATTGCTCTTGGTAAGACTTCAAGTACTATATTGAATAGGTCTGGAGAGAGAGGGAAACCTTGCTTTGTTCTTGATTTTAGTCTAATTGCTTTGAGTTTCTCTCCATTTAATTTGGTATTCACAGTAGACTTGCTATAAATTGCCTTTGTTATGTTTAGGTATGTCCCTTGTATCTGTAATCTCTCCCAATACTTTTATCATGAATGGATGTTACATTTTGTCAAAGATTTTCTCAGCATCTAGTGAGATAATCATGTCTTTTTTTTCTTTCAGTTTGTTTATGGGTGGATTACATTGACTGATTTTCATATGTTGAACCATCTCTGGGATGAAGCCTATTTGATCATGGTAGATTATCTTCTTGATGTATTCTTGGATTCAGATTGTCAGTATTTTATTGAATATTTTTGCATGTATGTTCATGAGGAAAATTGGTCTGTAATTCTTCTTTGTTGAATCTTTGTGTGGTTTGGGTATCAGGGTAACTGTGGCCTCATAGAATGAGTTTCGCAGTGTTCCTTCTGCTTCTATTTTCTGCAATACTTTGAGGAGTATCGTTGTTAACTCTTCATTGAATATCTGATAGAATTCTGGAGCAAAACCATCTGGCCATGGAATTTTATTTATTTATTTTTATTTTTTGGTTCAGGAGACACTTAATGTCTGCTTCTATTTCCTTGGATTAAGTTTTAGGAGCTGAATTCCTAGGTTTGTCTTTAATGGCTGAGTGTATTGTTACTTAGTTATTTTATCTTCTCTGGTTTTCTGTGTTTTGTGGCTTTCTTGTTGAGCAGGGGGTCTCTAAGGTGGGTGCTGGAGCTGTGGTAGCTGCCTTGACCTTTGGTCCAGCAGGGAGTCCCCTTCTGAGTTGGGGGCTGGGTCTTGGACAGTGTTCTTCGGGCTTGGGTGGCTTGATCTAGAGCAGCATCTGCCTGCCTGGTCTCCTGGCTGGGTTTTGTGGTCAGTGCCAGGGCAGGGGCTGGGTGCCCCAGTTGGTCTATGGACTGATCTCCTGGAATTGGCTTGCTTGCTCTTCCTGCACCAGGGCAGAGATTATCTGCCTCAGTTGGTCTCTGGGACTCAGAAGCCATTTCCAGAAGGAGTATGGTTGAGAAGATGGAGGTGGTTTGGGGCTTTGGGCCTGTTCTGGTCAAGTGTAGTGGAGGGATCAGTGAGCAGGATTTCTACCTGATCTCCTGGAGCTGGCTTGCTCTGCCTGCACCAGGGCAGGAGCTGTCTGCCCAGTTGGTTTCTGGGACTAAGAGGCAGGAACAGGAGGGAAGAGTGGTGGGAAAATGGGGCTGGTTCTGGGTTTGGGGCTGGGCTGGACAGGGCAGGTGTAGTGGGAGGGGTCAGTGAACAGGATTCCTACTGGATCTCCTGGAGCTGGTTTGCTCTGCCTGCACCAGGACAGGGGCTGTCTGCCCAAGTTGGTCTCTGAGACTCAGAAACTGAAAATTTCTTTTAAAAATATATGTATATATACACAGACTTATATGTAGTATATGTAATTTTAGGTAAATGGATGATTCCTTTAACTTTTTCAGGCATTGTTATTTTACCTCTTATTTACCTACCTTATTTCATCTCTCCCAATTAACCACACCTCCTTGTTTTTCCACATTTCCCCCCCTTCAAATTACATTAAAACTGTTATTTCTCTCTTTATCAACCCCATGGTCCCTTTTTATTTTATTTTTTTGCTTCTGCTGTTACTCCAGGTTATAGATTCATATCTGAAGATTTGAATTAGGAGCTACATATGAGTGAGAACATGTGATGTTTGTTTTTCCAGACTGATTACCTGACTCAATGTAAGTCTCTTCTAGTACCATCCATTTGCCTGCAAATTTTTATTTACAACTACATTGTATTCCAAGGTGTACATTTGCATTATCTAGTCATCAGTTGAGAGACATTTAGACTGTTTCCATTTCCTAACTATTGTGAATAGAGCAGCAATGAACACAGCTGAGCAAATATCTATGGAGTATGAGGTCAAGTCCTTTGGACACATGCCTAGGTATGGTATAGCTGGATCATTTGGTAGATTTATTTTTAGCTTTGTGAGTGTTCTCCACCCTGATTTCCAGAGAAGCTGCACCAATTTGTAGTCTGACCAGCAGGAAATAAGGGTTCTCCTTCCCCCATATCCCCTCCTTTATTTGTCAGTTGTTTTGATTTGCATTTCCCTAATTACTAGTGATAATAAGCGTCTTTTTTTGTTGGGAGCCGATATCATTAGCCATTAGAGGATGGCGCAGGCTCCCTGCTTCCTGGATTCCTCACGGGAACGTTGTTTGCTTTTGCGCATGCACTGGCTGTGTAAACTGCTCAAGTTACCCACATGCTAATGGGGATCGTAAAAACCACCGGTTGAAGGCAGTATACTAATTAGGTTCTGCGAGAGCACCAATTGGCAGGGAAAGACATTCCCCAGAGCTCTATATAGCCGGGGGGCTTCTAGGCTCGGGGTCTCTTTCCATCTGAAACCTAAAAGAGCTGTGAATAATAAACTTCCGTCAGAAGGATCCTGTTTTGCCGCGTCTCCTTTATCGGCGAAGGTAGCGCGCGACAAACTGGTGCCGAAACCCGGGAAGCTGCCGACTCCTGGGCAGAGGAACAATACAAGGGACCCCCGACCGCTCATCGGAGAGGGATTCAGAACTGACGGCGCGTGGAGCCTAGGCACTTTCCTGCAAGGTATGGTTGTTCTGAGCGACCCGTTTATTGAGCTCGCTTGTTTCGTTTTGCTTTGTTTTATTCTCATTGTATTATGCTGTTTCTGTGCCAATTGCCATAAGCCTGGAAAGGAATGCACGTACCCTTTTTGTGACAGAGATTAAATCACTGTAAGTCTCAGGTAAATAACTGAGCAAGCGCTCCCGCTCCTGTAGATAAAGGAAGCATGGGAAATCAACAGATAAAGCCGATTCTGGATGCAATGCAGGCGTTGCTTAAGCAGAGAGGTTTAAAGATATCTGAAAGGGTGCTGAAAAATTTTTTAAAAGAAATAGAAAGAGTAGCACCGTGGTTTGTTGGTACAGGGTCCCTAACTAAGGGCTCCTGGGACAAACTCGGAATAGATCTAGCTAACGAAAAGGAGAAATCTAGGTTGAGACCAGGCACATGGCCAATTTTTAAAATGATTAGAGCTTGCATAGAGGACGACAGATGCCAAGACAAAGTGAGGGAGGGACAGCGAGCATTAGCTGATCATCAGGACAGTCTATCAGAAGCAGGAAAGGGAGGGGAAAAGGTAAAAAATAAACTTCCCCAAAGGAAACAAAAAGATAAAAGGGATCATCAGGATAGTCTATCAGAAGCAGAAAAGGGAGGGGAAAAGGTAAAAAATAAACTTCCCCAAAAGAAACAAAAGGATAAAAAGGATAGAGAAAAACAAGAAAAGGACAAAGAAGGAGAAAAGCGGGAAAGTAGACAGAGACTGTACCCAGTACTGGATGAGTTTCGAAACCTTAGAGTGGAGTCCTCCTCCTCTGAGGAGACGTCCTCGGAGGGGGAGGAATCTAAAACTAGTTCAGGAGAAGAGGAAGAGGAAGTACTGGACCCAACAGAAAGAGCAGAGTTAGAAGAGGAAGCTGCTAGGTATGAACAAAGAAGATATGGACCCGATCCTCCTTATGCACCCACGTGTAGTCCAACAGCGCCACCTTTGGAGGAACTAATGGTGGTGCACCCAAAAATTAAGAAAAAGAGGGACAACATGAAGGTAACAAATTCTCTTATTTCAGACAAAGAAAGAAAGAAGATTAGAGCTGCCTTTCCAGTATGGGAAGAAGCAGGACAAAGACAGTATTCTCAGCTAGATTTGAAACAATTAAAGGCCTTAGTAGATGCAGTTCAGACATATGGAGTCACGGCCTCATTTACTGTGGCATTGGTTGAAAGACTTACCGCCTCAGCAATGACTCCAGATGATTGGTATAACACTGTTAAAGCAAGTCTCACGATGGGACAATATTTAGACTGGAAATCCATTTTCCAGGATCTTTGTATGAGTCAGGCTAGAAAAAATGCAGCGGATCAGCATCCTCAATGGAATTTTGATATGCTTACAGGACAAGGTCAATGGGCTGCAAATCAAACAGTTTTTCCATCTCAAGTATATGAACAGATTAATCATGCTGCAGTTAAGGCATGGAAGAGTTTGCCCAATAAGGGACAAGTAGCAGGCAATTTAACAAAAATTATTCAGGGCCAAAATGAGCCATTTGCAGATTTTGTAGCCAGAATGATGGAAGCTGCAGCAAAAATATTTGGAGATTCTGAAACGGCTTTGCCACTGATAGAACAATTAGTTTTTGAACAATGTACAAAAGAATGTAGAAATGCTATTACACCATGGAAAGGAAAAGGTCTTAATGCTTGGATGAAAGCATGTAGAGAGATAGGAGGACCCTTAACAAACTCAGGATTAGCTGCTGCAATTTTATCCGCACAAAAGAGTAATGCTATAAAGTGCTACAAGTGCGGTAAAGCTGGTCATGTCCAGAGACAATGTCGAGATAATGTCAAAGACAATCAAAATGAAGGGAGGAAACAGCCAGGAATGTGCCCTAGATGTAAAAAAGGGAGACATTGGGCAGGTGAATGCAGATCAGTCAGAGACATCAAAGGGAGACCTCTTACTGAACAGTCAAAAAACGGGCAGAGGGGCCCCCGTCCCCAGGGCCCTCAAATGTATGGGGCAGTAGAGGAGACACCACTCCACGGGTCTGTGAAAGCAGCATCATCAGGAGGGTTACCTCTGGATCAGCAGGATTGGACTTGCACTCCACCACCAGAGCAGTACTAACTCCTACCATGGGGTGTCAGCCTATCCCCTCGGATCTGCATGGTCCGTTACCTCCTGACACCGTAGGATTGGTTATTGGCAGATCATCCACTACCTTGAGAGGATTAGTAGTGCATCCAGGAGTCATTGATCAGGGCTATGAAGGATGCATAAAGATCATGTGCTCTTCCCCCCGAGGAATAAGTTCTATCTCTCCTGGGGATAGAATAGCTCAGCTTCTTGTTCTCCCCAGTCTACATAACATGTTTCCAAGCAAAGATCAGGTCAGAGGAAACCGGAGATTTGGGTCCTCAGGAGGAGGCCATACCTTTTTATCATTAGAGCTAGATAGGAGGCCAACTCTGGAGCTAACAATTGAAGGAAAAATGTTCACAGGGTTGTTAGATACTGGAGCAGATACCACCATTATTTCAACTACTTGGTGGCCTCCGGAATGGCCTGTAAATCAGTCAGAGCAGTCTCTACAGGGTTTAGGGTATGAGGCTGCTCCCAATGTCAGTGCTAAAACGTTGCATTGGGAAGATCCAGAAGGAAGAAAAGGCATTGTTATCCCATACGTCCTGCCACTTCCTATTAACTTATGGGGAAGAGATGTTCTTAAGCAAATGGACTTTAGACTTACAAATGATTATTCCCCCCAAAGTCAAAACATGATAAAAAAGATGGGATGTGTGCCAGGAAGAGGTTTAGGGAAGGCTTTACAGGGGCGTACCAGTCCAATACCTATAAAAAATAAACAAGACAAGACAGGACTGGGTTTTTCCTAGAGGCCATTGAGGAGGCAATTCCTATACCTTGGCAGTCAGAGGAACCGGTGTGGGTTCCTCAATGGCCACTTACCTCTGAAAAATTACAAGCAGCAAAAGAATTAGTCCAAGAACAAGTAACATTGGGACACTTAGAGATCTCCCATTCCCCATGGAATACTCCAATATTTGTAATAAAAAAGAAGTCAGGAAAATGGAGACTTCTCCATGATTTAAGAGCCATCAATAGACAAATGCAAATCATGGGCCCTATACAGAGAGGGCTACCTCTCCTTTCTACATTGCCAAGACACTGGGATGTGATCATTATTGATATTAAAGATTGTTTTTTCTCAATTCCTTTACATAATAAAGATAAAGTTAGATTTGCCTTTACTTTGCCCAGTGTTAATCATGAAGAACCTGATAATAGATATCAGTGGAAAGTACTGCCACAAGGTATGGCTAATAGCCCTACCATGTGTCAAATCTATGTGGCAGCGGCAATTCAACCTGTTAGAGATAAGTATAAAAAGATTAGAATTTGTCATTACATGGATGATATCTTGCTTTGCTTTAATAATCTAAAAGTATTACATCAAGCATTTGCTATGCTGATGGAAAATCTAAAAGATAAGGGGTTGTTTGTAGCACCAGAAAAAATACAAGAAGGAGACGTGAATAAATTTCTAGGATCTATAATAACCTCTACTACTATTAAGCCACAGAAGGTGACAATAAGGAGAGATTCATTAAAGACTTTGAATGACTTTCAAAAATTGTTAGGAGATATTAACTGGATAAGACCTTACCTGAAGTTAACAACTGCTGAACTACAACCCTTATTTAAAATTCTGGAAGGAGATTCGGCAATAACCTCTCATAGAGAATTAACACCTGAAGCTTCTCAGACACTTGAGAAGGTGGAAGAATGCTTGAAGGAAGCATTATTGACACGTGTTGATCCCTCCTTGTCATTTCTATTATGCATCATCCCATCGCCTAAACAACCAACAGCAGTGCTATGGCAACAGGGGCCTTTGTTATGGGTTCATTCTCATACCTCACCAGGACATGTATTAGGACACTATCCTACCTTGGTGGCTGATTTGGCTATGAGAGGCATTCAACTAGCGTTGACACACTTTGGCAAAGAACCAGAGAAAATTATCAGCCCATATACTAAATTTCAGGTGCAAACACTTTGTGCCACCATTGATAATTGGGCTGTCTTGAGATGTGTTTTCTCAGGACAAATTGACAATCATTTTCCTAAACATCCACTTTTACATTTTGCTCGTACAAATGCTTTTATATTTCCTAAAGTCACTAAAAAAGACCCGATCCTTAACGCCACAGACATCTATACTGATGGCTCTAAAACTGGCATCGGAAGTTATGTTATAAATAATCAGCCTACACAAATCAAATATGATTTTAACTCTCCACAACTTGTGGAATGTGCTGTTGTAGCTACAGTCTTAAGAAAATTTCACGAACCTGTTAATATCATTTCTGATTCTCATTATGTAGTGAGAGCTGTTCAAATTTTAGAAGTGGTTGATTTAATAAACTCTAAAAGCACAGTGGCTACTGTATTTTCGGATATACAGACATCAATAAGAAACAGAACTAATCCTTTCTTCATTCAACATATTAGAGCTCATACTCTGTTACCTGGCCCCATGGCTACTGCTAATGCCATGGCGGATAAAGCTACAAAAGGGATTTATTTGGCTACCTCTCCTATTCAATTGGCTTCTGAATTCCATACCCTATATCATGTCCCAGCTAATACATTGAGACAAAAATTTCATATATCTCGTGCTGAAGCTCGAGATATTGTACTTAAGTGTAACAACTGTGCAGAGTTTCGCTCTGTACCATCCTTTGGTGTTAACCCTAGAGGGTTACAGCCATTACATATTTGGCAAATGGACGTGACTCATTATAATGGCTTTGGAAAAATGAAATATATTCATGTATCTGTGGATACCTGTTCTGGCATTATCCATGCAACCCCCCTGGCGGGAGAGAAGGTGATTCATGTAATCACTCATTGCCTAGAGGCATGGGCAGCCTGGGGCAAACCATTACAACTAAAAACTGACAATGGTCCGGCGTATACATCTAAGCCATTTCAACAATTCTGTCAGAGAATGGGAGTTCATCACGTGACTGGGCTACCCTATAATCCACAAGCTCAAGGCATTGTGGAACGTGCTAACGGCACTTTAAAAGTCTACCTACAAAAACAAAGGGGAGGAATAGGCCCCACCATGGGACCTAAGACATCTATCTCCCTATCCCTATTTACTCTAAATTTTTTAAATTTGGACTCAGAAGGACGGTCTGCTGCGGACAGACATGCTTCTCACACTGTTCCGAAAGAACAAGTCAAATGGAAAGATGTGATCAATAATCAATGGAAAGGCCCGGATCCAATATTAATAAGATCCAGGGGAGCTATTTGTGTTTTTCCACAGGACCAAGAAAACCCAATCTGGGTACCTGCAAGGCTAACCAGAATTGTCAAAAAAGAAGATGTGGAACCCAGAACCATGGATCCTGACATGGATACTCCTGAACCAACAGACACAAGCTGAAGAACTACGTTGGGGTATAATGTCAACATTCCCAAAGCCTATGCCAGTTATGTTCGATACTCAAGTATTTCCTAGATTTTTTACAACAAATGAATCTTTAGGATTAGCAACTCTTCCTTTGGATGAAATTAGAGCAGAAATTCCAAACAATGTGAGTTGGTCTGTCAAAGGAAGTTTGTGTTTTACTGTTAATGAGAGTAATATAGAGTGTATAATTTTAAAACAATTTTCAAAAGCAAAAATAACGCCAAGAAATATTAAGAATAATACAATTCATAATACTACAGTATTGTTTGCCACGTGGCCAAAAAACTGCTAGTGATTCAGAGAAAAATCAAAAGTTTTATGCACCCAAATGTAAAAATCCACAACTTGATTATCAGTTAGTTTGGACTGGGTGTCAAGGTAAGGAGGTCCTTAAGATAAGTGATGAATTCACTTTTTCACCATTAAGAGGGGCAGGAAATTATACTACAATGACTCCTACAGATGGGGTTAATCCTTTTGATATTTGGCTGTTATGCGGAAATAATGGAAGTTGTACTGATATTACCCCTATGTCCATGCTTTTAGGAGGAAGTTTACGTAAAGGACAAATTAATATTACATTGGCGTCCATTACGGAAGGCGGAAATGATAAAATAAAACCAGTAAAAGATTTGACAACAATAGTAGAATTTGCGCCCACCCCAGTTTGTGTGTGGCCGCCATTTATTTGGGTTGTTTGTAATTATAATAACTGTTCCTATGCCTCATGTTGGAATGCAAGTATACATAAAACAGCCACTGTGACTCGAATGCCTCGATTTGTTCCAGTTCCTGTAAAAACGACCGGTTCTATAAATCTATTTAGACAAAAAAGGGACTTTGGTATAACTGCAACCATTGCCACTATTATAGCAGCTACAACAATAGCCGCTTCTGCTGCTGCTTCAACATTGGCGTTGTCTGGTCAGGTACAGACTGCAGCCACTTTAAATAATCTCTCGGCCTCGGTCAGCCAAGCCATTGATGTCCAAGCCTCTGTGAACACTCAGATTAGAGGTGGACTCATGATTGTGAACCAACGTATAGATTTGGTACAAGAACAAGTTGATATTTTGTGGCAGATGGCACAACTGGGCTGCGAGATAAAAATGCCTGGGTTATGCGTGACATCCATTCTATATGAAAAGTTTACTTACGCGGCTAACCTGTCTAAAGAATTGTCTCAACAGCTACAGTACAATTGGTCTGCTGAATTTGATACAACAATGAGAAGATTACGGATGGCCATTATACAGATCAACTCCACTCGACTTGACTCTTCCTTAACCCAGGGGCTTTCTACTTGGTTTCTTTCTGCCTTTTCCTACTTCAAAGAGTGGGTGGGAGTCGGGCTTTTCGGCTGTATGACTCTGGCAGGAGTGTTAATTACATTTTGGTTGCTCTGCAAATTTAATAGACAACATCAAAGAGATAAAATCATGATCACTCAAGCCTTACTCGCCATAGAACAGGGAGCATCCCCTCAAGCTTGGTTAAATATGCTCAAACAATGAGACACTGTCTTGAATACTGGTACTCCTGAGGGCTCAGGATCCCATTGCACCAGGATACCACAAGACAGACCTGTGTTACCTCCCAGGGCTCGTGTTCCCATTGCACGGGATAAAGGTACACAGGGTCCTCCTCCATGTAACCTCCTTGATCGCTCAAAGCTGTTGGATCAGCGGGCTAGATCGGTAAATACATGGTTGCAGTTTGACATATTAATTAAAGTAAAAGGGGGAGATGTTGGGAGCCGATATCATTATCCATTAGAGGATGGCGCAGGCTCCCTGCTTCCTGGATTCCTCACGGGAACGTTGTTTGCTTTTGCGCATGCACTGGCTGTGTAAACTGCTCAAGTTACCCACATGCTAATGGGGATCGTAAAAACCACCGGTTGAAGGCAGTATACTAATTAGGTTCTGCGAGAGCACCAATTGGCAGGGAAAGACATTCCCCAGAGCTCTATATAGCCGGGGGGCTTCTAGGCTCGGGGTCTCTTTCCATCTGAAACCTAAAAGAGCTGTGAATAATAAACTTCCGTCAGAAGGATCCTGTTTTGCCGCGTCTCCTTTATCGGCGAAGGTAGCGCGCGACATTTTTTAAAGATAATTCTTAGCCATTTTTATTTCTTCTTTGGAGACATCTCTGTTCAGATCACAAAACACCCCCCTCTTTAGTGGATTATTTGGTTTTCCAGTTCACTTTATATATTCTGAGTATTGATCCTGTCAGATGTGAAGAAGACAAAGATTCTCATTCTATAGGCTTCTTCTTCACCCAGTTAATTGTTTCTTTAGCTGTGCAGAGCTTTTTAGTTATATGAAGTCCTGCTTGTCAATTCTTGGGCAAACCGATTCCTATTCAGAAAGTCCTTCCTACATCTATATGTTGTAGGGTACTGCCTATGTCACCTTCTAATTCTTTCAGTGTTTCAGGCTTCACATTGAGATCTTTGATCTATTTGAGGTTTTGTGTAAAGTGATAGATATGGATCTAATTTCATTCTGCATGTGGACTTCTAGTTTCTAAACAGCATTTGTTAAAGATGCATTATTGGCAAATATTAGATAGCTCTAGTTACTTGTATTCATGTTAGGGTCTCCTTTTTTGCTCCATTGGTCTACAAGTCTCTTTTTGTGCCAGGACTCTACTATTTTTATTAATGACTCAACAATATCTGAGGTATGGAAGGTCAGTATTTCTAGTGCTGTAATTTTTGCGCAGGATTGATTCAGCTATTCAGGTTCTTTAGTGGTACCATATGATTTTTTTTTGTTGTTGTTGAGACAGGGTTTCTCTGTTGTAACTCTAGCTGTCCCAGAACTCTCTGTAGATCAGGCTGGCCTCAAACTCACAGAGATCTGCCTACCTCTGCCTCCTGAATTAAAGGCGTGCACAACCACCACCCAAGTCCATATGCATTTTAGGATAGTTTATTTTTTCTACTTCAGTGAAGACGACAATGAGAAATTTGACTTGGATTGCATGGAGTCTGTTAATTAATTTTGATAGGGCGGTCATTTTCACAATATTCTATTAATCCATGAACACTAGATGTCCTTCCATTTTCTACTGTCTTTGTCTTTCTTCAAGAGGTCTAAGTTTTCATTGTAAAGGTCCTTCACCACATTAGTTAGGTTTATTCCTTATATTTTATTTTCTTAGAGGCAATTGTGAATGCAAGTGTGTCCATGATCTTTCTCTGTGTTCTGTATCCTGACACTTTATGGAAACTATAGACTATTTTTTCTAGAAGTTTTCTGGCATTTTTTTTTTTGATATCTTAAATGTAATATATCATATACAAATGAATACAACCCAACTGTATACCTTTAGTCTCTTCTTGTCTTATTGCTCTAGCTAGTGCTGGAGTGCAATATTGAAAAGGAGTAGGGATAATGGGCAGCCCTGTCTTGTTCTTGATTTCAATGGATTTGCTTTACTTTTTTCTGTTTAGGATGATGTTGGTTGAGTTTCACATATTATGAAAAGGTATACTTCCTCTAGTACTTCTCTCCCTACACCTTTGGCCATGAAGGTATGTTGGAGCTTGTCAAAAGATTTCTCTGCATCTACTGAGGTGATCATGTGATTTATTACATTTATTGACTTCTATATGTTGAATTACTCATAAAGCCAAACTAGTCATGGTGGATAATCTTTTTTGATGTATTTGGCTTGGGAATATTTTATTGAAGAATATTAATTCTATGTTTAGGGATATTGACCTGTTGTTCTTTGATTTTTAAATGCTACATCTTTACCTGGTTTTGGTGTAAATGTTGGCTTTATAGTAGGAATTTGGGAAAGTCTCCCCTGCACCCCCACCTCTCTCTCTCTCAATTAAGAATGGTTGTATGTAGACCTTCCTTGACAGTCTGGTAGAGTTATGCTATGAATCTATTTTGGCCTGGACCTTTTTCAGTTGGACGGCTTTATACTACTGTTTCAAGTTCTTTTGTTATAGGTTTGTTTAAGTTGCTGTTCTCTTCTTGGTATAATTTTAGTGATTTGACTAAGTCTAAAAATTTCTCCATTTTGTTTAGTTTTCCAACTTAATGGAGTAGAGGGTTTTTGAGTATTCTTTGGTGTCTGCAGTGATGTTTTGATTCTGTTCATTTAAGGTCTCTTTTTTGGATAGTTGGGGAAAAGGCCTGTCAACTTGTTTATCTGTTCCAAGAATTAGATAACAAATTTGTTGATTCTTTGTAATGTCTTGTTTCCAGTTCATTAATTTCTGCTTTTTTTTTTTTTTTAATTTCATGCCATGTACTGAGTATTAGTTTGGTTTGTTCCTGTTTTTCCAAAGTTTTGAGTTGCATTATTAAGTCATTCATTTGTGTTCTGAGTTTTTAATGTAGGCACATAGATCTATAAATTTCCCTTGTAAGAATGATTGTAATGTGTTCAGAGGATTCATTGTATTGTGTTTTTATTTTCATTTAGTTCCAAGATTAAAAATAAAAGATTTTTGACAATCAGCAAAAGGTTGTTAACTTCATGAGTTTGTGTGCTTACAAGAGGTTTGCTTGCTGTCAATTTTAACATTTATTGTATTGTGGTTAGAGAGGATATAATGATTTGTCCTAGTTTACCGAAGTTTTAAAGATTTGTTTTGTTTCTCAATATGTGATCTTATTTTACAGAAGTTTCTGTGGGTTGCTGAGTATAATTCAGCTTTCACTACCTGGATTGTCTTTGTCATTTCAATCAAACTCACGTTTGTGTTTTCTTGGACATCTATTGGGCATTATTCTCTTTTAAGTTCATTCTCTTTTAGTTTGTTGATTTTTTTTTATTGTTTGTTTTTCATTGAATTCTTTGAAGTTTATGACTGTTCTTTTAAATCCTCTGTCCTGTGGATCATCTATGTAATTTGCATTAGAGAAAATTTTTATAAGACTGGTGGATTTGAGGGTGGGAATACTTCCTTGGTCTTTCATACTAATATTCTGTAATGAGATCTGGTCATGTGGACTTCTTTAGGTAGTTCTGTGCCTATTACAGACACAGCAGGCTGGGATGGAGCACAGAATATATGGGCTGGGTTGAGCTTGAAGGTTGGCTTAGATCAGTGATTCTCAACTTTCCTAATGCTGCAATAGTTCCCCATGTTATGGTGACTCCAAACCATAAAATTACTTTTGTTGCTACTTAATAACTGTAATATTGCTACTGCTATGAATTGTAATGGAAATATGTGATATGTAGATGGTCTTAGGTGATCCCTGTAAAAGGGTCATTTGATCCCCAAAGGGGTTGCAAACCATAGGTTGAGAATTGCTGGTTTAGGTGGAATGAAGTCAGGTGGACACAGTGCTGGCACATGGGGTGTACATGTTGGTCCCAACCGAGAACTTGGGGCACAGGTCTGATAACTATAATATAATTATAATCAACATTTCTTAATTGAGAAAACTAAATAAAGGACAAGGTTTCTGATACTTTCTCTTAGCAACAGCAAAAATACATCAGTTGGGAGTATAAAGATCAATCTTTTGAACCTGAGTATTCGTTCTCTCCATACCAGAGAGGGGCAAAGGGGTGTTTTCCTAGCCTGGCAGTGTTCGGTTCAACTGCAATCAATGCCTGACCTGACGGGACACTTCTTACAGGGGAACAGCTCATTTTTCAGAATATTTCAAATATTTTCATTGTAAGAACTATGAAGAAAAGACACACGTGACAACAGTTCATGAAAATTCATATCTAGAAAATTCATTACTTACATACCACATCCTACTAGCTTACAGAATTCTAATTTATTAGCCAATGTGATTTTAAAATTCTACTTCAGAAGTCTTTATTGGAGTAAAAAGATCATATACTCTGCATAACTCTAATGTACTGAACAGTGCCTGTGGCTCTTGGGGGATTACATTATGGGTGCCAGAGTCCTTGGCAGGAATAAAAATGCTCCTGAGGTGGCAGCTCCATTCCTTCACATTCCACACAGATGAGGACCCAAAGTGCTAAGTGCATTTTTCAAGCATATATTCTGAGACTCTTTAAAGCCCCAATAAATTTTGAAAGACAAATTCATAGATACTCTTTGAGAGTGAGAATAACTGTTAAATCTCCTCTCAAAATCTTGTGACACTACAGGGTCTAGACCTTGATATAAGTTAGAAACTCATCACAGAACTGCTCAATCAAGTCCATCAGACTTGAGAACTGGTAGTCACGAAGCAGGTGAAAGGGTAGTGTCTGTACCAGCCAGGTCTGGGGACCTGGTTACTGCACTGTCATACATCAAAGTCCTTCAGCTCTCCCCAGCTGGCACCTATTTTCACTTTCACTTTCAGCTTCACAGAAAGATTTATAGCACATTCCATTTCATTCTTGACAATCTGAGCTACCTACAAGTTAAAAAAAAAAGTTAATAATCTCTGCCACATCAAAGGATGCTTCCCAGCTTACCCACTGAGAAAGGGATAAAGCAGACTGGCACTCTGCATTCAGTGGTGTTTAAATACAATTAGAAATGAGCCAGACATTCAGATTGCCCTGTACTGATGAGAAGTTTAGAACTTGGAAACCCTCAGGGCAAGATCCCAGACTCTTATGTTCCCCAAACACCTCTGCATCAAGAATCCCCTTACTCTCAGAATGAAGGGAAGCATGCTTCCTTCTTTTCTCCCTGAAGGGACTCAACATTTGTAGAGCTAGCCTGTGCTAGAGGGTCCAAATACAACGCAAATGGCAAAGAACTGTCCGTTTTGACCCCCACTGTCACTGCTGCCTACAGAATGGACTGTGCACGCCAAAAATACCTGAACAACATCCTCTTCGGCTACTTCATATAAAAGCTCGTCATGAAGCTGAAGGATGAGGAATCCTCCTCTCATAGGACAAAACATCCCTTTAAGTTTTCTCTTCGGCAATAATCCTGCCCCAAGAAAAATAGCAAAACTGAGTAGCATGTCATCAAACTACAGGGAAGTTGTATTTTGTTTTGTTTTCTAATGATTTTGAAAAACTTGAAATTTTAATTAGTATGTTAAAATGTAGGTTTTAGAAACATAAGGAAAATAACTACTAACTGGCTGCTACTTAGCCTCACCATCAGGCAAACTCTAGTCACCAATACGTCCTTGAAGAAAGAAAGAAGTAAACAGGATATAAAGAGCTTGATCTAAAACTCCATTTCTCAGAAGTATCCATTGTTTTCTTTTTCCATGGAATCCCTTCACCTATGAGTGGCAGTACCAGGTGCCACGGGCCCTGAGTACTACTCCAGGAAACAGTCAGTTCTACCAGGCCATGTTTCATAAAGGACTTCCCTGGCCCCTGTGTGCCACGTCATGTGGCAGAAGTTGTGTTTGCCCAATGGACTGTACACTCTGTAAAGTTCCAAACCTAGCCCACAGGTGAACCTCAGCACATTTGTGAGTACCATGAATTGTAGGTTAGTCTGTAGGTAGTCTGTGACAATGATCTGTATATTTTTAGTAAATTTGCAAAAGGTCGATGACTCATAGCATGGTGAACAATCAGTGTCTTAGATTTAGCTACTGTTTCCTAAGAGCTGGGCCCAATTACAGACTGTGTTCTTCATAGTAACTGCCTCTCACACTTCACAGCAGTGCTTCCTTTCTGTCATACAATTCCCTCCATATCCTTCATGCCCAACAATAAATTTCACCAACATGTGCTACTTCTGTCATAAAGTCTTTGAACTGCCATTAATTGTCTGCAGCCTGATCTTGCTCAGAGATGGCTGGAGAAAAAAGGCAGTTAAGCATACAGCAAGTTGCTTCCACACTAGGGTTGCAAACCTGTGTATGTGTGCCAGCCTGGCTGAGATTTACCTGCTACAACATGCCCACTGAACCACACAAAGACTGTCTAGATACTCTAGTTTTTCTACTTTCTTATCATAATTTTGTCCTCACATTTCCCTCAGTTCCTGGTTTCTGACCCAGAATGTCATGAATTCCTTGTTCTCTGTGTCTTCTGCTTTTTTGATCTCATGATTTATGGTTCCTTTACCTGAGCATGACACCATCTCCAGTGACACTCAACTTCCACTTGCTTCAAAGGTGCTACTGTGAGTCTTGACACCATTCTGCTGAGAGGAGTCACACAACTATTTCATTCAGGGATTGTATCTTACCTTCCTTATAGAGGATTTTACATTTAAACCATAGGTTGATAAATGTTTATTTGTAGCTCTCCCATCTACACTATGTAACTGGCTATTCTAGCTGCTGTAACGTATACAAATCTCTTCTGGAAGTAGCAAATTCCCTCCTGAACTGCTATTTATCTTTTCTTCCCAGAGCCAGCAGCTTTTCCTTGCCCTGTATGCCCTAAACTCAACTTTATCCAAGGAAAAACAAAGCTGTAGTCATGGATTGATGTGTCACTAGCACTGACACATGGTATTTAAAGTAAAAGTATGGACACGTGACAGGAGAGGAAAAATCAAAGTTCTGCATAATTAGTAGAAGAACAAATAACTTATCCATGAAATAAGGAACAGAACCCGAAAGTATCTTAAATAAGAACAGCAGCAACAAAAGGAAAGATATGCAAAATTAGCAAAGACTGCATGTGGTAAGGTCACTGCTCGCTGGCAGACTTCAGAGAGCACAGGAGATCACAACAGGAGCATCTTCAGGGTCTTAAAAGTGGGCCACAGAGGATTCCCACATGTGCAAAGTCAAACTGACTCTGAAAACAGCAATACAAGTTTGTTTGCTGAGTTTGCCTTTTTATCACCTTTCCTAAGTTACCTTCCAGGCAGCCAACTGTCTTGGGCTGGGGCTCAAACCCCCACATCCCAGAAAACACATTAGTATCCTAAAACTTGGAACTTATCATTGTAGACTTCACAGACCGCTGTGCAGAGCCACAAAATATGTGATATAATGTTACAGAAGCAGAGGTGGGAATCCACTTTTGCAAGCCAGACAGTAAAGAGACTTGCAGAAATACAAAATAAAGTAACTCATGACTAATTTTCTTTTGTTCCAAAAAGCTGTGCTTTCATAAAAACATGACAGTTATATTAAAATATAATGTGCCTATTATGTTTAGGATTTGTTTTTAGTTCTGTGTGTATGGTGTGGGTATGTATGTGTGAGTACTAGTGCCTGAGAAAGTCAGAGGTTGGTTCCCCTGGAGCTGGTTACACACCATTGTGAATTGTGAGCCTCCTGATGTGAATGTTGGGAACAGTACTCAAGTCCTATGCACTCTTAGCCTTTGAGCCATCTGCTCAGCCCCCTCTTTTTTGAAAGATTTATTTTTTAATTGCATTATTGTCTTAAAATGTTAAAGCAAGCTTGAAACTCCTCTGGTTGCCAATGTGGTAACTATAGTATATATATAACATATATAAGCAACAATTCTTGGGTATCATTTATAATTTCCAAAAGTGTAAAGGTGTCCAGTACCAATATTTGAATATTCTTAAAAATAAAACATAAAATATGCTCTCTTCACATCCACCTTGCTGGTGCAATCATTTTTACCATGTTAGATCTAGTCTCATTGACAGACAAACCTGTTCGATCATTCTGGAGCATACTTTCCCAATGACCATGGGATTTGAAGGTTGAATGGAAGGTCTCCAATTGCTTCTGAATGTTAACTGTGGCTATTTTGACTATATCAGCAGCTGATCCTTGGACTGTTGTGTTGATGGCTTGACGTTCAGCCTATAGAAGACAATTACAGGTGCTTAATTATACATGTCAACATGGTCTCACATTTTCCCTCAGTACCCACAGGTCAATGGTCATATCTGTAGCCCAAGGTCTGGACTGAAACATGACCCAGGACATTAACAGTTAGCTCGAAGTCTACAAATAACCTTAACAATCCTCGGCCCTACCTTGTGCACCACCCACATGAGACTAGAGTAAGCATAAGGTTGAACTGCTTATGTTTAAAAATCTTCAACATTTAGTTAGGATCCCCTAGCTGTATTGCATTTACAATTCATACGGTAGTTTATTCTGGAATACTTAGAGCACTGAGGGTATATGTTTACAAAGTTCACTCTAAAGATTTATTCCTAAAACTACTCTTAATTCTAAATAGACATAAGAATATTCTTTGTGATGTGGGTTGAAAATTTCTCATGCCAATGCTCCCTGGTCCACACAAAGTTTAGCCCAGCAGATCTATGGCCCTCATGTCTGAACCAGAGATTTTCATGGGTGGCAGAGGCTAATCATTAGCTGCCAGAGAAAATGTGGATCCTGTGTCCCCAAGTATTAAATCTGAACTTCCCTGAAATAACTGCTGCCAGGATCATCTTAACAGTCAACTACAGGACATGGGGGAGAGAGCATGGTTTGAAATCCAGGCGCAACCTTCCCATAAATACTAGTTCTGATGCCCCAAAATGGCCCATAAAATGGCAAGAGTCTTATAAAGAAGGCAGTCAATGTAACTGGAGAATTCCTCTGAAGATTCCTGTCACCAGAGGTATACCTGACTTTTGAATCTACTGTGAACTCATTTGTCACTTTAAAGAGTGACTGGATTTCAGAGTGTCGTTTTCTCTGCCTCCTTGAAATCACGTATCTGTAGAAGGTTGTGTAACTGTCATTATTCCTTGCTGCCTTTCTTAGTAATGATGCTTCATTTATTGACTAAAAGCAACTTAAAGGAAGAATGTGTTTATGTGCTTATAATTCCAAGCTACAGTTTATGATTGAGGCTGAGTCAAGGCAGGAACTCAAAGCACAGTCAACATCAGAGAGTGAATGCTTTCATCCTGCTTTCTCTTGTCTTATATAGTTCAGGAACCTCTCTGCCTAGGGAATGGTGACACCCTCAGTGGGCTAGGTTATTGGTGCTCATATTTCCAGGCAATGGACAATGTCAGTTTGATGAAGTTCCTCATTCCCATTGATAGTAATTGGAGCTCATCAGCTACTTTGCCCCCTTCTCCTGTTTTGCTGTATGGTGGCAAAAAAGTCTCTCAACAATAATAATGTCTGCATGGTCTAATAATAAAAACCCAAATTGATTCTTGGGCTAGCTATTGCTAACTGGAACTAGGGACACTGCCATCTCAGCTTTAAAGTAATTGTAACAATTTTACTGACCTTCAAGTCCTGGCATTGTGAGAACTACTCATGCTTACTGCAAGTATATCATAAAAAATCTATTCCTAGCTAAGGCTGACCTTCTTACTTAGAGAAAGAGCCCTCAGTTAGAAAGGAAACAAAGAGCCTAGACAGTAAGTCAGCAAGCTTGAAAAAACAAATAGATAATTCACCCCTGAGTGCCAGTCCTCCTTTTTTATAGTAAGCCTATACAGACCTAGAATCAGGTATTCATTAATGAATCATTGTGTTAAGAAGTCTTCTCACTAAAACTAACCTTAAAGATTGGGGGTTGCAGCTGCACTCTATGAAGGACATACCTTCCTGTGCAAGTTCTTCTGAGATGTACAAAAAGACTGAAAAGAATAACTAGAGAGAGATGGACAAAGAACTTTGGCTTGGGATGAGAGCCTCTTGTTATCTCCCTAGCATGTATATTGCAAGTTTTTTGTTTTTTTTTATTAGATGCACTTTCTGCGTATCATTTCTAAAGTGTGTATGTGCGTGTCATTAAAGTGTGATTGTACATGTCATTAGGTCCCAAGAAAGAACAAGCACCTATGCTTGTTTATCATTCAAAGAACAAGTGCCCTATGCTTGTCATTTTTCCGCATAGCACGTCATTTTTCATGGAGTTTTGTGGAACCATGCTTTGGACAAGAATTGGCCTCCCACACTAGGTCATCCTACAACAATCAACACTCAAGACAATCTCTACAGCCATGCCTACAGACCAACTTGATCTAGGAGATTTTTAGAAAGGGAGAAACCAAAGGAAATTGGAAGTCACTTTTTCCTCTTGGAGTAATCAACCAGAAAGTTGTGGAAAGCTGACAAGATCTTCTAATAGGCTTGAGGGGATTGGGGAAACATTTGGAATCAGGAACCAACTAATGGAAAAGGGCCTTGTAAACTATCAGGTTGCAGGACAAAACCAACAGTCTAGGGAATATATACATACACACACACACACACACACACACACACACATATACATATACATACACACACACACATATACACATATATATCAGCCTTGCTTCAAAACATTTCTGTACCTGGAGTAGCATCCAAGTAATTCCATATGTTGGTCATTCTACTCTCCTGTAAAAACCAACATAAATTCTCTCTCAATAAAAGTAGCATCAGACAAGCTCAAATCACTTTCTTGATCTTTCATAGGCAATGCCTGACAGTCAAGATTAACTAGGATAAAGAGTTAGGGTGGTATAAATGTTGATTGTTTGTTTTATAGAAACTAGAGAAAAACAAAAGGCCCAGCTAACATGATTGCTGGGTCCTGTCATGTAAAGCCCTCCACCATGTCTTGATGCTAAAAGAAGGCTCCCAGAGAGGCTGAGAAAGATTTGGTCCCTGTTGTTAAGAGACTACAGTCTTGTGGGGAGGTTGGTAGAGAAGAAAAGAAACAAGGAAACACTAAGGCAGATAAGATAGTGGTGGCAGTGGCACAAGGTGGAGAAAAAAGTGGTGGCAGAGGCCCAGCTGTGGGACAGGCAGCATCAGAGCAGTGTGTTAAGTAGAAGACAGATAGCAAACCTATAAGAATTGAAAAGTGAGATGCATGAGCCATGATAAACTTTAGGAGGTTCTGCTAGAAAGGTACTTGTGGAAAATAGGAGCATGTGAAGGCTATCTTGTCTCTTTGCCACACTAGTTTGGATTTGGGGTTATATTCATCCCTCTCCAGAGGCCATTAGCTTTGGCTTTGTGTGCTATACCCTACCTTGTGATGATGGAGATTCCCACCATTTAGACCTAACATAAGGATAAGTACAACTTTCTCGTGGTCCACAGGAAAGATCTCACGAGGATGGAATCTGTCATTGAAAGTCTCTCAGCTTCTAGAAAGAGCCAGTTATCTTTTGCTCATTCCCAGCACTCTGAACTTACGATAGCCTTCAAAACTCTGTGCCAAGCTGTACCTCTGCCCTGCAATTGAATAACTGGGTATACATAAAAGATGCTTTTATACACTGCTTGCTTTCTCTCTCCCATAATTTAAGACCTATGTTTCCAAGTAGAACAATTACAGTGTCCAGTTAACTCAGAGATGATAAACACCCTAAATAGCTGCTGTGTGTAGAGGCTGGACAGTGAAGATGTGACAAACACGTGTCAGTGTCCTGACAACTTTGGATGCTAGACAGAGGCTTTACAGTAGACACTGACATGCAAAACTATGGAGAAACAACAGAATAAGATGCATTAAAATTGGAGAATTCAGACTATAATAGAAGCTTAAATGTGCAGATAACTGTAACATTTTATGACTTCAATGATTTTAAAACAATTTTAATAATTGAAGGAAATATCTTCATTGATCTATAACATATGTTAAAGCAGCCTTATTCACTACTTCGGATAGCCTAATAACCTCTAATAAAAGAGACAATAAGAACAAGTGGAACTAAAAGGGTATCCAAGTTTAATGACCAGTTAACCTCTGGAGAATGTTTGCAAACTTGTGATGTGAGAAAGTAGGAAATGAAAGGCAGTGGAATTTGTACTGAGTTTGGTGGTGCATGTCTGTAGTCCCAACTATTCAGGAGACGGAGACTGGAGCATCCCAACTTCAAGGCTTCCCTTGCTACAGAGTGAGTTTAAGGCCAGGCTGGGCAACCTAGGCTGTCTGTCAGAAATTAGGCGAGGGAAGGAGGACAAACAGGGATGAAGATGGAATACACTTCAGCAGTAGAGTGCTTGCCTGGTATGACTGATGCACTGGGGAAAATAAAGTGTTTATTTACAACTTGTCACCAAGGCTAATTACTATGCTGAAGTATTAAGTGACCAGATGTCTATATTAACCTCCCCCAAACAGTGTCATCACTCCAAAAGTCCTTTATAAAGCCAATGGCCAACTGTGTTTATTCAGAAAATCCAATTATGTAGTTTTCCTAAAAGGAACACTGTAGTCTTTGTTGAAAAGTAAATGTCATTGAAATGTGAAAACTCAAGAGAAATTTCAACGTACGTGTGCTTTATGATAAGGATTATTGTCTTTGATTCCTGGCAAATATCTACGTCTTCCCAAAATGGTCTGAACAAATCCATCTCTTCTACAGTTCTTCACTGTGTCCCTCATGAAATGATTAATCCCTACAAGGAAAATACAGAAACAATTACAACCAAAGTCCGGTCCTCCCTCTTGTTCTGACTACGCACAGCAGCCCTAGCTCTTATCTGTCACAGTGTCATCATTAGACCATCTGTGTTCGTCTAAGTTCTAAGCCATGAAGGCAAGTTCTCATGGCCTTATTTACAGGTGACATGTCCACGTGCGCCTGGAAGTGGGGTTCCCAGTCTTTGGCACAGTAGCCTGAGAGTTATGTGTCAGGCATCTCTTTAATGCATGTTTAACATGGAAACATGCAACATTCACACACAGCATGCCATGGCTTTACTCAGAAACCCACTCTCCTGAAACCTGTCCCTACACCTGCTTCTTACATTTCAACTCCAAGTTAAGGAGCTCAGGGTCATCTATGAAAGACCCAAGTGTACATATAGACACATTGCCTGCCAACAGTAGGTGGCACCTAAGAAACCTCACTGGATTACCTTTGAAGGTATGCTGTTATTCTCACCACTTTTACTCATTTGAAGCAAAATATTAAAGCAATTTTTACTCAAATTTGAGGGGAAAAATGAAAATCCAGAAACATGGGGATGGTAAAAACAAACAAACAAACAAACAGGAATTTGCAGTAAGTTTCTCAATCCAACAATAACTTTTACTAATTTTGAACTGCCTGTTTCCAGCCACGGGAGGTTCTAAGCTCTGTCAGTGAGCAGCACCTATTGAGGACTGCCTTGCTCTCCCACACTGGCTCAGTGGAGAGTTAATACTACTTCTTCATGCTTTCCCTTTGCCTCCCATCAAGGACAGGGATAGATCCACAAACCAGAGTTGACACTTCACTTGGAACATCTGAGAAGGTGAGAAATACATGCATTCTGCTTCCTAATGGCTGCTCTCTGCTGAGTATGTTGAAGGGAACTTAAGCTTTGTGAGAACACATTCTTATTTAGTGTTATGTCTACAAGGCTCATGACTGTTCCAAACACAATGAGTTATCTACAAATCATAGCAACTATGACTTTACAATAGCAATTCCTTAGGACAAGGATTTCTAGATTCACTGCGTATCTGAAAAGTGAGGCTTAGACAGGTTCAGAAATGACCAGGGTTATAGAGTCGTCCCTAAAGACTCTTCATCCCAAAGCCTTTCATGTTACATAGATCCCTTTTGCCTTTCTCCCTTATAGTGCTTGGAATATAGCCAGAGGCTATCTGAGTACTATGCTTCAGATTTGCAAAGAAACAAAACAAACAAAAAATACAAAGCTCTCATCAGCACAGTGCCCCCCCTCCCCCCAACCCCATCCTAACCCCACCCCGCCCTTAGGGACCACTGATAGGCCTCTTTTCAAACTTTCTACACACTGGTTTCCTGCTGGAAGTCCCTAGTGGTTCTTACCACATTCTAACTTTTTTATATTTTCATGAACAATAACAAGACATATGATACTAAATTCCAAAACAGAGCTGGTTCCTAGAGGCTTTAAGACCAAACCATTCTAGCCAGGCGGTCATGGAGTACAGCTTTAAGCCCAGCATTTGGGAGGCAGAGGCAGGTGGAGCTATTGTGAGTTCAAGGCCAGCCTGGTATATAGAGTGAGTTGCAGGACAGCCAGAGTTACAACAGAGAAACCCTGTCTCAGGATTAAAAAAAAAAAAAAAAAAAAAAAAAAAAAAAAAAAAAAGCCAAATGCTTTCTTTCACTCTTTGGTATTATCATTCCCCAGCTTCAAACACTCCTACCCCCTTTGCGTATGACCTAAAGCAACATCTTATTAAAATGAATGCACATGCTAAAACAAATATCTCACACATGTCCTGCTTCTCAGAGTATTCAAGAATATTTGTATTCTCAAGATAGCTTTCCCCCTCTGCCACTCAGGTCCTTGACAGTATTATAAATATCTCTTGGCTTAACCCAATTATCCAGGTGGGTCAGGCTCTTGTTCCTATTCAGTTCTTAAATCGACGATCAAATGAGTCTTCTCTCCAGGAACACGCTTTCTCTTTAGAAGCACCATCAGGTACAGAGATCAGACCGTACCCACCTCTTCACCAATATGTATGAGCTCTGTTTTCCCATAGGGCCACTCATTCTAAACAAGACAGCCACAAATATTCCCATAAATGTGCACCAGCATAGGAAAGACCTTTGAGAGCTGAGTGAAGAAATAGGAGTACCCCCCGCCATACACACACATACTTTTTGGCTTACAGTATTATTTCTGTAAAATAAGAGTAGAATTAGAGTTGATTACTAAAAAGGATAAATAAATAAACTCTCCAGTGTGATTCAGGTCTGTATCTTGGTTGAAGTACAGAAGATATGACTATACACATTTGTCAAAGTTCACAGAAATATGTATGGGAAAACAGCAGCTTCAATTGTATGTAAATTATACTTTAATAAGCTTTTAGAAGAAGAGATAGTTTAAAGTACCCAAACTGCTCTCCAACAGAAACAGAGTTTCTGACACAGTTAATATATGCAGTACTGTCAATCTAAAGTTAAATTCAAACTACAAATCAGTGTCCACATTTTGGGGCAGACACAGTATAAAGCATGAACAACTGCACCTGCCATTACGTCTGACTCTGCCTTTATTTAAACAAGTTGCTCTAAATGAATTATGACAGTATGCTGCATATACTTGCCCTCAATAATTCCTGATAAAATAACTTCTGATTAAGAGATTTTAATGAATGTCTATAATAAATGTCTTAAGTTAATTAATGTGGTGAGCAGCTACAAGATCCTTAAAGTTCTTACCTGTGTATCTGGACTTGAAAGAGTCAATATAGCAAGCAGCATCGTTTTCTGTAATGCCCATCTGTTCTCCTAAAGATTTAGCTCCCATCCCATATATAATTCCGTAGCAAATCTGAAAGGGGGCATCACACTCAGTAAATTAAAGGTCATAACTATGGAAAATATAAGTATACAGTGTTCACTATGATTGATACCTTGGTAAACTTTTTATTTCAGAGTGAACCAAAGAAACGATTAGACCAGCTTTGGTGGATTGGACCCACAGAAGCTGACACCCAGCAAACATCTGCTCTGCTTTTGAGCATTACTTGTATAAGTGTGAAGATACAAGTGAATTTGAATGGGAGAGGGGAGCAGTCAAAATAGGAAGATTTGTTTTCTGTGTTTTTTAATCACCAGTGTTAGAGCAGTTTTAGTACTTAGAGTACCTAAGTACTGTCTAAGGAAGTGCCTAGTAGTCTGCAAAGAAAGTGTTGCAAATATCCCTCTTTGCTCATAGGTAAGACAAAAGCAGAAAGTGGAGAATAGGGGAAACTTTGCTGGAAAGAAATATCTTCAACCCTTGGCTTCCTAAAATCTAACAACCCACAAATGGTATAAATAAAAGCTTTGAGTAAATTTTGTAGGTGGTGGAAGGAAATGAGGTAATAGGTTAATAGTAAATCCTACCTAGAGTCATGCATGATCTTGCTGTAGTCACCTGACCTCTTTGTTGTCAAATATTTCCAACCAGAAAGTGAAGACAGCAGAGATTGTGTCATGAGCTGGTATGATAAAAAATTCTGAATTGTGAGTGTTTGGGAAACTTTGTGTCAATCAAGTGCTATATAAATGTTAAATCAAATATTAAAAGATAATTTGCACTAATGCTTATCAGAAACTTTTAATGTGGCATACTAAGGGAACCCCATTCTTCTGTCTTACATAATTTGCAGGGTTTTTTGGGGGTAGTGGATAGCTTTTTTTGGAGATAGGGTCTCACTATGAAGCTCTGGGTGACATGACTTGTTATGCAGACCAGGCTGACCTTGAATCAGAAGACACCAGCATCATCACCACCGCCACCACCAACCGTCAACCTCAGCCACTACCTATGCGTGCCTCTGCCCTGGTGATGTGCCACCACCTCTTTGATTTTAAACCTTCAGTTATTCTTCCTTTTGGCTTTTAACACTACTTTGTTGTGATTCCTATCCTATATGGCTTGTCTGTTTTAGTTTGTATTACTTAGTGTAGTCTAAGATCTCAGCAAGACTTGGAGATTAGATCATTCAGTGCATGTCGAAGCAAAATATTGTTCTAGAATGTTCACTGTTGAATTAGGAAGCACTGATCAGTACAGACAGCTATCACTCTGGATAATTGTGGACTCAGAAGTCAGATATTCTCATGTTCTGACATCTCCTGACACCACCACTTAAAACTGACTGTAAACAAATCTCTAACCTTATGTGTTTATCTGTTCCCTCCTCTATAAAGCAGGAATATAAATAATACCCATCTCAAGAGCTGGCTATGGGGCTTGATTACAGGAACACGTTGCCTATTTTACTAAGTACTGGACTCTTGCTAAATGCAGTCAGAAGAGGAAAGGCAGAGCCTTCTAAACAGGGGGGAACAGGTAATGGTGCTGAACAGAGGCAGCATTTCAGACCAGCATGGCAGCCAAGACAGAAGACAGTGAACCTAGGACACATCTCTGGAAAATGGCATCTGATTTCCCACAGGGTGTGTGTTTAGGAAGTGTTGGTATTAATCTATCCAGGAAATGGTAATGTGCCCTTTGACTCCTCTGTGACTAACAGTGGCCCACTGCACAAGAACAGCTGCTGAACAGCTCAAAAGCTCAGAGCTCTGTTATTCATTAAATCCAATTTTATTTCCAAAAACATTTGAGACTACCTTGATACTATGCACATGCTGTAAGAAATATAAAAATGGAAATATGGAACTTTCAGTCAAGACATTTACTGAATAGAGATTTAAATACATACTCTTCCTTGTGTATAATGACTGTCATCGCCATCACTGCCCCTTGCAGATAAACATCTACTGTGCTTAGCTAGTCTTATGTTAACTTGACACACAAACTAGAAATATCTGAAGAAGGGAACCTTAATTGAGAAAATGCCTCAAGAAAATCTGGTGATAAGATATTTTCTTAATTAATGATTGATGGGGATGGGCCCAGTCCATTATAGGAGCCACCACTGGGTTTGGGGTCCTGGATTCTATAAGAAAGCAGGCTGAACAAGCCACAGTAAGCAAGCCAGTAAGCAATACCTCTCTATGGCATCTGCATTAGATGCCATCTTGCCTCCATGATCCTGCCCTGTTTGAGTTCCTATCCTGACTTCCTTCAATGATGAACAGTGTTGTGGAAGTGTTACATGAATAACCCCTTTCCTCCCCAACTTGCTTTGGGTCCTGATATTTCATCACAGCAAAAGAAACCCTAACTAAGACACCTACTAAGTACAAGACACCATGACTAGCCACAGTACAGATTCAAATACATAGGACTTCTTGACACTAAGTGGCCACAGACTTTCATTTATCTAATTCTTTCTGTTGTGTCTGTGTTTCTATGTGTGTGTGAGGGTAACTACCTACAATGAATACCATGAGACAGACCACAGACTCCAAAGAATGTGACTTGAAAAATCCAGACAGAAATCGCTCCTCAACTGAAATTAATGGATAACATAAAATGGTATGAAGATTTAATTGATTCTTCCCATTTATATGAAGCACCCTCTAAGTTCACCTGCTTCACTTGTTGCCTCAGATCATCCCCAACAGACTCAGGTTCAATCATCTTCCACTCTGCCGCAATGCTCCTGAAAACATCAGCTCCAGTGTTTAAGACTCGGATGAGACGGCAGTCATGAGCGAAGTGAGCCAAGATCCTCAACTCAAGCTGAGAGTAATCCGCAGCCAATATTAAACCACCTAAGAAGCACACCTACTTTAAAAAGCTGGTACAGCTCCAAATACTACTATTCAGCGCCTATACACTTCAGCAAGATGACAAAAATGTAGTTTTATAAGTTTAAGGTTATGTGTTCCAAAGTTAAAGCCTTAACTTCCATAATATATAGTTCATTTTTGTGCATTATCAAGTTTTTAAGTCTTCATTTGTGTGTAATATATATCAAGCCACCCCTGATATCTGTCCCTTGACAGTAAAGTGCCTTCCTCAGCATTCCCACAACAATTGGCATGGAATCTACAACAGTTACAGTTCTTTCATGCTTCTCCCACTCCTTAGGGATAAGAGACTTAATTTCCTTTTGTTCTACAGAAAATCGTACACAATACGATTACAGAAAACATCTCATAGAATATACCCTTAGGAAATGGCTGTTTAACAAATAATGGACAAACTGGTGTTCAATAAGTGTATGTTCAGTGTGTTTCAAGTCAACAATAACAAAGATATTCAATGAAAAAACTCAAGATAACAGTAGGAGAGAAAGAGTTACTAAGGGAGTAAGACAAGTTCCTTTCTTTCTTCTTCTTCTTCTTCTTCTTCTTCTTTTTTTTTTTTTTTTGAGATAGGCTTTCTTTATTGTAACTCTGGCTGTCCTGGAACTCACTCTGTAGGGCAGGCTGGCCTCAAATTCACAGAGATCTGCCTGCCTCTGCCTCTGCCTCTGCCTCTCAATGGCTGGGATTAAAGGCATGTGTCACCATGGCCCGGCTGACAAGTTTCTTTTGGTTTACAAATAACTTGATTAGACACGAAAGATAGAAACAAAAATTATAATCAAAGCAGAAAAGATATTTTAACTGCTACCACATAGGACAAGTTGCCAAATTATAAAAAAGTGTTGCTATAAATCAATAAAAGACTTTATAAGTTTGTTAAAATAATAAAGACAGAAGAACCTCAAATATAATAAGAATGCTAAATTTCACTCATAATAAGAGAAATGGTAATTAAACTTATAGCAAGAAATAAGTTCTCCTCATTTAAAATGGCAGCATCCAGAAGCCTGCACAACATACTCAAGCAAGTATGCAGGAGACACTGGGATGCTATTCCTGGGAAGCAGAATGGCAGCCTTCTGCCCACTAGACAGCTGTCAGACACTGACAAAATTAAGCTGTTTTTAGTCTGTAACTTAGCAAAGAAACTCATAGATAATGGTGCAAATTGAGCACACACAGGTTAAACTGGTTTATAGTCCCATTTCTTATTTTGTTTTGAGACAAGGTCTCACTATGTCGCTATGGTTGGCCTAGAACTCAGAGATCTTCCTTCCTCTGCTGGGATAAAGGTGTGCACCACCACATCCATCTACCCTCATTTCTTTACTGATAAGGACAAGTCCTTAATATAAAATGGACTTGTGTGTTCACCACAGTCTCTTGCTGCACCACACTCTTCAGTTTGAAAAAAGGCTTTCTGTGTTCTACAGGATCTGGTGAGAAATTTTAAAACTGAACTGGGAAATCTATACAAGATGGTTACTAGAAAATTTCAAATTATAAGCAAGCTTCATGCTAAATCCCTATTGAGCTGTATAGCTTTTAAATCTACTCATGTTCTTTCCTCTACACCTAAAGGAGAAATTCGGGACTGTGGAACTCTCATTGAAAAATCACCTTACACCTTACACACCTTACACCACACAGCAGAGGCGCCCTGGATTAGGTTGAACTTTGTATGTACATAGTACAAATGTAATGAATGAGTAAAACTAGCAGGAAAGTTAATCTCATCAGACTGTGAGCACCTAACAGAAAGGAAGAGTCTGACAGAACTTAATTTCACTTACCTGGACTACCTACTGGCAACAAATAAGAACAAATGGACATGGTATTCATCAGACAAATAAGGAGTTAGGTCAGACTTCCAGATATTTTGAAGACAAACAGGTGCTGTCTTAAAGATGCAGTTGGCCTGGTAGCCACTCATGCAATAGGAAGCAAGCAGACATGAATAAAAACCAAGAAACATAGGAGCAAACAAGTCATTAACAGGGACCCAAAACACAGCTCTGATGAGTCAGAGGAGGAAAGGGGGAAGAGACTTCACTAAGAGTAAAACCACCTATAGAAACAACGGCAAATGAGAACTGACAGAATCAACTACAGTTTTGCAGAGTTTTAGAAATAATATCAGTACAGAGCAGCTACTGAGATATACCACTGCGGTGGGGGCATCATCCAACACAGGAAAGATGGATGGAAATCCTACTCATAGCTCAGTGCTTCTCAATGCTTTTACACCACCATAGCAGCAAGGAGCTCATCTTACCTGGGAAAGGCACAAAGGCATGTCGCATGCTCACTGAGAACGGTAACCCTCTATCTGAGGCCTTCTCCTCCATCAGTTTCCTGTGGCCTGGGAGCAAGCCATAAACCTTACTTTGTCCCCTGCAGTGCAAATACAATCATCAGCTAGAAGATGACAAATCTGATATATGAAAGTACTGATTTCCAATGAAAATAGTATTTCTGTCTAAGAAACTTGAAGTGACCTAACCTGCAACCCACTTTAAAATTTAAGAATTGGACCTCTTTTAGCAAATATTCAGTAAAACATGAAGCCACTTCTGTAATTGCCTTCCCTACAATCTGCTTCTGAGACAACTGCACTCCCTCTATTTAACTCCACAAATCTCTAACCAGACCCAAGGTAAACTATCTAGTTGTTGCTTCTTATCAAGTGCACAAGGGAGTGTAGGTGGCATGGATAGCCTCTCACTTCTATATTTAACTTAAAGCACACAGTGCTCGGAGCTTTAACTCTAGTGAAGCAGGTCTGCAGCCTTTTACCATCGACCAGCTTCATCATTTGAAATGGGCAATGTCTAAAACCAAAATTGTTTGTCTAGAATATGAACTTACATGCATTGCATTGTTTTATTGGCTCTTTTTGAGACATCACACCACAAAAGGAAAACATCACTACAGAGAAATAAAGTCTACCTGGCCTCTGGAAGCAAGCATTTGCCTGAAGCTTGAAAAGGTGGGCTTTCCCTTACAAGTGTTGGCATTTTAATCTCAAAATCTCTGGGCACATTCTGGATATTAGGTTCTATAAATGTTATCCGTCCTAAAATCAAGAAGAAAAAAATTAGAAGAATAAACATGACAATTTGGTCAATTGACAGTTTTTGTACTTCTGAATTACCTTTTTAAAATAGAGCTGGGGGCTGGCACATGGTTCAATGGGTAAGAATACTTTCTTCCTAGCCAGACAGCCCAAGGGAAAACTCCAGAACCCAGGCATTAAGAGACAATTGACTCCTACGAGTTATCCTCTGACTTCCACAAATGTGATATGAAACACACATGCATAATGCACACGCACACACACACTAAATAAATGTAACAAGACTTTTTAAAGCATGCTTGACAATGCTGGATTGAGTTTATACTTAAATTTCTCAACATTTTCATATGATTAACAGTGATAAAAAGCACAAGGTCATTCTGAAAGTTTTCAGCTCCAATACTATGCTCTTCATTAAGCTAGTTCTCTAGAAACAATCCAGTGACAGGAAGCAACTCAGTAAAGTAAACTATTCCAACTACAGAATGAATAGCAGACACACTAAGCAGCAAACCTCAGGAGACATGGCTACTCGAGTCTGGTAAGCTGGGGTGGAGGAACAAGACAGAACCAGCTTGCACAGAGCAGCCAGACACTGACAAGGACCGTGAGCGGCAGCCTCAGGACCTCTCTGTCAGCCCTCACCTCAGCAGCATCACTCAAGAGAGGCAACAATAGGGCTGGGTACTAGAATCAGATGCATCATCAGTTTTCTAGTGGACAGAAATCTATTTTTAGAATTCTTTTATACCCTTTAGTTCTTCCGTAGTATTTTACATTTTTCAATCTATTTGAAGCATATGAGCATTTTTTTTTTTTAATCACCACTTTGGGGAATTGTTATTGCCAACTCCTGCTTTGTGGTACATTCTTCTCTAGTAGTCACTACGTATAATTTCACCTTCTTCTAATGAATCAAACATTTTAAATGGCTTGAACATTATTTTCCTAAATAAACTCCTTATTCGATATCATTATTTAGCTTGCAGCATTAAGTAAGTGTTTAATTTATGGTAGCTTTAACATAATTATATTAAATGGTTCATTCCCTGTTACCAAGCAACATGGAGCAGAAGGAGGCAGAGTCTTCCCTCCTCAGCACACTGTCATCTTTCCATAAACTACTTAGCATTCAGCACACTGCCCTGGTCTGTTAGTTGAGTTATTAATACTGTCAACAAAAAAGACAATAAAGGATTACAAAGCATGGAGTATGGATTAATTTATCATCATGGAACAGCACTTTCATGCTCAGCTAGCATTTATTTCTATAATATTGAAATATTATAGCATTTATAAAGATTCATTAAATATTGTATTTTTAAAGTCAATACTACGAAAAGAACTGATAAGTTTCAAATAAAGTTTGAAAGCTCTTAAGTTGATTTTGTTTTGGTACCATATGGTCATTTGAATGATAAATGTAGACTCAAGTATTTGAGTACTTGGTCCCTAGTTGGTGGCACTGTTTGGGGAGGTTATGGAACTTTCAGGAGGTGCAGCCTTGCTGGAGAAAGCACAGCACTAGGCAGGCTTTACAGGGTTTACAGTAGTGGTTCTCAATCTTCCTAATTCTGAGACCCTTTAATACAGTTCTTCTTGTTGTGACTCTTATGGTGACTTCCAACCATAAAATTATTTTCATTGTTACTTCATAACTGTCGTTTTGCTACTGTTATGAATCATAATGTAAATATCTGATATGCAGATGGTAATAGGCTACCCCTATGAAAGGGTACTTTCACCCCCTAAAGGGGTCGTAAAGCACAGGTCAAGAACTGCTGGTTTACAGTCTCAACCACTCTTGCTAGCTCTATTTCCTATCTGCAGATGAAATGCAATCTCTGTGTTTTCTGCTCAGCCTGCTATGCCATGCCTTCCCTGCTGTGATGGACTCTATTCCCCTGGAACCTTAAGGCAAACTAAGTCTTTTCATCCTGAAATTGCATTAAATCATGGCATTTATTCACAGCTGCAGCAAAGTAATTAATATACACCAAGTATTTTATTCAGTTTCTAATATTAGCAGTTGTTCCAAAGTGAAACCTAACTATCAACAAGGCAAGAAATGACTAGGAAGAAACAAGAGATGAACTTATTAGGGATAAAGGAAAAGAAAGTTATGCAAAAAACAACCACAGCAAGCCAAAGATAGCAGCTTCCAACAGCACCTGTACTTTAAGCAACACAGCAGCTGAACACTCTGAATATGAAACAAGTCAGCGGAGAAAGAGAAGCACTACATCCCTTTCATACTTGGAAGTTAAGAGAGAGTCAGTCTGAATGTGGAGGAGTGATTACCAGAGACTGTGGGAGGCATGAGCAATAAAGGGAAGCTGGATCTGACCAGTTCATGCACAGAGTGTGCACTGTTAATAAAAACTAAAGAATTTAGCTGGTTATTGTGGCTCATGGGCATAATCCAAGCATTGGGAGTTTACGACCTGAGGACAGCCATAAGTTTGAAGACAGCTTTGGCTACAATACTAGCCAAATATACAATAGTATATATATATTATAAAAAATATAATTATTGTACAAAATATATTATACAATAGCCAATATACAATAGTATATTCCAAACTAGCTTGGATTACTTAGTTAGACCCTGAATAAAATGAAAGGAAAAGTTGACAAATGCAAATAATAGAATTACAAGTGATTCTTCATTTTGTTTTGTTAAAAAAAATGTATATTCAACATCATATTCTATAACTAAACTCAAGAAAAATGACATGGCAATGTGAAAAAACAAACAGTCAGTGACTGGTATTGAGCACTCTCTACTCTAAGAACTTCTAAGCAATCTGCAGACTACCAGATTTCATTCCCTGAGGGGCCAGGGATGAAGGATGTTCCTTTATTCAAGAGTGCTCTTAGACAATGATATCATGTGGATCTTGCAGAGCCAGATCTTATATGGCATATATCTTAGAGGCCCAGGATTCAAATTTTCACTTCTGCTTTCAGACTCTACACTCTTAGCACCGATCCAAATGCCTCTTTCATGGTGTGTTAAGACTGCCCCTTCTTCCCTGAACATCAGGTTTGGCAAGTAACTGCATAGAAAATGAGCACCTTCCTTTGCTGTGTCACACTCATCTCTATCCCAGGAAGTTCATGTGACATCCAGAAAATTCTACAACTCTCTTTTCTATAAGTGCCAAATGAGACACTTAACATACCGATGTCCCTGGGCCTACAGACTCAGCTAGACAAGGAAGGCTTAGGATGAAGTTAGCTAGGAATGCCAAGTCAAATACAGACTCAAATGCTGAATCTTGCACCAACAACTGACGCAAAGAAAGCACTCTTCCAGATGCTCTTGAGTTGCCCTTCCTAGGTGTCATCCAGCGTTGTGTGCAGGAGTGTGGGTTTTCTAAGAGCAGGGGAGCTTCACAAGGGTGCACACTTGAGTTCCTGGGACACCACAAGCAAATATTACATATGAAAATCTCTTCTCTCACAACTGGACACTTCATGTCTCACATCTCTCCTCACCTGTAGCTGTGTGTGACTGAGATACAGGGTAGATTCTTTCCATTCTGAGAAGAGGGTTCAGGCGCTTTTCCCGCTGCAGAGGGAAGACCACCTTGGTGATAGCATTATTGATTCTTCTCCATTCCAGGATCAGGCCTGGTAAAGGATGCAGGGCCTTTAACTTGTTTAAAACATCCTGGTAAGAAATATAACAAGGCAAGGTTGGAATCTTGTCCCAATTCAATGGCAAATCAGAATGTCTCCTGGATAAAAACATCTCAAAATTTACTTTGATAAATCCTACATCCACAACACTGAATTGATTGGCTGTTTTTAGAAGTCACTATGAGGAAGCTGTAAGTACAGTTTGTAAGACAGCAATACGGAAATGCAGAATATTACCCACTTACGGCTACCTTTTTAAAGGTAAAATCAATTGAACATCAGTTTCACAAAGCATCTGCTTCCCCACACCCCACTCTTCGCAGTTTCCCTCCTCCGTTCTGTCAGTGATTAGAGGCATCCTAGCAGTCTTCCTTCTTGCCCTGATGCAGGATTTCCATATCGATAAAATCAGTAGGAACATTTTAAAATCGAATGCTTCTATGTCATGGTCCTTAAGGAACAGAAACTAAGGAGTCAGAAGGTCCAGCTAGACTAGCAAAGAGCTATGCTAGAAAGCAGAGCTGTGAATACTCTCCAGGGCACAGGAATTGCACTTAATGGTGTCAGGGTCAAAATTCCACTGAAAGGCAACTGGACAAAAGCCAATGTGTACACATTTCTAGCCCCATTGTCCCGATGGAACTTCACTAAACCAAGCATCTTCCCTTCTCTCCAACTAATGCAGTATCCAGGGATGGTCACGAGCAAAATTCCTTTGAAAATGGTGTATAAGAGTCTTAAAACAAATCTATGGAAAATTTGTTATTTTTTTCTTGAAACTAAACACAATGTTTTTTTTCTGCTATAACACTTTTTGTCTCCATATAGGTATACAAATCATATTCTATTAAAAACCCAAGCATATTAGAGAGTAATAAATAATGTCTGCAGGTCTGAGTCCACAATTGTCCACACTGTTCAATAAGAACAGAGCTGCTAACTCATTACAGTCCTGATTCCCATGGTATAACATGTCTCCACAGATCATTACAGTGTCTGAGCCATCAACTATCTGCTTGTTAAATATGGGTAAGTTAATGTGGTGCACTATGGGGGGGCTCTTGGTGTTATCAGCACTTTTTCATGACACCAAAAAGCTAAAAGTAGTTCAGATTCTGCCCTGTGAGTGCCCCCAACGCACCTTACTAGTGCTGAACCGTCTCCCCAGCCTCAGTGTGTGGCCACTCTCGTTCCTTCTTCTGGTAGAACCCAAAGTTTTCTTGCTCCCTTGCATATTCATCTCTCCATTCGGTGGTAGCTTCAGTTCCAAAAATAAAACCTGCAAAAATTAATACTTCCTCATCACGAATCTTGTCACTCAGAAACTACTTTTTAAAAGTTATTTGAGAATTAACACTCTACAATTTAACATAGGAGCTGAAAGAATGTTTCTTTGGACAAGCACTTTTAGTTAATAACAGCAATGACTGTGCCTCTTAGGCACTGTTTGTACCTGAATCGGGTGCTAACTTTCACAAGAGCACAGACGTGTGTATGCCATGCTAAGCACCTGACAGCTAAGCTGCTGATGCTGAGGCTTAGGCTGCTCTGAGGACTGTGAGCGCTCCTAAAGGCCTTTGGAAGGTTAACCAGCATGGCATTTAGCCACCACACAAGTCAACCCTTCTTATGGTGCTAATCATTGCGTGATCGCTGAAATCACAGTGATAATTGGGAAAGTCACCTGATTGTATCGTTAACACTGATCCACAGAAGTCTCTAGACATAAAAGATGGAGAGAAGGTGGTTAATCCAATGTGGCAATAAGGACAGCTAATGAGTGGCCAATAAGAAACCAGGCCTACACAGTCAAGAGAGTCCCATGTAGCCAAACCCTCACTAACTCAAATCAGAGGGACTTAAAGTCAGGCAATTCAGAACCTTATATGCTATACTTACTCGTTTGCTTACATACCATGAATGGCTTTTAATGAATCTTGAACTACTCTCTCAGTAATAATTCCAAAAAGGGAAACAATTTATATAAGTACAAGAATTTTTCTCTACAAGATGGCTAAGGAACAGAGAGAATGATGCCACAGTGCTTCCCCAGAAATAATAAAAACTAAGTTATGTTCCAATTCACATAGTAGCAATAGCTGGCACATTGGAAATGATAGGCACTGAGACTTACAATATAGGTCAGTAAGTACTTACGGTCAAAGTTTGTGTTATACAAATATGAATATATGCATGCATGTGTATTGTAGGTGCCACATCTATTACAGGGCATTTTTTTTTTTCTAAAATTAAGATTTAATGGCAGCCTATATTTTTATCAAGGAATCTACTACAATTATATGAATGATAGGATAGGAGAAAAAGTCAGATTAGTGAATAGGAAACATGGAAGTTATCAACATACACAAACAATCCTAGAAGAGAAGAACAATCAGTTAAGACAACACAAGGATCTTGCATTATCTATTTAGAAGTTCTTTATCTTAAGAATCTTTCTTTGGTGAAACTTTCAGAATAAATTGTGAAAATTTCATATACAAACTACCTCACCTCAATTAAAAACAAGATGTAGGCAGTAGTCAATAGCATCAAAAGTCTGTTCTCCTCTGAAGCTTGGTCTATGGAGTGGTTGGTAAACACCCATTCAAGAAATGAGGCATATACTGGCTCATATGACCTAAAATGGTTCACCTGCTTTGCTTCCCTGAATCATGAATCCATGTTTGCTTTACCCCATTTCTGTTGAACCCCATACATTCTGTTTTTGATAAGTGTCCTGCATAATTGTGTACAGTCAGTTAAAGACTTCTGGACTAGAGAATTCAGAAACACACACACACACACACACAACCACTCTTCACAAAAAATGCTCCGAAAGCACTAATGAATTCAATACAGATTAAAAACATGCTCCAGAAAAACAAGGTCTCTTATATTCTTTAAAATATAAACTCTGTCTTAATGGGAGCATTTTCATTAGGATTCATATATTGTATCTTGTATGTATTGTATATACTTATGTAATATACATTTCTACAACATATATATTACACAATATATATATTTATACAATATATAAATATGTATTTCTATTATATTTATACAATATATATACACATTGTATATGTTTTACATTTATATTTACCACGACCATATGAGGTATTCTAAATCACAACTCCCATTTCACTGATGAAGAAACAGAGATATGAAGAGTCGCTGTATTAACTACTAAGATCCAAAATCGTGCAGTTGGCTAATGAACAGGGAAGGCAGAACTCAAACCCAGAGGTCAGGCTGTGCAGCCTATCACTGACGTGCATATAGAAACACAGGACGGTTGGTGCTCTCCTGTGTATGAGCAACCCTCGCCCCAGCCCACCCCCCCCCAAAAAAAACCTCCAACTACCCTTTTCAGGGAAAGAGGATGTTGAGGAGAAAATAGAAAGAATGACAACCTGCAAAAATAAAACAGAGTAACTGTCAAAATTTCAGTCAAGTTACAAAAATCTTAAATTAGGGTTAGAAAGGTCACAAAAATCCCTTTTTCATTTACATCTCAGAAAAATATCCAATTTCCCTTTCTGAAGAAAGATGTTGGAACAGAGAAGGGGCGAGGGCTTATGAAAGAAGCAGCATCCTGGAGCCACAGCTGCACTGTCATGGATCTGCCTCCACCACTAACAGAGCCACGGCTACTCAGTGAGTGCCTCCTCAGAAATAGGCAAATCTCCTGGAACCACATTCAAGTCTGCTTTACAGCCTTTTTATCTCAGAAGTGTGCATACAACTTGTCATCTGGTGCAACAACACTATTCCCAATACATTCTACTTAGTTGCTTTATTTTACTAACTGTTGGTATTCAGGAGTGTACAGAAAGATGGGCTGTGACACATGTCATTTTAAATCTAAAAGTTCCTTCCAGTGTCTCTATTTCCAAGATACTACCTGTGCAATGTCATCTGCACTTGTAAAGGAAAAGCTGTGTCCAGCTAGCTGATAGGCCTGTGTCTCAATGGTATCCAGCTTGGCTTGCATAATATGCTTCTGACTTTCACATTCTGCAGTACTAAAGCCAATTCCATTTAGTTCTAGCAGGGCCAGGCAGTACTGAGAGGGCATCTCCACTTTACAGAAAATATCTGAAAAGAAAAGAGGAGGAGGAAATGGTAAATTACCATGTAATAATCAGTTCTTCAGTATTGCTGAAACCTCACAGAATTGATTCTGGACAATCCACAGCAGTTACCCAAGCTGCCATTCAAATCCAGTCTCCTGAAGACGTCCCCAAACCAATGGAAGGTGGTAAAGGGTAGTCATTTAAGCAATAGGCACCACCCCTGTCTGTGAAAGAGGAAAAAAGCTGGCAATCTTGTGAGCAGTCTGGACTGAAAGAGACATTTCTTACAAGACTTAGAAAAGATACTATGATCAAATCATTCAGAAAGGATGTAACTGATGCACAAGAAGAGGACAAGACTATTTCATCACAGTCACCTTAAGTAAAGACAGGGTTTCTTATTAATATTTATTCCTACACTAACATAAAGCACTTGTCCACAGGAAAAAGGCCAGCTGTCAGAATAAACTTACCCATGAGGCAAGAGGAGAAGAAGAGAAAGAAATCTGGAGGTCACTAAAATAAACAAGCATATCTTGAAATAGCTGTTTTTTGATTGTTTTTTTTTTCCCAGCCTTTATTTTGATTTATTTTTAATTATATGTGTGTCTGCATGTGGGTATCTGCAGGTATGTCCTCTGAAACCAGAAGAAAGTGGCACATGCCCTGGAGTTGGAGTTACAGGTTGTTGAGTTACCAGACCTGGGTGCTGGGAATTTAATTCAGGATCTCTACAACAGCAGCAAGCACTCTTAACCTCAAGTACTCTCTAGCCCCCAAATAATCATTTCTAAACAAACCTTAATAGCTTCCCACATTCCCTCGGTTTTCTCAGTACACTTCACTTCTATATGTCCTATGACTGGGAAAGCCATAACACTATATAAAATACATTTGACACTCCCTATTGCCTACTTTTTAAACTATGTAGGAATAAATCACTGTTGGGGTATATTTAAATAATCACAGTGAAAAATGATGAATTTAGAGTATTTTGTACTTTTTTGTTTTCTCACAGATATTAAGTTGTCTTTCAGTCTAGAATAGTCCTTGCCAACAATTAAAGATTATAAACTCTTAAGCATGTGCGAGGAAAGCACTCCACCAATGAGTTACCATTTAGTCCTTGGATTTTTGAGACAAGATCTCACTACATAGCTCAGGATAGACTCTGATTCACTATGTAGCTGTTAGGCCTGATTCTCAGTGATGTCCAGCTTGGCTTCAAAATCCAGATCTTCCTATCACAGTAGATGGAAGACTAATTCTTCCTAGTGTCTGGGATTACTGCAAGTGATTCCATGCCCAGCTTATAATTCAAATAATTAATAAATGCCTATAAAAAGTTACAGATCAAAACTCTAGCACAATCTTCAGAAGTCAGTGGGCATGAGAGAACTGATAGACTCTCCAGGACACCTATCCTGAGCCAGACTGGGCAGAGACAGGGAATAGGAGCTATGATCCAGCATTATTGAGCACAAATGCAGGAGACATTCCTATAGCAAGGGGGGCCCTCTCCTTGGTCAGCCTACACTGGCTTAAAGAGGCTGAGGCTGAAACACAGAGCTCCTTTTGCACAGGGATTGCTAATGACTATCATTCCAGAAGAACATCCTCTATGAACATGCAAGTCAGTGTGGACTTAGTCTCTGTAATCCTGCCCCCTGGTACTGGGGAGAACAAGAGGCTTTGTCAAAAAAATAACCATACAACTGGTGTAATAACAAGTACCTACAACAAGTTCCTAAGACCAGACACAAAGACTTACACTAACTTGGTGTAGGATCCTGTCCAGTAAGTGAGGCAGCTCCAACTCAAGCCTTTGATATTCAGCACATTGCTCGGCTCTTTCTGGTTATCTACTGATCAGTCAAAAATCTCATGGTGTATTTTCCTCATAATGAACACAACTTCGTTCCCCTCACCATCTTTATTCTGTATCATTTGTTACATTCTCTCAAGTTAAGAAGTGTATCCTGAGCCAGCAAACTGCTCAACAAATTCATCATGCCTTGAGAGAAAAGAATCACATTACTTTTCTTTGTTAGGCAAACTATTGCTAGCTCTAAAAAGAAAATGGTTTCACTTTTAAAACCTATAGAAATCCATTATATGAATATAATCATTTGATAAAATTCTAGTACATAATTGTCAACAGTTGAATATGATGCCACTAATTCTAAACGTTATACGGCCAGAGGTCAGCAAATTATGGCCGAGTGAGCACCAGATGCATGCTTTTGCAAATAAATCATTGGAATACAGCCGCAGCCATTTGTTTTGATTTAACCATGGCTGCCCTTGTTATCAACCATCAGGCTGAAGACTTATGATAGAGATCATGCAGTCTCCAAGTCAAGAATATTTACTACCTAGCCTTTTACAGGAAAAAAGTTTGTTGACTTCCCCAGTAGGTAATCCAGAGAATTTGCATAAAATGTGTAATTTACCCACCTGTGATGAAAGAGCGGTTAACTATATGTATGTGTTATCCTTAGCCTGTAACATAAAATGCCACGAACTCTGCTTTTACCTTGAAGCTTTTCCTTTTGCAACAAAGAGTTGAGTTGATTCATGGAGTTGAAGATGAGAATGGACTCCACAGATGCTCTGTACCGTCCCGAATGCTCAGTGTTCACATTTAGCCCCAAGCTCTGAATTCCTTGGCCTGCCTCTATTCCTTCCAGGAGTGGAAGCTCATGGGGGAGAAAACTGGTCACTATGCTATGAAGAGTTGGCTCCTTTGAATCTGGATCAAGAAGCCAGCATGCCACCTGAATGAGACATCAATCAGACATTTTCTTGGTTTTCTTCAAAGGCACTTTTTGAATTTTTTACATTAAAAGGGCAAAACAGAAAATTCATTATAACTTCATGTATTTTCCCTTAACATCCATTTAGTGGTCCCTCCATCCCTACAGTGCTCTGGCTGGCCTGGTTCTGAAGCAAACCTGAGAGCAAAGATTAACTTTCAGTTAAATGAAACCATGTGTCTAGGAATGAAGATGAGCGTCTCTGCTCTGACTGACTCAAGCTTAGCTACTATAATAAAGATATGCCTCAATAGCTTTAGGTTTACTCTGCTCTTTCAACATCAGAAGCGATACATCCATGTTTTACCATTAGTTAGTATTCAGAGACAGGGAGAAAGTTGAGTTGGTAAAGTCCTTGCTATGCAAGCGTGAGGACCAGAAGCCATGTAAAAAGCTGAAGGGTGGTAGTACTTACTTACAATCTCAATGCTAGGAAGGTAGACACAAGCAGATACCTGAGGTCTACTGGTCAACCAGCCTATCTCATTGGCAAGCCATAGGTGCTGGACACAGACACTATCTCACAAAACAGGTGGAAGACTCCTGAGGAATGATGCCTGAGGTTTACTTTTGACCTTCATATGCATATGCATCATATATACACAAAAAGTTAATGTTAATGAAAGTCCATGGTTGATTTTTCTCAAGGTATTTATTAATTACAAGCCATGACAAGTCTCAGGAATTCAAATACCCGGGTGGCTAGGCAGAGATTTCACTCCATTGCCTCCTCTCACAGTTCTCTCAGGATTCTCCGGCTCTCATCCTACTCCCTCCCAGGTCCTTTAATCTTTCCCAAGCCCCCTCTCCATGAACAGGCCTTCATTACAAAACAATGGTATCTCAAGGTCTGTCAGCATACTCAACTGGGGGTGATCTGAGTCTTCTCTGATCACCCAGCTGCAGACCTTTGACTGTGTTCAGTCACCTTCAACTACAAACTTGGCCTTTTCAGGTGGAGAACAGAGTGGCTCCTCCATAGCATAGCACAGAGGTGTAAATAGGTAGGAAGCAGAGCTGCAAGGCATCAGGCTTCAAAGTTGCAAGGCATCAGGAAGCACCTTTCCCCCAAAAAACAACAACAGGAGTAAAACATCCCACAACAAGTTAGTATCCAGAGTATCAGAAAGCCTTTCCTCCCAAAATGGCAGTATCTTGCCAGAACTGGTCATTTGATTGATATTCTTAGCTTCTGCATGAAACTAGGTAGACTGTAGTTGCTAATACTAAGTCGAACAGATTTACAATAAGCATATCTAATCCCTGAAATATTTTTAACAATTACAATGACTCAGTTATTTATTTTCTATGTTAAGAATGAAGTTTTTAGCATGAAATGGTGGCTGATGGCAGCAGTCCTAGCACCCGGAGGCAGAGGTAGGAACAATGATGTGAATAAATATGAGGCCAACCTGGACAATAAGGTAAGTTAGCCTAGGCTACAGAGTAAAATCCTGTCTCAAAAAATTAAAAAGAATAAAGAAAAAAGAAAAGAAATAAAAAGCTTTATAGAGAAGTATTAAATGAGAGAATCTGACATACATATTAATATTTCTTATAAAAATAAAACCAATAATGGAATATTCCAATAGTTTAAGGCTTAACGAGAATGTGCTATATAAGGCTACTATAGCTGTAATGAGAGATTTGTATCACCCATATTCTTGTTTGGATTCCAGAACATCAAAATTAAATGATAACTTTTTATCTAGTAAAGGTCAGTTTACAATCTTGTCCTCTCCACACAAAACACAAAACCAAGCAAGACCCTGGAGAAACTAAGACAGTTGGTGAAGATAACCTAGCGGCAGAGTGCAATTCCCAGCACTATGTTAAAGAGGAAGGAAGGAAAGGAGGAAGGGATGGAGATAAGGAGGGAAGGAAGGGGGAAGGGGAGGAGGGAGGGAAAAAAAAATCTATTATATTTGAAAAGTGTCAAATGTATACTACAGTAATGCAAGCTATCCCCTCCTTAATAGTCAGCATCATAAAGCAGTATCACACTTTGTTCTTGTATAGAACTGTTCTCAGGGACTAGTGATGTAATTTGCCTCTAGTCCCTGAGAGCACTTTGTTTTGACATCTTATATTCACAAATATATTCACATACATCTCTATATTCTGCCTCCACTTTCAAAATATTTGAAAACTCCTGCTATCACATTCTTAAACCTAACAATTCATATTTCACTTCTAATTTACTATGGTATAAAAAATTCATACTTTTTTTTAATCTTTGAGGAAGACAAGACCTTTAACATTTAGAATTTATGATATTTCTGCTTTCATTCAGAGGCATTTGGTACACAATGATATATTCTGGGTGAAGAGATTACTGAACAGAGAAGTGTCTTATTGGAAGGCTTTCAGTTAAATCATTGAAGCTAAGTACATATAAAGAGTTATCCCTAAGAGTTAACAATGTGGATGTTAAAAAAAAAAAAAATTACATATAAGATAGAACCTTGGGATCTTCATAACTGGCTTCCAGGGAGATGCCACAGGACAGGAGGAGAACCTTATAGCTCTGGATGAAGTCATAGGTGACAACAGATTGCTCTTTGTCAGATTTCTTTTGCAAGCAGGATTGAAGGTGCTCCATCCTCTCTTTCACAGTCAATGTTGTATCCAAAGGAGGTGGCGCCAAACTGGGACTAATTTCTTGGAATGGAAACAAAGTCTTAATGCAAAAATTAGACTCATTCATTTGAAGCAGCAATCTCTAGTGGAAAGACTAAGATTCAGAAGCCTAAAGATCTGATTCTAAACAACTGCTTGTTCAGGTCATAGCAACTACGTGATGAAGTTACTCCATAATCTAAATATGATGTTTGTACTAGATTTATAATATTCTATTCCATTATGTGGATAAAAATCGTAAGTATCGAGACCTCTAATAATAAAATTATATTTTCAGAACACAGAGTTAAAGATAAGTAGAAGCTTTAGAAACTAAGTTTAAAGGGAGACATACAATGTTGTATCATAAAGAAAAGAAGTGCAAGTAGCAGCTCAGCCAACACAGTGATCTACAGAGACTGGAAGGACCCCATCCTCGCTGAGGAGCTGTGACCATATGGAGTCCCTGAGGAACTATGAAATCAGATCCCAAGGAATTTCTAGATTGCATCCTTTCCTTCCAGAGGCATACCAACAGCCTTGTTATTCAGCAACCATAGTTCTCTAGCTCGGCACTGTCTCTGGATGAACTCTAGACCTAAGCAACAGGAAAAGATTGAGAAGAAAATGCTATGGTCTACTGTTAATGGTCTTAAGTAGCAGATGGAAGGGAGCACGGAAGTGTTTCGGCATTTACTCTGGTTCACAGGCACATCTTCAGAGAAGAACATCTGTCTAGCAGGTATGGGGCTCTGGATTCAATCCCTAACTCCAGAGGAAAGGAGGAATAGAAGGAGGGTGTGAGGGTACAGTGAAACCACCAAACTAGATCACTTCATGGGAGAAAGAAAGATTTATTGGGGATTCAAACTGCTAGGCTGTCTGTCCAGGGCACAGAACAGCAAAAATGAGGGAAAATCTTGTCAGTTTTAAGGGGACAGCGGGACAGAGTAAGGAATGGGGGTGACAAAAACATCCTGGGAGTCGAGAGTAGCAGAAGGGTTGCGGGCCAGACCAGCCTGGAACTAGCATGGGGAATTTGACCTGTTGCAGGCTTGTTTGGGTCAGTCAGAAACTAGATGATACTTGATATCATTGCCAGAAGCAGTTGGCTGTAGCAGGCAGATACAGAAGATAATGATGACTTTTGCTGACAGAAAACCAAGATTTCTAAGGAATATTGAATTAAGGTTTTTGTTTACTCAGAGTCTAGCCTGAGCTGACCCCAGAGTGCCATGGTCAGTGGCACTGCCATTTCTGGAGCCTGCTTTGAACCTAACAGAGGGATGGAGGGAAAGGGGGATTCATTCTATTTAATATGTGTGATTATGCATACATTAGCTAGTTTCTAAATAATTATTTTTAATCCGAAAATAAAGCCAAGGTAATATCAGATTATCAAGTATCAAATAATTTCTAAAAATCTCAAAAAACCAAAATAACTCACTTAATTGATGTCATAGAGCATATGTGACTGAGTCAAATGGGAATTACTTACCAGAATGCTTTTGTTCCCTCTGCAATGACAAATAATAGGCATCCTTTCCACCCCAACATATTGACAGTCCAACTACGACAATGCCATCAGAGCCATGGACAGGAAATCCATCATCTTCAGCATGGGTTTCTGGGGGTAAGCTAACTAAATGAATCAAAAGTAAAACTATAAAAAATCTCCAATATTCAGGCATCAAGTAAACTATTAAAACTATGGTAACCAAAACCTTTATTTCACCTATCATGGTGGCACATATTTTATAATCTCAGCACTTGGGAAACTGAGGAAAGATGATTATAAACTCAAAGCCAGGCTGGACTCTATGGCCAGACTCTGTCCTCAAAACATGCAAACAACAACAACAGAACCTGTTTATTTGTCTTAGGTAGGGTTTCTACTGCTGTGATAAGTGCCATGCCTGAAGGTAACTCAGAGAGGAAAGGGTGTGTTTCAGATTACTGCTCATGGTCTATCAAGGGAAGTCAGGGCATGAACTCAAGGCAGGAACTGAGTAAGAGATCATGGAGAAATACTACTTAGTGGCTTGCTCCTCATGCCTTACCCAGCCTGCTTTCTTATACTACTAACAACCACATGCCCCGGAGTGGAATGCCCCACAGTGGGCTGTGTCCTCCCACATCAATCATTAATCGAGAAAATGCCCTACAGACATGCCTAGAGCCAACCTGATAGAGACATTTTCTCAACTGAGGTTCTGTTTGCCAGATAAATCTAGCTTATGTCAAGATGACAAAACCCTAGCCAGCCCAATACTTAGTGGGCAAATATCTGTATATTCTAAAACATGAATTATTTGGTTGATCATTTTCAGGAGTGTGCAAGCTCTTTTTGCATTTCCTATCAATTAAGATACCTACCACCATGAAAACAATGTACCACGGCCCACCTAATATGAATCTACAATAACTAAAGAGAAACCACTAGGTGAAAAAAGCTGTTTAAATTTCTATGACAAATAAAGACCATTTGCACACACACACACACACACACACACACACACACACAAATTCATAACCAATTTTTAACCAAAGGCAACAAGAGTATTCTTGTGAGTAATTAAGTATTAGTTTTGCATCTACAGTCAACATTTTTGTTCTAAATTAACATCTACATAATTTTACAAAGGACAAGAACAAATCGATTTAATTTACAATTACAATCTCAATATCTGGAAGCTACTGGTACGTAGGAAGACAATAAATATTTATTAAGCCGTAAGAGAACTTTATATGTCTCTATGAGAAGTCATATAAAACAGGGGCTCAATTTTATGCTTGATAGATTAGGCATAGAAAATGTTATACACTAAAAGCACATAGAATCGGTCATTAATACACATGCTCCAAGAACTGATGATGAGACAAATACCATCAGCTTAATGACAAATACATAAACACAGAGCGTTATGAAATCTAATCAAACCTCTGATATCCACGACAGTTTGACAAGCTGACTATCACTATCCCCAGTACCAGGACAAAATGTTTATGGCATCATTTGACCAACGGCTCAACTCTGGAAACCTAGAAAGGTTGTGTAAGGATGTGGTACCAGCATTTCAGTACAAACTCATCAAAAGGGCTAATATTCGGGATAATTCCTGGAAAGTTCAGCTAATGTACTTTGTGAGAAATACAGTACCCATGTGCTGTATACTTTTATAATGGAGTAAAGAGCAATTTGTGAGTACTAATAAAAACCAATAAAAAACTAAAACCATTTGTTTTACCATAAAAGTCTAATAATATCCAAAACATACATTATTTTTATAAAATTCTATTCCCACTAACAAATGCCTCATAGAACTCTTATAATCTAAGGCAATATCAGTAACTAGCTGGGTCAAATAAAGAAAAGCTAAACATATATCCAATTAGGAGACTCTTACTAAAAGGATATACTTACTCAATTTGAATAAATTATATATAATACCTAAAATTTTCAAAAGTTAAATACATAAGATTGTAATGTAAAAAATCCTTACCTTGCTTCAACTTTCCACCTATGGTAGTGGTTTTGGACGATGTTGAACTTCTAATCTTTTCACAGGCCAGAGAGATGGAAAAGCGCTTCTGGCATCTCCACTCCTTCACAAATGTGTGAAAGAGAGTCTGGTCACTTGCTACATCAATTATGGCTAAACTTTTCTGAGCTGCATGAGGCTGGAGTTAACTGGAATCTGTCCGAGAAAACTGCAGAGAAAGGCTTGTGTCTCCAGAAGATCTGTCCTCTTTGAAGTCATTTCTATGCTCTTGACTTAAGTCATTGTTTTCAATATCAGGATGTGAGCCAAATAAACATCTTTCACCTGGCTGTAAAACACTGCTAGCTGTCTGACCCTTTACAGATGTTCCAAGAATATCTGGAAAGACCAGCTTAGAAGCAGAAGCAGGAATGGGTGTGGGAGGAATAAGACAATTGTCATCAGCTGTAGCACTTTCTTTACAAGGTGAGAGAGATGAGGCTCCATTACACTGGGCATTGTTCACTAACCCCTCAATCCTGCTTTTAACTTCATTATTGGGGAGAATGGAAGTGTTCTGAACTTGAACTGTGTCCAAATTTAAATTCATTTCCTGTCTCTCATTTAACTCTGTGCTGTTTCCTTCAAAGCAAAACATGTTTATGTGTGTTAATTTAGGCTTTTCGTTTTCTAGAGGACTAGACACTTTATCTAAAATCCTCTGCAGTTCTGGACTTAAGTCAAATGATGCTCCTGACCATGTGAATGAATTATCTTGATTTGTTTCAGTATGTTTGGACTTTGGGGACCTTTCATTTTTATCTCTGACCACTTCCCTTGAGGATACTCTTTACTCAGCATTGCAGAATCACTGAGTTCTAATGTTCTAAGGGTTCCTGAGTTACAATTCTCGGGGACATGTTTTGTAACCATATTGTCCAAGGCTTGAATCATCTGATCAGAATCCATCTCTGAAAATATAATAGATTCACCACTGAAACAAGTCATCTGCTGCTGAATACCCTGGTGCTCACTCACATCTGCTTTCATAATTGAGTCTTCTCTTAGGCTCCAAGAATTGTTGACATGGTTTGGTGTCATTTCAGAAGGGAAGGGCTGCTTTGCTCGTGCATCCGGTGACTGTCCTTTTACTAAGCCATCTTCACCAAAACTGTCAAACAGTATACTATCACTCATATTCAAACTAGTTTCAGGCAGAATTTCTTCCTCCATACCAGTAGGAGTTCTTATTTGAGGAGCCAGAGGTATGGTTGGTTTCACCATTTCTTGTGTTTCAAAACCTTGAAGAAAACTATTTAACTGCGAGTCAGTAACAGAATGTTCATTCTCTTTAAAGCAAGGTCCACTGTCCCCCTGTGGTATTAGAGAATGGAAAATGAGGCTTTCTGGAGTTAGTCCATTAATGCCCTTTTCAGTGTGTTGTTTCACTCTCTCTCCACTCTTACTGTCCAGATGATCTGTGTTAGCTGCTCCTGGGAAATGCTGTTCACCTGGAGTACTGTGACACTTGTCCTGAAAAGAGTACTCTGAGTTCTGAGTGTCTGAGCTCTTCTCTATTATCCCTACTGCCTTGGTTCCTTGCTTGGCATTTTCAGTTGCCTCCTGTTCAACTATTTTCTCTGACTGAGTATCCAGGTAGAAGCTATCTCCAAAGTCACAGAGGGCTAGGTTAGAAACATAATTATGTGCAGTTTTATTTGGTACATAAGCATCTGTTTTCTCTTGTACTCCAGGAGAATTTAGAAGATTCTCATGCTCGTCTCCTACTTGACCAAGTTCTCCAGTTGACTGAAGTAGTCCACTAGGTGCCTCAGTTCTGCCTGTATTATTTCCCAATGTCTGACGATGATTTGATTCATTTTCTTTGCTACTAAGCTTTATACTTTCACATTTGACAGCTACAATTCCATTTGAGTCTCTGGCCATGCAACTACTAACCGCTTCACAGGGGACTTGTCTCTCTATTAATGTTTTCTGTTTGGTGCAAGTGTTTGTCTGTCTGTCACACTGATTTTCTAGGCAATGGCTAACCTGATGGGTGTTATGGAA